>JAQNBH010000013.1:2486872-3686872 GCA_028752905.1 Cladorhizidae sp. MBARI D1340-BT2
AGCATCTAGCCCCATAATTATTCCTGATGAAGGATAGAGCATCTAGCCTCAATCATTATTCCTGATGAAGGCTAGAGCATCTAGTCGAAACGTAGAGTAAATTTCAAGTCGATTATTGAGAAAGTCATTGTAATTATTATTGATGTTGTTGTTTTTGTTGTTGTTATTATTATTATTATTATTATTATTATTGTTATTATTATTATTATTATTATTATTATTATTATTATTATTATTATTATTATTATTATTATATTATTATTATTATTATTATTATTATATTTTGAAATGTGGGTCAAGGAGTGCTAATGTAGATAAACAACTCACTCAGCTCTCTTTATTGCCGCCATCCTAGTCTTGAGATGACTCCACCCACTTCCCCTCCCCCCACTCCGCCCTATTACAGGAATATTTGACATGCCTGCAGAGCTCTTCACTGCAGGTGCTATGCTTGAAATGTGCCATGACAACGTCTTCCCCCCAGCTGCTATGCTGCCACCCCAGTCTCATGGGACCAGCTACTGCCAAAGTGACAGAGAAATTCAGAGCAGCTGAAACCATTGGAGCACATCACAACACCCTTTCTGTTGGTGGTCTTGCACAGCGTTAATCCTGATCAATGGGGGGGGGGGGGGCGGAACGAGGAAGTCTAAAGTGCAAATGTCCAACAAGTCTCGCCATAAGGATCTAAGAAAAGCCTCCATTCTACAGAATAATCAAATCTGAGTTATTGGCACCTGATCAAGGAACACAAACTTGCCTACAGAACGGAACCAATTAAGCCAATGAAGCATCCATGAAAGACATGGAGGTTGAAGGAAGAGGTAAGTATAGGCTCGAGTTCTCTTCCTATGCTGAGCAGCTAAGTAATGCTGTAAAGTAAGTGATGCTGGAGCTCTCTTCCTACACTGAGCAGCTAAGTAATGCTGTAAAGTAAGTGATGCTCGAGTTCTCTTCCTACACTGAGCAGCTAAGTAATGCTGTAAAGTAAGTGATGCTGGAGCTCTCTTCCTACACTGAGCAGCTAAGTAATGCTGTAAAGTAGAGTGATGCTCTAGTCTCTTCCTACACTGAGCAGCTAAGTAATGCTGTAAAGTAAGTGTCAAGCTCTCTTCCTACGCTGAGCAGCTAAGTAATGCTGTAAAGTAAGTGATGTTGGAGCTCTCTTCCTTACACTGAGCAGCTAAGTAATGCTGTAAAGTAAGTGATGCTGGAGCTCTCTTCCTACACTGAGCAGCTAAGTAATGTTGTAAAGTAAGTGATGCTGGAGCTCTCTTCCTACACTGAGCAGCTAAGTAATGCTGTAAAGTAGAGTGATGCTGGAGCTCTCTTCCTACACTGAGCAGCTAAGTAATGTTGTAAAGTAAGTGATGCTGGAGCTCTCTTCCTACACTGAGCAGCTAAGTAATGCTGTAAAGTAAGTGATGCTCGAGTCTCTTCCTACACTGAGCAGCTAAGTAATGCTGTAAAGTAAGTGATGCTCCAGCTCTCTTCCTACACTGAGCAGCTAAGTAATGCTGTAAAGTAAGTGATGCTGGAGCTCTCTTCCTACACTGAGCAGCTAAGTAATGCTGTAAAGTAAGTGATGCTGGAGCTCTCTTCCTACACTGAGCAGCTAAGTAATGCTGTAAAGTAAGTGATACTCGAGTCTCTTCCTACACTGAGCAGCTAAGTAATGCTGTAAAGTAGATTGACTTGAGGAAACTGAATGAACAGGGAATGTATGAGAATGATCTCACTGACCAGTGTTGGTGGTGGAACTGATTTAGCTTCTCTCACAGATCATCCTTCTGTTGAAGCCAACAGTGACATGATCACAATTGGTACTACAGATGAGCCTATATCACTCATCATAGGCTCAATAGAGAGCATTTAGTGGAAAGTGCTGTGGACATCAAGAGATTAATTATAATAATTCGCATAAATGAGCTGGAAATGATAACCTACGACAACACACATTGTTCCCAGTATCCCTACTGTATTCCCAAGTTTGAACGGTACAGTCCGGACTGCTGTTCCAACAAGGGATAAAGGGGTTAAAATCTACAGTGACAATCAGGAAAGCACATCTTCATTACGATTGTGATGATTACGTAGCTTCAGCTAATGGTTGTCCAATAACATTCTGCAAAGGTTGCAATCAAATCACTGAGTTGCATGTCATGCTGAGTTACATGTCTTGCTGCGTTACATGCCATGCTGTTACACGTCATGCTGTGTTACATGTCATGCTGTTACATGTCATGCTGTTACATGTCATGCTGTTACATGTCATACTGTACATGTCATGCTGTGTTACGTCATGGTATGTTACACAGTGCAGAGCTAATGCAAAAATTTGATTGATAAGAGAGTGGTCCTTGCCAGACCTCCTCGTCAAAAAGTATCTGCCCTGGTAACCCCAGAGTTGATACTGCACATGTGCATATTCAAGAACAGCGTATTTGTGGCCTGTTGTTCATAACTCTCTGGTAAACAGCAGGTCCTTCTCTCTGATAAATGGTGGGTCCTTCTCTCTGGTAAATGGTGGGTCCTTCTCTCTGGTAAATGGTGGGTCCTTCTCTCTGGTAAATGGTGGGTCCTTCTCTCTGGTAAATGGTGGGTCCTTCTCTCTGGTACTTCTCTCTGGTCAATGGTGGGTCCTTCTCTCTGGTCAATGGTGGGTCCTTCTCTCTGGTACTTCTCTCTGGTAAATGGTGGGTCCTTCTCTCTGGTAAATGGTGGGTCCTTCTCTCTGGTAAATGGCTTGCATCATACTCACCCAGTCAGGTATATAAAGCTCACCATCAGCTAGCCCATTCCACAATATTCTGTCATGTCTTCATCACTTGTCCAGGCTTCAGAAATGGAAGATCTCAGTCTTGGGGGTGAAATAATATAAATCCTCACTCACTGTTGTGGTGCTCGTAAGATGATCACTTACACCCTCGAGCTCGATGGTCACTCCTTAAAAAACTGAAAACATTCAAAATGTCGGCCACTTTCTTTCCATGACACACGCCCCCCCCCCCCACACACAAACTCGAGCAGGTGGTTTATGGAGTTGGAAATTAGCGGGGCCACAGTAGCACCCAATACACTCATCAGTCTGAGTGATTCTTTACTAGAGAACGGGGGGGGCTACACTGTGGAGATGGTCGTCCCGAGTTCTCGGATGATTTCAAAGCATCTGTGTATCGGTAAACAACGGCTAATTCCTTCAGAGCGTTCCGTTCCCCATGGTTGGACTTGTGGTGCTAAATGCAATGTCTAACCGAGTACAAGCATCTTTATACTCTCGATCTGAAGCATCAGTTAAGCAAAGGTTATAGAACTTGACCTGTAGCCCTGACTTCATCTCTTGGTCTATCCTGGCCTGTCTCTCTCCTTTAGCTTGGACTTGGGCATGTGATATACTGGAGTGGCCAAGATACAACCCATCAGGACTGGTACCACCTTCAAGGGTAGCTGGCTTCCTAGAAACAAAGTACCTAGAACAGATTCTATCATTAGACGGTGCGACCTTTTCTGTGAAACTACTCCTACACATGCTTGCTAAAACCCTTGCCTGGTTGATAGCTTAGTACCACCAACTCCTACACATGCTTGCTAAAACCCTTGCCTGGTTGCTAGCCTAGTACCAACTCCTACACATGCTTGCTAAAACCCTTGCCTGGTTGATAGCCTAGTACCAACTCCTACACATGCTTGCTAAAACCCTTGCCTGGTTGCTAGCCTAGTACCAACTCCTAAACATGCTTGCTAAAACCCTTGCCTAGTTGCTAGCCTAGTACCAACTCCTACACATGCTTGCTAAAACCCTTGCCTGGTTGCCAGCCTAGTACCAACTCCTACACATGCTTGCTAAAACCCTTGCCTAGTTTCTAGCCTAGTATACCAACTCCTACACATGCTTGCTAAAACCCTTGCCTAGTTACTAGCCTAGTACCAACTCCTACACATGCTTGCTAAAACCCTTGCCTGGTTGCTAGCCTAGTACCAACTCCTACACATGCTTGCTAAAACCCTTGCCTGGTTGCTAGCCTAGTACCAACTCCTACACATGCTTGCTAAAACCCTTGCCTGGTTGCCAACTCCTACACATGCTTGCTAAAACCCTTGCCTAGTTGCTAGCCTTACCAACTCCTACACATGCTTGCTAAAACCCTTGCCTGGTTGCTAGCCTAGTACCAACTCCTACACATGCTTGCTAAAACCCTTGCCTGGTTGCCAACTCCTACACATGCTTGCTAAAACCCTTGCCTAGTTGCTAGCCTTACCAACTCCTACACATGCTTGCTAAAACCCTTGCCTGGTTGCTAGCCTAGTACCAACTCCTACACATGCTTGCTAAAACCCTTGCCTGGTTGCTAGCCTAGTACCAACTCCTACACATGCTTGCTAAAACCCTTGCCTGGTTGCCAACTCCTACACATGCTTGCTAAAACCCTTGCCTAGTTGCTAGCCTTACCAACTCCTACACATGCTTGCTAAAACCCTTGCCTGGTTGCTAGCCTAGTACCAACTCCTACACATGCTTGCTAAAACCCTTACCTGGTTGCTAGCCTAGTACCAACTCCTACACATGCTTGCTAAAACCCTTGCCTAGTTGATAGCCTAGTCCTACACATGCTTGCTAAAACCCTTGCCTAGTTGCTAGCCTAGTACCTACTCCTACACATGCTTGCTAAAACCCTTGCCTGGTTGCTAGCCTAGTACCAACTCCTACACATGCTTGCTAAAACCCTTGCCTAGTTGCTAGCCTTACCAACTCCTACACATGCTTGCTAAAACCCTTGCCTAGTTGCTAGCCTAGTACCAACTCCTACACATGCTTGCTAAAACCCTTGCCTGGTTGCTAGCCTAGTACCAACTCCTACACATGCTTGCTAAAACCCTTGCCTGGTTGCTAGCCTTACCAACTCCTACACATGCTTGCTAAAACCCTTGCCTAGTACCAACTCCTAAACATGCTTGCTAAAACCCTTGCCTAGTTACTAGCCTACCAACTCCTACACATGCTTGCTAAAACCCTTGCCTAGTTGCTAGCCCAGTACCAACTCCTGCACATGCTTGCTAAAACCCTTGCCTAGTTGATAGCCTACCAACTCCTACACATGCTTGCTAAAACCCTTGCCTAGTTGCTAGCCTAGTACCAACTCCTACACATGCTTGCTAAAACCCTTGCCTAGTTGCTAGCCTAGTACCAACTCCTACACATGCTTGCTAAAACCCTTGCCTGGTTGCTAGTCTAGTACCAACTCCTACACATGCTTGCTAAAACCCTTGCCTAGTTGCTAGCCTAGTACCAACTCCTACACATGCTTGCTAAAACCCTTGCCTGGTTGCTAGCCTAGTACCAACTCCTACACATGCTTGCTAAAACCCTTGCCTGGTTGCTAGCCTAGTACCAACTCCTACACATGCTTGCTAAAACCCTTGCCTAGTTGCTAGTCTAATACCAACTCCTACACATGCTTGCTAAAACCCTTGCCTGGTTGCTAGCCTAGTACCAACTCCTACACATGCTTGCTAAAACCCTTGCCTGGTTGCTAGCCTAGTACCAACTCCTACACATGCTTGCTAAAACCCATGCCTGGTTGCTAGCCTAGTACCAACTCCTACACATGCTTGCTAAAACCCTTGCCTGGTTGCTAGCCTACCAACTCCTACACATGCTTGCTAAAACCCTTGCCTAGTTGATAGTCTAATACCAACTCCTACACATGCTTGCTAAAACCCTTGCCTAGTTCCAACTCCTACACATGCTTGCTAAAACCCTTGCCTAGTTGCTAGCCTAGTACCAACTCCTACACATGCTTGCTAAAACCCTTGCCTAGTTACTAGCCTAATACCAACTCCTACACATGCTTGCTAAAACCCTTGCCTGGTTGCTAGCCTAGTACCAACTCCTACACATGCTTGCTAAAACCCTTGCCTGGTTGCTAGCCTAGTACCAACTCCTACACATGCTTGCTAAAACCCTTGCCTGGTTGATAGTCTAGCACCAACTCCTACACATGCTTGCTAAAACCCTTGCCTAATTGCTAGCCTAGTACCAACTAAGATCACCAGTCACTTACCTATTATAAGGAAGGTATTCTGACATTCCTGTCCCTTATAAATATTTTATTTAAAGTACCAAGAACAACATGAATCACTAGCAAATAATAGCAAATGCTGTAGACCGCTTAGATTGTCATGTGATTGAGGATGTGTAGGAAAGCACTCTGTAGTAGGCATGTAAATTGATTGTTGATTCTCTAACCATGTCACACATAGTGGTATTTGCTGAGTAGTTTGTTTCCTGAAACAGTGTGTATTGACACACACTCACACCCAAACAAACCACTTATTCCCTCTCACATACACACACACACTCTCTCTCACACACAACACACAAACAAACACCACTTATCACATACACACACTCCCTCTCACACACACACCTGCACAAATGCAGTAGTCTGAAATGCAGTGAAGAGCATTAGAAATCCCATCCCTAGCAAGAGGATGTTGATCCAATTCTTCTTTGTCATCACCATGGGCTCCATTGTCTTTTGTGGCTCCTTAGGTTTCATGAGAGCAAATCCTGAAACAGCTGAAATTGACATCACATTCACTTACCTCAGGTTGTCCAACCGGCCATCAAAGTCCACGCGATTAGCACTACCCCAGTACGCCTAGGGTAGCCTCCAAAACGTAGTTAAGCTACAGAATTACTCAGCGAGAGACGGCAGTTCTTGACGCTTGATAAACTCCAGCATGTGATGACAAGGAGGTGTGGCTTATATAAAGAGCTCTTTCAGCGCCAGACCCGAGACCAAGCATTTGCGGTGTTTACTATGGAATTGGTTGCTCAAATAAAGGAGGTATTGAAAACAGCCAAGACCAGAGGTCTGACTGATAAAGACGTAGAGGTTTACTTGAAGGAAAAAGGCCGCCCGTATATCTTCAGGACAGACCAGAAGACTGATGAAGTTGTGCAAATGGAGGCTGATGCCTACCAGAGAAGTTGGTCCCTGCTCAGCACTCTCATCTTCAAGATTTATCCCATCTTGTTTTTCGCCTCCCTCTTCATATACCCACTCTTCAAGATTATAACTGTGTCTACCTGTCTTGTGTCAGAAGTGACCCAATTTGATGGTGAAGTGGTAGCTCCTGTAATCAACTGTGACATGTGTAGAGGTTTAAAGGAGGCCCCGAGGATATCTAACCTCAGTAAGGAAGATTTCATACTGAACTATGCATACTCTGGAAGACCAATACTAGTGGAAGGTGCAGTTTCAAACTGGTCTGCTTTGCAGGTGTTTTCTTATAGCTACTTCAAATCCATCTATCACTCACGACCATCGTCATTAGAAGAAGACGATTCAAATGGCCAATTTTTCTCGTACAGCTCAAACATTCGGGGACTGAAGGATTTCTTTTCTCTACCAAAAGATATGGTCTCCATGGAAACTGAGAAGTGGTACATTGGATGGTAAGTACCTGTTTCTCTCTCATTCACTCTCTTTTGGGTGGTATTTTGCACAGCTATCAATACCAGGAATGCTTGCTTGCTGAATAGTTTGTTTCCTGAAATAGTGTGTATTGAATGTATTGATGTGGTAGCAGATTGTGTAGAGTCCATGCATGGAAATGTAGTCAATGGGCAATGCTTCTGGGTAATGATTCATACAGGAACACAAAACACTTCATCATTTGTATGGTGAGTTTCTGCTGACTTCATTAAAAGTGCCAATGATTTATCTTTTAATTAACTTGTTTTTCTGTTGTTGTTTCTACCAAATGTTTCAAAATCCTTCCGTCTTGATCAGGGCAAGTGAAAAGACAAATGCAACACATTTATACTCACTGACAATGCATTTCACATAAAGATGTGATTCATGTCTTCTTCTGAGTGCTATAGACATAGTAATATATTAGAGATAGTGATGGCAGTGTTCACATGCAATGTCTTGCGAGTTGAAACCCAGTAGTTGGGTATATAACTCCAGCCCTACATCTTGTTTGAAGTACTGATCCGTAGGTATATGATGGATGTGCAGTGCCTCTTTCACAAGCAATTCCCTCCATTTGCTGGCTCTAAGAATCACTAAGTCTCTTCCCACAAGATTGGGTGTTTCCACACATGCTCTGTGATAGCAGACTTCCCAAGTTCTCCCATCCTACATGCATCTTTGGGCACCTTGTTCGGTTCCCAACCTCCTCCTTATCTCCCCACTATGCACTTTCCCAAGTAGTAACTGATAAACTCATTATAGTTTATCTTTGACTTTGGTAAGCTGAGACTCTAAGTCATGCCTGACATATTTGTCACAAAAATGTCTGATGTCCTCACTCACATAGGGGATGATAATTACTCGGCTTCAAAAAGGTCACCGGAGGGACAGGAGAAGACAAGGAAATAGAAGGGAAAAATAGAGCATCAGACATGTTTGTTAAAATATTTAATGAAGGAGTATTTTTAAATCGGGCATGACATTTAAGATCTCAGGTCATAACCAACAAAACTCATCAGTTATATATAGAATTCCTTGCTTCTATGGGAGAAAGTAGAGACAAGAGGAGGTTGAAAACAAGGAGCACAATGATGCTTGCAGGAAGGAAGAACTCGGGGAAATCTGCTAATGCAGAGCATATGAGGAACCACCAACACCCAAGCTTGTGGGAAGAGACCTCGATGATTGATAGAGCCAGCAAATGGATGGAACTGCTTGTAAAGGAAGACCTGTATATCCATCTTTATTCTTAAAGGAGGAACTGCATGTCCATCTTTACACCTAAAGGAGGAACTGCATGTCCATCTTTACACCTAAAGGAGGAACTGCATATCCATCTTTACACCTAAAGGATGAACTGCATGTCCATCTTTACAACTAGCATGTCCATCTTTACACCTAGAGAAGGAACTGCATGTCCATCTTTACACCTAAAGGATGAACTGCATGTCCATCTTTACAACTAGCATGTCCATCTTTACACCTAGAGAAGGAACTGCATGTCCATCTTTACACCTAAAGGATGAACTGCATGTCCATCTTTACAACTAGCATGTCTATCTTTACACCTAGAGAAGGAACTGCATGTCCATCTTTACACCTAAAGGAGGAACTGCATGTCCATCTTTACACCTAAAGGAGGAACTGCATGTCCATCTTTACACCTAAAGGAGGAACTGCATGTCCATCTTTACACCTAAAGGATGAACTGCATGTTCATCTTTTACACCTAAAGGATGAACTGCATGTCCATCTTTTACACCCAAGGATCAGTGCTTCAATTGAGATGTAGGGCTGGAGCTATCTGATTGCTGACTCGCTACTCTCAAGACTTTGCACATAGAAACCACACCCATCATTACGTCTAATAGTATTCAGATGGATCATGAATTGCAGGCTCTTCATGTGAAGCGTGCCAGTAAATGTGCTGCACTGCATTCCTTTTGAACACTAAAGCATTATTCACTGGCCAATAATGCTTCATCATTACTCTATTTTGTTCCGGCACAGCATTTAAATTTATCCCCAAGATTGCTTGTTCTTGATGGAATTTGTTACTAGGTTACTAGGTTGTGTATGCCAGTGCGTGTGTGTGTGCATGTGTGTGTGTTACCTACAGAACTGAAGTCTGTCAAATATTGCACAGTATCTCTAATCTCTGTGGGAGAGAAAACTGTTTTTATTACAGATCTTATGCACCATATCATCTATTTCCTTTGATATTAGTCATGAATATTTAACTTGAGGGAAGTTTAGAGGTCAAAATCAGAAATACTGAAAAAGGGTGTGTCTCAAATTTGGAGCTCCATAACTTCCATAGTTAGAAGTTTTTAATGGTGTATGAGAGAAGACTTGAGATGATATTTTTCCTGTGCAGGAGTTCTTCAGATAAGGAAATTGGAAAGACATTGAGTCAGCATGCGTCGATCCCTGACTTCATTCCTCCCACCCTCGCCCAAGGACACACATCTTGGATATTCATTGGTTCCCCAGGACCTGGAGCAAACTTACATGTATGATGGAGGATATCTTGTTAGCTCTAGCTCTAATGGCTGGCTCACAATGTGTGCAATGCTGTTGGGTCACAATGGCTGGCTTACAATATGTGCGATGCTGTCTGGTCACAATGGTTGGCTTACAATATGTGCGATGCTGTCTGGTCACAATGGTTGGCTCACAATATGTGCGATGATGTCAGGTCACTTTGCGAACAGTTCACATTATAGTATGTGTTCCAACAACCTAAAGCCTACTTACATGTATAGTATGTGTTCCAACAACCTAAAGCCTACCTACATATATAGTATGTGTTCCAACAACCTAAAGCCTACTTACATGTACAGTATGTGTTCCAACAACCTAAAGCCTACTTACATGTATAGTATGTGTTCTAACAACCTAAAGCCTACTTACATGTATAGTATGTGTTCTAACAACCTAAAGCCTACTTACATATATAGTATGTGTTCCAACAACCTAAAGCCTACCTACATATATAGTATGTGTTCCAACAACCTAAAGCCTACTTACATATATAGTGTGTGTTCCAACAACCTAAAGCCTACTTACATATATAGTATGTGTTCTAACAACCTAAAGCCTACTTACATATATAGTATGTCTTCTAACAACCTAAAGCCTACTTACATATATAGTATGTGTTCCAACAACCTAAAGCCTACTTACATGTATAGTATGTGTTCCAACAACCTAAAGCCTACTTACATGTATAGTATGTGTTCTAACAAACTAAAACCTACCTACATATATAGTATGTTTTGGGGGGGTCTTTTTCTCCCCATAATAGTATTGCACAGAAGGAAATTTAGTTTCCTTGAATAAAGAATTTCGTTCAAATAAAATAAATAGGCTTTCCTAGTTCTAAGACCTGTAACTATATAGTGGTCTTGCAGAAAGAAATCTTGTCTCCTTGAAGGAAGGAAAAACACCCTCAAATAATTGGATGCCATAAAAGCTCTAATTATGCACCATTGAAAAAATAATTATTAATCTGCTTTGACACACAAATAGAAAATTGTTCCTCTGTGAATGTGACGCAACAATAGAAAATGACACATATTTAAAATAATACGTTCTGTCGCTGCATGTGGTTAGGTAAATCCAAAATAACTCTGTCAAGAGAATTCTCTGGTGTTGACTTGGAAGCCAAGCCAACTACCAAAACCTATGATGGTGAAAGTGGAAGGCCACAGAAAGTTGTTACAGTTCCTCCCTAGCAGCAGCGGCTACAGCATAGACTCGAGCTAATGGCACAGATGCCTGACTTCAAGCTTTACTGTTGATAAGGCTAGAAGGAGTGGTAAAACATTGCAGTACAGAATCTAGCTGGAATATAGCCACACCTGTCTTGAGGATTTTTGTGCTCTGAAGCCATTGTATATAACTACTTCACAGATTAGAGAAGTCCATGCGCTATGACACTCATGGTAGCTGCTAACTATCCAAGTAAAAGAGAAGGAAGCTCCTGCAGCAACAGTCATGTATGTGATCACAATGTTAGAACAGAAAGGGGCGATACACAAATGAAACACAAAAATATAAATTATTGACGTTATCCAAGATGCATCATTAGAAATTGAGAAATGAATTTTGGCACATAATTAGAACGGAGCTTTTACAGTACTCTTCCAATAACCAGTGGCTAATTGAATGCTAGATTTAAGGCATTTCTCTATAATAGTCGCACGTGGCCAACCGACCCTTTACCTCCCTTGTTGGAAGGAAAGAGCCCGGAAACACTATAAAGTAAAGTTTCTCGCTGCTACTATAGTGTCAGTGGTTAATCACCGAGCAACACACAACACTGTATGACCATGAAAAACCTTTTTTGCCTCAGGCATTCGTATGTACGTACACACTCATCACATGGAGCAATAAATGGCCTCCATATATGTGTGTGGTGTGACTGCAACATCATACTTCTGCACATTGCGTTTAATTGCAATGCTAAGAGATGGTTCAAATATGAAAATGGGAACAAGAAATGAGAGAGAGGAAGAGCAAAAATGTGCTATGAACTGGAAGAGTTATATAGGCCATGGGAAACTCTTTTGGCTTAGGCGTGCATACATACATAGCACAACAGTGCCCTTTGGCTTCCACACGTACATCCACTCAGCTTGGCTTGATGCCCAATGTGTGAACATTGCCTAGTTAGTACATATTTGTGGTTTGTGAAGATGGGTGTGGCCTTTGTGATATGCTCCACATAACTTCGTGGAGTAGAAGGCTAAAGTTCATTTCCTTTTCCACTTGGTATGGAGGAGAGGTCAGCCTCACAGCCCTAACAAAACTTGCAGAAAGCATCTTTCTCATCTCTGTTGATGGCATCCATTAAATGGCTCCTCCCACATTAACATCTCTTCCTTCTGTTTTACGGTAACTCCGGCCAATTAGAGCAGCCGGTAGTTATACTCTTCCGGAACAAATTTAGCATGCTAGGGTTCCAAGACCCTTAGTATGCTAAGCCCCTTCTTTAAGACCAGACTACAGGTATGGGTGCATCAAGTTCTCACATGCCATGCGTTCAGGGTGCAATTCAGCATCCACGCAAGATAATTGTTTTAGTGCTGAGCTCATATAAAGCTTACAGTAGTCTATGCTACACAATTAACGGATAGAGCACTCATATAAAGCTTACAGTAGTCTATGCTACACAATTAACGGATAGATAGTCTAATTAACGGATAGAGCACTCATATAAAGCTTACAGTAGTCTGTGCTACACAATTAATGGATATAATTAACAGATAGAACTCATATAAAGCTTACAGTAGTCTATGCTACACAATTAATGGATAGAGCACTCATATAAAGCTTACAGTAGTCTATGCTACACAATTAACGGATAGATAGTCTAATTAACGGATAGAGCACTCATATAAAGCTTACAGTAGTCTGTGCTACACAATTAATGGATATAATTAACAGATAGAACTCATATAAAGCTTACAGTAGTCTATGCTACACAATTAATGGATAGAGCACTCATATAAAGCTTACAGTAGTCTATGCTACACAATTAACAGATAGAGCACTCATATAAAGCTTACAGTAGTCTATGCTGCTACACAATTAATGGATAGAGCACTCATATAAAGCTTACAGTAGTCTATGCTACACAATTAACAGATAGAGCACTCATATAAAGCTTACAGTAGTCTAAGCTACACAATTAACGGATAGATAGTCTATGCTGCACAATTAACGGATAGAGCACTCATATAAAGCTTACAGTAGTCTATGCTACACAATTAACGGATAGAGCGCTTACAGTAGTCTATGCTGCACAATTAATGAATAGAGCACTCATATAAAGCTTACAGTAGTCTATGCTGCACAATTAATGAATAGAGCACTCATATAAAGCTTACAGTAGTCTATGCTACACAATTAACGGATAGAGCACTCATATAAAGCTTACAGTAGTCTATGCTACACAATTAACGGATAGATAGTCTATGCTGCACAATTAACGGATAGAGCACTCGTATAAAGCTTACAGTAGTCTATGCTACACAATTAACGGATAGAGCACTCATATAAAGCTTACAGTAGTCTATGCTGCACAATTAATGAATAGAGCACTCATATAAAGCTTACAGTAGTCTATGCTACACAATTAACGGATAGAGCACTCATATAAAGCTTACAGTAGTCTATGCTACACAATTAACGGATAGATAGTCTATGCTGCACAATTAACGGATAGAGCACTCGTATAAAGCTTACAGTAGTCTATGCTACACAATTAACGGATAGAGCACTCATATAAAGCTTACAGTAGTCTATGCTACACAATTAACGGATAGATAGTCTATGCTACACAATTAACGGATAGAGCACTCATATAAAGCTTACAGTAGTCTATGCTACACAATTAACGGATAGATAGTCTATGCTGCACAATTAACGGATAGAGCACTCGTATAAAGCTTACAGTAGTCTATGCTACACAATTAACGGATAGAGCACTCATATAAAGCTTACAGTAGTCTATGCTACACAATTAACGGATAGATAGTCTATGCTACACAATTAACGGATAGAGCGCTTACAGTAGTCTATGCTGCACAATTAATGGATAGAGCACTCATATAAAGCTTACAGTAGTCTATGCTACACAATTAACGGATAGAGCACTCTTACAGTAGTCTATGCTACACAATTAACAGATAGAGCACTCATATAAAGCTTACAGTAGTCTATGCTACACAATTAACAGATAGAGCACCGACTTTATTTGTGGTTTGTTGCAATAATTATATTTTTAACTATAACAAGAATAAATCGTTGAATGGAAATACAATAAGCTGCAGTTTGGTATAAGAATCAGCTCCCGTTAAATAGGCAAACAAATCCATCTAGGAGTACCTTCTTGCTCAAAAGTGAAGGAATTCCGAGTGATTCCTGGTAAGCATAGGTGCCTGTGCAACTTTCCACCGAAGAAGAACTACCAGAAACAGTAGCAAATCCAGGAAGGGACCATTCATGGAAGCAGTGTGATCGTCAGCCATTAAAAAATTTTTTTTAATTTCGTTCACTCACCCCGTCCAGCCGGAACTTAAGTTTTATAAAACAATAGAGCAGTCTATTGCCATGTGCGTACAAAGAATTGGCAGGTAATACAAATCCTGGCAATATCAGAGTTTACGCCTTATGGTGTTTAATTAAGAGTAGACTAGTAGTAAACTACTGCTATTTCTATTCATGGGCGTGTAAAGCAAGTCCTCTCTTAGTCATTTGTATTGCCACACATAGCCGAAAGAGTCCATAAATCTTAACCCTCTCACCAATGTAGGTGCCATCATTTAAAATAAAAAAAGTTCATAGGAAGTCATCTCTCCATTTAGCCACCAAGTTAGGAGACGTGTTATTCCTAGGAACTACGGGCCAGTTCACTGACCCCAGATTTGACAACCTCAGAACTCAATTGGCAACTGAGAAAGAAAGGTTTGAGCAACAGACATATCTATCTATTGGTCCTCCAAGTATATATCCATGCACAAACAATGGTGAGGACAATCATAATCATTAAGCTGAGATTGGCCAAGACAAAATGAACATACCAGGAGAGCATAATTGGTGACCTAGTACAGTGCCCCCGAGCAGCCTCAACTACATTGACACAGGAAGAGATAGACATGTCAGGAGAGAGGATGCGAGCTAAGCACCAATATCAGATCAGCTAGTGATACAAAGTGGATTACAGGAGAGAGTAAATAGTTATATGCACTACAGAGAGCATAGTCTTTTTTAAAGCTCATTTATACCATTAAAGCACAGGGTGATCTAATCAAAGCAAGGGAAATACCGAGAAGTTAATGGTCTTTGAACATGGCCTCTCCGTTAGGTACCCTTGAAAATGACTGGGAGCCATTGCCAGTCAAAATTCATGACATTGGCTAAGAAGTATTTTTTACACAACAATGAAATGGAAATCATTAATATTCTTCCAGATTGATGCTGTGGAGCTACCTTCGTGGCAGGCTCAGCTGCGAGGTAAGAAGACCTGGATATTGGTGCCCCCTCCAGAATGCAGACATGTCTGCCATGACTTGAATGTCACCATGAACACTGGAGACGTCAGTAAGTAGAGGGTGTTTTTATTCAAGTGAAAAAAATCATATGATATTGTACGGATTGGATATTGTACGGATTGTGTGTCAAACAGTCATGTGATTAGTCTCATGCAAGGCATGTACATGATGATGACTTTACTTGATGACCATTTTGTTGTATTCATAGTTTGTATTGGTTCTTCAGCTGATTGCATTAAAATACTTAAGATTTACAGCTATACCAGCTCTTTGGGCCAATGCTTCAACAGAATGCTTCAGTCTTCATCTGATGAAGACTGAAAACAGGGGGAGCTGATTTTAAGATAAATCTTCAGTATTACACCACTTATCCGAAAACACCAGTCAACTGAACAGTCAGGGATGAGCTCCGCCCACAGAGATGTTGGCTACATTCAGTGTACTTTTTTTTTTGTGTGTGTGGGATAAATTCCTTTGTGCACGTGCACAAGAAATATGTACTGTTCGCCTAACATGGAACATCATTCAGAAGTTTCTTTCACTCTGTCTAGATCCATTCAAAAGACAAAGACGAGTTGTCCTTAATATCAATGTAAGCTCAAGATCTGTTATATTGTGAGAAATGGCAGAAATTTATCTAGAGTAGCAGTAGAGTAGCAGTGGAATGCAATGTTGGAAAGTAGACTGTCCTCAATTTAATATAAGGAGCACGGACAAGCTGAGGATCTTCCATTCCGAAGTTGAGTTAGCTGAACATTTCAGTTCTCTGAACACACAACATGTTCGGTTAAGTGGCCTTCTACTCTATATTCCTAGTTGTTTTAATGAACGCATTAAAATACTGCTATATATTCCATCAAGGTTTTTGTATGTGTATATATGTGTGTGTGAATTTATTGTCTCTAGTTATTGTAAATACCAACAAGTGGTATCACAAGACCTTCGTCCATCCTGGGAGCATCAGCATTACTATAGGATCAGAGTACTTTTAACTAATCATGTGACCTTCATGATGTTCATATTTAAATTAAAAAAGTAATTCTTTTCTGTTATCGTACAACTGCAATAATTATAACAATAGCTGTATGTATTGCTGGTAACTATGACTGTGTATTGTTAAAGAACTTGCAAGATTGATCTGCTCATTCCCACAATTTTATGTTTGATGCCGTTCTTAGGATTGTAAATACAATCCTCACATAATCCTAGGGCTGCACATAATCTCAGGGCTGCACATAATCTCAGGGCTGCACAGAATCTCAGGGCTGCACAGAATCTCAGGGCTGCAGCTGCACATAATTTTTTATTTTTTATTTTTATTTTTTGAAAAATGAGCTCGGTAGCAAAAGCTATTTAGAGCCTTACATACATGATAACATGATAGGTAGAAAACTGATTGAAGTTAGCGAAGAATTGTTTAATAAATCGTTTGAAGGAAGAAAGTGAAGACGAGGATCTAATGGAGGTTGGAGCTGTGGCGGAGGGAACGAAGGAAGACTGCATTGATGCAGTGCGGGAGAATGGGATTATGATGTTCGATGGGTGGTATTGGCGGAGTAGGAGCTAATTGGATCGATTCTGGAGGAAAATGGATGTAATTGTTCATTATTTTGTAAATTAGAAGGAGCTTGGCCCGATCAAGTATATTTGAGAGTGTAGGTTTAAAGGTGGAGAGGTTGGATGCATAGTCAGAAGTCCATTGGCAAGTACAGAGTCTGAGTGCAAAGTGCTGAATGTGTTCTAAGGATTTTGAATTACAAGAAGAGGGAGGAGGTGACCACACAGAGGAACAGTAACTTAGATGAGGGAGAACTAATGTTGTGTAAAGTTTAATTAGCATATGAGAGGATAAGTGATGGTAAAAGTTGCGATAAATTAATCCTATTATTTTCCTTGATTTAGTGCGTACTTGGCTAATGTGCAGGTTCCAGGAGAGGTTCCAGGTGAAAGTTACTTCTAAGTATGTAAATGAAGTGACGAGATCAAGGGGAGTACTATTGAGGACTAATATATACAGTGGAGTATGGGGATGCGAGGAGTTTACGAGAGATCATCATATACGTGGGTTAATTAATAGGAGACGGGAAGATAGCCATGATATAATTATTATAATGTCAATGTCTGATTGCACTGAATCTAAGGAAGAGGTTGAAGAGAATGGATGGGAGAGGTGGATGTCGTCTGCATAGAGAGTAAGTGTAGAAGATGTCGATGAGTTTTGCAATTTCGTTAATGTAAAGAACAGGACCAAGAATAGATCCGAGGTACTCCAGAGGATGCATGACATGAAGAAGAGAGAGTACCAGAGATAGTGACACTCTGTGACTGGGCCGTAAGATAGGAAGTGAGGAGGTGAGAAGGAATATTAAGTGAGGACAGAGTGTTTAAGAGTGGTCTATATATGCGGCACAGAGTCAAACGATTTCTTGATGTCTAGAAAGACTGCACAGACAGACTTGTGGGCATCCAGGGAAGCAAACCAGGATTGAGTTACGTTTGCTATTTCAGTAGACAGACCTGGGAGAAATCTGAACTGAACGTTTGACAAAACATCTTGTATGGTGATAAGTTTGTGTAAATAGTTAAATATGTGGCGTTCTAATACCTTGCTTATCAGGGATAATAAGGAGATTGGATGATAATCCTTGGGAAAGACGAGGGTGGAGATGTTTTTGGGATAGGAACTACAAAGGAATGCTTCCAGTCAGTGGGTTAGTACACCAGCAAGAGGGAGGAATTAAAGATAAGAGAAAGAAGAATTGATATGGATGCAGCTGTTGGATCTAAGCATTCTGGCAGAAATCGAATCAGGGCCAGTTGATTTCTCATAGGGAATGCAACTTAGAAGACTTACAATCTCGTCCAGTGAGCAGAGGAGCTTGGATGGGCAAGGGAAGGGTGGAGGAGATGGTGTGTGATTACAGAGGGGTGGAGAAGACTTATTAAAACAGCTTGAGAAGAAGTGATTTAGAACCTCGGCTTTAGACTGAGGAGAAGCACAAGTTTGATCTTAAATAAGAGATGGAATGCAAGATGTTTTTTTTACCTAATTTCTTTATTGCTCTCCAAAACGAACTAGAGCTGGGAGAAGATAATAGTCTTTGGAAGAAGAAGTGTTTTGCTGAACGGAGGAGTGAAACTTTGAAAGAGTGTGGTTACAGCAACGGCGATAGGCTGCCCAGGCATCAGCAGTCTGAGTGATTTGGCAGAGGAGTATAATCTATATTTTGATTTGTTTGAGAATGGAGTAGGAGATCCAGGGAGGGGTACAGCGGGTTGTGGGATAAACTAGCTTAGACTGAGGGAATAGTTTTGTGCATGATGCGAGTAAAGAGTTCTTTAAATATGAGCCAAGAGGCTTCAGTGTCTAAGACGGGGGGAGGATGGTATCCCAGGGAATGATATTAATTAGGTCGTTAGCTTGAGAGAAGTCTGCTCTGTCATATAACCAGACTCGATGAGGAGGTGAGGAAGATGGAGAATCAGAAATGAGAGGGAGGGAGAAGAGGATGGAGTTGTGGTCGGAGTTTGATAGAGGAGGAGAGACTTCACAGCAGGTGGGAGTAAGGGTGGAGGGTAGGCACACAAGATCAATGATAGAGGGGACACCAGTATGGGAGTAGTGAGTTGGATAGTGGATAATTTGATTGAGAGAAAAAAGGTTAGATATTGCGTGGATCTTATCGAGAAGCGGTGAAGGTAACAAAAAATTAACATTAAAGTCCCCAAGCAGAATAAGTTCCTTGGAAAGGTGGGGGATGGAGGGAAGAGCAGCAAGTGAGGCAAGTAAATGACGGGTAATGAAGGTGGGCGATAAAATGTGGCAAAAAGGAAGGATGAATTTTGAAGTTTAATAGAAGTTCAAGCATAGAGATGGATGGGAGAGAGATGATTGAGGTGAGAAGGCTTGACTTTACAGACTTCTATACCTCCACCATGTCTATTTCGATCTAATCTGAATGTGCAAGTCTGGATGGTACACTTTCATCCCGTATTACAGTGAAGACGCATATCCAGAACCCACTTAGCTGGATTCCATCAGAAGTTCTCAAAGAAGCTAAGAAGGCTACAGCTGCACATAATCCCAGGACTTCACATAATCCCAGGGTTGCACATAATCCCAGGGTTGCACATAATCCGAGGGCTGCACATAATCCCAGGGCTGCACATAATCCTAGAATCTCAGGACTGCACATAATCTCAGGGCTGTACATAATCTCAGGGCTGCACATAATCTCAGGGCTGCACATAATCACAGACTGCACATAATCCCAGGGCTGCACATAATCGCAGAATCTCAGGAGTGCACATAATCCCAGGGCTGCACATAATCCCAGGGCTGCACATAATCGCAGAATCTCAGGAGTGCACATAATCCCAGGGCTGCACAACACGTTTATTCACTCAGGGAGGCACAGAAGTTCAGATTATAGATTATACAACAATACAGAACAGAGTGAACATGGTCTCTGTTGGTTTTCTTCCCATAAACAAAGCATGTATATACAAGTGATGTTATGACCGCTATTGCACTTCGAATACCGTGCTAATTTATTGCCTATAAGGACACCGCTAAGTGTATAACATGTAGCGATTTTAAGTAAACTCAAGGACAACTAGAGAACTAGCAGCCTGAACATGCAAGTTAAAAAATGGATGGTGGGGAGCACAGAACGTGGACAAAGAAGAATGGAAGAAACGCCATGACAAAAGGCCATCCAGATTCCAACCGACAATTCACATTGGTGACCTTTACCAACTTGAGCGGGGACGTAGCTCAATCCATATAAGACGACAAGTGTTAGTCAGTGCCGAGTGGACAGCAACTGCTGCGGGTAGGCGAGTCATGGAAGAAGTTCTAACTGCGCTGAGAGACCTTCTGAGGGCGGCCAAGACAAGAGGAATCGTCGATGAAGATATATGGAAGTACTTGAAGGAAAATGGCTACTCTCTTAACTCGAGAACGGATAAAAAGACGGATAAAGTGGTCGAAGCTCAGCCAACCCCTTATTACAAAACAACTTGCTATGTCCTGAACTTGATATTTTTCAAGCTCATTCCTGCCCTCATGGTACTATCAATTATTTTATACTTTGTTTTCAATATGGTTACTGGTACCACGTGTCTCTTGAGTCATATAAGTCCTCTTGGCGAGGTTGTGATGCCAGTAGCAAATTGTGACTGGTGCAGAAATGTGTTGGAGGCTCCCCGGTTATCTAACCTTGGCAGGGAAGACTTCATTAGGAACTACGCATATACAGGTATACCTATTCTAGTGGAAGGTGCAGCCTCAAACTGGTCTGCTGTGGAAGTGTTCTCTTACGAGTATTTCAAGTCCCTCTATTTATCTCTTCCGGAATCTCTGGAGAATAAAGGGCAATTCTTCTCATACAACTCCAACATCAGAAACCTGAAGGAGTTGTTCACTCTTCCTGAAGAGGTGGCCTCCATGCAAACAGAGAAATGGTATATTGGATGGTGAGTCAAATGGTGTGTAATTTACAGACAAGAGTTGTCAATTTTCCTTATTTATTTCTAGGGCAGATTAGGTTAACCCCAAAAATCCAGGCACAATAAAGTGTAAGGACCAATCTGGTGTAATAAGCCTTTGCCACCTTCCATACCACATGTTACGTTTAATGACTCAGGGGTTATTGCCTTGCAGCAGGGAAGGGGAAAAAGAAGAAAAAGGTCCTATAAATGATGGCTTTCTCAACCATCAGCAAAATTGTTGTTTCTCTAGATGCTCTAGTCTTGAGGTGCTAAGACTCGCATGGAAATACGTAGACAAGAAACATACTCTGGTATATACATGTGATGCGCGTGACAGGATGTAAGAAACATACCCTGGTATATACATGTGATACGCGTGACAGGATGTAAGAAACATACCCTGGTATATACATGTGATACGTGTGACAGGATGTAAGAAACATACCCTGGTATATACATGTGATACATGTGACAGGATGTAAGAAACATACCCTGGTATATACATGTATACTCGTGACAGGATGTAAGAAACATACCCTGGTATATACATGTGATACATGTGACAGGATGTAAGAAACATACCCTGGTATATACATGTGATACATGTGACAGGATGTAAGAAACATACCCTGGTATATACATGTATACTCGTGACAGGATGTAAGAAACATACCCTGGTATATACATGTGATACATGTGACAGGATGTAAGAAACATACCCTGGTATATACATGTGATACACGTGACAGGATGTAAGAAACACCCTGGTATATACATGTGATACTCGTGACAGGATGTAAGAAACATACCCTGATACATGTGATGCGCGTGACAGGATGTAAGAAACATACCCTGGTATATACATGTGATACACTTGACAGGATGTAAGAAACATACCCTGGTATATACATGTGATACTCGTGACAGGATGTAAGAAACATACCCTGGTATATACATGTGATACACTTGACAGGATGTAAGAAACATACCCTGGTATATACACATGATGCACGTGACAGGATGTAAGAAACATACCCTGGTATATACATGTGATACTCGTGACAGGATGTAAGAAACATACCCTGGTATATACATGTGATACGCTTGACAGGATGTGGTAGCAATGGGGGGAAGGAAAAATAAAATAATTATAACTGCTCGCCATTAAAGTGGTGAGCATAGAAAAAGCAAAAGCTAGAGCATGTAGAAGAATTGAGTAACTTATGTCAGAATCAAACTCCATCCCGCTATTAATGGTGCAGCCTGTTCTCACCTACCTTTGCAGCCAGTTTGAATCTGCTGCTGTTTTATCGATCTTTTTCTTCGCTGTGATGACCATTCCCTGTTTACAGATGCCCACTTTATTTAATGTGGGTGTCCTGTCCTGTTCATGTTTATTAGTGAACATATAGTGAATAATAGCTATGCCACGTGTGACAAACCAAGTTTTTCATCCAACTCCCCACTGAGGGCTTGCTTCACTCACCAATAATGCACAATAATATATAAGGAAAGGAGGAATTAAATCCTTTTTATAAATTTGCATGTGCAAATCACAAGTCTAGGCTCTTGAGAGTGGCCACCCAACAGCCAGGTAAATCCATTCCATGATCTCTATTGAACTGCTCGCACTCCAATGCAATAGCTAGGCTGATGTAATGTATATAATAATTGTTTATTTATTTGTTTGTTTATTTATTTATTTATTTATTTATTTATTTATATATTTATTTTTATTTTTTATTTTATTATTTTTTTATTTTTTTATTTTTTAAAATTTTTTTAAAATATATATATATATTTTTAATTATTTATTATTATTATTATTTTATTTTATTTTAATTTGTTTGTTTGTTTGTTTGTTTGTTTATTTTTTAATTTTATTTATTATTTATTTAATTAATTAATTTATTTATTTATTTACAATAATAAATTAGTCATAAGTGTCCCGGGGACCAGCAGAGCCCAGCACTGCAGCTGGATTGCCATGCACCAAAATTGTCTGGAGCAGGGAAGGAAATGCCCTCTTCTCTCTACATTTCTCCTCAATTTTTCTCCCCACCTCCATGAAAAAGTTCATGGCCTCCAAAAAAAAACCAAAGTCTCTATCCCAAAGGGGGCAAGTGTATCTCATGTAGTAATAGTTAGGACTAAATGTAATCAAGTAAAAAATTAAAACGTTGAGAGAATAAAAATTCAAGTTGATTATTGAGAAGGTCATTATAATCCACCATCTATTTTTTCCTCTTCCCCCATTCATTGCTGACACATCCTGTCACATGCATTACACATGACAGGGTGTGGTTCTCGTCAGGTGGTGGATAGCTAGCTGTATGTCAACACCATGTGATCTTAGACTCCATTATTCCTGATGAAGACTAGAGCAGCTAGTCGGGACACCGAGAAACAAGTTGAATATTGAGAAAGTCATTATGGTCTACCATGCCAACTGAGAGTTCGTTGGAAGATATATTCTTCTTCGCACATAAACAGTTTGCTTGTTAAAGCACTGCAATAAGTTTCCTAGCAACAGAGATAATTAAAAACATATTGCTACCATGTTCAGAATTCTTAAATGTAATGGTCAAATCTTTCTGGTTGTTGCCATAGACTCAATAATGCCAGCTAGGCAGTGTAGCTCATCTTGCTGGTTGTTGCCATAGACTCAATAGTGCCAGCTAGGCAGTGTAGCTCATCTTGCTGGTTGTTGCCATGGACTCAATAGTGCCAGCTAGGCAGTGTAGCTCATCTTGCTGGTTGTTGCCATAGACTCAATAGTGCCAGCTAGGCAGTGTAGCTCATCTTGCTGGTTGTTGCCATGGACTCAATAGTGCCAGCTAGGCAGTGTAGCTCATCTTGCTGGTTGTTGCCATGGACTCAATAATGCCAGCTAGGCAGTGTAGCTCATCTTGCTGGTTGTTGCCATAGACTCAATAGTGCCAGCTAGGCAGTGTAGCTCATACACTTCTTGCTGGTTGTTGCCATAGACTCAATAGTGCCAGCTAGGCAGTGTAGCTCATCTTGCTGGTTGTTGCCATAGACTCAATAGTGCCAGCTAGGCAGTGTAGCTCATCTTGCTGGTTGTTGCCATGGACTCAATAGTGCCAGCTAGGCAGTGTAGCTCATATACTTCTTGCTGGTTGTAGCCATAGACTCAATAATGCCAGCTAGGCAGTGTAGCTCATATGCTTCTTGCTGGTTGTTGCCATGGACTCAATAGTGCCAGCTAGGCAGTGTAGCTCATACACTTCTTTCTGGTTGTTGCCATGGACTCAATAGTGCCAGCTAGGCAGTGTAGCTCATATACTTCTTGCTGGTTGTTGCCATGGACTCAATAGTGCCAGCTAGGCAGTGTAGCTCATACACTTCTTTCTGGTTGTTGCCATGGACTCAATAGTGCCAGCTAGGCAGTGTAGCTCATATGCTTCTTGCTGGTTGTTGCCATAGACTCAATAGTGCCAGCTAGGCAGTGTAGCTCATCTTGCTGGTTGTTGCCATAGACTCAATAGTGCCAGCTAGGCAGTGTAGCTCATATACTTCTTGCTGGTTGTTGCCATGGACTCAATAGTGCCAGCTAGGCAGTGTAGCTCATATGCTTCTTGCTGGTTGTTGCCATAGACTCAATAGTGCCAGCTAGGCAGTGTAGCTCATACGCTTCTTGCTGGTTGTTGCCATAAAGACTCAATAGTGCCAGCTAGGCAGTGTAGCTCATATGCTTCTTGCTGGTTGTTGCCATGGACTCAATAGTGCCAGCTAGGCAGTGTAGCTCATATGCTTCTTGCTGGTTGTTGCCATGGACTCAATAGTGCCAGCTAGGCTGTGTAGCTCATATACTTCTTGCTGGTTGTAGCCATAGACTCAATAATGCCAGCTAGGCAGTGTAGCTCATATGCTTCTTGCTGGTTGTTGCCATAGACTCAATAATGCCAGCTAGGCAGTGTAGCTCATCTTGCTGGTTGTTGCCATAGACTCAATAATGCCAGCTAGGCAGTGTAGCTCATCTTGCTGGTTGTTGCCATGGACTCAATAGTGCCAGCTAGGCTGTGTAGCTCATATACTTCTTGCTGGTTGTTGCCATGGACTCAATAGTGCCAGCTAGGCAGTGTAGCTCATATACTTCTTGCTGGTTGTAGCCATAGACTCAATAATGCCAGCTAGGCAGTGTAGCTCATATGCTTCTTGCTGGTTGTTGCCATGGACTCAATAGTGCCAGCTAGGCAGTGTAGCTCATATACTTCTTGCTGGTTGTTGCCATAGACTCAATAATGCCAGCTAGGCAGTGTAGCTCATCTTGCTGGTTGTTGCCATAGACTCAATAATGCCAGCTAGGCAGTGTAGCTCATCTTGCTGGTTGTTGCCATGGACTCAATAGTGCCAGCTAGGCTGTGTAGCTCATATACTTCTTGCTGGTTGTTGCCATAGACTCAATAATGCCAGCTAGGCAGTGTAGCTCATCTTGCTGGTTGTTGCCATAGACTCAATAATGCCAGCTAGGCAGTGTAGCTCATATGCTTCTTGCTGGTTGTTGCCATGGACTCAATAGTGCCAGCTAGGCAGTGTAGCTCATACGCTTCTTGCTGGTTGTAGCCATAGACTCAATAATGCCAGCTAGGCAGTGTAGCTCAGACTCAATAGGAGAGGATGTGTTCAGCATAGTCAGTGGCCTCCTCGAGAAAAATGGACTGGCTTGGAACAGAGTTCAGCAGGTGACTGTTGATGGTGCACCTGCTATGATGAGTGGTAATCACGCGGGTCCAGAGGACCTGCTATGATGGGTGGTAATCATTTCAGAGGCTTTGTTCAAAGGGAAAATGCAGGTATCACTGTTGACCATTGCAGCATTCACTGATATACACTTGCATCCAAGACGCTCCCAGATGCCTTGTAGTATGTGGCTAATTTGTTATTTGTTCACTTCATAAAAGCCAAAGACTTCAATAGCCTTGTGTTTAAAGAATTGTGCAAAGAGATGGGAGAGAAGTATGAAGTGCTACTCTACCACACTGAAGTAAGGTGGCTGTCTTGAGGCAAGGTTGTGAATCGCATGATTGAGCTTCGGGAGGCAGTGCAACTATTTTTGCAGCAAAAAGGATCAGATTTGGCACACCACTTTTCTGACCATGAATGGCTTTTCCGTCTGTGCTATTTGGGCGACATCTTCAATGAACTCAACAGAGGAAACTTGGCACTTCAAGGAAGGAACGTGACAATCGATGCAAAACAAGCCATTTCTGCATTTATCGGAAAGCTAAAGTAGAGTTTCCCACACTTGACAAATTTGTTGATGAGAGCGAGGGTGGTCAAGAAATTTTGAAGCGCACATCCAGGGCCACTTGGACAGAATTGGTCAGAAAGATGGAGGAATACTTACCTGATCTGGACACCTCTTGCCTTCAGTGATGCCAGAAGTCTTTTGTGGCTGATGAGGATCGAGTCGATGAAGATGAATTTCCAGCGTAAGAGGAGTGGTATCTCTGAGAGTGAATGAGGCTTCCAGAACAAGGACCTAGAAACCTTCTGGATAGCCCGGCTAAATGACACACCAACCTTGGCGAGACGGGCTCTAAAGATCCTGACTTCCTTTTCAACCACTTACCGATTTGAGCAAAACCAAGAAACAGAACCGGTTGGAGGTGTCAAATGATGCTCTCAGTTGTACAAAACCACGCATGGAATACTTGGCTAACAAAATGTAAGCACAAGTATCCCAATTATTTGATTTGTTTTGCAATGATCAACTAACTTACTAACTAACTACTAATGCTTATTACTAACACACTTATATAATCATAAAATAATTGATTTTTTATTACACGGGTATGGGTAATGGAACAGGGTGGACAGGGTGATTTGGGTAATGGTTCCAAAAGGGTTGGGAACCACTGCTCTATGGGGACACACACTGCAGCGACACCATACTGGGTTGAAGCAGGTTGATAGTAGCTCTATGGGGATACACACCAGACCAACACCTTCTGGTTAGGCAGATTGACAGTAGCTATATGGAAGGACAAAGATGTCTGAGTAATGATGATACATTATGCATGCACATGCTTGCAGATCACATAATTGAGCATGCTCTGATCTGTTTCTATGTATCATTCTCAGGTTTTGTGATGAACAGAAAATTGGAGAGTCTTTGAAGCAACATGTGGAGGTCCCATATTTCATTCCTCCCTCACTCACCGACTTGTCGTTGTCATGGATATTCATGGGATCTCCTGGACCTGGAGCTAGCTTACATGTATGTTGTCCCATGACTGGTTCTAGCCCAAGTTCTGGCCCTACACCACCTAGCCATAGCCGAACACCTCCCCAGCCCAAGTCTACTTGACCAGCCTAGCGTCAGAACACGAGCAGGCTATGCAAATATAAAAATACGTAACCAAAACCTCCCACAAAAATGACAGTGATCTAATAAAATATATAATAATAATAATAATAATAATAATAATAATAATAATAATAATAATAATAATAATAATAATAATAATAATAATAATAATACAACAACAACAACAACAACAATAACATCAACAACAACAACAACAATAATAATACAACAACAACAACAATAACATCAACAACAACAATAATAATAATAAGAAGAAGAATTTCCATTGCAATTCAGCGTGGGAACACTGCAGCGGTGTTAGGCACTAGTCAGTATACTAGTGATGACTATTTCTTACTTAAATTAGCTAGCTAGTTCTTTATTGGTAGTTATTCGGCATATTATTGTTTGTTTATAATTATAAATTCACAAAATAATAATAATAATAATAATAATAATAATAATAATAATAATAATAATAATAATAATAATAATAATACCAATACCAATAATAATATAATAGTAGTGGTAGTAGTAATAATAACAATAATAACAATAATAATAGTAATAACAACAACAATCAAAAACAACAATCAAAAACAACAATAAAATAATAAAAACAACAATAACAACAACAACAATGTAATTAATATAATAATTATTATAATATAATAGTAGTTATAATAGTAGTTATAATAGTAGTAGTAATATAATAGTAGTAATAATAATACCATAATAATAATAATAATAATAATAATAATAATAATAATAATAATAATAATAATAATAATAATAATAATAATAATAATAATAATAATAATAATAATACCAATACCAATAATAATATAATAGTAGTGGTAGTAGTAATAATAACAATAATAACAATAATAATAGTAATAACAACAACAATCAAAAACAACAATCAAAAACAACAATAAAATAATAAAAACAACAATAACAACAACAACAATGTAATTAATATAATAATTATTATAATATAATAGTAGTTATAATAGTAGTTATAATAGTAGTAGTAATATAATAGTAGTAATAATAATACCATAATAATAATAATAATAATAATAATAATAATAATAATAATAATAATAATAATAATAATAATAATAATAATAATAATAATAATAATAATAATAATAATAATAATAATAATAATAATAATAATAATAATAATAATAATAATAATAATAATAACAGGGTGTGTGTATGGCAACTATATAAATTTGTGAATAGTTAAGTTGATACACACAGAGGCCGTGTTTAACGATGCATATGTATACATGCTTGAAGCAAAAAGGATCTTCATAGCTCTCCTCAGTTCGTCCATTTCTGCAGCACACCTTTCCCTTTCTTGCTCATTTCTTGCTTCCAGTTTTAATGGCTTCCATCGTTACACTTGATCATATCTTAGCAGTGCAATTAAGCACGTGCACAGACAGTTCATACCCACATACATGGAGGCCGTTTATTGCTTCTTGTGATGAACTTACGTATGTATGTATGCCTGGGGCAAAAAAGGTTTTCGTGATCACAATGTCTCACTTCACTTGATGATAGCTAGCCAATACCCACAGAGAGACTCAGCAGTTTTTTCTTCTCTCATAATTAATGCTTGAAGGCATTATTACTATATAGTCATACACTATATACCAATAATGATGTTCCAAATAATGTTCCTCTTCCAGAATAATCATGCACTCCCATTCATATCTTGGGTGGGTAACATCCATTCAGAATGGCCATAGATTTCTACATGTGTTTATTAGTTATATATAGCAGTTGTGTACTTACTTTTCATATAGCCCTCATGAGCTAGACCCTTTACCTATTCACTTATTTACCCTAGAAAAGAAAATAACAACTACAATGACCTTCTCGATAATCAACTTGAATTTTACTCTTTAGAGAGAGTAAAATTCATGGAGAAGGTTATTGTAATTTCGTTATGTCAACTGAGAGTTCGTTGAGAATAATAATGTTTTATTAAAGTATCAGCTGATGGCAGTGTTGGCAGCATGCCATGGCTTCTTGTCTGCAGTGTCATTGCTCTGTAGAATGAGGTGGGCAATGCAGCAAGCTTTGCAGTGTTTCTATCGCAAGCATGTCAGGAGCTTTGCAGTGTTTCTATCGCAAGCATGTCAGGAGCAGCTGCTGTAGCACCAACTCTGAACCCGTAGGGCATTCCCTTCCTACGCTACGAGCGTACTGCGTACCTGCGAATGAAGTAATTGATCATGGATGACGGAATAAAAACAAGCTTAACCTGACGACTGTTAATTATATTACATTCTTGATCAGAGGAGTTCAGTAAGAATTATGAATCAGTCCAACACACACTTCAATTCATGCAATACTAATACTATGCAGTAAATAATATTTCAGTCATCCATTGCTGCCACCAGCAACATGAGTGCCTTCATGTCCCTTTCAGTCAAGGCAGGCATCTTTCTGGTCCTTCAGCAGGCAACAAGAGTACTCAGTCAGCAACCACCAAACCTTCCCAACTCTAACATCGTCCAAGCACCTAACAGTGTGACGTGGAAACTTTCCACTTCTTCTTGGAAGGCTCACAAAAAAAACACCCAAAAACATCCATGCCTCCAAGAATGTGAGTCATGGCTTCCTATGCTTTCTTTTCCCATTGGCTCAGAGAACCCCCAAATGCATGGCGGCAACGCTGGAATCTTGTCTTGATTCACCATCTTTATAGTGCTGAACCTCAAATAAACTTCTGTGCTGTGCTATACATATGCTGCTCACTCTACACACTTTCCTTAGGTGCAGCTGGTTTCTTACAACTTTCCCAATTATTGCCGCCAATAAAAACCTCTCTGAAGCTCCTTTCCTTTTTAGGTAGACATAATGAATCGTTAAAGCATCTGGCTCATGAGACCACCCTCTCTTCTTAATTAGATTGATGCTGTGGAGCTACCTTCGTGGCAGGCTCAGTTGCGAGGTAAGAAGACCTGGACATTGGTGCCCCCTCCAGAATGCAGACATGTCTGCCATGACTTGAATGTCACCATGAACACTGGAGACGTCAGTAAGTAGAGAATGTCATGTAATTTCTGATGTTGCACTTTTCTATATTACTCTAAGCATAGAGGCTTTAAAAAAATGTATTATGATTGTTTGGTGTTGTTCGTTTTAGTTGTCGTAAACACCAACTTGTGGTTTCACAAAACCTACATTCATCCCGGCAGCATCAGCATCACTATAGGAACGGAGTACGAGTGATGTGACGAATTTTTTTTTGTTCTTTGTTGTGATCATGACGAAGCTTTTTTGCTGTTGTTGTGATCGTGACGAAGCTTTCTTGTTGTTTGTTATGATCATGACGAAGCTTTCTTGTTGTTTGTTATGATCATGACGAAGCTTTCTTGTTGTTTGCATTCTGTTGTTGTTTACTTGTTGTAGCTTGCGAAGGGAACTTCATAGATGACCTTCACGCCACATAGTAATTTTAGTGGATGTCTATGCTAGTTTTGCACAAGACCTTTTTGAAGGAAGTAGAAGGGGAAAGTCTATAATTATAGTGTAGATCTGCGCTATTTAATGTGTTGTCATTTTAAGGTGTCATTAACAACATAGCAGCCGAGGGAGGGGCACATGAGGTACATACACAGAGTGTGGTTTTAGTTAGTGAGGAGATAAGCATCTAGCCGAAACATGAGGAGCAAATTTAAGTTCATAGTTGAGAAAGTTCATAGTTGAGAAAGTCGTTATATTCTACCCGAGAGTTTGCTGCGAGTGTAACGCTGATTGGTAGTGGCCATGGTGAGGATGAGATATATTTTTGAAGCGAAGCTTTGCAGCAAGGAGGGAAGGAAAGGAAAAGGCAGGTGAATTGACTAGGTTCTGCTGTGATAGCACTGACCAGCTGATATTCTGGTAAAAAGGCTTCATCTCAAGAGTTATGTTTTCAACTCTACATTGCGGATGCTGTGGAATACTTGTATATATCACAGAATGCTTGGACTATCCCCGGATCCTAGCCTGAGCCATCGAGTACTCGGACCCCGATTCCAGCACCTGTCAGTCACCAGGGAATATATACCAAATATCCCGGGGTGTCCTGAGAGAGGTCATGGCAGTCCTGCACATAAAGGAGGTGTTGCTGTGCCTACAGTGTCTCGATCACTGCATGTGTGTCTTATGTGTAGTGCAAGATGTTGACTGGGCACATGCATGCAGTCTCACTATCACTGCATGTGTGTCTCTGATCCCTCACATTGTCAAAAGAAGCACATCAACTTGCTTTTGCATGTACATCAGTATCATCACTGAATAAGTTTCAACTTCAGAGAAGGTCAGTTATCATTAGGGCTCGATAAATTATGCTAGCATTTTTTAATTAGAATTTTAAGAATTTTAGGTATGGAGAATAATGCTATATAGCATTTGGTAGCATTTTTAGAATTTTAGGCGATATATATTCTGTGAGATAGTAAACAGCCTACAACCTACAGCTACAAAAGTAAAGTAGTTTAGATGTAAATTGGACTCTGTAAGGATGTAGAGTGTAGATTAGACCACCTATTCCTAGCTTTTCTATTAGCATACCATTATTATTATATACTCTAACTAGCCACCCCAAACTATAGCTGTCAAAGCTGGCATGCCCACCGCCACAGCATAACTTACTTAAACATTTGTAATGTCAACAGGAAATTTCATTAGTGTTACCATAGGTTGTAAACTACTAAAAGGTATGTCAGTAATATCAAGGCAACTGTCAGTCACCTGACTCACCTTTCACCTTTGCTTGAGCATATGGCTAGTATATAATGGAATGGCTGCAGAAGCAAATAGCTGTAGTATTTCTTCTGACACAGACAGTGGTCCAGAAATTGAGGCTCGAGCTACTGGGCCTAGCACTGCCACTAGGCCTGATAAGAAAGTAGCTAATCTTCTGGATAAGCTTAAGAGTCCTGACCTCGCAAGAAAGCGGAAACTAAAATGTAATCCTCCAAAAGGGTTTAAACGAGGTAAATGTGTTGTTGCTGCTAAACCAGTTATGGTTTCAATCTCTACAAGGATAAGAGAATTCCCCAATGAAAATCTGACTGTTATTATGGGCAAGTTGTTTTGCAATGCCTGCAGAGAGAATGTATCTCTTAAGAAGAGTGTGTTAACTCAGCACATCAAGTCAGCTAAACATGCCAACGGAAAAGAGCGTTTGGCGGAATTGAGAGAGGAACATATTATGTGATATGTTAAATACGGAAAAACACCCTATTGGAGAAGGCCTTTCAGATGCAGTTCATGTCCATCGAGTAAAAGTAGTCACAGCATTTTTAAAGACCGGGGTACTGCTTGCTAAGATTGATTTTTTCGGGATTTATTTGAGGAAAGTGCATTCAGGCTTTCCAACAGCACCAATTTGTATCAACCGATTCCTTTTATTCAGCATGAACAGCGAGAAAGCATAAAGAAGGAAATTGACAGCACCAATTTGTATCAACCGATTCCTTTTATTCAGCATGAACAGCGAGAAAGCATAAAGAAGGAAATTGATGGTAAAGAAGTGTCTGTAATTTTTTACGGAACAACCCATGTTTGCAAAGCAATGGTGATATTACTGCGCTTTGTTGATGTACAGTGGAACATACAGATCGTGTTGTTCGGCTAATGATGTTAGCTAAGAGCCTTACAGGTGAAGAACTTGCACGTCAATTGATCATTTGCCTTTCTACTGAGTTAGGTATTGCCTCCAACCTGTTAGTAGCTGTTATGCGATATCGTATCAGTGAACAATGTAGCAATACGCACATTGAGTATTGTCTTCCCACACATTTTAAATGTAGGGTGCTTTTCTCACACCTTGGATAACGTGGGGGAGAGAATCAAGACACCTGTGCTTGATGAATTTATGAAGGGTTGGGTTGGGCTTTTTTCAAGAAGTCCAAAGACGAAATTTGCCTGGAAGACAGCTACAGGTTTATATACCAGTACCAGCCACTCGTTGGTGGGAAGTAATTAACCACTTGCTTAAAGCATTTGGTGAAGTTTGTTCATTTCTTCAAAATGTTGATCTTCCACTCTCAAAGTTGAGGCTTCAGGAGATTCTTGATGTGACCCTCCCAAGGATCGTAAGTTACAGATGGAACTTGCAATGACAATTGATGCTGGTGAACCTTTTGTTAAAGCGACATCGCCTGGAAGGGGATGGGCCACTTATATTCAATGCATATGAAGAAATAAATGTACTTTCTGCTTCTATTTCCACTCAGTATTATCCAAATGTCAAAGCAGTTGCCAGCAAGCTGTCCTCCAATCCCGTTTGTGACAGCAGCTGATTGACTATATGCTAAAGCATGTGTTGAACCTGCATACAGATACAAAATTTGGAGATGACCTCAAGCACACTGTTGAAGCTTTTAAGTATGCTAGATTGTTTGACCCGGCAAAGATTTGTGGGTTAAAACCATCCTGCAATGACATTGACCAGTTAAAAGTATTTCCTTTCCATGAAAGTGAGCTTCCACAGTGGTCAAGAGCATGCAAAGCAGTTTTACTTTTACAGTCCTCATCAGCAGCAGCAGAGAGTGTTTTTTCACTTTTATCCAGTACTTTTACTGAACATCTTCTATGGAAGACTACATTGAAACATCTATTATCCAGTACAATTATAAGTTTTGTGAATTGGAATAATTAGAATAATAGGTTCGATCATTAGAATAATAGGTAGATTTCAAAGAATTATAGGCACTGTGCATGAGAATTTTAGAATAAGAACTGTGCTTGAGAATTTTAGAATAGAATTATAGGTGGAAAAATTTATTGAGCCCTAGCTATATATCATTCCAACACCACTGACAACAATTTTGAAACAGCTCCTTGCTGACGCTCATTAATAATGCTCCATTGATAGCAGATTTATTTTGTTTTGGCATATCTCTAACTTTAGTTTTGTCAGTCACTTTCACAGGACTATTCTGAACATTGCAGTGCTTGTATATATATATATATGCCGTACATCAATCTTGAAGCAGTTTGGGTTATTAAAGCAAGCCATTTGAATCTTCTTAGAGATGGTCAAGACATCACTGGAAGGCAAGTCCAACATCACCTTACAGGGGACAAGCATTAACGTATTCTGGAGCTCCCAAGTCCACTTCACTGTGACTGTGTCAATCTTAACGGTGGGAACCTTGTGTGGGTACAACCTTACTAGAAGCATGCTAGGAATTCATGAGTATGGAAAGTGGACTCGGCAAGTGTGTGTCCTAGCTGAAGCGGTGTGTACGACTACCTGCAAGTACCACGGGAATGTCAGAGTATAAATGGAAGTACCCTCTTACATCTAGATCTTCCGAGTGTTAGAGATATAGCTGAACTACTAATTCAATGGTTGTCACATGGTAAGTCTAGGCAATTATTTTAACAAGAACATCATACTTGCATTAATGATTTGTCTGCCAGAAAATTGTAGCTGAATTATTAATGACTACTTTTTTAACTTGACCTGTCAGAAAGAAATAGGTTTAAGGAAATAAGGACATTAGCTCCACAATATTGAATGTGACAGCCATGTTAGTCTCAGAAATATTAGCTTCCAGAACTCTCGAGTTTGTTGAAAAACATATCGATGATGTGCATGCGAGTATGCAGCTTCACCATCAGTATATGTATGCAGCTGCACCATCAGTATGTGTATAGCTTCACCATCAGTATATGTATGTAGCTTCACCATCAGTATATGTATGCAGTTTCACCATCAGTATATATATATATAGCTTCACCTTCAGTCTATGTATGCAGCTTCACCATCAGTATATGTAAGCAGCTTCACCATCAGTATATGTATGCAGCTTCACCATCAGTATATGTATGCAGCTTCACCATCAGTATATGTATATAGCTTCACCATCTATAGCTTCACCATCAGTATATGTATGAGCTTCACCATCAGTATATGTATGCAGCTTCATCATCAGTATATGTATGCAGCTTCACCATCAGTATATGTATGCAGCTTCACCATCAGTATATGTATGCAGCTTCACCATCAGTATATGTATGCAGCTTCACCATCAGTATGTGTATATAGCTCTTCACCATCAAGGCTATGTGTTTCACTAAGCATTCGAGAACTTTGCTAATCAGCACACACACTTGCACGTCAAACACATGCACATCACACACACATGCACAAAGAAAGTTGAAATTTCCACCTCATCATTGTACATATTCGAACAGTAAAATTATGCTACAACAAAATTGATAGGGGAAAGGGAGGGAGGGAGGGAGATCAAGAAAGTAAACCACATCCGAATAAAAACTTAACTAGCCAGTGCATAATAGGAGTTACATTAGTCAGCCATTTTGGATTGGTCAGTCATTACCTAATCGTAAGTTAACAAGTATAAAATGAGCATAAATGACATGCAAATGTATAATGATTGTCTTACTTTACATAGAGACAGAAACAGAAGTAATGACAGAGATACGTGAGAATGAGTATACTGATGGTCGACAAGTAATTATCAAGTAGCCAGACACATGCTTTGGAAGTTGAGAGGGGATGGTGTGGTGTGTTAGTGCATTTGTTACATGGACAAATAAAGTGACAAGAGAAAGAATTATTAGTGAAATGAGGTGATTAGAGTTTAGCTGATTCTTGATGTTACATATAGATAGGTTCAAGTCTAGACTAGGGAGCAAGTTCCAGAGACGAGGAATACGGCTGAAAAATGAATGCAGATATTTTACACCTGTGAATGAACATGTTGGGTTTTTAGATGATTCTGGAAGTCGTAATGACATGCAATTATATATACTGAAATGATCTGATGGTTTTTTAAGTTACAACAAGAAATATTATATCACTGAGTTCCAGAGCCATCATGAGGGGGAGAAGTTGTAGATTCATAGGCAACACTTGTGCCAAAGCTAAATCACCGAAGACAAACTTCGTAGCTCTTCTTTGAACCTTTTCCAATAAGATAAAATCTTGGTTAAAAATAAGAACGCCAGATTGGTGATGCATATATATATATATATATGAGTTGTGACATCACAAGGCTGATGCTTTGCATTCACTGAGTTGTGGTGATGGAAGGTTCGATAGAGAAGACCAAGAGACTAGTAGACTTGACCAATAATACAGGATATATGCAGATTCCAAGTTAGGTCAGATGAGATCAATGCTCCCAAGTCTTTGGTGAACTTTTGTTGGTGATCACTATATACATCTTCGATGAGGTAATAAAAGTGGTGCAATGGTGATTTATTACAGAAGCTCATAAGATGGAGGTAAAAACTGTAGACAGTGTCAGTTAAGGATTTTATTGCAATTCATCAGCGTAAAGAAGCATGGAAGAGGTTGAGACACAAGGAATATCATTAACAAAGATCAAGAACAGAAGGGGGCAAGGAATATATACTTCCCTGAGGGACACCAGAAATTACAGGTAAGCTCTGAGATAATTGCAGGCAAGATCCGAGATAATTGCAAGTAAGATCTGCAGGTAAGCTCAGATAATTGCAGGTAATTGTCGGTAAGCTCCGAGATAATTGCAGGTAAGCTCTGAGATAATTCCAGGTAAGCTCTTAAATAACTGAGCTCCGAGATAATTGCAGTTAAGATCTGAAATAATTGCAGGTAAGCTTTGAGATAATTGCAGGTAATAATTGCAGGTAAGCTCCAAGATAATTTCCAGAGATAATTACAGGTAATATCTGAGATAATTGGCCATTTAAAGGACCCTAGTTTAAATCTAGATGAAAGATAGACCACCCAATATGCCTAAGGACCGTAACCTAGTGAGGAATCCCTTTGCGATAGATTACATCGACTTGCAATTTTCCATTTAAAAGAGCTATTTATGAAGCTGGTAGGATTGAGTATATAGCTATATAGCTAGCTGATGAGTGGTAGAGCAACCTTTCAGAAATCCAAATGAGTTGAGGATTGTTAAGAAATATAACCGTTATTAAATGCTCGGAGATGAGGGAGATGGTAGATATTTTTTTAATAGATTACTTGTCACCTGCTTTATGTATGGGAAGAACTCTCCAGTTGATTGGGAGATGGTGTTGGGGAAGACTTAGGGAGAAGAGATGAGTACAATAGGTGTATAAATGGCAATGGCGCAGAATTTTAGAAGTTTTGGACTGATATCAACAGGTTCTGTTGGGTCAAGTGAATTTGAATATGCTAGATTATGTCGTTCAACACAGATGAAGGCATCAAGAGAGAATCCATAGGCAGTAGATCGTAAGTGATTCTGGTAAACAGAATGGAAATATTAGATAAGCTAGCTTTATCCTTGTCAGGTGATGCCCTAAAATCATCCAGAAACAGTGTATATGAAAGGAATCAAGTCGTTGTGGTCTACAAATGTACTTATAAATCTTTGAACATGTTTCTTGCCAGCAGATTGCTTTCCAATTATTTCAATGAAGGCTAGAGCATCTATATAGTAGAAACATCGAGTGATTAAAAATTCCAGTTGATTATTTGTAAGACTGATGTCGCTTCAGGCAGTGCTGACAACAGAGAGGTTTTGAGATTAGTTGATGAGGGGATGAGATTTGCATTTTCTTCTCAAGTCTGTTCAGGCAATTCAATTCATCTTAAATTAGAAGTTATCCATTTAGGACATTGATGGGAGCAAATGCCAGCTTTAGGAATATATATAAACGACTCATTGCTTTCCTTTGAATACTTCTGAATTCATGCCAGACAGTCTTAATCTCAATTAAGGTAACTACTGAAATCTGCATGAGATAGGTAGAAAGAAAGACCTTAGAGTAATCAAAATAATACAGGTGGCTGTTTAGGTGATGATGTGGTTATTGAGTGTATTGATATATAGTGAAAAATAAATAAAGTGATCAGAGAAGGGTGAGGGGCAATTGGAAGGTTATTAATTTTGTCACTAGCATTAGTGAGTATATACAAGGTCTCTAGGGTATTGCCTTTGATATGTGTAGGAGCAGCGATAAGTTGCTCAAGATTATGATCAAATACAAACTCTAGAAATATTTGAAGATGCAGTCAAAGTGGTCCAACAGAGGAAGTTAAAATGGCCAAGAAGGATAATGTGTGATAAATCAGAGTTTGGATGTGTATTTAGAACAGGCCTAGTAATGGGGTCACTGTATATAGTAGATTTTACTTCTAATTCTTCAGGTGAAGGCAGAGACTGAGCCAGGTACTGGTTCTTCCAATGCCACCAAAATATCACACCCCTTGAGCCACGATCTCGTTAAATATTATGACCAGTTGAGAGTATTTCTGAGTTTAGGTGGGGGAATTACTGAGCCACGATTCAGTGAATGTTGTAGGATGCATGAGTAAACTATAGATTGAAAGAGTGCAAGCTTGTTCACTAAACTATGTGCGTTGAAAGAGCTTATTTGTCAATCAGGAGAGGAGGTTGGAGATTGGGAAGTGTATTCAGGTGGGGAAGTAGGCTCTGAAGGGGCAAAGTTTAGAAATAACTTTTACAAAGGGGGTACCCTTGAGAATTTGGTGGCCATCTACTTCAACCAAAAAAATTCAGCATAACAAGACTACGGACTACGTCCAGCTTGAGTAGGAAGAGTGTCCAGCTGCACGCAATTCAGGGAGGTGGGGGTTATAAAAAATCCTCTCAGAGTGACATTAAATCTTGGCAGACCAATGCATGATATTGCTATCAACCTTGGCTCTCAACAGAACGTATACAAATTTGTTATAAGTTGAAATTTCCTTCCGGGGGAGGGGAATCTGTGTTAGAAGGGGGAAAAGAACCGAAGATAAAAAACCCAAAAACATGCTAATAAATAACAATAATGTTGGGGGTGAGCGGTTCCCACTAATATTCACTCAGAAACACGCAGGTGAGACTTGCCGTCCTATGCTCTTCCATTATTGCGGGCCTATATAGAAGACGTAAGGAGGTAAAGGACGTCGCAACGAAAAACAATATTAAAATAATTGGTAAGGGTCGTTATGTTGGAGGAACTTGTTAATGGCTGTGTAGGAGTAAGGTTTGATATTGAAGATGCTCTCGACAAGCAGCTTGGAGCCAGGCCCTTGCCATTCCCTGGAATGGACAGTAAGTGTACTACAGATAACAATTTTCAAATGGAATAAACGCGCGGAAGTTGGACTCCTGACCCCCTAAATGGTAGTAGAGATGGTTAAGGTCTAGTTTGGGAGACGGAGATGTTTTCCTTACTCCATTATGACTGATTATTAGCCGTGCTTCTTTCTAATTACTTTATGGTAGTAAGGCTTCAATGTTGAGAGTTCTGTTTTTCACTCCTAACTAATTTTAACTGCAGAGAATAAGTCTTCACCATGTGAACTCTTCTTGGCGGGGACGTGCGAGCGCGGTGCTCACTGTCCGTTCCGTCATGTCAAAGGAGAGAGAACCATTGTTTGTAAGCACTGGCTCAGACACCTGTGCAAGAAAGGAGACGACTGCGAATTCTTGCATGAATATGACATGTCCAAGATGCCGATCTGTTATTTCTTTCAAAAGTTTGGTGAGTGCAACAACAAGGAGTGTCAGTACATGCATGTGGATGCAGACTCCATGAAGATGCGGGACTGTGCCTGGTACGACAGAGGGTTCTGCAAGCATGGTTAGCTGGTACATGTCTCTGTGGCATCTGTTGACACATCTAGCGGTGCTTGTCTCTCTTCTCAGGACCAAACTGCCGCAACAGACATACCAGGAGAGTGATGTGTCAAAATTACTTGTGTGGATTCTGTCCTCAGGGTGTCAGCTGCAACTTCATCCAGTAGGTAGCAACTAATCTGCACTCCTGGCAGTCATACTTGTGCACCCCCCCCCCCCCCCTACCCCCATCAGTCATGCTCATGCATCCCCCCGTCAGTCATACTTGTGTGCCCCCGTCAGTCGTACTTGTATGCCCCCATCAGTCATACTTGTGTGCCCCCGTCAGTCGTACTTGTATGCCCCGATCAGTCATACTTGTGTGCCCTCATCAGTCATATTTGTGTGCCCCCGTCAGTCATACTTGTGTGCCATACTTATGTACTTGTGTGCCATACTTATGTGCCCCCGTCAGTCATACTTGTGTGCCCTCATCAGTCATATTTGTGTGCCCCCGTCAGTCATACTTGTGTGCCATACTTATGTGCCCCCGTCAGTCATACTTGTGTGCCCTCATCAGTCATACTTATGTGCCCCCGTCAGTCATACTTGTGTGCCCCATCAGTCGTACTTGTGTGCCCCCATCAGTCGTACTTGTGTGCCCTCATCAGTCATACTTGTGTGCCCTCATCAGTCATATTTGTGTGCCCCCGTCAGTCATACTTGTGTGTGCCCCCGTCAGTCATATTTGTGTGCCCCCATCAGTCATACTTGTGCACCAGTTCTATCGCCTGGGTGGTGGGAACATAAGCACTGATTTTTGGCTGGTCACAGCTTGCCTTAAAACTCTCAGGTTCTCATCCGGGGGGGGGGGGGAGAAGGTGTAGGATAGAAAAGAGGAACATATTCCCCCCTCCAAACAGAAACTTCCTTCCACCCCCTTCCACCCCCAGCATGTCTTATTTAATCTTGAAACTCTCCAGTTCTTTCCCCCTCATCACAGACTCTCCAGTTCTTTCCCCCTCCATCACAAACTCTCCAGTTCTTTCCCCCTCATCACAGACTCTCAGGACAGTTCTTTCCCCCTTCATCACAAACTCTCCAGTTCTTTCCCCCTCCATCACAAACTCTCCAGTTCTTTCCCCTCCATCACAAACTCTCCAGTTCTTTCCCCCTCATCACAAACTCTCCAGTTCTTTCCCCCTCCATCACAAACTCTCCAGTTCTTTCCCCTTCCATCACAAACTCTCCAGTTCTTTCCCCCTCCATCACAAACTCTCCAGTTCTTTCCCCTCCATCACAAACTCTCCAGTTCTTTCCCCCTCCATCACAAACTCTCCAGTTCTTTCCCCTTCCATCACAAACTCTCCAGTTCTTTCCCCTCCATCACAAACTCTCCAGTTCTTTCCCCTCCATCACAAACTCTCCAGTTCTTTGCCCTTCCATCACAAACTCTCCAGTTCTTTCCCCCTCCATCACAAACTCTCCAGTTCTTTCCCCTCCATCACAAACTCTCCAGTTCTTTCCCCCTCCATCACAAACTCTCCAGTTCTTTTCCCCTCCATCACAATCCAGTTCTTTCCTCCTCCATCACAAACTCTCCAGTTCTTTTCCCCTCATCACAAACTCTCCAGTTCTTTCCCCCTCCATCACAAACTCTCCAGTTCTTTTCCCCTCCATCACAATCCAGTTCTTTCCCCCTCCATCACAAACTCTCCAATTCTTTCCCCCTCATCACAAACTCTCCAGTTCTTTCCCCCTCCATCACAAACTCTCCAGTTCTTTTCCCCTCATCACAAACTCTCCAGTTCTTTCCCCCTCCATCACAAACTCTCCAGTTCTTTTCCCCTCCTTCACAATCCAGTTCTTTCCCCTTCCATCACAAACTCTCCAGTTCTTTCCCCCTCCATCACAAACTCTCCAGTTCTTTCCCCTCCATCACAAACTCTCCAGTTCTTTCCCCCTCCATCACAAACTCTCCAGTTCTTTTCCCCTCCATCACAATCCAGTTCTTTCCCCCTCCATCACAAACTCTCCAGTTCTTTCCCCCTCATCACAAACTCTCCAGTTCTTTCCCCCTCCATCACAAACTCTCCAGTTCTTTCCCCCTCCATCACAAACTCTCCAGTTCTTTCCCCTCCATCACAAACTCTCCAGTTCTTTCCCCTCCATCACAAACTCTCCAGTTCTTTCCCCCTGATCACAAACTCTCTGACAGTTCTTTCCCCCTGATCACAAACTCTCCAGTTCTTTCCCCCTGATCACAAACTCTCCAGTTCTTTCCCCCTGATCACAGTTCTTTTCCCTCCATCACAAACTCTCCAGTTCTTCCCCCTCATCACAAACTCTCCAGTTCTTTCCCCCTCATCACAAACTCTCCAGTTCTTCCCCCTCATCACAAACTCTCCAGTTCTTTCTCCCTCATCACAAACTCTCCAGTTCTTTCCCTCTCCATCACAAACTCTCCAGTTCTTTCCCCCTCCATCACAAACTCTCAAGTTCTTTCCCCTCCATCACAAACTCTCCAGTTCTTTCCCCCTCATCACAAACTCTCCAGTTCTTTTCCCCTCCATCACAATCCAGTTCTTTCCCCCTCCATCACAAACTCTCCCCCCTCATCACAAACTCTCCAGTTCTTTTCCCTCCATCACAAACTCTCCAGTTCTTTCTCCCTCACCACAAACTCTCCAGTTCTTTCTCCCTCATCACAAACTCTCCAGTTCTTTCCCTCTCCATCACAAACTCTCCAGTTCTTTCCCCTCCATCACAAACTCTCCAGTTCTTTCCCCCTCATCACAAACTCTCCAGTTCTTTCCCCCTCCATCACAAACTCTCCAGTTCTTTCCTCCTCCATCACAAACTCTCCAGTTCTTTCCCCCTCATCACAAACTCTCCAGTTCTTTCCCCTTCCATCACAAACTCTCCAGTTCTTTCCCCCTCATCACAAACTCTCCAGTTCTTTCCCCTCCATCACAAACTCTCCAGTTCTTTCCTCCTCCATCACAAACTCTCCAGTTCTTTCCCCCTCATCACAAACTCTCCAGTTCTTTCCCCCTCCATCACAAACTCTCCAGTTCTTTCCCCCTCATCACAAACTCTCCACCTCCATCACAAACTCTCCAGTTCTTTCCCCTCCATCACAAACTCTCCTGTTCTTTCCTCTCCATCACAAACTCTCCAGTTCTTTCCCCCTCATCACAAACTCTCCAGTTCTTTCCCCCTCATCACAAACTCTCCAGTTCTTTCCCCCTCATCACAAACTCTCCAGTTCTTTCCTCTCCATCACAAGCTCTCCAGTTCTTTTCCCTCCATCACAAACTCTCCAGTTCTTTCCCCCTCATCACAAACTCTCCAGTTCTTTCCTCCACATCACAAACTCTCCAGTTCTTTCCCCTCCATCACAAACTCTCCAGTTCTTTCCCCCTCATCACGAACTCTCCAGTTCTTTCCCCCTCATCACAAACTCTCCAGTTCTTTCCTCCACATCACAAACTCTCCAGTTCTTTTCCCCTCCATCACAAACTCTCCAGTTCTTTCCTCCTCATCACAAACTCTCCAGTTCTTTCCCTCTCCATCACAAACTCTCCAGTTCTTTCCCCCTCCATCACAAACTCTCCAGTTCTTTCCCCCTCATCACAAACTCTCCAGTTCTTTCCCCCTCATCACAAACTCTCCAGTTCTTTCCTCCACATCACAAACTCTCCAGTTCTTTCCTCCACATCACAAACTCTCCAGTTCTTTCCCCCTCATCACAAACTCTCCAGTTCTTTCCTCTCCATCACAAACTCTCCAGTTCTTTCCTCCACATCACAAACTCTCCAGTTCTTTCCTCCACATCACAAACTCTCCAGTTCTTTCCCCCTCATCACAAACTCTCCAGTTCTTTCCCTCTCCATCACAAACTCTCCAGTTCTTTCCCCCTCCATCACAAACTCTCCAGTTATTTTCCCCTGATCACAAACTCTCCAGTTCCTTCACCCTCCATCACAAACTCTCCAGTTCTTTCCCCCTCATCACAGACTCTCCAGTTCTTCCTCCTCCATCACAAACTCTCCAGTTCTTTCCTCCTTCCATCACAAACTCTCCAGTTCTTTCCCCCTCATCACAAACTCTCCAGTTCTTTCCCCCTCCATCACAAACTCTCCAGTTCTTTCCCCTCCATCACGAACTCTCCAGTTCTTTCCTCCTCCATCACAAACTCTCCAGTTCTTTTCCCCTCCATCACAAACTCTCCAGTTCTTTCCCCTCCATCACAAACTCTCCAGTTCTTTCTCCCTCCATCACAAACTCTCCAGTTCTTTCTCCCTCATCACAAACTCTCCAGTTCTTTCCCCCTCATCACAAACTCTCCAGTTCTTTCCCCTCCATCACAAACTCTCCAGTTCTTTCCCCCTCCATCACAAACTCTCCAGTTCTTTTCCCCTCCATCACAATCCAGTTCTTTCCCCCTCCATCACATTCCCCCTCCATCACAAACTCTCCAGTTCTTTCCCCTCCATCACAAACTCTCCAGTTCTTTCCTCCTCCATCACAAACTCTCCAGTTCTTCCCCCCTCATCACAAACTCTCCAGTTCTTTCCTCCTCCATCACAAACTCTCCAGTTCTTCCCCCCTCCATCACAAACTCTCCAGTTCTTCCCCCCTCATCACAAACTCTCCAGTTCTTTTCTCCTCCATCACAAACTCTCCAGTTCTTCCCCCCTCCATCACAAACTCTCCAGTTCTTTTCTCCTCCATACAAACTCTCCAGTTCTTTCCTCCTCCATCACAAACTCTCCAGTTCTTCCCCCCTCCATCACAAACTCTCCAGTTCTTTTCTCCTCCATCACAGCATGTGTGTCTTGTGTATAGTGCAAGATTTGACCTGCCGATAATTAACCAGGGATCTGGCAGCTCTAATTCTCAGGTCTCCTTCCACCTGCACAAGAATGTCCAACCACGCCGTCCTCTGGATCAAGTCACATGCTTCAAGGTGTGCCCGCTAGATACTTCAGTTCATACCTTCTGTAATTAATTACTCGCATTTGCATGATCACATGCCTGCTCAACAAGGGTGCCTGCTCAACAAGGGGGGTGGGGGTGACCCTTAACATTTAGGACGAATGAGTCATCACATTTAGGACGGGTGAGCCATCACATTTAGGACAGTGAGCCATCACATTTAGGACAGTAAGCCATCACATTTAGGACAGTGAGCCATCACATTTAGGACGAGTGAGCCATCACATTTAGGACGGGTGAGCCATCACATTTAGGACGGGTGAGCCATCACATTTAGGACGGGTGAGCCATCACATTTAGGACGGGTGAGCCATCACATTTAGGACGGGTGAGCCATCACATTTAGGACAGTGAGCCATCACATTTAGGACAGTGACCCATCACATTTAGGATGGGTGAGCCATCACATTTAGGACAGTGAGCCATCACATTTAGGACGGGTGAGCCATCACATTTAGGACGGGTGAGCCATCACATTTAGGACAGTAAGCCATCACATTTAGGACAGTGAGCCATCACATTTAGGACGGGTGAACCATCACATTTAGGACAGTAAGCCATCACATTTAGGACAGTGAGCCATCACATTTAGGACCCTACTGAGCCATCACATTTAGGACAGTGAGCCATCACATTTAGGACAGTGAGCCATCACATTTAGCCATCACATTTAGGACAGTGAGCCATCACATTTAGGACGGGTGAGCCATCACATTTAAGACAGTGAGCGATCACATTTAGGACGAGTGAGCCATCACATTTAGGACAGTGAGCCATCACATTTAGGACGGGTGAGCCATCACATTTAGGACGGGTGAGCCATCACAATTAGGACAGTAAGCCATCACATTTAGGACAGTGAGCGATCACATTTAGGACGGGTGAGCCATCACATTTAGGACAAGTGAGCCATCACATTTAGGACAGTGAGCCATCACATTTAGGACAAGTGAGCCATCACATTTAGGACAGTGAGCCATCACATTTATGACGGGTGAGCCATCACATTTAGGACGGGTGAGCCATCACATTTAGGACAGGTGAACCATCACATTTAGGACAGTGATGCCATCACATTTAGGACGGTGAGCCATCACATTTAGGACAGGTGAGCCATCACATTTAGGATGGGTGAGCCATCACATTTAGGACAGTGAGCCATCACATTTAGGACAGTGAGCCATCACATTTAGCCATCACATTTAGGACAGTGAGCCATCACATTTAGGACGGGTGAGCCATCACATTTAAGACAGTGAGCGATCACATTTAGGACGAGTGAGCCATCACATTTAGGACAGTGAGCCATCACATTTAGGACGGGTGAGCCATCACATTTAGGACGGGTGAGCCATCACAATTAGGACAGTAAGCCATCACATTTAGGACAGTGAGCGATCACATTTAGGACGAGTGAGCCATCACATTTAGGACGGTGAGCCATCACATTTAGGACAGTGAGCCATCACATTTAGGACGGGTGAGCCATCACATTTAAGACAGTGAGCGATCACATTTAGGACGGGTGAGCCATCACATTTAGGATGGTGAGCCATCACATTTAGAACGAGTGAGCCATCACATTTAGGACAGTGAGCCATCACATTTAGGACGGGTGAGCCATCACATTTAGGACAGTGAGCCATCACATTTAGGACGGGTGAGCCATCACATTTAGGACGGTGAGCCATCACATTTAGGACGAGTGAGCCATCACATTTAGGACAGTGAGCCATCACATTTAGGACGGGTGAGCCATCACATTTAGGACGGGTAAGCCATCACATTTAGGACAGTGAGCCATCACATTTAGGACGAGTGAGCCATCACATTTAGGACGAGTGAGCCATCACATTTAGGACGGGTGAGCCATCACATTTAGGACGGGTGAGCCATCACATTTAGGACAGGTGAGCCATCACATTTAGGACAGTGAGCCATCACATTTAGGACGGGTGAGCCATCACATTTAGGACGGGTGAGCCATCACATTTAGGACGAGTGAGCCATCACATTTAGGACAGTGAGCCATCACATTTAGGACAGTGAGCCATCACATTTAGGACAGTGAGCCATCACATTTAGGACAAGTGAGCCATCACATTTAGGACGAGTGAGCCATCACATTTAGGACAGTGAGCCATCACATTTAGGACGAGTGAGCCATCACATTTAGGATGGGTGAGCCATCACATTTAGGACAGTGAGCCTTCACATTTAGGACGGTGAGCCTTCACATTTAGGACGGGTGAGCATCACATTTAGGATGGGTGAGCATCACATTTAGGACAGTGAGCCATCACATTTAGGACGGTGAGCCATCACATTTAGGACGAGTGAGCCATCACATTTAGGACGAGTGAGCCATCACATTTAGGACAGTGAGCCATCACATTTCGGACAGTGAGCCATCACATTTAGGATGGGTGAGCCATCACATTTAGGACAGTGAGCCATCACATTTAGGACGGGTGAGCCATCACATTTAGGACGGGTGAGCCATCACATTTAGGACAGTGAGCCATCACATTTAGGACAAGTGAGCCATCACATTTAGGACAGTGAGCCATCACATTTAGGACAGTGAACCATCACATTTAGGATGGGTGAGCCATCACATTTAGGACGGTGAGCCATCACATTTAGGACGGTGAGCCATCACATTTAGGACGAGTGAGCCATCACATTTAGGACAGTGAGCCTTCACATTTAGGACGGTGAGCCTTCACATTTAGGACGGGTGAGCATCACATTTAGGATGGGTGAGCATCACATTTAGGACAGTGAGCCATCACATTTAGGACGGTGAGCCATCACATTTAGGACGAGTGAGCCATCACATTTAGGACGAGTGAGCCATCACATTTAGGACAGTGAGCCATCACATTTCGGACAGTGAGCCATCACATTTAGGACAGTGAGCCATCACATTTCGGACAGTGAGCCATCACATTTAGGACAGTGAGCCATCACATTTAGGACGGTGAGCCATCACATTTAGGACAGTGAGCCATCACATTTAGGACGGGTGAGCCATCACATTTAGGACGGTGAGCCATCACATTTAGGATGGGTGAGCCATCACATTTAGGACGAGTGAGCCATCACATTTAGGACGGGTGAGCCATCACATTTAGGACAGTGAACCATCACATTTAGGACGAGTGAGCCATCACATTTAGGACAGTGAGCCATCACATTTAGGACAGTGAGCCATCACATTTAGGACGGGTGAGCCATCACATTTAGGACGGTGAGCCATCACATTTAGGACGAGTGAGCCATCACATTTAGGACAGTGAGCCATCACATTTAGGACGGTGAGCCATCACATTTAGGACAGTGAGCCTTCACATTTAGGACGGTGAGCCTTCACATTTAGGACGGGTGAGTCATCATGTTCAGGATGAGCAGGTTGTCAGGATGAGCAGGTTGCTACATTCTCAAACAAGAGCCTATTATGTAGTATGGAGCTCGAGCTTGTGTTGACTGGCCATGTTTTAATCACTAACTGTCTCTTCTTATTCTATGCAGTGTGGAGACAAGGGCCACTATGCAAACACGGTAAGGTGCTCTCCATTCATTGGCTGGTGTTCGCAGGTAATGTGTTTTGTTTCGTTGTTAGTGTCCCAAGTCGTTCAGAGCTCTGCAGATGGGCCTGACGGGATCGCAAGCACAGATTGCAGCCAATGTGGGCGTCAAGTAACTGCAGGGCTAGGCTAGGAATTCAACACAAACAAATACTGTACATTCATCATTCTAATCTAATTCTGTTTATATGCTTAATTTACCTTACCTATTATTTGATGAGTCTTTGATGAGTCACTGAACAGAGCCACCTCAATCCAGTGTGGTGTACTCCAAATAGAACCACCTCAACCCAGTGTGTAGTCTCCAAATAGAGCCACCTCAACCCAGTGTGGTGCAGTCTCCAAACATAGCTATCTATATATGTATGCAAATGTAGTATTTCAAACTCCAGCTGTGCACATCTATAATTGTACACTTGGAGCATGCATGGTTTAGGTCATGTTGGCAATCTGCTTCCTTGATCCTTGGCTTTGAGTAGCAGCATCACTCAGTTCAGTTGAAATCGACACATTCTTTGCCGCCATCCCACACCATCATGTCTTTAGCTGGCCAACACATTCTTGCAACTACTCAATTCTGCCCAGTCCTTGGTGACAGTCATCCAGAAGGTTTAGGGCCTTCATCTTGTTTGTCTCTCTCTTTCAGTAGTTCCCCTTCCAGTGACCCACTCAACATTCCTTCTCACCTGATGCTGTAGTTGAAAATGACTAGGTCTCTCGTAATCCTTCCAGCTTCCTCACTGGTGGAGTTTTAGGAAGTCTTATACGGCTCGTGAGAGAAGCATTTAATTAATTAATTAATGCTGCAGCAACATCATCATGTTTACCCGATTGAATATAATGACAAGCTAGACAATGATATATATATATGTATATGAAATTGAGTGAAGAGCTCAACTGTATGTTATTAGTTTTGCTAGCCATGCCCATGAGGGAGGAAGGTCCTGTCAGGCCATCTCATGACTGCTGCGCACACCATGGACATCATGTGTGGGAAGCAGGTCTTGTGAGGCCATCTCATGACTGCTGCGCACACCATGGACATCACATGAGGGAGGCAGGTCTTGTGAGGCCATCTCATGACTGCTGCGCACGCCATGGACATCATGTGTGGGAAGCAGGTCTTGTGAGGCCACCTCATGGGCCATCTCATGACTGCTGCGCACACCATGGACATCACATGAGGGAGGCAGGTCTTGTCAGGCCATCTCATGAGTGCTCCGCACACCAGACATCATGTGTGGGAAGCAGGTCTTGTCAGGCGACTGCTGCGTCATGGATATCATGTGTGGAATTTCTGGTGTGATGTGACAATGTTTCTGTATCCATTTTTGGCACTAATTAAACACCGGTACAGTGTAAATAGCACTTGTAACTGTTGGACTCGCTTGAAGTCACAGGACCTGCTGACTGCAAAAGTGACCCTTGTGTGAGAGAGTCTGGTTTTGCATGTGTGTGTGTGGGGGGGGTGGGGGTGTGAGTCCGTCTAGCAAGGGCTAATTTTGGCAGGCACTAATTGTTTGAGCTTGGAGAGGGGGGGGGGGGTATTACAGAGCCAACATTAATAATTATAATTGCATCATACCAAGCTGCTGAGTGGCCAGGATGTCAGGACTTAATCAGTACACTTAGTTAGCAACAAACATCCTCAGGGAATGTAGTGGCCACACCTCCAGGACTTAATCAGTACTTAATTAGCAAACATCAAGGGAATGCAGTGGCCACACCTCCAGGACTTAATCGGGACTTAATTAGCAAACATCAAGGGAATGCAGTGGCCACACCTTTTCATTGCTATAGATGGAAAGGTGAAGAAGAAATTCATACTAAGAGCAATGGCGCTAATGTCATTAGTGACTGGAGCAATGGTGCTGATGTCATTAGTGACCACCTAGACGATGTTTGGAAGAGGGGCAAGTGGATGTAGCAAATCACAGCCTGTCACACCCACACAGGGGACACACCCACACAGGGGACACACTAGGTTGAAGTAGGTTGACAATAGCTCTATGGGGACACACACTGGACCAACATCACACTGGGTTGAGGCAGGTTGAAGTAGGTTGACAATAGCTCCATGGGGACACACACTGGACCAACATCACACTGGGTGGAGGCAGGTTGAAGTAGGTTGACAATAGCTCCATGGGGACACACACTGGACCAACATCACACTGGGTGGAGGCAGGTTCAAGTAGGTTGACAATAGCTCCATGGGGACACACACTGGACCAACATCACACTGGGTGGAGGCAGGTTGAAGTAGGTTGACCATGGGGACACACACTGGACTAACAACACACTGGGTTGAGGCAGGTTGAAGTAGGTTGACAATAGCTCCATGGGGACACACACTGGACCAACATCACACTGGGTGGAGGCAGGTTGAAGTAGGTTGACAATAGCTCCATGGGGACACACACTGGACCAACAACACCCTGGGTGGAGCCAGGTTGAAGTAGGTTGACAATAGTTCTATGGGGACACACACTGGGTAGGTTGACAATAGATCCATGGGGACACACACTGGACCAACACCACACTGGGTGGAGGCAGGTTGAAGTAGGTTGACAATAGCTCCATGGGGACACACACTGGACCAACACCACACTGGGCGAGGCAGGTTGAAGTAGGTTGACAATAGCTCCATGGGGACACACACTGGACCAACAACACACTGGGTTGAGGCAGGCTGAAGTAGGTTGACAATAGCTTGAGGACACACACTGGACCCACACCACACTGGGTGGAGGCAGGTTGAAGTAGGTTGACAATAGCTCTATGAGGACACACACTGGACCAACACCACACTGGGTGGAGGCAGGTTGAAGTACGGTTGACAATAGCTCTTTGGGGACACACACTGGACCAGCACCACACTGGGTGGAGGCAGGTTGAAGAGGGCCAAAAGATCATAGGAATGAGCTCTATCTTCCTCATGCGTCCACTTAAGGTTCCTCAGGAGAGCATCATGCCATCCCATAGTCACTTTATTACAAGCCGAAGAAAGAACTCGACAAGACAAAAACACAGCTATTTTGTAGCAGCAGCAAGTCAAGTACATGTAGCAGAGCTAGGTCAGAGGTCAATTATGCCGCTCATTTTGTGGAAGGATTTTTTAATTTGATGTTTTTCAACCCCACCCACCCTCAGGAGAGCATCATGCCATCCCATAGTCACTTTATTACAAGCCGAAGAAAGAACTCGACAAGACAAAAACACAGCTATTTTGTAGCAGCAGCAAGTCAAGTACATGTAGCAGAGCTAGGTCAGAGGTCAATTATGCCGCTCATTTTGTGGAAGGATTTTTTAATTTGATGTTTTTCAACCCCACCCACCCCTACACACCACCAACACTGGATTGTGGCTAGAGGAACTTTCACGGCTGGTTGACTCTGACACATGCATGGTGGCTAGAGGAACTTTCATGGCTCAGTGACACATGCATGGTGGCTAGAGGAACTTTCATGGCTGGTTGAGAGGCAAACAACTAAATAATAAAGTGCTCCTCCAGAATGCCAACATGTCTACTATGACTTCAATGTCACCATGAACCATCGTCAGTGGAGAAGAATTTCATTTATGGTCGTAACACCATTCCTAGTATATATGACTTAATATACGTGGGAGTTGTTTGTACTGTTGTCATGGATACTAACATGCAGTTGAACCACACACACACATCCACTCCTGCTGGTAGCATCAGCAGCACGAGCACACACAACCAATGAAGCATTTAATAATTTATACAGGAACATACTAGCCGAAGACCTGTACTCCATTGTGGGAGTGTTGTCAAGCTAAAGCTGGGGGACAGTGAACAGGATCTATTCTGGTTGGATGAGCAAAATAGCGAGTGTAATGAGTAATATTGGAGTGTTGAATATCGCACTAATTAGACCTCTAGTAGTTCTGAGTGCTCCATACGGCATATTTTAAGTTTTCTGACTTGTACAAGACTCTGTCGACTGCTTTGGACAATTTTCCAACCAAATTCCACATCGCATGGTGTTCACTCGAGTTTTACCTGTCTGAAAATAACTTTCCCTGATATTTTGGAAGTGGGCACTGTTTTCTGTGAAACAACTTGGAAGGGACATAGAATAGCATGGCCACACCATGTACCACTAGGTGTTGTGTGTGTGTGTGGGGGGGGGGGGGGGTGACATAGAATAGCATGGTCACACCATGCACCACTAGGTGTTGTGTGTGTGTGTGTGGGGGGGGGGGGGGGGACATAGAATAGCATGGCCACACCATGCACCACTAGGTGTTGTGTGTGTGTGTGGGGGGGGGGGGGGGGGGAATATTAGGTACTAGGGCACAAGAAGTGCTGCATGTACAAAGCCAAAGAGGCAGTCCCCAGTACTACAGCATAATCTTAAGTACCCTGGTAAACTCCGACAGCAACCCTTCTTGGCAAGGTAGTCAACAATACCCACGTGTGGGGGTCTACATGCACCGCTCCTGCACAAAAGCCAGCAGACGCACGCTCCTGCCAGCAGACGCACGCACCTGCCAGCAGACGCACGCTCCTGCCAGCAGACCCACGCTCCTGCCAGCAGACCCACAGCAGACCCACGTTCCTGCTTCATTCTTGAGCAAATAGACTCTGACAAAAGGTAATCAACTGAAAATGAATTGTTGCCACAGAGTGAACCATGAGAACTCAGTGCCTATGTATCTCCCAGTCAAACTTGCGCGTGATTTGTTCGTAAAATTTGTTGTTATGGGGTGCAAAGAAGTTGGCCAGTCTTTGTTCTGTGAGATTAGATAACTTGGGATGGTGCCGTCCTTTTCCGATGCCAAGACAAAAAGGGACCATCTTCCCATTCTTCCCCGTCTTCTTCCAGCATTGGAATCCTTTGGTCGAGTTATAGTAAAACATGTCACTAGTAAAATAGTTTTTGACATCCAGAAACTTCTCCACTTTCTTCAGCTCGGCAACGGGTTCTTTGATTAGATTGTCACCATCGACGATGAGGATCTGATCCAACCTGAAGTACTTCAGCCATCTCTCAAAGTGGATGTCATACATGCTCACAGAAACTGGAGAAAAGGCTGTGTTTACTTCACCGGAAGGAGACAGGAAAACTTCACCCTCAAAGGACCAGTGTCCTCCCTGCTTCCCTTTCTTGTTGTCCAGTTGAGTGTAATCTGATACAGTTCTGTCAATAGGATTCCTGACAATTAAGATCAGCTTCTGTTTCGGAGAGAGGGTGTACATGCGATTAGCAGCAGAGGCTGACACGAAGTAGCTGGGGGACTTCTCGATGGTGATCTGGTGGTTCTGGGAGTAAGGCATCTGGTCAATATACCACTGCACACCCTTAGCAAAGTTTGAATCACGGTCAAAGTAGTGGATCTCGTTGATGGCAGTTACAATGTTCGGGTGACACTTGAGCATGTTGATGAGTGCTCTGGTGCCCCCCTTTCTCACCCCGATGATCAGGGCCTCGGGATATCTTTTCATTGTATTGCACTTGGGGGACGGCTTCTTTGTGGTGGAGATTTCCAATCCCAGCGTGCTCTTCCTGACTTGGTCATTCCTGATAGAGCTAGCTTCAGATTCTGTGAGTGTTGATGAAATGAGGGGCCTTATACTGTAAGCGAGTGTGACTAGGGTGACTGTTGTGACCACTGTGATCATTGTGATCCTCCCTCTTGTGGTATGGCACATCGGGAGGCCAATACCGATCACCATGGCATCTGTCAGCTGACTTGAAGTTGGTTTGAAGAGTTATCCTGTTCGAAATAATATAACAGTCACAGTTATATTGTGCACACTGTACTCTAGAGATAGATTCATTCTATAATAGAACAGTCACTGTTATATTGTGCACACTGTACTCTAGAGATAGATTCATTCTATAATAGAATAGTCACTGTTATATTGGGTACACTGTACTCTAGAGATAGATTCATTCTATAATAGAATAGTCACTGTTATATTGGGTACACTGTACTCTAGAGATAGATTCATTCTATAATAGAATAGTCACTGTTATATTGGGCACACTGCACTCTAGAGATATATTCATTCCTAGCTGGTGGCCTCTGCTTTAGACAGCAAGTTACAGCTGGATTAGGTGAGGACGCCTAGCTGGTGGCCTCTGCTTTAGACAGCAAGTTACAGCTGGATTAGGTGAGGACGCCTAAGCTGGTGGCCTCTGCTTTAGATAGCAAGTTACAGCTGGATTAGGTGAGGATGCCTAAGCTGGTGGCCTCTGCTTTAGACAGCAAGTTACAGCTGGATTAGGTGAGGATGCCTAGCTGGTGGCCTCTGCTTTAGATAGCAAGTTACAGCTGGATTAGGTGAGGACGCCTAAGCTGGTGGCCTCTGCTTTAGATAGCAAGTTACAGCTGGATTAGGTGAGGATGCCTAGCTGGTGGCCTCTGCTTTAGATAGCAAGTTACAGCTGGATTAGGTGAGGACGCCTAAGCTGGTGGCCTCTGCTTTAGATAGCAAGTTACAGCTGGATTAGGTGAGGATGCCTAGCTGGCGACCTCTGCTTTAGATAGCAAGTTACAGCTGGATTAGGTGAGGATGCCTAAGCTGGTGGCCTCTGCTTTAGATAGCAAGTTACAGCTGGATTAGGTGAGGATGCCTAAGCTGGTGGCCTCTGCTTTAGACAGCAAGTTACAGCTGGATTAGGTGAGGATGCCTAGCTGGTGGCCTCTGCTTTAGACAGCAAGTTACAGCTGGATTAGGTGAGGATGCCTAGCTGACTGGCAGACAGCAAGTTACAGCTGGATTAGGTGAGGATGGTGACCTCTGCTTTAAATAGCAAGTCATTGTCGACCCCGTTTTGGTGGCTGTTTTTAAGCTTGAGGGTGAGGGGCATCGCATGGCTAAGGGGCATGGTAAGGGGCATAGCTAAGGGGCACGGCTAAGGGGCATGGCCTTAGGGGTCCAGAACCTTCCTTGGGTCAAGAGGTTTCCAATTATGAGTGATGTGTGTGAGTAGTAGGCCTCAAGTCATCACTTTTGGACAACTGATTGACAAATTGTTTTAAATGTTGTCCTTCAGTAACATGTTCAGGAATCATTAATTGGATGTACCGCCCAACGGGTTGGCTTCAGGAGATGTTTTCACTTTGAGGTAACCTGCTCCTCCCCCTGATTGAACTTTAATGCTGACCCTCCATCTGCTCTAGTTTGGCGGTTATGGCTGCTTTGGGGTCATGGTTTAATTAAGGACTCAAAAATGGGTTCAAAATCTTCCTGAGTCAAGAGACTTCCAATTACGCGTGACGTATGAGGGTAGACTAAAAGGTGGCCAAGACTAAGGTTTGGAGGAAAGCCCAAGAGCCTAAAATCTCCCTGGGGTCAAGATGTTTCCACATGTGGGCGGGCCTAAGCACGGGCAGTAAGCCACACAAACAGATACCCTCAATTGTTCCTATTTCCTTTACCTCCCATGAGTTGTATTGTTTGTTCCACTCGCAGTTATGACAGTTCCCAAGTCAAGCTCGAGCCAGCCTTTAAATAGCCATATTATACAACAATGGCACGTATCAGCTGACTATGTATAAACATTCATACAAACATTAGCTGCTCAGTAATCAAATATTAGCTCCAGGCTACAGTCAGTGCCATTGGCAAGGAATGGTAACCAAACAGCACGAAGGTGGTAAATAATGGTTGTTTGTCTGATTGTCTTGCTGCACCATTGTCTTGCTGCACCACAGTAAGGAGTATTTAACTTGGTATTCTCATAATCCCCCATCCAGATAAGTCGAGGAAGAAGAGTTCACTTAACCCCACTAGCAACAAAGTTCTTGGTATTTATAGGCTATCTTATCACTATCTTATCACTGAATAAAGGGCATGTGTGTATATGCACAACATTTTTAGATAATTAGATAAGTTACTTCTGGCATTTAAAACTGGCATTTAAAACCAATGAAATAATGATCACCTCACAAAAGAGTCCTGTCACGACAAATTTGTTCCCCCCATATTTGGTTCCCCCTGGAACTTTTTCTTTAAAAAATGTTCCGACTGGAACTTTTTACTTGAAAAAAAAGTTCCCTCTTGAAAAATAAAGGGCTAGGGCAAGGGCTAGGGTGGGAACAAAATTTTCAATAAGGGGGGGAACAACTTTTGGGGGGGGGAACAAATTAAACGTTACAGTCCCCCCAGTACATTGCTATTATTTACCTTCTAGTCGAATGGCACGTCTGGAACTCCAATAACTTGCCGCAGTAACACTATTAATAAGCTCTGCGCTAAAACCCCGACTCACTGCCACCTTACTGCGCCCAGTTGGAAGTAGCTTCCTCCCAGATACAAAGTAGCCCGCCTTGGGATGATTGGTCCAGTTATCAAAACTTGGGTCTGCAGGAACTGACTCTGGTATGCAGGTTTTGGTAGGCCCAACCCCTTTGCTATCGCGCGGGTGGGATGATGAGGCGGGTGTGTGTTTGCTTACGTCAGCATTGAGATAAATAAAGTGGGCGTTGTCCGATAACAATTTCGAGATCCTAGTGGTCCCTAGCCCCTAGCCCTAGTCCTAGCCCTAGCCCTAGCCCTAGCCAGTATCTATGAAAAGATTTTTTTTGAAATGCTTCCCGCAAGGCTGCAGATAGGTACTTGCATGGGTCGAGTCTAAACAGATCCCCCCCCAAAATCCAACATGAGTTTTGCCTCATTGAGAAAAGTTATTTGCTCTGCAAGGAAAGGGTCGTGTTCCACTTGCTCCAAAACTAGATACCCTCAATTGGAGGCTGCAGGAGCAGGACACGTGGGCTGTCTCGTCTCCAGCATAGATTCTCTTGGTACACTCGTTAGAGATGAACATGATGTCACAGCAATGCACGTTGCAGCCAGGAAGGGCCGCATCTCCATCCTCAGTTACCTGGTGGAGAACAAGCTCGTGGAGGGCATACCCAGAGCAAAGAATGGCGCCACTCCAGCCCATGATGCAGCTGGGACTGGGAACATTGAATGTTTACGGTACATTCTCACTCAGACTATTGTTTGTCCCAATGATGTGGATGCTAATAATGCCACACCCCTCCACTGGGCAGTGCAGGCAGGACACTTGAAGGCCGTCCAGTGGCTGGTGATTAAGGCCAATGCAGCTATTGATACTAGCACCAAGAATGGGATAACATTGCTGCATCTCGCAGCGTCCAAAAACTACCTCGACATTGTGCGCTGGCTGACGTTACACTTGTACAAGAACCATTCAAAGCCCAGGCAGCTAGTCAACTCCAAAGATAGAAATGGAGCCACTCCCATCTATCATGCAGCTCGTGCAGGACATGTGAATGTGATCCAATGGCTGGCGGAGAAGGGGGGAGGGGATCCAACTATCTTCACCTCGCAGGGATTTGCTCCAATCCATGCAGCTGCTAATGGCGGGCATTTGGAGGCAGTGAAGTATTTATTTCAGTTTGGTTCAGCCACAGCCCAGGGCGGACTCAGGACAACTGAGGGAGTGTCCACTGTGCATTTTGCTGCTGCCAAAGGTAAATATTACAGTGAAAACCAGACAGTTAATAAGTGCTAGTGAAAGCCAGACAGTTAATAAGAGCTAGTGAAAGCCAGACAATTAATAAGAGCTAGTGAAAGCCAGACAGTTAATAATAGCTAGTGAAAGCCAGACAGTTAATAAGAGCTAGACAGTTAATAAGTGCTAGTGAAAGCCAGACAGTTAAGATAGCCAGACAGTTAATAAGAGCTAGTGAAAGCCAGACAGTTAATAAGTGCTAGACAGTTAATAAGTGCTAGTGAAAGCCAGACAGTTAATAAGTGCTAGTGAAAGCCAGACAGTTAATAAGAGCTAGTGAAAGCCAGACAGTTAATAAGTGCTAGCGAAAGCCAGACAGTTAATAAGTGCTAGACAGTTAATAAGTGCTAGTGAAAGCCAGACAGTTAATAAGAGCTAGTGAAAGCCAGACAGTTAATAAGTGCTAGACAGTTAATAAGTGCTAGTGAAAGCCAGACAGTTAATAAGTGCTAGTGAAAGCCAGACAGTTAATAAGAGCTAGTGAAAGCCAGACAGTTAATAAGTGCTAGTGAAAGCCAGACAGTTAATAAGAGCTAGTGAAAGCCAGACAGTTAATAAGTGCTAGTGAAAGCCAGACAGTTAATAAGTGCTAGTGAAAGCCAGACAGTTAATAAGAGCTAGTGAAAGCCAGACAGTTAATAAGTGCTAATGAAAGCCAGACAGTTAATAAGTGCTAGTGAAAGCCAGACAGTTAATAAGTGCTAGTGAAAGCCAGACAGTTAAGTGCTAGTGAAAGCCAGACAATTAATAAGAGCTAGTGAAAGCCAGACAGTTAATAAGAGCTAGTGAAAGCCAGACAGTTAATAAGTGCTAGTGAAAGCCAGACAGTTAATAAGAGCTAGTGAAAGCCAGACAGTTAATAAGAGCTAGTGAAAGCCAGACAGTTAATAAGTGCTAGCGAAAGCCAGACAGTTAATAAGTGCTAGACAGTTAATAAGTGCTAGTGAAAGCCAGACAGTTAATAAGTGCTAGACAGTTAATAAGTGCTAGTGAAAGCCAGACAGTTAATAAGTGCTAGCGAAAGCCAGACAGTTAATAAGTGCTAGACAGTTAATAAGTGCTAGTGAAAGCCAGACAGTTAATAAGTGCTAGTGAAAGCCAGACAGTTAATAAGTGCTAATGAAAGCCAGACAGTTAATAAGTGCTAGTGAAAGCCAGACAGTTAATAAGTGCTAATGAAAGCCAGACAGTTAATAAGTGCTAGTGAAAGCCAGACAGTTAATAAGTGCTAGTGAAAGCCAGACAGTTAATAAGAGCTAGTGAAAGCCAGACAGTTAAGTGCTAGTGAAAGCCAGACGTTAATAAGTGCTAGAATAAATACAAAGCGGAGCAACAATAAAACAATAGCAAGAAAAATAACAAACAATAATAACAATAAGAGCATTAACAACAGCAACAAGTGTAACCATAGCAACGACAATAACAGTACCAGCTATAACAATAACAATGGCAAACAGCAATACAATAGCAGCAACAGCAAGAACAAAAAGAATTGCAACAATAATAAAAATAGCAACAGCTACAATAGCTATACAGCAACAGCTGCCAGCAACAAATAGTTAAAGCAATAAAAACAGAAGCAGCGAAGCAACAACAATAATAACATTACCAACAACAACTGCCACTATGACTGAACCTGAAGAAATGAGATGGTTCTTGTGTTATCTATTGCAGGACATGTAAAGATAATTGAATGGTTTGTGCAAGGTAACAAGTACACTGGCAACGAGAGGGATTATTACCAGAGCACACCGCTCCATGATGCTGCAGAGAATGGACGCCTCAAGTAAGATCATGAGTCTCGTGTGCATTCGTAGTACACAGCATGCATGCATAACACTCTAATTTGCCTTTTTTCATCAACAAAATTTTCATTAAACTATTTCTGTAAGATTAAATTAAACGAAATATATTTTGCAGGGATAATTAGTTTTGTGCAATATGCTCACAGAACTGGAGAAGACTCTGTGAGTGTACGTAGGGCTTGCTGCGTGGGAAGCAGCAGCTGGAGGAGAGTTGGTGGGCCCAACAGTGATAAATATGTGCAGTGAATTCTTGTATTTACCTCACTTCTTTGGCTTTCTTGACTCGTTCTGCACTTCCTTACTTGCTGAAGTTATAGCTCCAGATAATAGCTGACCTGACTCCATTTGAGGAAGTCCAGCCCTAGTTTATTACAAGGAAGTAAGTAATGGCTTCAGACAATTAGCTGACCTGACTCCATTGGATGAGGAAGTCCAGCCCTAGTTTATTACAAGGAAGTAATCCTTACAAGGAAGTAATGGCTTCAGACAATTAGCTGACCTGACTCCATTGGATGATGAGTCCAGCCCTAGTTTATTACAAGGCAGACAAGTCATACCATCATTTAAAAACCCACAGCGAAAAAATTTCATTGTAAAAAGTGTTCAGTTACATCATAAGCAGATACTATATCTCCAGTAGCATACCAATATGTATATCTCCAGCAGCATACCAATATGTCTATCTCCAGTAGCATACCAATATGTATATCTCCAGTAGCATACCAATATGTCTATCTCCAGTAGCATACCAATATGTCTATCTCCAGTAGCATACCAATATGTCTATCTCCAGTAGCATACCAATATGTCTATCTCCAGTAGCATACCAATATGTATATCTCCAGTAGCATACCAATATGTCTATCTCCAGTAGCATACCAATATGTCTATCTCCAGTAGCATACCAATATGTATATCTCCAGTAGCATACCAATATGTATATCTCCAGTAGCATACCAATATGTATATCTCCAGTAGCATACCAATATGTCTATCTCCAGTAGCATACCAATATGTAAATCTCCAGTAGCATACCAATATGTATATCTCCAGTAGCATACCAATATGTATATCTCCAGCAGCATACCAATATGTATATCTCCAGCAGCATACCAATATGTATATCTCCAGTAGCATACCAATATGTCTATCTCCAGTAGCATACCAATATGTATATCTCCAGTAGCATACCAATATGTATATCTCCAGTAGCATACCAATATGTATATCTCCAGTAGCATACCAATATGTCTATCTCCAGTAGCATACCAATATGTAAATCTCCAGTAGCATACCAATATGTATATCTCCAGCAGCATACCAATATGTATATCTCCAGCAGCATACCAATATGTATATCTCCAGTAGCATACCAATATGTCTATCTCCAGTAGCATACCAATATGTATATCTCCAGTAGCATACCAATATGTATATCTCCAGTAGCATACCAATACGTCTATCTCCAGTAGCATACCAATATGTATATCTCCAGTAGCATACCAATATGTATATCTCCAGCAGCATACCAATATGTATATCTCCAGTAGCATACCAATATGTCTATCTCCAGTAGCATACCAATATGTATATCTCCAGTAGCATACCAATATGTATATCTCCACTAGCATACCAATATGTATATCTCCAGTAGCATACCAATATGTATATCTCCAGTAGCATACAATATGTCTATCTCCAGTAGCATACCAATATGTATATCTCCAGTAGCATACCAATGTCTATCTACAGTAGCATACCAATATGTATATCTCCAGTAGCATACCAATATGTCTATCTCCAGTAGCATACCAATATGTATATCTCCAGTAGCATACCAATATGTATATCTACAGTAGCATACCAATATGTATATCTCCAGTAGCATTCCAATATGTATATCTCCAGTAGCTCCTCCTCCATCCTCCTCCGCCCCCCTCGTGACTCCTTTGAAGCCAAGTGAATGAAGGAGAGTGGTAGCCATTTGTTAGACAATACCCAGTGAAGGTCTTCTCTCTTCCTTGCTGTACACTTCTCCTTGTGGAGGGGGAGAGAAAGAGAGAATGAGGGAGGTACCCATCTGTATGCCATTTTTTGGTGGGAAGAGCCTTGTGATAGCTAGATAGATAGAGCCAGCAAATGGAGGGAACTGCTTGTAAAGAAGGCGCTGCACATCCATCTTACACCTACTTCAATGAAGATGTAGGGCTATGCTTATTAAGTTCCTCTATATTGGAAAATAGTGGACTGCAACCTTCTGCCCTCCCTCCCACAAAAGGAGAAAAAATCAACTAAAGCTCTTATCATAATAGATAATAGATAAAACTCACAACAACTTCTTAGATAACCTAAATGTGGTTTCAGTCAATATATTAGCTCCAATAAGATTCCCAGCAGGTCTTGTGTCCTTCACTGAAGTAGCAAATTCAGACCAAAGAACACGGAAACTGGGAAAGGTTTGAAATTCGTCTTCAAGGATCATATTTTTATCTTCAAGGATCATGTTTTCACCTTCAAGGATCATGTCTTCACCTTCAAGGATCATGTCTTCACCTTCAAGGATCATGTCTTCACCTTCAAGGATCATGTCTTCACCTTCAAGGATCATGTCTTCACCTTCAAGGACCATGTCTTCACCTTCAAAGATCATGTTTGATGTGTCTCTGCTCCCATAACTTGTATGCGCAACAGGTCCATTCATAAAATATTTAAACTCTAAATGTTCCAATGCATGACCATGACTCTGTTTATCAACTTCAGAATAAAGAAATAGGATCAGCTAAAGTGAGTAATTTGCACAACATGTGCTTTATTATGAGCAGAATGAATGACTTGCTCAGTTCTGCTTTTTGGTGGGTGGAGTTCTGGCTCCAGGAAAACTGCTACCAATCCAAAGGAAGCTCTAGCTGATCTTACGTGGGAACAAGCTCGAGCTGATCCTACGTGGGAACAAGCTCCAGCTGATCTTACGTGGGAACAAGCTCGAGCTGATCCTACGTGGGAACAAGCTCTAGCTGATCCTACGTGGGAACAAGCTCTAGCTGATCCTACGTGGGAACAAGCTCTAGCTGATCCTACGTGGGAACAAGCTCTAGCTGATCTTACGTGGGAACAAGCTCTAGCTGATCCTACGTGGGAACAAGCTCTAGCTGATCCTACGTGGGAACAAGCTCTAGCTGATCCTCCGTGGGAACAAGCTCTAGCTGATCCTACGTGGGAACAAGCTCTAGCTGATCCTACGTGGGAACAAGCTCTAGCTGATCCTACGTGGGAACAAGCTCTAGCTGATCCTACGTGGGAACAAGCTCTAGCTGATCCTACGTGGGAACAAGCTCTAGCTGATCCTACGTGGGAACAAGCTCTAGCTGATCCTACGTGGGAACAAGCTCTAGCTGATCCTCCGTGGGAACAAGCTCTAGCTGATCCTACGTGGGAACAAGCTCCAGCTGATCCTCCGTGGGAACAAGCTCTAGCTGATCCTCCGTGGGAACAAGCTCTAGCTGATCCTCCGTGGGAACAAGCTCTAGCTGATCCTATGTGGGAACAAGCTCTAGCTGATCCTACGTGGGAACAAGCTCTAGCTGATCCTACGTGGGAACAAGCTCTAGCTGATCCTACGTGGGAACAAGCTCTAGCTGATCCTACGTGGGAACAAGCTCTAGCTGATCCTACGTGGGAACAAGCTCTAGCTGATCCTACGTGGGAACAAGCTCTAGCTGATCCTACGTGGGAACAAGCTCCAGCTGATCCTTATGTGGGAACAAGCTCCAGCTGATCCTACGTGGGAACAAGCTCCAGCTGATCCTCCGTGGGAACAAGCTCCAGCTGATCCTACGTGGGAACAAGCTCTAGCTGATCCTACGTGGGAACAAGCTCTAGCGGATCCTACGTGGGAACAAGCTCTAGCGGATCCTACGTGGGAACAAGCTCTAGCTGATCCTACGTGGGAACAAGCTCTAGCTGATCCTACGTGGGAACAAGCTCTAGCTGATCCTACGTGGGAACAAGCTCTAGCTGATCCTACGTGGGAACAAGCTCTAGCTGATCCTCCGTGGGAACAAGCTCTAGCTGATCCTACGTGGGAACAAGCTCTAGCTGATCCTACGTGGGAACAAGCTCTAGCTGATCCTACGTGGGAACAAGCTCTAGCTGATCCTACGTGGGAACAAGCTCTAGCTGATCCTACGTGGGAACAAGCTCTAGCTGATCCTACGTGGGAACAAGCTCTAGCTGATCCTCCGTGGGAACAAGCTCTAGCTGATCCTACGTGGGAACAAGCTCTAGCTGATCCTCCGTGGGAACAAACTCTAGCTGATCCTACGTGGGAACAAGCTCTAGCTGATCCTACGTGGGAACAAGCTCTAGCTGATCCTCCGTGGGAACAAGCTCTAGCTGATCTTCCGTGAGAACAAGCTCTAGCTGATCCTACGTGGGAACAAGCTCTAGCTGATCCTACGTGGGAACAAGCTCTAGCTGATCCTACGTGGGAACAAGCTCTAGCTGATCCTTACGTGGGAACAAGGTCTAGCTGATCCTACGTGGGTAGCTGATCCTACGTGGGAACAAGCTCTAGCTGATCTCTCTGTGGGAACAAGCTCTAGCTGATCCTACGTGGGAACAAGCTCTAGCTGATCCTCCGTGGGAACAAGCTCTAGCTGATCCTACGTGGGAACAAGCTCTAGCTGATCCTACGTGGGAACAAGCTCTACGTGGGAACAAGCTCTAGCTGATCCTCCGTGGGAACAAGCTCTAGCTGATCCTACGTGGGAACAAGCTCTAGCTGATCCTACATGGGAACAAGCTCTAGCTGATCCTACGTGGGAACAAGCTCTAGCTGATCCTCCATGGGAACAAGCTCTAGCTGATCCTCCGTGGGAACAAGCTCTAGCTGATCCTACGTGGGAACAAGCTCTAGCTGATCCTACGTGGGAACAAGCTCTAGCTACGTGGGAACAAGCTCTAGCTGATCCTCCGTGGGAACAAGCTCTAGCTGATCCTACGTGGGAACAAGCTCTAGCTGATCTACGTGGGAACAAGCTCTAGCTGATCCTCCGTGGGAACAAGCTCTAGCTGATCCTACGTGGGAACAAGCTCTAGCTGATCCTCCATGGGAACAAGCTCTAGCGGATCCTACGTGGGAACAAGCTCTAGCTGATCCTACGTGGGAACAAGCTCTAGCTAATCCTACGTGGGAACAAGCTCTAGCTGATCCTCCGTGGGAACAAGCTCTAGCTGATCCTCCGTGGGAACAAGCTCTAGCTGATCCTACGTGGGAACAAGCTCTAGCTGATCCTAAGTGGGAACAAGCTCTAGCTGATCCTACGTGGGAACAAGCTCTAGCTGATCCTACGTGGGAACAAGCTCTAGCTGATCCTACGTGGGAACAAGCTCTAGCTGATCCTACGTGGGAACAAGCTCTAGCTGATCCTCCGTGGGAACAAGCTCCAGCTGATCCTACGTGGGAACAAGCTCCAGCTGATCCTACGTGGGAACAAGCTCCAGCTGATCATACGTGGGAACAAGCTCTAGCTGATCCTATGTGGGAACAAGCTCTAGCTGATCCTACGTGGGAACAAGCTCTAGCTGATCCTACGTGGGAACAAGCTCTAGCGGATTCTACGTGGGAACAAGCTCTAGCTGATCCTCCGTGGGAACAAGCTCTAGCTGATCCTACGTGGGAACAAGCTCTAGCTGATCCCACGTGGGAACAAGCTCTAGCTGATCCTCCGTGGGAACAAGCTCTAGCTGATCCTACGTGGGAACAAGCTCTAGCTGATTCTACGAGGGAACAAGCTCTAGCTGATCCTACATGGGAACAAGCTCTAGTTGATCCTACGTGGGAACAAGCTCTAGCTGATCCTCCGTGGGAACAAGCTCTAGCTACGTGGGAACAAGCTCTAGCTGATCCTAACAAGCTCTAGCTGATCCTCCGTGGGAACAAGCTCTAGCTGATCCTCCGTGGGAACAAGCTCTAGCTGATCCTCCGTGGGAACAAGCTCCAGCTGATCCTCCGTGGGAACAAGCTCCAGCTGATCCTCCGTGGGAACAAGCTCTAGCTGATCCTACGTGGGAACAAGCTCTAGCTGATCCTACGTGGGAACAAGCTCTAGCTGATCCTACGTGGGAACAAGCTCTAGCTGATCCTACGTGGGAACAAGCTCTAGCTGATCCTACGTGGGAACAAGCTCTAGCTGATCCTACGTGGGAACAAGCTTTAGCTGATCCTTACGTGGGAACAAGCTCTGCTGATCCTACGTGGGAACAAGCTCTAGCTGATCCTCCGTGGGAACAAGCTCTAGCTGATCCTCTGTGGGAACAAGCTCTAGCTGATCCTACGTGGGAACAAGCTCTAGCTGATCCTATGTGGGAACAAGCTCTAGCTGATCCCACGTGGGAACAGTCGACAATAGCAACAAGACATAGCATGTGCTGATGTTTGCTATTCACAACAAAGCTCAGAGCTGGACTCTGCAGAACTTCGCGTAGTCCTCACCGCTAACCAGAAACACCAAAACAAACAAACTTGAAATGATAAAAGTTAAAGACAAAAATCTATTTTGGATCGACTTGTCAAGACTGTAATGATGCTATAAATGGTATAAATGGTATCTAACTGGTTGTGGTCAACATGGGTACGACAGGTCAACCCAATAGAGTTGTGTGTGTGAGAGATTTTGTTCTTGTACACTGAAGCTTTCAGACAAGTCTTAAGCCACATACATTGCATGTGAGCGTTGCTTTTTCACCCCTTCATTTCCCCGATGAAGACCAAAGCATTTATTTGTCTTTAACATTGACAAAATAAAACAAAATTGAGCTTGATTGAGGGATAAACCTCCCTAGCCCTAGTCCTAGTCCTAGCCCTAGTCCTAACCCTAGTCCTAGCCCTAGTCCTAGCCCTAGTCCTAGTCCTATCCCTAGTCCTAACCCTAGTCCTAGTCCTAGCCCTAGTCCTAGCCCTAGTCCTAACCCTAGTCCTAGCCCTAGCCCTAGCTTTGGTTTGAATTTTATGAAGTATGTAGCTAAAGTCAACATGCTAATTTATACACCTGTAGGAAGACACAAAAACTATCCTGTCCTAGTATAAATGGCTCGAGATCAAATTTTGCTTGTGAGCATCCAAGATTATTTGCTAAATTAATTTCCTTTTGGAAGCCGATGTAGAATACCGATCCTGCCATGCTGATTCTGACTTCACGCTCCTAATGGCATTCCATACACATTCCATGAGACATCTCGAATATGATTTTGGTGACACCATTCTGTCAACGTTTCTGTCGTATTCCCAGGCATATTTCATCTCAATTTGTGTTCCTCTTTGTGCATGTGAATAATATACATCATGTTCATGAGACATCTGTTTGCATCTCCTTGATATTTAAGGATCGTTCAACTTTTGCTTGAGCATGGAGCAGACTGCAACTTAGTCAATGTGGAGGGCAACACACCTCGAGACCTGGCAGTGAAGAATGGACACGCTAAAGCCGCCCGCTACCTCTCGGTGTTAATGAAGCAACGAAGAAGCAGGGGCAAGGATGGCAGCAGCACCTCAGAGGTGTGTTGAGTGCCTAACTAAAGTTTATTATTGTCTATGATGAAGCTGATACTGGAACATTTTGGAAGTGGTATATTTTGATTGCATTCCAGAGTTACTCTGCTGCATGAGATTATGGTATTTGCCAGAGCAGGTCACAGCAACAGTTCAAAACCTTCCTCTCCATTTCAGAGCTGCAACTTATGCACTAGATGCATTAATTTTGGCGGAATATAAGTGCAGTGACTAAACTTACTAGGTGAGGTCATGAGAGGAGAATGTGACCTTCCTAGCCCTAGCCTAGCCCTAGCCTAGCCCAGCCTAGCCCTATCCTAGCCCTAGCCTAGCCATACTAGCCCTAGCCCTAGCGCTAACCTAGCCCTAGCCCTAACCTAGCCCTAGCCATACCCTAGCCCTACCCTAGCCCTAGCCATACCTAGCCCTACCCTAGCCCTACCCTAGCCCTAGCTCTACCTAGCCCTAGCCATACCCTAGCCATACCCTAGCCCTACCCTAGCCCTACCCTAGCTCTAGCCCTAGCCATACCCTAGCCCTACCTAGCCCTAGCCCTACCCTAGCTCTAGGCCTAGCCCTACCCTAGCCCTAGCCCTAGCCATACCCTAGCCCTACCCTAGCCCTACCTAGCCCTAGCCCTACCTAGCCCTAGCCATAACCTAGCCCTAGCCCTAGTCATACCCTAGCCCTACCTAGCTCTACCCTAGCTCTAGCCCTAGCCATACCCTAGCCATACCCTAGCCCTAGCCATACCCTAGCCCTACCTAGCTCTAGCCCTAGCCCTACCCTAGCTCTAGCCCTAGCCATACCCTGGCCCTAGCCCTAGCCCTAGCCTTGTATTGCCGCTGGTGGCTGGAGTGCTCTCGATTTTCTCTAATGCTCTCATTTTGTGAGTGTGTGTGTGTGTGTGTGAGTGAGTGTGTGTGTGTGAGTGTGTGTGTGTGTGTGTGTAAAATGTCTGTATCTAAGCATATGAGCCATGCTGCAGCTTTTGAGCTCAACTTGTTGAATTTGCAGAATCTGCTAATTAACTGAAAGGGAGTAGAGAATAAGCAAACAGCTAGTGCGAGACTGGATAAACAAGAAGGTGGAGTAGGCTGCCTGATGGTAGATGGGTGCTTTATTTAGGATGGGATTTATGCTCCAGCAATTAGAATTTTTTTTGTAATAATGGCTAACTTTGGTGGAGCGAGGGGAGCGATTTGTGTTACAACCTATACGCTGGCTAATATGGTAACTTACTGCCATCTGGCTGGCTGCCTGTGGCACAAGGGCACATACGAACGCTGGCTAATATGGCTGGCTGCCTGTGGCTCAAGGGCACATACGACCTATATGCCGGCAAATATGGTAACTTCCTGCCATCTGGCTGGATTCCTGTGGCACAAGGGTACATACGACGGCAAATATGGTAACTTCCTGCCATCTGGGCCACAAAGGCAGATACAACCTATACGCTGGCTAATATGGTAACTTCCTGCCATCTGGGCTGCATGTGGCACAAGGGCACATACAACCTATACGCTGGCTAATATGGTAACTTCCTGCCATCTGGGCACATACAACCTATACGCTGGCTAATATGGTAACTTCCTGCCATCTGGGCTGCCTGTGGCACAAGAGGGTACAACAGAATTATAATGACCTGACCTGACAGTTGTTCATGTGTAGTTGTTTGGTTTGTGTGGAGTCAGCATGTCCAAGAGCCTATAATTGGAGAGAACTCACTTTACAGCTCTAGCCTGTGGATTTGTGCTATCATGATGGCGGTTAATAATGATGCCCCAGGTGTTTTGCATGAGATGAGGCTGTATAGATGGCAAAACATTTTTATAATGACAATGACCTTCTCAAATATCAACTATTCAAGTTAATTTTAAGTTGATTATTGAGAAGGTCATTCTTGAAATTTGTTATGTCGACTGAGAGTTCTTTGAAAGAAGTATATAAAACACAAAAAAAGGTTCTTATTTATATACAGACTAGCTGAAGTTACCCATGCACTGCACGCACGCACACACACACACACATGCTCTGTGTGCAAATAAAATATCACTGCCTCAGTGACATTTTTTGTTGATTAAATTTTTTTTATTAAATGTTTTTGAAATTTTTGAAACTTTTTTTTTACATTCCGATCTACTCTCAACATACACACCAAAATATTAAATTTTTATTTTATTTTTAATTCTGAAATTTTAAAAATTCACCCTGATCTATCTTCAACCTACTCAACAAGTTTTAAAGCACATCTGGTCTACCCTCAACTTAATCAACAAGTTTTGTTCAAATCGGCTCAGGCCTTTGGCCAAGCATAAGCCATACACACACGCATGCAGACAGACTTTTGCTTGTGAAATAAAGAAACTGGACATTAACATTTAGAGCACTTACCCTTATCTTTAAAACACTGTACACCAAATATTAATAAGTAGTTTAATAGTTGTGTATAAGGGTAAATGGTCATGTGGTCTGCATTTTTTAAATTCTTGTCATTGACAGGTCAATATTATCATTTTTTAATTTATAACTTAGTTGTTTGTGTTCAGAGGGTATATAACTCCAGAACTAACAACTGCTATTCATCACTATGTTGCACCAGTGCACACCACACACACACACACATTGTTAGACATGCATGTGGTTAGCAAGTAGCTTACCTGGTTTTGTTGAGGGTCTTGCTATAACTATTGTCAACTATTGTCGCCATACAATCTGTCATTATAACAACATGCTCAAAGCAGCTGCTAATAGACAAGTAAATTAAATTAGTGAGCTTCTCTATAATTGATTTCTGTGCTGTGAAGAAGTGCAGCTGCTGAGTAAGTTCAGCTAGTCTCAACTTTGCATGCACACACACGAGCGAGATTATTGTGTTGACAATCAATCTGTTTTACTGAATTAACACAAAGAGTCTTTACTGAAGTTGTTATGGATGAACTTATGGAAGGGCAGGGGGTGGGGGGGGGGGGGGGTGGGGGGATACAAGATCCTTCTAGCTGCTGGTGTTCTACCTTAGTTACAGATTCAGTGCACACCAGAAGTGTTTTGGGAGCTAATAACTTCCCAAACCACAACTTGTGATGAAGCTGCCAAAGTGAGACAAGAGCTTTTTTCCTTTGTGTGTGTGTGTGTGTGTGTGTGCGTGCGTGCGTGCGTGCGTGCATGTCCACCATTTTGAAACAGTGGCAGGGAATGCTACAGAACATCCATATATGGATATATGTGTGTATTTCCCTTGAGTGTGTGGGGCAATGTAAGTGCACCTCGACCTCTTAGAGCTGTCTGTTGTCTAGCTGATGTTGCCACTGAGGGTTCATAGTGGTTGCCATCATGGGCACTGTTGTTGTCACTGTTGTTATTGTGGTTGCCATCATGGGCACTGTTGTTGTCACTGTTGTTATTGCTGTTGCCATCATGGGCACTGTTGTTGTCACTGTTGTTATTGTGGTTGCCATCATGGGCACTGTTGTTGTCACTGTTGTTATTGCTGTTGCCATCATGGGCACTGTTGTTGTCACTGTTGTTATTGTGGTTGCCATCATGGGCACTGTTGTTGTCACTGTTGTTATTGCTGTTGCCATCATGGGCACTGTTGTTGTCACTGTTGTTATTGTGGTTGCCATCATGGGCACTGTTGTTGTCACTGTTGTTATTGCTGTTGCCATCATGGGCACTGTTGTTGTCACTGTTGTTATTGTGGTTGCCATCATGGACGCTGTTGTTGTCACTGTTGTTATTGCTGTTGCCATCATGGGCACTGTTGTTGTCACTGTTGTTATTGCTGTTGCCATCATGGGCACTGTTGTTGTCACTGTTGTTATTGCTGTTGCCATCATGGGCACTGTTGTTGTCACTGTTGTTATTGCTGTTGCCATCATGGGCACTGTTGTTGTCACTGTTGTTATTGTGGTTGCCATCATGGGCACTGTTGTTGTCACTGTTGTTATTACTGTTGCCATCATGGGCACTGTTGTTGTCACTGTTGTTATTGTGGTTGCCATCATGGGCACTGTTGTTGTCACTGTTGTTATTGTTGTTGCCATCATGGACACTGTTGTTGTCACTGTTGTTATTGCTGTTGCCATCATGGGCACTGTTGTTGTCACTGTTGTCAGTGTGGTTGCCATCATGGACACTGTTGTTGTCACTGTTGTCAGTGTGGTTGCCATCATGGGCACTGTTGTTGTCACTGTTGTTATTGCTGTTGCCATCATGGACACTGTTGTTGTCACTGTTGTTATTGCTGTTGCCATCATGGGCACTGTTGTTGTCACTGTTGTTATTGCTGTTGCCATCATGGACACTGTTGTTGTCACTGTTGTTATTACTGTTGCCATCATGGACGCTGTTGTTGTCACTGTTGTTATTGTGGTTGCCATCATGGACACTGTTGTTGTCACTGTTGTTATTGCTGTTGCCATCATGGGCACTGTTGTTGTCATTGCTGTTATTGTTGTGGCCTCAAGAGGTCCCCAGGACTGGCCAGAGATAGCGCTGAAATGATTGACAGAAACTCCTCCCCCCTTCAGGCATGGGTGGAGGGGGGGGGGGGGAAGGAAGAGTGGTGTATATATCTATCAATACATCCATGTATGGTGTAATAATGATATAAAGAATCATGTGACCCCTGCAGTTGCCAGCTAGTGTGCTTGATGATGTCAACGCTCGTGAGCTTGGTGACAAAAATGACGATACCAGTGAAGATGATGAGTGGACTGTAAGCTCTTGAGAAATGATCCACTTCCAGTGGAGGACTCGATCATTTATTTATGCAGACTCTACGTGATTTGATGGGGGAGAGAGAGCTCGAAGAGTTGCATGGGAGTCCATTAGTGACTTCTTCCCATAAGCATCATTTTACAAAGTCCGAGGAGAAGAGAAGGAAACTGGAGGAAGATATCAGACATGAGAAGGAGGAGAGGATGAGGAAGAGACAAGAGTTGATGATGAAGGAAGAGAAATACGAGCAGGTTGGCTGGTGGATGTTGTCATTTTAGGATCTGTAATTAGGTTACAAAAGTCTATTCTTATCATTATGTCATCATGTTTAGTTCTATATATAGTATCTGATATAACTAGTGTGATAGAATATTGAAGTCTTGGTTAGTCGGAATGGAGCAATTTCATTGGTCATTACAGTTTCCTTATTTCCCGTACAGACCCTCTATGGAAGGACCCTACATGGGCTTAATAGAGTCCCCATAACCCCCCCCCCCCCCTCCCCCCCCCTGGGTTAATTTTTATTATTTCTTGTCAGAAATCCAAGAAGATGATCTATAGTTATGGCTGATAATAGGTGATGGCAGGTGTCGCACTATTCCACAGCAAACATGATGGTAGAGATATGTGTATGTAATATTAAATACTGCAGGGCTTGGTGTACTGAGCTAAGAACCTTCCCTGATGGCTTGGTGTGCTGAGCTAAGAACCTTCCCTGATGGCTTGGTGTTCTGAGCTAACAACCTTCCCTGATGGCTTGGTGTGCTGAGCTAAGAACCTTCCCTGATGGCTTGGTGTTCTGAGCTAAGAACCTTCCCTGATGGCTTGGTGTGCTGAGCTAAGAGCCTTCCCTGATGGCTTGGTGTGTTGAGCTAAGAACCTTCTGATGGCTTGGTGTGCTGAGCTAAGAACCTTCCCTGATGGCTTGGTGTTCTGAGCTAAGAACCTGATGGCCTTGGTGTTCTGAGCTAAGAATCTTCCCTGATGGCTTGGTGTGCTGAGCTAAGAACCTTCCCTGATGGCTGGTGTGTTGAGCTAAGAACCTTCCCTGATGGCTTGGTGTTCTGAGCTAAGAACCTTCCCTGATGGCGTGGTGTGCTGAGCTAAGAACCTTCCCTGATGGCGTGGTGTGCTGAGCTAAGAATCTTCCCTGATGGCTTGGTGTGTTGAGCTAAGAACCTTCCCTGATGGCTTGGTGTGTTGAGCTAAGAACCTTCCCTGATGGCTTGGTGTGTTGAGCTAAGAACCTTCCCTGATGGCAGTATGTTGAGCTAAGAACCTTCCCTGATGGCTTAGTGTGCTGAGCTAAGAACCTTCCCTGATGGCTTGGTGTTCTGAGCTAAGAACCTTCCCTGATGGCTTGGTGTGCTGAGCTAAGAACCTTCCCTGATGGCTTGGTGTGCTGAGCTAAGAACCTTCCCTGATGGCTTGGTGTGTTGAGCTAAGAACCTTGCCTGATGGCTTGGTGTGCTGAGCTAAGAACCTTCCCTGATGGCTTGGTGTTCTGAGCTAACAACCTTCCCTGATGGCTTGTGCTGAGCTAAGAACCTTGCCTGATGGCTTGTTGTTCTGAGCTAAGAACCTGATGGCTTGGTGTTCTGAGCTAAGAACCTTCCCTGATGGCTTGGTGTTCTGAGCTAAGAACCTTCCCTGATGGCTTGGTGTTCTGAGCTAAGAACCTGATGGCTTGGTGTGCTGAGCTAAGAACCTTCCCTGATGGCTTGAAGTTCTGAGAGCTCTAAGAACCTTCCCTGATGGCTTGGTGTTCTGAGCTGAGAACCTTCCCTGATGGCGTGGTGTGCTGAGCTAAGAACCTTCCCTGATGGCTTGGTGTGTTGAGCTAAGAACCTTCCCTGATGGCTTGGTGTTCTGAGCTAAGAACCTTCCCTGATGGCTTGGTGTTCTGAGCTAAGAACCTTCCCTGATGGCTTGAAGTTCTGAGAGCTCTAAGAACCTTCCCTGATGGCTTGGTGTTCTGAGCTGAGAACCTTCCCTGATGGCGTGGTGTGCTGAGCTAAGAACCTTCCCTGATGGCTTGGTGTTCTGAGCTAAGAACCTTCCCTGATGGCTTGGTGTTCTGAGCTAAGAACCTTCCCTGATGGCTTGGTGTTCTGAGCTAAGAACCTTGCCTGATGGCTTGGTGTTCTGAGCTAAAAACCTTGCCAAGCCTGATGGATTTAGAGTTTTGATTCAAAACTGTAATGGCAAACAGTGTAAGCTTGGGTGCTTGTGTCTGGAACTACACTTGGTACTGTCTAAAGGAAACTTCACTGTCGGAAATACAGATGTAACCAAGGATTGTACTAGCTACTGCAGCTGTCTAAGGGTAATTTCACTCCAGGAAACACACAGAGTTTAACTCTGTAACTGCAGCAGCTGTCCAGAGATTATTTGCTTGACAACTGGCTAATGAAAAGGGGAACCCACTCCCCAGCTTCCCTCTGATTTGTGCATGATGACTCTTCTATTCATGATCACGATACATCTTCATCCTGCTCTACGCTGTTTCTGAATCCAGTCTGTCTCCCAACATCAGCATACCCTGCATCCAGACATACTTCTAGCAACATCAGCATATCCTGCATCCAGACATACTTCTAGCAACATCAGCATATCCTGCATCCAGACATACTTCTAGCAACATCAGCATATCCTGCATCCAGACATACTTCTAGCAGCATCAGCATATCCTGCATCCAGACATACTTCTAGCAACATCAGCATATCCTGCATCCAGACATACTTCTAGCGACAACAGCATATCCGGCATCCAGACATACTTCTAGCAACATCAGCATACCCTGCATCCAGACATACTTCTAGCAACATCAGCATATCCTGCATCTAGACATACTTCTAGCAACATCAGCATATCCTGCATCCAGACATACTTCTAGCAACATCAGCATATCCTGCATCCAGACATACTTCTAGCAACATCAGCATATCCTGCATCCAGACATACTTCTAGCAACATCAGCATATCCTGCATCCAGACATACTTCTAGCAACATCAGCATATCCTGCATCCAGACATACTTCTAGCAACATCAGCATATCCTGCATCCAGACATACTTCTGGCAACATCAGCATATCCTGCATCCAGACATACTTCTGGCAACAAGAGTTGACTTCAGCACTCCATTCTGCCAGCTGCTGGAGCCAATAGCTCTCGCCAATTCAATGTAGTAATATTATATAAGCTCGCTTTAAAAAATAAATATATATATATATTTAAGATGGGTGACCTAATTATGGGTGATATGGCCATGTGATGCAGGTATCCAACTTCATACGGTGACATAGAAATACCAGATACCCCATCCATCCCACCAGTCAGGACACACTTTGTCCATCACAACCTAATTCAGAGCTGCCCTCAACCTTCAAACTGATACATCCAAAGATGCTGTCCAAAAGACAGCAGAAATGCCATTTCTTCTGTTTCATGTTCTAGCAATCGCTGAAGCATCGGCAGCTGCTGGGAGGAGCATCGACAGCTAGTGGGAGGAGCATCGACAGCTGTTGGGAGGAGCATCGACAGCTGTTGGGAGGAGCATCGACAGCTAGTGGGAGGAGCATCGACAGCTAGTGGGAGGAGCATCGACAGCTGCTGGGAGGAGCATCGGCAGCTGTTGGGAGGAGCATCGGCAGCTGTTGGGAGGAGCATCGACAGCTAGTGGGAGGAGCATCGACAGCTAGTGGGAGGAGCATCGACAGCTGCTGGGAGGAGCATCGGCAGCTGTTGGGAGGAGCATCGGCAGCTGTTGGGAGGAGCATCGACAGCTAGTGGGAGGAGCATTGACAGCTTCTGGGAGGAGCATAGACAGCTGCTGGGAGGAGCATCGGCAGCTGCTGGGAGGAGCATCGACAGCTGTTGGGAGGAGCATCGACAGCTGCTGGGAGGAGCATTGACAGCTGTTGGGAGGAGCATCGACAGCTAGTGGGAGGAGCATCGACAGCTGTTGGGAGGAGCACCGACATCTGTTGGGAGGAGCATCGACAGCTGTTAGGAGGATATCACACCAGAAGGGAAGGTTGATGTGCCGTTGAACAGAACGAACTTGTTAAAATAGCGACCAGTAGCTAAAAGTATTGTGCTGTAACTCAAAGAATGACTGCTTGTCTCTCGGTTGTTCTTCATGGTTGCTATGGCCATTATCATTGTCCAGGCATGTGGATCTGATTGCCTGCCATGGGACAGAGTGGCTGCAAGTCAGGCACCAGAGCCATTGAAGGGCCTAATACTAGCTAAGCAAGTCTCCTGATGAAGGCTGAGCAGCCAAAACATCGGGTGAGTAAATTTAAGTTGACTATTGAGAAAGTCATTGTTAGTTACTTGTTGTGAGGAGAAGTCACACTAGGAGCAGAATTGATTGGCAGACTTCATTCCAACGTCAAGATGTATTGTGCAAGTTGCCAGACTTCATTCCAACGTCAAGATGTACCGTACATGTTGCCAGACTTCATTCCAACGTCAAGATGTACCGTACATGTTGACAGACTTCATTCCAACGTCAAGATGTACTCATGCAAGTTGCCAGACTTCATTCCAACATCAAGATGTACCGTACATGTTGCCAGACTTCATTCCAATCAAGATGTACCGTACATGTTGCCAGACTTCATTCCAACATCAAGATGTCCCGTAACAAGTTGCCAGACTTCATTCCAACGTCAAGATGTACCGTACAAGTTCCCAGAATTCATTCCAACATCAAGATGTCCCGTGCAAGATGTCTGCTGTGAGGTGGAGCTGATGCATGGACATCAACAGGATCTTGAATGATAGCCAAATATGATGACTATCCATCGCATGCTTTTCTGCAAGCAAATCACATGCCAATAGAAATAGCTATGTTTGATGGAAGTCTCTCAAGTATTCAACCCCCTGTCATCATCACCTTCATTGCTGTTGTTGTTGTTATGTTTGGTATACTATTAGTAGCAATATCCAGACATGCTTCTCTGACTGCAGCAAATAAGAGAGCACATCTTACAGGAAGTGACACATTCCAGAAGAGACATGGGACTGGCCGCAGGGGAGAGTATCTACGAGCCAGGCAAGAGGAAGAGGTTGTCTAGTCCTGTGGCTCCTGCGATGAGTGGCACCCTTCCTGCCCCAGCACCGAACCCAAGGAGGATATCTCTACCAGGCAGCACCCCAGTGAGCACACATGTTTATAAATGTGCAGGAATAAATAGTGTGTGAATATTCCCCATGTCACCCATGTCAGTGAGCATACATGTTTATAAATGTGCAGGAATAAATAGTGTGTGAATATTCCCCATGTCATCCACGTCAGTGAGCATGCATGTTTATAAATGTTCAGGAATAAATAGTGTGTGAATATTCCCCATGTCACCACATCAGTGAGCATACATGTTTATAAATTTGCAGGAATAAATAGTGTGTGAATATTCCCCATGTCACCCACGTCAGTGAGCATGCATGTTTATAAATGTGCAGGAATAAATAGTGTGTGAATATTCCTCATGTCACACACGTCAGTGAGCATGCATGTTTATAAATGTGCAGGAATAAATAGTGTGTGAATATTCCCCATGTCACCCACGTCAGTGAGCATGCATGTTTATAAATGTGCAGGAATAAATAGTGTGTGAATATTCCCCATGTCACCCACGTCAGTGAGCATGCATGTTTATAAATGTGCAGGAATAAATAGTGTGTGAATATTCCCCATGTCACCCACGTCAGTGAGCATGCATGTTTATAAATGTGCAGGAATAAATAGTGTGTGAATATTCCCCATGTCACCCACGTCAGTGAGCATGCATGTTTATAAATGTGCAGGAATAAATAGTGTGTGAATATTCCCCATGTCACCCACGTCAGTGAGCATGAATGTTTATAAATGTGCAGGAATAAATAGTGTGTGAATATTCCCCATGTCACCCACGTTAGTGAGCACACATGTTTATAAATGTGCAGGAATAAATAGTGTGTGAATATTCCCCATGTCACCCACGTCAGTGAGCATGCATGTAAATGTACAGGAATAAATAGTGTGTGAATATTCCCCATGTCACCACGTCAGTGAGCATGCATGTTTATAAATGTGCAGGAATAAATAGTGTGTGAATATTCCCCATGTCACCCACGTCAGTGAGCATGCATGTTTATAAATGTGCAGGAATAAATAGTGTGTGAATATTCCCCATGTCACCCACGTCAGTGAGCATGCATGTTTATAAATGTGCAGGAATAAATAGTGTGTGAATATTGCCCATGTCACCACGTCAGTGAGCATGCATGTTTATAAATGTGTAGGAATAAATAGTGTGTGAATATTCCCCATGTCACCCGCGTCAGTGAGCATGCATGTTTATAAATGTGCAGGAATAAATAGTGTGTGAATATTCCCCATGTCACCCACGTCAGTGAGCATGCATGTTTATAAATGTGCAGGAATAAAGTGTGTGAATATTCCCCATATCACCCACGTCAGTGAGCATGCATGTTTATAAATGTGCAGGAATAAATAGTGTGAATATTCCCCACGTCAGTAAACATGCATGTTTATAAATGTGCATGAATAAATAGTGTGTGAATATTCCCCATGTCACCACGTCAGTGAGCATGCATGTTTATAAATGTGCATGAATAAATAGTGTGTGAATATTCCCCATGTCATCCACGTCAGTGAGCATACATGTTTATAAATGTGCAGGAATAAATAGTGTGTGAATATTCCCCATGTCACCACGACACATGTTTATAAATGTGCAGGAATAAATAGTGTGTGAATATTCCCCATGTCATCCACGTCAGTGACCATGCATGTTTATAAATGTGCAGGAATAAATAGTGTGTGAATATTCCTCATGTCACCCACGTCAGTGAGCATGGATGTTTATAAATGTGCAGGAATAAATAGTGTGTGAATATTCCCCATGTCATCCACGTCAGTGAGCATGCATGTTTATAAATGTACAGGAATAAATCGTGTGTGAATATTCCCCATGTCACCCACGTCGGTGAGCATGCATGTTTATAAATGTTCAGGAATAAATAGTGTGTGAATATTCCCCATGTCACCCACGTCAGTGAGCATGCATGTTTATAAATGTGCAGGAATAAATAGTGTATGAATATTCCCCATTTCACCACGTCAGTGAGCATGCATGTTTATAAATGTGCAGGAATAAATAGTGTGAATATTCCCTATGTCACCACGTCAGTGAGCATGCATGTTTATAAATGTGCAGGAATAAATAGTGTGTGAATATTCCCCATGTCACCCATGTCAGTAAGTACACATGTTTATAAATGTGCAGGAATAAATAGTGTGTGAATATTCCCCATGTCACCCACGTCAGTGAGCATGCATGTTTATAAATGTGCAGGAATAAATAGTGTGTGAATATTCCCCATGTCACCCACGTCAGTGAGCATGCATGTTTATAAATGTGCAGGAATAAATAGTGTGTGAATATTCCTCATGTCACCCACGTCAGTGAGCATGCATGTTTATAAATGTGCAGGAATAAATAGTGTGTGAATATTCCCCATGTCAACCACGTCAGTGAGCATGCATGTTTATAAATGTGCAGGAATAAATAGTGTGTGAATATTCCCCATGTCACCCACGTCAGTGAGCATACATGTTTATAAATGTGCAGGAATAAATAGTGTGTGAATATTCCCCATGTCACCACGTCAGTGAGCATGCATGTTTATAAATGTACAGGAATAAATAGTGTGTGAATATTCCCCATGTCACCACGTCAGTGAGCATGCATGTTTATAAATGTGCAGGAATAAATAGTGTGTGAATATTCCCCATGTCACCCGCGTCAGTGAGCATGCATGTTTATAAATGTGCAGGAATAAATAGTGTGTGAATATTCTACATGTCACCCACGTCAGTGAGCATACATGTTTATAAATGTGCAGGAATAAATAGTGTATGAATATTCCCCATGTCACCCACGTCAGTGAGCATGCATGTTTATAAATGTGCAGGAATAAATAGTGTGTGAATATTCCTCATGTCACCACGTCAGTGAGCATGCATGTTTATAAATGTGCAGGAATAAATAGTGTGTGAATATTCCCCATGTCACCCGCGTCAGTGAGCATACATGTTTATAAATGTGCAGGAATAAATAGTGTGTGAATATTCCCCATGTCACCCACGTCAGTGAGCATGCATGTTTATAAATGTGCAGGAATAAATAGTGTGTGAATATTCCCCATGTCACCCACGTCAGTGAGCATACATGTTTATAAATGTGCAGGAATAAATAGTGTGTGAATATTCCCCATGTCACCACGTCAGTAAGCATGCATGTTTATAAATGTGCAGGAATAAATAGTGTGTGAATAATCGCCATGTCACCACGTCAGTGAGCATACATGTTTATAAATGTGCAGGAATAAATAGTGTGTGAATATTCCCCACGTCATCCACGTCAGTGAGCATGCATGTTTATAAATGTGCAGGAATAAATAGTGTGTGAATATTCCCCATGTCACCACATCAGTGAGCATGCATGTTTATAAATGTGCAGGAATAAATAGTGTGTTAATATTCCACATGTCACCCACGTCAGTGAGCATGCATGTTTATAAATGTGCAGGAATAAATAGTGTGTGAATATTCTACATGTCACCCACGTTAGTGAGCACACATGTTTATAAATGTGCAGGAATAAATAGTGTGTGAATATTCCCCATGTCACCACGTTAGTGAGCACACATGTTTATAAATGTACAGGAATAAATAGTGTGTGAATATTCCCCATGTCACCACGTCAGTGAGCATGCATGTTTATAAATGTGCAGGAATAAATAGTGTGTGAATATTCCCCATGTCACCCACGTCAGTGAGCATGCATGTTTATAAATGTGCAGGAATAAATAGTGTGTGAATATTCCCCATGTCACCACGTCAGTGAGCACACATCTTTATAAATGTTGTACAGGAATAAATAGTGTGTGAATATTCCCCATGTCACCACGTTAGTGAGCACACATGTTTATAAATGTGCAGGAATAAATAGTGTGTGAATATTCCCCATGTCACCACGTCAGTGAGCATGCATGTTTATAAATGTGCAGGAATAAATAGTCTGAATATTACCTATGTCACCACGTCAGTGAGCATGCATGTTTATAAATGTGCAGGAATAAATAGTGTGTGAATATTCCCCATGTCACCCACGACAGTGAGCATGCATGTTTATAAATGTGCATGAATAAATAGTGTGTGAATATTCCCCATGTCACCACGTCAGTGAGCATGCATATTTATAAATGTGCAGGAATAAATAGTGTGTGAATATTGCCCATGTCACCACGTTAGTGAGCACACATGTTTATAAATGTGCAGGAATAAATAGTGTATGAATATTCCCCATGTCACCCACGTCAGTGAGTACACATGTTTATAAATGTGCAGGAATAAATAGTGTGTGAATATTCCCCATGTCACCACGTCAGTGAGCACACATCTTTATAAATGTTGTACAGGAATAAATAGTGTGTGAATATTCCCCATGTCACCACGTTAGTGAGCACACATGTTTATAAATGTCCAGGAATAAATAGTGTGTGAATATTCCCCATGTCACCACGTTAGTGAGCACACATGTTTATAAATGTGCAGGAATAAATAGTGTGTGAATAATCCCCATGTCACCACGTTAGTGAGCACACATGTTTATAAATGTGCAGGAATAAATAGTGTGTGAATATTCCCCAAGTCACCCACGTCAGTGAGCATGCATGTTTATAAATGTGCAGGAATAAATAGTGTGTGAATATTCCCCATATCACCACGTCAGTGAGCATGCATGTTTATAAATGTGCAGGAATAAATAGTGTGTGAATATTCCCCATGTCACCCACGTCAGTGAGCATGGATGTTTATAAATGTGCAGGAATAAATAGTGTGTGAATATTCCCCATGTCATCCACGTCAGTGAGCATGCATGTTTATAAATGTACAGGAATAAATCGTGTGTGAATATTCCCCATGTCACCCACGTCGGTGAGCATGCATGTTTATAAATGTTCAGGAATAAATAGTGTGTGAATATTCCCCATGTCACCCACGTCAGTGAGCATGCATGTTTATAAATGTGCAGGAATAAATAGTGTATGAATATTCCCCATTTCACCACGTCAGTGAGCATGCATGTTTATAAATGTGCAGGAATAAATAGTGTGAATATTCCCTATGTCACCACGTCAGTGAGCATGCATGTTTATAAATGTGCAGGAATAAATAGTGTGTGAATATTCCCCATGTCACCCATGTCAGTAAGTACACATGTTTATAAATGTGCAGGAATAAATAGTGTGTGAATATTCCCCATGTCACCCACGTCAGTGAGCATGCATGTTTATAAATGTGCAGGAATAAATAGTGTGTTAATATTCCCCATGTCACCCACGTCAGTGAGCATGCATGTTTATAAATGTGCAGGAATAAATAGTGTGTGAATATTCCACATGTCACCCACGTCAGTGAGCATGCATGTTTATAAATGTGCAGGAATAAATATTCTGTGAATATTCCCCATGTCATCCACGTCAGTGAGCATGCATGTTTATAAATGTGCAGGAATAAATATTCTGTGAATATTCCCCATGTCATCCACGTCAGTGAGCATGCATGTTTATAAATGTGCAGGAATAAATAGTGTGTGAATATTCCCCATGTCACCCACATCAGTGGGCATGCATGTTTATAAATGTGCAGGAATAAATAGTGTGCGAATATTCTCCATGTCACCCATGTCAGTGAGCATGCATGTTTATAAATGTGCAGGAATGAATAGTGTGTGAATATTCCCCATGTCACACACGTCAGTGAGCATGCATGTTTATAAATGTGCAGGAATGAATAGTGTGTGAATATTCCCCATGTCACCCACGTCAGTGAGCATGCATGTTTATAAATGTGCAGGAATAAATAGTGTGTTAATATTCCCCATGTCACCCACGTCAGTGAGCATGCATGTTTATAAATGTGCAGGAATAAATAGTGTGTGAATATTCCCCATGTCACTCACGTCAGTGAGCATGCATGTTTATAAATGTGCAGGAATAAATAGTGTGTTAATATTCCCCATGTCACCCACGTCAGTGAGCATGCATGTTTATAAATGTGCAGGAATAAATAGTGTGTGAATATTCCCCATGTCACCACGTCAGTGAGCATGCATGTTTATAAATGTGCAGGAATAAATAGTGTGTGAATATTCCCCATGTCACCCACGTCAGTGAGAATACAAGTTTATAAATGTGCAGGAATAAATAGTGTGTGAATATTCCCCATGTCACACACGTCAGTGAGCATGCATGTTTATAAATGTGCAGGAATGAATAGTGTGTGAATATTCCCCATGTCACCCACGTCAGTGAGCATGCATGTTTATAAATGTGCAGGAATAAATAGTGTGTGAATATTCCACATGTCACCACGTCAGTGAGCATGCATGTTTATAAATGTGCAGGAATATATAGTGTGTGAATATTCCCCATGTCACCAACGTCAGTGAGCATGCATGTTTATAAATGTGCAGGAATAAATAGTGTGTGAATATTCCCCATGTCACCACGTCAGTGAGCATTCATGTTTATAAATGTACAGGAATAAATAGTGTGTGAATATTCCCCATGTCATCCACGTCAGTGAGCATGCATGTTTATAAATGTGCAGGAATAAATAGTGTGTGAATATTCCCCATGTCACCCACGTCAGTGAGCTTGCATGTTTATAAATGTGCAGGAATAAATAGTGTGTGAATATTCCCCATGTCACCCACGTCAGTGAGCATGCATGTTTATAAATGTGCAGGAATAAATAGTCTGAATATTACCTATGTCACCACGTCAGTGAGCACACATGTTTATAAATGTGCAGGAATAAATAGTGTGTGAATATTCCCCATGTCACCACGTCAGTGAGCATACATGTTTATAAATGTGCAGGAATAAATAGTGTGTGAATATTCCCCATGTCATCCACGTCAGTGAGCACACATGTTTATAAATGTGCAGGAATAAATAGTGTGTGAATATTCCCCATGTCACCACGTCAGTGAGCATACATGTTTATAAATGTGCAGGAATAAATAGTGTGTGAATATTCCCCATGTCATCCACGTCAGTGAGCATGCATGTTTATAAATGTGCAGGAATAAATAGTGTGTGAATATTCCACATGTCACCCATGTCAGTGAGCATACATGTTTATAAATGTGCAGGAATAAATAGTGTGTGAATATTCCTCATGTCACCCACGTCAGTGAGCATGCATGTTTAGAAATGTGCAGGAATAAATTGTGTGTGAATATTCCACATGTCACCACGTCAGTGAGCATGCATGTTTATAAATGTACAGGAATATATTTTTAACGATTTTTAACGTAATCAATTTTCCACCCGCACGCTTGACCACGTACTAAAATTTTAACGCCTAATAAAAAAAGGTGATTGTATGCTCTAGGGCTTCCTCTAGCCACTCGTACCAATTTCAATTTTTTTGCACTTAGCAATCTGGAGTTATTCTGGATGAAGTTTTAAGTTTTTGTGATGCAGGTTATTGAGGTCCTCCACTTTAGGGTCTAAGTAACTTGCCTATAGTTAAATAAACCTATGAAACATATTTTAGTATCAAAAGAGAGCACACAGAAAGACCTATCTTTTGAGCTATATATCAAGTCCATACCATGAAGTTTGCAGAATCTACGGAGCTCTAAAGTTGTAACCACAAGTTATTATTATTATTTTTAATACCATCGTCTCCCCTTCATGAATTCACCACTCAACTTTGGGGAGTAAGCAACAACCCTAGAGAGATGCACACACTTAGTGAGGCCTCTCGCTGCTCACTCTAATAATGTACAGAAGCTACAGGCAAACTAGAAACAAGAACCAAAAAATAATATTATTATGGATTGACCTTTATAGAAACAAGAAGCACCCATGGGACCACAATTGGTTGAAGGTCCTTTACCATTTACATACCTACTACTTTATAAATATTATTGTATGTGACTTTAAGTGGTGTACAGGGTCATCTAACTGGGTGTGGTCAACAAGAAGACTGTCTGCTTACTTTCTTTTATGACAATAACTGTTTATTTTGTCTTACTATTACGTGTGCATTACGTGTGCACGTAATCAATTATAATAAACTATTAAGTGTGCCTGGCTATTAAAGGTACATCATAACCTAGCTAGCTAGCATGGCTATTAAAGGTTACATCATAACCTAGCTAGCATGGCTATTAAAGGTTACATCATAACCTAGCTAGCATGGCTATTAAAGGTTACATCATAACCTAGCTATTAAAGGTTACATCATAACCTAGCTAGCATGGCTATTAAAGGTTACATCATAACCTAGCTAGCATGGCTATTAAAGGTTACATTATAACCTAGCTAGCATGGCTATTAAAGGTTACATCATAACCTAGCTAGCATGGCTATTAAAGGTTACATCATAACCTAGCTAGCATGCATGTGTGTGACGACATTGTCAAGTAATTGTTCTATTTGCAGTCTTTTGAACTGTCAAGAGGATTAGTAGAGAAGCAGCTTCCCACAAAGAGCCACAAGATATTGTAAGTTCTTACTCAGATAAGCAAGTGCAGTTCTCCTACTGCATGTATTCCTGCTCACTGAACAACTTCACCTCCCATTTCACCTCTCCCCACTCCCTTCACCCCACGCACATCACACCCATCACACACCACACACACACACACACACCCATCAGTCCTCCCCCAAAGAGTGCCATGAAGAATAAATCAAAGTGGTGGTCCAGAAGATCTAGTAATCCTTCCACACCGAATCCGAATACCTCCCAGAGCTGGCAAGCCTTCATAGCCTCCATGGGGTGTTCTGCGACACCATACGAGGGGGACGAGGAGAATAATGGAGATGGCCTCGAGGGTAATGACAGCATCCCTGAAGTTCCTCTTCCTCCCGCCATCGACTATCTGTTGGAAGGGACATCAATGCATCCACACCAGGACATCTACCACCGCCAGCTACAGGACCACGAGGCTTACCTCAAGATATCCAAGGGAGAAGCCGGAGATGCTGCAGGGAAGGATTCTGATGAAATGCATGACTCTGGCAGCCAGAGTTCTTTAGAGTCACCATATGGTTTTTCCAAGTGGGAGAGAAGACATCATCACAAGAAAGGCTTGAAGCACAAGCGGAATCCTAAGGGAGAGGAAGGCTTCAATGAGGCAGACTGGAGCACTAACAGGCTCACTTCATCTCACACAAGCCCAAATTGGATCAGAATGGACGACAGAACTTTGGAAAGTCTCAATCAAACTAAAAAAGTGAGAAAGCCGATTCCCAGGTCTAGTCTAGTCCGGCACTCCACCACCACCGCCAGCAAAATGGATGCCCTTGCTCCTCAGCACCAACTCAGTTTCATTGAGTTTGATGAGCTCAATCAAGCATTGGAACAGAATATTCCCTCCACGCATGCTTCCTCCACCTCCCCCCTTAACTCACCTTCCTCACAATCCTCCCCTTCCTCCTCCTCCTTGGAAACTTCTCCTCTGCACCCCTCGCATGCAATCACAGTCACCATAGGCCCCAGCAGAGCAGCACTTTTAGCAGAAAACCAGATCAATACCAACCTTGGTAAAAGATTCGGACCCAAGCTCCACTGCCACCAGAACAAGCCGTGGCAATTGTCCACTCCACAGAGTTGCAGTCAGAAAAGGTCTGCTGCCTCACAGCAAGGCAGAATAACAAGACAAGATAAACATGCAGAGTCTTCTCCTGCCAGTTGTCGTGCACCTCAGATCTCTAGGCAACATGGACGAATTGATGAAGACCTTTGTGATCTTCACACTGATGACATCATACTCCAGCTGGGTAATGGGCAAGAGAGGTTGGTCAATGGCTCCGCTAACTCCATACTCCAACCAGGAAGTCTCTTAACATTGCCTGAACTCCACAAGACATCTGAAGAGGACAGGACTGAGAGCGAGATGGATGACACTAGCAGCTCAGAATACACCTCCGATGATACAAGTGACTCTAGCGATGAGGAGCTGCAAATGAAGAAGCCCATGACCCCCAAGAGACTCACCATGGTCAGGAACCCTACTGAAGTGCCGGGACGTGCAGAACTACGAGGTCGAGGAGCAGAAGGAGGCCGAGGGCTCCGAATGCTCTTACGCTACCCAAAACTCTTTCATAAAAGTCTCATCAACTTGGACACAATCATAGAGAAGGCTGAGGAGGCAGTTTTTCAATTTGTAAGCATAAGATTTTCCCCCTCTTCCTCTCTCCTCGACGCTGTTGTTGTTGTTGTTGCTGTGGTTGTTGCTGTTGTTGTTGTCAACTGTTGTTAGAATACAAGTCAAGACAGGGCAGTCATCTTCCACAGAATACAGGTGGAGAGGTACTGCATCCAAGCATGGAGAGAACAAGTTGTGATCATGAAAGTTGTCGTAAGTCAAAATTGTTATAATATTAACTTGTAACCAAATAATTATCATCTCCTTTAGTATTGTAAAGTGGAGAAGATGGCTCTGATAAAGAGCCGAGGTGCGTTGTTACCTCATGTGTGTGTGTGACCTGACCATCTTTGTGCCTGATTGCAAATTGTAGAGCATCTAGCGAAGGTCTTCTACGCCTGGATTCACGTAAGAAACCCAACAATGGAGGAGGTGGAGGAAGACAGAGCTAACCTTCTCTACCAGAGAATTCTCAAAAGAAAAGCATTCAGAGCATGGCTGTACTCCAAGGCGAGTATCTGACGCACTTCTAGTGCTCGTGTAGGAATGTTGAAAATACACCAGATAATTAACAGCGGAGGGATTTTCCCTTTTTTCCTTCTTCATCAGTCAATCAGAGGGGGAGGGAGGGAGGGGGGGGGGGGATAGAGATGGATCCAATACTCATCATTCTCATTCCTGCCTGCCACATTGTGATGTCACATGGTAACCACACCCACAACTGAAAATGAATGACAATAAGTGCAAAATAAGACTTAATGGGAAAAATAGTACAATTTGGGGGGGGGGGGGGGGGGGGGGGGTTACATAATTAGGGGGGTTACATAATTATTATTTTAAATTGATTTATCCTCTGTTGCTTCTCCTAACACTATAACACAATCTTTATGTGCTTGAATCTTGCCTAGTAGTGAGTCGTCTCCCTGAACTTGCCAATCTAGAGTTGCAGATAATGGATTGCTTGTAGCAGCTCTTGTCCCCATAACCTTCCGCTTCTCTGTACTAATGGAAAGATGCATTCCATTCCCACCACATGCTCCACGTGACTTCTAAAGCAATCCATAATAATACACTTGCATGTCTATGTGCAGGGTTTTATACCAAGGGGGGGGAAGCCCTGGGATCCCCCCCCCCCCCAAAAAAACACACACGATTTCTCCCCCCCCCCCCCCCCCCAAGAATTTTCACAATAAAAATTTATATTAATGAAATTTCTTATGTAATACATTACAGTAATGGGGAAAAAGAGCAGTACAGAGAAGGGAACGTAGAAGCAATAGCAAATTCAAAGATGATCAACAGTAATAAAATTATAATAAATTGTTTATTAGCAAAATTAATATATAAGCGAAGATATACAATAATGTATGGTGAAAATTACAATACAGTGAGTTCAGTAGTACTAAATTAAAGTAAAATGCATCTTATTTTTCTGTCCCCCCCAAACTGTAAATCCTGTATGAACCCCTGATGTGGGATTAGAATTTTATGAATCTCATTATAGCACTTCTTGTAGTAGTATGCTAGAGACCCTGCCCTAGCTACTTGAATATTTTCCTACGCTTGAGCCAGATAATAAGATAATAGCATGTGATGCTTGCAAACTCTCTATCATAATTACAGGTAGGAGTGAACTTTTCCATGTCAAGATCTGCTTCACTTCAGTGGATCGATGCCAAGCAGGTAGATTGTATTACACAAGAAGGATATAGGCTGAAGTTGGCTCCATTGTGTGTCACTGTTCTGTAGAAATATCTGCAATGGCTGAACAGGCAGCTTGAGGGAGGCATAGGGGAGAGAGTAGACAATATTTCTAGTTCTCTGTCAGATGGAACTCTCATCATACATGCAGTCTCAGTAAGTCCATGTGCACATGGCACGTGCCACTGTTTATGACTGTGGCCACTTTTTACTCAAAGGCTACTTTTCCTGTTCTTCCTATTTTCTACCCCCCCCCCCCCCCCTCCTCCCTCCTCCCTCCCCCCCCACCACACACACACACTTCACTGCAGTATGCCTCTGGCAACAAGCTCCCCAGATTCAACCCACGACCTAAAGTACGTCTGCATCGCCAAGACAACTGGAAAACTGCTCACGAGTACATGAAAGCTGTCGGCATTAATGTCAGGGGCATCGAGCCTGCAGGTTTGTTTTAATGGAGAGAGCTTGTTTTAATAGAGCCTGCAGGTTTATTTTAATAGAGAGAGCTTGTTTTAATAGAGCCTCCAGGTTTGTTTTAATAGAGAGAGTAAGTTTGTTTTAATAGAGCTAACTTGTTTTAATAGAGCCTAAAGAGCTTGTTTTAATAGAGCCTGCAGGTTTGTTTTAATAGAGAGAGTAAGTTTGTTTTAATAGAGCCTGCAGATTTTTTAATAGAGAGAGTAAGTTTGTTTTAATAGAGCTAACTTGTTTTAATAGAGCTAACTTGTTTTAATAGAGCCTGCTTGTTTAATGTTTTAATAGAGCTAATAACATATTTTAATAGACCCTGTCTGCTTTATTATAGCTATATTGTTGTAATAGAGACAACTATATAATACAGTGCACTTGTTTCAAGTGCTGAGAGGTCAATTTTCGTACAACAGAATGTGAGCCATCTTGTCTTGGCAAATTATAGGTAAAACTAGGGGGAAAAGGGTGTGTCCCTACTGTAGCCCACCACATGGCTCGTGGTTAGCGACCCGTGAAAGTATTTATTTCTCTATCTATGAGCTTCAATAAATGAGCTTCAATAAATGTGTGTGTCTAGGTGTAACCATGCCAATGATACATGCACCTCAAGTTGGGACCTAAATTTCACAAATTTGCAATGTCACGAGCAATCTTTTGGGGGCATAGCTTTGTTATATTAATATTATTATATATATATATATTTTAACAGCACCTCTAAATGGGCAATGAATAAATTAAAAATAATATGTACATATTATAATGTGTATGTTACAATGCAAGTTTGAGAATCAATCATTCTATGAGATGCTTGGCGAAACTGTGCAATTTTGAAGGTGATATATATCCTGCTTGACCACCACAGAATTTACACACATATGGAATGAGGAGTATGAAAAGAAGAATCTGTACACAATTAGAAGTGGAAACCATGACACGAGTATCTTGTAATTGCATGACGATTATCCCTATTTCCCTTACTCCATTCCCTATTTACCATGCCTACCGATTGATAAAACTCAAGAGGGATGGCACAAATCTTCTCAGTGTATGAATGGAAATGGGAGGCTAAAGCAGGAGTGAGCTTTAAGGCAGGGATAGATAAATATAGGTTCTGAGTGAGAGGCTCCTCGTGACAAAGGGACAGCACCAGCCTATTCTTGGGCTACGTTATAAATGTTGGGGATAATGGTGATTATTTTTAAAGTGTGCACTGTTTCTTGGCAAGAGCTAAGCAATGAATGGGCACCCATGCCTGTGGCAAGAGCTAAGCAATGAATGGGCAGTCCGCACCCGTGCCTATGGAAGCAATGAATGGGCACCCATGCCTATGGCAAGAGCTAAGCAATGAATGGGCACCCATGCCTGTGGAAGCAATGAATGTGCACCCATACCTGTGGCAAGAGCTAAGCAATGAATGGGCACCCATGCTTGTGGCAAGAGCTAAGCAATGAATGTGCACCCATGCCTATGGCAAGAGCTAAGCAATGAATGTGCACCCATGCCTGTGGCAAGAGCTAAGCAATGAATGTGCACCTGTGCCTGTGGCAAGAGCTAAGCAATGAATGGGCACCCATGCCTGTGGCAAGAGCTAAGCAATGAATGGGCACCCATGTCTGTGGCAAGAGCTAAGCAATGAATGTGCACCCATGCCTGTGGCAAGAGCTAAGCAATGAATGGGCACCCATGCCTGTGGCAAGAGCTAAGCAATGAATGTGCACCTGTGCCTGTGGCAAGAGCTAAGCAATGAATGGGCACCCATGCCTGTGGCAAGAGCTAAGCAATGAATGGGCACCCATGTCTGTGGCAAGAGCTAAGCAATGAATGTGCTGTGGCAAGAGCTAAGCAATGAATGTGCACCCATGCCTGTGGCAAGAGCTAAGCAATGAATGGGCACCCATGCCTGTGGCAAGAGCTAAGCAATGAATGGGCACCCATGCCTGTGGAAGCAATGAATGTGTACCCATACCTGTGGCAAGAGCTAAGCAATGAATGGGCACCCATGTCTGTGGCAAGAGCTAAGCAATGAATGTGCTGTGGCAAGAGCTAAGCAATGAATGTGCACCCATGCCTATGGCAAGAGCTAAGCAATGAATGGACACCCATTCCTGTGGCAAGAGCTAAGCAATGAATGGGCACCCATGCATGTGGAAGCAATGAATGTGCACCCATGCCTGTGGCAAGAGCTAAGCAATGAATAGGCACCCATGCCTGTGGCAAGAGCTAAGCAATCAATGGGCACCCATGCCTGTGGCAAGAGCTAAGCAATGAATGTGCACCCATGCCTGTGGCAAGAGCTAAGCAATGAATGTGCACCCATGCCTGTGGCAAGAGCTAAGCAATGAATGTGCACCCATGCCTGTGGCAAGAGCTAAGCAATGAATGGGCACCCATGCCTGTGGCAAGAGCTAAGCAATCAATGGGCACCCATGCCTGTGGCAAGAGCTAAGCAATGAATGTGCACCCATGCCTGTGGCAAGAGCTAAGCAATGAATGGGCACCCATGCCTGTGGCAAGAGCTAAGCAATGAATGTGCACCCATGCCTGTGGCAAGAGCTAAGCAATGAATGTGCACCCATGCCTGTGGCAAGAGCTAAGAAATGAATGGGCACCCATGCCTGTGGCAAGAGCTAAGCAATGAATGTGCACCCATGCCTGTGGCAAGAGCTAAGCAATGAATGTGCACCCATGCCTATGGCAAGAGCTAAGCAATGAATGTGCACCCATGCCTGTGGTAAGAGCTAAGCAATGAATGTGCACCCATGCCTGTGGCAAGAGCTAAGCAATGAATGGGCACCCATGCCTGTGGCAAGAGCTAAGCAATGAATGGGCACCCAAGCCTGTGGCAAGAGCTAAGCAATGAATGTGCACCCATGTCTGTGGCAAGAGTTAAGCAATGAATGGGCACCCATGCCTGTGGCAAGAGCTAAGCAATGAATGTGCACCCATGCCTGTGGCAAGAGCTAAGCAATGAATGTGCACCCATGCCTACGGCAAGAGCTAAGCAATGAATGTGCACCCATGCCTGTGGTAAGAGCTAAGCAATGAATGTGCACCCATGCCTGTGGCAAGAGCTAAGCAATGAATGGGCACCCATGCCTGTGGCAAGAGCTAAGCAATGAATGTGCACCCATGCCTGTGGCAAGAGCTAAGCAATGAATGTGCACCCATGCCTACGGCAAGAGCTAAGCAATGAATGTGCACCCATGCCTGTGGTAAGAGCTAAGCAATGAATGTGCACCCATGCCTGTGGCAAGAGCTAAGCAATGAATGGACACCCATGCCTGTGGCAAGAGCTAAGCAATGAATGTGCAACCAAGCCTGTGGCAAGAGCTAAGCAATGAATGGGCACCCATGCCTGTGGCAAAAGCTAAGCAATGAATGTGCACCCATGCCTGTGGCAAGAGCTAAGCAATGAATGTGCACCCATGCCTGTGGCAAGAGCTAAGCAATGAATGTGCACCTGTGCCTATGGCAAGAGCTCAACAATAGACAGGCCCCCGGGAAAGGATAAAATATCCAGCCGAGGAGCACAGAATGAAAATTAGGTATATACACGATCCTACTTAAAGTGCTGATCCACAAATGTTACTCTCCCAATTTATGGCTAGCCACCAACTTTAAGAAATATATCCAAAAATTATTAATTGTCACAACAAGTTGAAGACAGCTGCCCTCGAGTTGAAGACAGCTGCCCTCTGTATATCTCATCATTTCAGGAGCTGCAGTATTTTTCTAAGAGTAGGGGAGGCTAGCACAGTCTTTATTTCCTTAATGCATCTAGCTGGTAATGTTGTCATGCTGCATTATGTTAATTTAGTAGCTAGCATGGTTTGCTGGTAATGTTGTCATGTTGCATTATGTTAAGTAGATAGCGTGGTTTGCTGGTAATGTTGTCATGTTGCATTATGTTAAGTAGCTAGCGAGGTTTTCTGGTAATGTTGTCATGTTGCATTATGTTAAGCAGCTAGCATGTTGCTGGTAATGTTGTCATGTTGCGTATGTTGCTGTTGCTGCAAACGTGAAAAGTGCATGTGAGGTGCCGCATTCCTAAACAAAGTGTAACGTGTACACAAGTCACTCAGTCGGCAGGCACAATATTTAACTTTCTCGTTGTAGTGACCTTTTGCTTCTAGCCAACATGTCCTGCATGTGGGGCTTAAGGGAACCTGAAGCAGGTGAGAAGGACGTCCTTAATCACTTTATAGTTTCCAGGGCTGAGGTCTTTGTACGCTTGCAGGAATCGCCATCAGTAGTTGGTGTAAGTGGTTTTCCCAGTGTGTCTGCTCTATTTCTTCTCTCTTCATGTGCACCTCAAGCTGCTGCAAGTACATTCCAATCCTATCGTCTTCGGTGATCTGCGGTAAGGGTGGGAATTTGTTTTGCTTCAATTGCATCAGCAGGATCTCCATTCTCATTTCCGATTCTTTACATTGCTGCTCCAGCCATGCCTCAGCTTCTTGTTCCTGTTGGTCCGTATCCCGTGCCTGTTGCACCATCAGCATTGTCATCATCTGTGCCACTTGGGTCATGTCTGAGGTCGAGGTTGAGGGGGGTGGTTTGGCCGTGTCAGTCGGGCCGGTGAGGCTGTCACTTTCCTCTGAGTAGGGTATGGTATGCTCGGAGTCCATTACAGTGCCTTCGAAGTGGGAGTGTGTGGCACTGAGATTGTTGATGTCTTTTTCCATGAGATTACAGTATCTGAGGACCGTGTTACTCCGTACCTTGCCTGATTTTTCTAGCAGATAATGAGTTAGGATTCATCCAATATTAGTGGAATTGCAGGCTCTCGAGAAACAATTGATCAAGTGGTCGAACTAGCTGTAGCTTCGATCTAGCTTCCACCAAATGTTAGCTGGTCTCTCCTCCCTAGCATCTAACAGTTACCAAATGTTAGCTGGTTTCTCCTCCCTAGCATCTAACAGTTACCAAATGTTAGCTGGCCTCTCCTCCCTAGCATCTAACAGTCACCAAATGTTAGCTGGTTTCTCCTCCCTAGCATCTAACAGTTACCAAATGTTAGCTGGCCTCTCCTCCCTAGCATCTAACAGTCACCAAATGTTAGCTGGTTTCTCTAACCTAGCATCTAACAGTTACCAAATGTTAGCTGGCCTCTCCTCCCTAGCATAACAGGCACCAAATGTTAGCTGGTCTCCCTCAACAGTCACCAAATGTTAGCTGGTCTCTCCTCCCTAGCATCTAACAGTCACCAAATGTTAGCTGGTCTCCCTCCCTAGCATCTAACAGTCACCAAATGTTAGCTGGTCTCTCCTCCCAAGCATCTAACAGTCACCAAATGTTAGCTGGTCTCTCCTCCCCTAGCATCTAGCAGTCACCAAATGTTAGCTGGTCTCTCCTCCCTAGCATCTAGCAGTCAAAAACTCTCTCTTAGTGACTAAAATTTATTAGAGTTCACAACAAAAAGCAAGTCCAAACTCTGACTACATGTGGCTGGGCCAGCCCCTTTTATGGAGCTGCCCATCCCTTACCTACCCTAGTTACACAGTTCCATGTGCATAGTTCATCTATGGCTCAAGTCTTCCTATGTCCGGCTCTTGCAGCACTCTACTACTTATAACGGGACATTATACTCCCCAAACAACAACAACAACAACAACAACAAACCCTCTTCCTGTTGTTGTACATATCTACTAGCAATTTCCAAAGTTTTAGAGGCAATGGATGCTCCAATTCAAAAGTATGCTGACCAAAGAGGTAAGCTTTCTGCCAGCACATAATGGCTACCACGTGTACCAGGAAGCTCATATCTTGCCGAGAGGAAGTGTCACAGAGTCTATTCAAGAATGTTGCAGTGTGACCCTGAATGTCGCTCTAATGGGCAACTTCCTTTTCCATTTTGAACCTTTCTTCTTGGGCATGATGTCTTCTTGAGTTTTCCTTGTCCTAACTTTGCCAGCTTATTTCCACGATTCCTGGAAATCCATGTTTTCTGTTTTGGATGTGGTCATAACTTTGCCAGTTGATTCAATTTCATTGTATGTTTGTCAAGTTATGGTCATTAGAAGAGGTGATCTTTGGGTCTTATTGGTTTTGCACATGCTGTTAATTAACTTTAATTAACTGGGCTGGGAGCCAATTCCACTCCACTCATATTGTAGCTAAATGTTCCAGGAAGCCACAGAACAAATTTGAGCCTTTATGCCCCCACACTGGGAGCCATGACTCTAGCCACAGAGGAGGTGCAGTGTTTGAGTGACCTTCATGTTTCAACACACCAGTGGGAAGCAAGCAACAATGTGACCCAAAACTTACCAGGACAGAAGAAAGGGGAACAATCGTTATAGCGATTACAAATACAAATATATTTCCCAACTTTTTGATAAGCAAGCAATTTGAATATCATTATGTATAAACCAACCCAGAGAGTATGGCCCAATAGGTGTGTGCTAAACTAGACTAGCCCAGAGAGTGTGGCCCCAATAGAGAGTGTGGCCCAATAGCAATGAGTGCTAAACTAGACCAACCCAGAGAGTGTGGCCCCAATAGCAATGAGTACTAAACTAGACCAACCCAGAGAATGTGGTCCAATAAGGTGCTAGGCCTTGAAACACATAAACATTTCTGCCTCCAGGCCTATAAGACCTCTACTAGTTCTCATGACTCCTGCTATTATGTATACTAATCTGTTATCATGTGCCACGTTTGAATGCTGTTACACTGCAGATTTGGCCAACAATCTGGAAGCTGCCATTTATAACTTGTTCAAAGCAATCTTGAAGTGGTACGAAACTAAATCCTGTCAATGAATTAACTCTTCTCACTTGGTGAATATATATCATTTCCAACAAATCACATTTGTTAAAATATGTAGTGAGTCATTGTTGCAAGGTTGTGATGGACACTGCATTCACCTATACTCACTCAAGTTTAATGGTTGACAGTATTGAGGGGGGGAGAGATGCTGCTGGCATTAGACAAGTGGGTGTGCATGTAATCTGGAGGTGTCCTGTGCAGAGAATGACTTCCCAGTCTCTTTATTACTCTCACCAAAGCAGTAGATATTTGACCAGCTCTCTAATAGCATCCTATTAAAACACACTAGTATAGTAGTAGAGAGCTCTAGCTATGGCAGAGTAGATATGAACAAGGATAGATGCAGATGCCTATCAAAACTTGTGTAGAGCTCTAGCCTACTATGGCAGAGTAGATATGAACAAGGATAGATGCAGATGCCTATCAAAACTTGTGTAGAGCTCTAGCCTACTATGGCAGAGTAGATATGAACAAGGAAATAGTAGATGCTTAACTTAAATTTTGGTATATATTTCAGCAGCTAACTATCCATCTCTATATATACATGGAAGTTACTGCAACTTATGCAGCAGCTTACTTTTTCAAATTCTCTATTACACATGAACCATGATAAATAATGAATAATGAAATTCACCAGTTACTAGTCCAACCATAGGAGTGTATCTTGCCAGCTCTTCCGCACAGTATGGCTCAACGACTCTATCCTTTACCTTCCTTACTTTTGGGGCAGTGGAAGAGAAGGGTCTGCTATCTCCAGCATATATACAGCTTGTATCATGCATCTGCATGCCAATCACATTGTAGCATTCCTATACATCACATTCCAGGCACATGGAAGGACAAATGCTGAACTTACTTCTCCACAAGCAAGACAAACTGGCCTCAGTGAACACACTGAAGTAACCATCAGCTAGCTGCAAGTCAGTCAAGTTATCCACACAATGCTCTTAATACACATGTAAAATATTGTCTGCCATTATTTAAACATGGAAGGTACATTCCTGTTGCAAAAGCCGCAATGCTTGAGACAGCAGGTTCCCCCCCCCCCCCTCAATGGGAAAGAAAGGGTTGACTATGCCAGACGACTGCAGTACTATATAGCTGCCCAAGCCCCAGATTTACAAGTATAAAATAGATCTTGTGGGCCTGTGAGGTAGCCACCCGCTAGTCCTGGCCCTAGCCCCGAGTTATCACCAAGTACAAGAACTACCAAGATCTCCAGGAATACGAATAAAAGCCTCAAGTCTCGCTGTGGGTGAGTCTTAACATGACTGGATAGTGAAGGTCAGGTTTGTAGCTGATAGAGCCACTTGCACAGTGTCTCTCGTGTCTCTTCCATACCTCTGCTTCATATTTTTCCCTCTCCTCGACATTTAACTTTCCATCAGCTGCTACTAGCCGGGAGAACTGCTGCAAACTCCCACTTCTCCGAGGGTTGAACAGTAGAGCTTCACCTCCAGGTGACAGCAATTTACATATCACTTGAGCTAGACAAGAGTGCAGCTCAGTAAAGAACAAACAATCTGCACAAATGACATAGTCAAACACAGGGTATTGGGAGTCCAGAAACTCCTGATTCCAGATTAGCAGCTCAGCTGAAATATCAATGCCCTGTCCATTTGCTTTGATAAGCTGTTGCATGTTGTCCACAGATGTTGCATTGCCATCAGTTAGTCTTACATGAGAAGGCATGCCAGTCAGTGCCAGCATAAGGCCAGCTAGACCAGTCATTCCTCCACCTAGTTCACACACAGACCTACCTCTAAACTGCTCTCGTTGCCTCAAGCAGTAGTATGCCATCACTTCTTCAGAGGGCCATATGCATACATTCCCTGTGTTGTTAAATCCTGTCAGAGCCTTCAGGGATACTTCCTGAGAAAGAATCTTTACCATTGCACACACAGGTCTCTCTGTGGAACAGCAGTCTGTAGAATCTGGAGTGGAGTAAAGTTTCCACAAAGAGCCATAAGCATCACCCAGTTTCTCTCTTTTAATCTCCTTCACTTGGAAAAGCCCGAAAGAAGTGAAACTCCTCACGCTGATAGCTTGTAAAATCCGCTCGTTAGGCTGAGGGAATTCATGGAGGCGGCCAGGACCTGATATTGCCGAGAAAATGGCCGTTTTCAGAAACTTCCACCTTTCTCGAGCAGCTTCTCTAGCTCCTTCACTGGCAGCCGCATCCATCCTTTCCACATAATCTCTTCCGGCCTCGACGATCCTTTCATGACGAATCAGTGTTGGGTAAAGTGTATTTTTAAATAAAAAACAAAACGAGATTTCTACTCACAGCCTGCTAATTAATGTACACAATTCATTCGTCCTTACACAACAACAGACAAAATATATAATGAAAGTTACTGTGTAAGGAATAAAACACCACAAAATCTATCTCCAACTACTATGCCACCAGGGCAATTAGATGTTGCTCTCGCCACCATGGAAATTGGTGGTCTGTGATTGCTGAAGGCGTTGATGCCTAAAGTTCTCGTAATGCACTTTGTCTGTCATTTCCTTCAGATCTTGCATGTGCGTCCTGGGCAAAAAAGAAGAAAAAAAGAGAGAGCATAATGACATCACATGCCTGGTGAAAATGATCGACGACCACGAGCAGCGCTCTGAAAGCCAACCACATCATTCACACACAAAATGGGCAAAACTTGTTTTTTTAACCTGCCAGTCGACTGCAGAATCATTATAAAAATCATTATAAAACAGCCCAAATCCTGTACTTGTGTTTGAGAGGGCCAAACGCACACAAATATTAAACTGAGGGGGACTCCTGTCATTATTTTGTGTGTGATAGTTATTAATTTTCCTTCTTTGCTTATTAATTATATTATAGTTGGTGTGTAGGTATATAGGTTAAGTGGATAGTTGTTGTTCTTAAATAAACACACACACACGTCCGATGAAGTTGATGTTTCTCGTGTAGTTTGTTCTTGGTGCCTCAGGGATTTCTCTTCAGCAGCTGCGAGCCTGGTTTTGTATTCGTGGCCCTACGGACAATCGTTGCCCTGGCTATGACAAAATTCCAGGAGTTAGGTGCTTGGGAGAGACCATTCAAGACCACATGGCGTTGATCAGGCAGGTTCTACTGCTGATTCTCCAGGCCCACCTCACCTTGGACAGCACTCTCTAAGGACAGTACCTAGGGTATGAAGAGAATCCCTAGAGCATCTAGAGATCACGCCCTCTTGGGGGGAGAGACTTGTTAATGCTCTTAAGCTCTTGTTGGCTTACCTCAATGGAGCTGATCCTTGTACCATATTGCATCTTATTGTGGAAGAACATCCTTCGAAGAAGAAGGAAAAGATGAACAATATAGCTATAGTGTAAACACAAGCCTGGAATCAATCATCTAACGACCTACTTCCATATGTAATTAGCTTGTTTTTATTTCTTGTCTTGTATATATTAGAAAGTAATGAAAGTAATAATAATAATAGTAATAGTAACAACAATAATAATAATAAAATAGTAATAATAGTAATAATAATAATAATAATAATAATAATAATAATAATAATAATAATAATAATAATAATAATAATAACAACAATAATAACAACAACAATAATAATATAGTAGTAATTATAGTAGTAATAGTAACAATAATAACAATAATAATATAGTAATAATAATATATAGTAATAATAGTAATAATAATAATAATAATAATAACAACAATAATAATATAGTGTTAATAATAATATAGTAGTAATTATAGTAGTAATAGTAACAATAATAATATAGTAATAATAGTAATAGTAACAATAATAATATAGCAATAATAATTATTGTAATAATAGTAATAATAATAATAATAACAATAATAATAATATAGTGATAATAACAATATAGTAGTATAGTAGTAAGTATAGTATAGTAGTAAGTATAGTAGTAATAATAATAATATAATAATAATAATAATAATAATAATAATATTAACAATTAGTAACAATAATAGTAACAATAATAGTAACAATAATAATATAGCAATAATAGTAGTAGTAATAATAATAATAATAATAATAATAATAATAATAATAATAATAATAATAATAATAATAATAATAATAATAATAATAATATAGTTATAATAATAAAAAAAAATACTGGATACAGAAAGAGAGAGGGAGTGAATGTGGCCAGCACATGAGGTCTGAAGGCCTCCTCTTGCTCATGATTGCTGGGGCTGCAGTGCTATGTAAGAGGATTACAGTTATTAACTGATCTTTAGCCTTTGCACTGTAGGGTTATCTAGTACATACACTTACTTGATGAGCACAGGTTCATAGTGCATACTTGATGAGCACAGGTTCATAGTGCATACTTGATGAGCACAGGTTCATAGTGCATGTGCATACTTGATGAGCACAGGTTCATAGTGCATGTGCATACTTGATGAGCACAGGTTCATAGTGCATGTGCTTACTTGATGAGCACAGGTTCATAGTGCATGTGCATACTTAATGAGCACAGGTTCATAGTGCATGTGCTTACTTGATGAGCACAGGTTCATAGTGCATGTGCTTACTTGATGAGCACAGGTTCATAGTGCATACTTGATGAGCACAGGTTCATAGTGCATACTTGATGAGCACAGGTTCATAGTGCATACTTGATGAGCACAGGTTCATAGTGCATGTGCTTACTTGATGAGCACAGGTTCAGTGCTTACTTGATGAGCACAGGTTCATAGTGCATACTTGATGAGCACAGGTTCATAGTGCATGTGCATACTTAATGAGCACAGGTTCATAGTGCATGTGCTTACTAGATGAGCACAGGTTCGGCATGTGCTTACTAGATGAGCACAGGTTCATAGTGCATGCATTACTTGATGAGCACAGGTCCATAGTGCATGCATTACTAGATGAGCACAGGTTCATAGTGCATACTTGATGAGCACAGGTTCATAGTGCATGCATTACTTGATGAGCACAGGTTCATAGTGCATACTTGATGAGCACAGGTTCATAGTGCATACTTGATGAGCACAGGTTCATAGTGCATGTGCTTACTTGATGAGCACAGGTTCATAGTGCATGTACTTACTTGATGAGCACAGGTTCATAGTGCATGCTTGATGAGCACAGGTTCATAGTGCATGTGCTTACTTGATGAGCACAGGTTCATAGTGCTTACTTGATGAGCACAGGTTCATAGTGCATACTTGATGAGCACAGGTTCATAGTGCATGTGCATACTTAATGAGCACAGGTTCATAGTGCATGTGCTTACTAGATGAGCACAGGTTCATAGTGCATGTGCTTACTAGATGAGCACAGGTTCATAGTGCATGCATTACTTGATGAGCACAGGTTCATAGTGCATACTTGATGAGCACAGGTTCATAGTGCATACTTGATGAGCACAGGTTCATAGTGCATACTTGATGAGCACAGGTTCATAGTGCATACTTGATGAGCACAGGTTCATAGTGCATGTGCTTACTTGATGAGCACAGGTTCATAGTGCATGCATTACTTGATGAGCACAGGTTCATAGTGCATGTGCATACTTGATGAGCACAGGTTCATAGTGCATGCTTGATGAGCACAGGTTCATAGTGCATGTGCTTACTTGATGAGCACAGGTTCATAGTGCATGTGAATACTTGATGAGCACAGGTTCATAGTGCACGTGCTTACTTGATAAGCACAGGTTCATAGTGCATGCTTGATGAGCACAGGTTCATAGTGCATGTGCTTACTTGATGAGCACAGGTTCATAGTGCATGTGAATACTTGATGAGCACAGGTTCATAGTGCATGTGCATACTTGATGAGCACAGGTTCATAGTGCATACTTGATGAGCACAGGTTCATAGTGCATGTACTTACTTGATGAGCACAGGTTCATAGTGCATACTTGATGAGCACAGGTTCATAGTGCATGTGCATGCTTGATGAGCACAGGTTCATAGTGCACGTGCATACTTGATGAGCACAGGTTCATAGTGCATACTTGATGAGCACAGGTTCATAGTGCATGTGCGTACTTGATGAGCACAGGTTCATAGTGCATACTTGATGAGCACAGGTTCATAGTGCATGTGCATACCTAATGAGCACAGGTTCATAGTGCATACTTGATGAGCACAGGTTCATAGTGCACGTGCATACTTGATGAGCACAGGTTCATAGTGCATGTGCTTTCTTGATGAGCACAGGTTCATAGTGCATGTGCTTACTTGATGAGCACAGGTTCATAGTGCATGCTTGATGAGCACAGGTTCATAGTGCATGCATTACTTGATGAGCACAGGTTCATAGTGCATGTGCTTACTTGATGAGCACAGGTTCATAGTGCATGTGCTTACTTGATGAGCACAGGTTCATAGTGCATGTGCTTACTAGATGAGCACAGGTTCATAGTGCATGTGCTTACTTGATGAGCACAGGTTCATAGTGCATGTGCATACTTGATGAGCACAGGTTCATAGTGCATGTGCATACTTGATGAGCACAGGTTCATAGTGCATACTTGATGAGCACAGGTTCATAGTGCATGTGCTTACTTGATGAGCACAGGTTCATAGTGCATGTGCTTACTAGATGAGCACAGGTTCATAGTACATGTGCATACTTGATGAGCACAGGTTCATAGTGCATGCATTACTAGATGAGCACAGGTTCATAGTGCATACTTGATGAGCACAGGTTCATAGTGCATGTGCTTACTTGATGAGCACAGGTTCATAGTGCATGCATTACTTGATGAGCACAGGTTCATAGTACATGTGCTTACTTGATGAGCATGTCGCGTAGCTGAGAGAACTCGCAGTGTTTCTTATTTTCCACTTCAATGAAGCCCCACCTAGTCTGTCTGCCGAGAGACTTCTTCCCTCCTACCACCAACTCGCAGCCACTACCAACCACAGCAAAAGGCATGAATTTCTACAGTGAAGGAGGAGCAAGTGTGTGAATTAGTGGCGAAGAGATGGTTAAGGGGTAATTAATGAGAAATGAGTATTAATTAATGAGGTTAAGTGAGTGTTAATTATATTGGTGAAGCAGTTAATTAATGAGAAATGGGTACGAGTTGAAGAGTTAATTAATGTGGTGAAGAAGGATAATTAATGTGGAGAGGATTATTTACGTGGCAAAGAGAGTTAAAATAAATGTGGCAGAGTTAATTAATATGATGAAGAAAAGGCAAATAAATGTGAAAAGAGGGTTAATTAATGCAGCAAAGATAATGCAGCAAAGAGAGAGTTAATTAATGACAAAGAGGGAGTTAATATTGGAAAGAGCTAGAGAGGGCTAATTGATGTAGTGAAGAGAGAGGAGAGTGTTACTTAATGTAGTAAAGAGAGGTTAATTAATTGAAGAGAGAGAAGGTTAATGTAAAGAGAAGGGAGGGTTAATAAATTCATGTGGTGAGGTGGTGGTGAGGTGGTGAAAAGAAGGATTATCAGGAAAACAACTAATATCTTATGGTATAGCAGACTTGTCATTGGACATTTCATCGAGACTTACGTCGATGAGCTCGTTAGAAGAGGCATCTTCCTCGTCCTCTGCCCCGTAAGCTGAAGGGTAGATCTTGATGCCGTGATGAAGAATGTCTTCACGAATCTACACGATAATAACATCTTCATCACATCACTGATTCTATATCGTCAGGAAGGATCACAATCTGACAGAGCCTTTGCATCACACTGAGTTGCTCAAAATATCGATGTCGATGTGCATTCAACATCCACGAACTACAACCATCGATATGTAAACATCAAACACTCCAACTACAAACAAAGTACACTCTCTGGCAGAATATGGTGAAGATGACAACCAAAGGAGCTCGACCTGCTCTTGGTTCTAGCTACGAGGAAGAGGAGAGCATGTGGGTACTTCAACCTCATCACGTAAGAGGCAAAAGCCAGAGTACCACAAGCTTCTCCAGGTGTTGGACATCATCCATGCGCAAGGGAAGCCTCTCACTAACTTGATCATACATTTATCATAGTGTTGCAACGCAGTGATGCTAGTATCAAATGTGAACCTGACTCACACACAGTGTTACATACATAGGTAACATCATGTCACGTTACATATGCAGGTAACATCAAGTTATGTAGGTAAAACCTTCACAGTTTATAACAGCCAAAATTAAACCTATTTATTCAAAAAAACAAAATGTCAGCTTGAAGGAGTGGATATATGTGCACTGGCTGTTGGTGCAGGCCACCAGTGGAGGCTGGCTGTTGGTGTAGGTCACCAGTGGAGGCTGGCTGTTGGTGCAGGCCACCAGTGGAGGCTGGCTGTTGGTGTAGGCCACCAGTGGAGGCTGGCTGTTGGTGCAGGCCACCAGTGGAGGCTGGCTGTTGGTGTAGGCCATCAGTAGAGGCTGGCTGTTGGTCTAAGGAAGAGCAGTTGCACTTGCTACACGACATTGTTTATGTTTATAGAGGCAACTAACCATGCACCTGCTACATGCTACATGGCATTGTTTATAGAGGCAACTAATCATGCACCTGCTACATGGCATTGTTTATAGAGGCAACTAACCATGCACCTGCTACATGGCATTGTTTATAGAGGCAACTAATCATGCACCTGCTACATGGCATTGTTTATAGAGGCAACTAACCATGCACCTGCTACATGGCATTGTTTATAGAGGCAACTAATCATGCACCTGCTACATGGCATTGTTTATAGAGGCAACTAACCATGCACCTGCTACATGGCATTGTTTATAGAGGCAACTAATCATGCACTTGCTACATGGCATTGTTTATAGAGGCAACTAACCATGCACCTGCTACATGGCATTGTTTATAGAGGCAACTAATCATGCACCTGCTACATGGCATTGTTTATAGAGGCAACTAATCATGCACTTGCTACATGGCATTGTTTATAGAGGCAACTAATCATGCACCTGCTACATGGCATTGTTTATAGAGGCAACTAATCATGCACCTGCTACATGGCATTGTTTATAGAGGCAACTAATCATGCACCTGCTACATGGCATTGTTTATAGAGGCAACTAATCATGCACCTGCTACATGGCATTGTTTATAGAGGCAACTAATCATGCACTTGCTACAAGGCATTGTTTATAGAGGCAACTAACCATGCACCTGCTACATGGCATTGTTTATAGAGGCAACTAATCATGCACCTGCTACATGGCATTGTTTATAGAGGCAACTAACCATGCACATGCTACATGGCATTGTTTATAGAGGCAACTAATCATGCACCTGCTACATGGCATTGTTTATAGAGACAACTAATCATGCACCTGCTACATGGCATTGTTTATAGAGGCAACTAATCATGCACCTGCTACATGGCATTGTTTATAGAGGCAACTAATCATGCACCTGCTACATGGCATTGTTTATAGAGGCAACTAACCATGCACCTGCTACATTGTTTATAGAGGCAACTAATCATGCACCTGCTACATGGCATTGTTTATAGAGGCAACTAACCATGCACCTGCTACATGGCATTGTTTATAGAGGCAACTAATCATGCACCTGCTACATGGCATTGTTTATAGAGGCAACTAATCATGCACCTGCTACATGGCATTGTTTATAGAGGCAACTAATCATGCACCTGCTACATGGCATTGTTTATAGAGGCAACTAATCGTGCACCTGCTACATGGCATTGTTTATAGAGGCAACTAATCGTGCACCTGCTACATGGCATTGTTTATAGAGGCAACTAACCATGCACCTGCTACATGGCATTGTTTATAGAGACAACTAATCATGCACCTGCTACATGGCATTGTTTATAGAGGCAACTAACCATGCACCTGCTACATGGCATTGTTTATAGAGGCAATTAATCATGCACCTGCTACATGGCATTGTTTATAGAGGCAACTAATCATGCACCTGCTACATGGCATTGTTTATAGAGGCAACTAATCATGCACCTGCTACATGGCATTGTTTATAGAGGCAACTAATCATGCACCTGCTACATGGCATTGTTTATAGAGGCAACTAATCATGCACCTGCTACACGGCATTGTTTATAGAGGCAACTAATCATGCACCTGCTACATGGCATTGTTTATAGAGGCAACTAATCATGCACCTGCTACATGGCATTGTTTATAGAGGCAACTGACCATGCACCTGCTACATGGCATTGTTTATAGAGGCAACTAATCATGCACCTGCTACATGGCATTGTTTATAGAGGCACCTAATCATGCACCTGCTACATGGCATTGTTTATAGAGTCAACTAATCATGCACCTGCTACATGGCATTGTTTATAGAGGCAACTAACCATGCACCTGCTACATGGCATTGTTTATAGAGGCAACTAACCATGCACCTGCTACATGGCATTGTTTATAGAGGCAACTAATCATGCACCTGCTACATGGCATTGTTTATAGAGGCAACTAATCATGCACCTGCTACATGGCATTGTTTATAGAGGCAACTAATCATGCACCTGCTACATGGCATTGTTTATAGAGGCAACTAATCATGCACCTGCTACATGGCATTGTTTATAGAGGCAACTAATCATGCACCTGCTACATGGCATTGTTTATAGAGGCAACTAACTATGCTATAGAGAGAGTTAATACAAATCAATTACAACCTGGTCTCTATTCATACATAGTTAGCCAATGAATAATTCATAAGGAAGGTGGGTAGCCATAGCAACAAAAATCAGTGCCCTAATTGGATTGCTGCTCTTCTCAAATTTGGAGCACTTTGATGAGCAGTCGGCTCCTAAATGTTGGCAGAGTGTTTTTCTGGAATGCTCACACCAATTACCATACATATCACCACACACAGAGACACCCTTGTACCATTTGCCTTGCCCTTTCAGTCAAGTACATGGGGGAGGCGTCAACCATCGCTTGAGTGGCATGTCCCAGGAAAAAAATTAAAATGCCATCATCAACATCAAATCTCGTCCCTATTTGGCCAGCCTGCCATGTTTTATACACCTTGACAACCAGGCACAATAGAGCACTCACTTCTGCTTATGGGAAGGGCTAGGGCTAGGGTGGCTTCTAGCTCATGGTCTTCTTAAGAGCTGCATACAGACATTGTCCATGCAGCGTACACATCAGGAGAGCAGCAGCATTCGATATCAATGTATTGGGTCGACTAAATAATGCAAGACAATGTTCATAGAACAATGAATGTCCTGCACCGAGTGAGGCAACCCCCCACCAGCTGGCTGTGCGTGGCGAGGCAACCCCCCACCAGCTGGCTGTGCGTGGTGAGGCAACCCCCCACCAGCTGGCTGTGCGTGGTGAGGCAACCCCCCACCAGCTGGCTGTGCGTGGTGAGGCAACCCCCCACCAGCTGGCTGTGCGTGGCGAGGCAACCCCCCACCAGCTGGCTGTGCATGGTGAGGCAACCCCTCACCAGCTGGCTGTGCATGGTGAGGCAACCCTCCACCAGCTGGCTGTGCATGGTGAGGCAACCCCCCACCAGCTGGCTGTGCATGGTGAGGCAACCCTCCACCAGCTGGCTGTGCATGGTGAGGCAACCCCCCCCCCCCCCCACCAGCTGGCTGTGCATGGCGAGGCAACCCCCCACCAGCTGGCTGTGCATGGCGAGGCAACCCCCCACCAGCTGGCTGGCTGTCCGTGGCTCAGTGGTAAATCGCGGGCTTTGGTGACCTGTCTTGACAAAGATGTAACTCAAGCTGTTAGGCTTGTGCAAGCTGGCCACAAACCATGTGTATTCATACCTGAAGTAGGCGGAGTTCATAATTGCTTATAATTAGGCTCACAGCTCATCCTCTGGATTGAGAGGAATATTAACTTGTGGCACTAAAATGTCCTAGACCGAGTAGACACTCTGAGATTCCTTTGTCTGGACAACATATACTACATACCTACCCACTCACCTGCCTACCGACTCACTAGCCTTCCTACATACCTACTTGCCCACCCACCTGTTCATTCACCTACTCACCCACTCACCTACTCTCACCCACCCACCTTCTCACCCACCCAACTACTCACCCACCCACCTACTCACTCATTCACCTACCGATTTATCCACCTTCTCTCCCACCCACCTCCCTCCCTACCCACTCACCCACCCACCCACCTACCTATCCAGTCACTCACCTACATGTACCTACCTACCCACTCACCTACATGTACCTACCTACCCACTCACCTACATGTACCTACCTACCCACTCACCTACATGTACCTACCTACCCACTCACCTACATGTACCTACCTACCCACTCACCTACATGTACCTACCTACCCACTCACCTACATGTACCTACCTACCTACCCACGTACATGTACCTACCTACCCACTCACCTACATGTACCTACCTACCCACTCACCTACCTACCTACCTACCAGTGAATTTTATGAAAGTGGCTGAAAATCACCAATCAAAGAACATTATTGCTTAAAACTTCCTTTCATCCAAACAATGCACAGACATCGCTTCACTGACACATCTCTGAGAGTTGAGTTGTTATGTTACAGCTCTTCTTGTTATCAGAAGTCCCGTGTTGAGACATGGCAACAGCTGCACAAGAGAACACCTGAACTAACCCAACATGGCAGATGTTGTTCTACAATGCTCCTTAGCTACAGTACTTACATGTATCTGTCCCACAAGCTTACCTGTCCAGCTCATGGAAGAAGCTTACATGCAGCTTACCTTCCCAAGAAGCTTACATGCAGCTTACCTGCCAAGCTCATGGAAGAAGCTTACATGCAGCTTACCTGCCAAGCTCATGGAAGAAGCTTACATGCAGCTTACCTGTCCAGCTCATGGAAGAAGCTTACATGCAGCTTACCTGCCCAAGAAGCTTACATGCAGCTTACCTGCCCAACTCATGGAAGAAGCTTACATGCAGCTTACCTGCCAAGCTCATGGAAGAAGCTTACATGCAGCTTATATCTGCCCAGCTCATGGAAGAAGCTTACATGCAGCTTACCTGCCTAGCTCATGGAAGAAGCTTACATGCAGCTTATATCTGCCCAGCTCATGGAAGAAGCTTACATGCAGCTTACCTGCCCAGCCCATGGAAGAAGCTTACATGCAGCTTACCTGCCCAACTCATGGAAGAAGCTTACATGCAGCTTATATCTGCCCAGCTCATGGAAGCTTACATGCAGCTTACCTGCCTAGCTCATGGAAGAAGCTTACATGCAGCTTATATCTGCCCAGCTCATGGAAGCTTACATGCAGCTTACCTGCCTAGCTCATGGAAGAAGCTTACATGCAGCTTACCTGCCCAGCTCATGGAAGAAGCTTACATGCAGCTTACCTTCCTAGCTCATGGAAGAAGCTTACATGCAGCTTACCTTCCTAGCTCATGGAAGAAGCTTACATGCAGCTTACCTGCCCAGCTCATGGAAGAAGCTTACATGCAGCTTACCTGCCCAAGAAGCTTACATGCAGCTTACCTGCCCAAGAAGCTTACAAGCAGCTTACCTGCCCAACTCATGGAAGAAGCTTACATGCAGCTTACCTGCCAAGCTCATGGAAGAAGCTTACATGCAGCTTACCTGTCCAGCTCATGGAAGAAGCTTACATGCAGCTTACCTGCCCAAGAAGCTTACATGCAGCTTACCTGCCCAACTCATGGAAGAAGCTTACATGCAGCTTACCTGCCAAGCTCATGGAAGAAGCTTACATGCAGCTTACCTGTCCAGCTCATGGAAGAAGCTTACATGCAGCTTACCTGCCCAAGAAGCTTACATGCAGCTTACCTGCCCAACTCATGGAAGAAGCTTACATGCAGCTTACCTGCCAAGCTCATGGAAGAAGCTTACAAGCAGCTTACCTTCCCAGCTCATGGAAGAAGCTTACATGGTAGTTCAAGGTCTGTGCTGTTAATTCACCTAGAAACCTCATCATCCATGCCCTCCTGAGTTTGAGTGAGAGTGGCAGTACAACACACCTAACCAGAAGCATATCTCTTCTTGGGCTATTCGTGCAAGGAAAAAAAAGGTTCTCTGTGAACCAAGTAAGCATCGACCTTTGTGCTATGAACCAAGTAAGCATCAACCTTTGTGCTATGAACCAAGTAAGCATTGACCTGTGCACTGTGAACCAAGTAAGCATCGACCTTTGTGCTATGAACCAAGTAAGCATCGACCTTTGTGCTGCTGCCACTTCCTAATAGCAAGCTTGATACAGTGGCTTTCCACAGTCATGACCCCATACCATGTTTGTATATTTCCCCCACAATCAAGAAACAGATTGTCGAGAGTTGATCTTGGCAGTAGATATTACTTCTCGTGTATGGAAGTACACAAGGAAACAACTGCCATGACGAAGGATTCAGGCACCATTGGTGGAAGTGCTTTTTTGAGCTAATGCACTGTAGATTTCCCTTTCAATCAACCATTTTGCACCCCCCAACCCCCATCCCCCCAAAAGGGTAATCGTACACACAAATGAAGTTGCCAAAGAGTTTAGTTGAGATATAAGCTTTGTTAGTGTCACTCTTGAGATCAGCCATTTTGAAATGTGGGTCAATGCTGCTAAGCACTCTAGGGAAGTGGGTGTGTCTTAATGACTTACAGTGTTGTGGGCATGGAATTATCACTGCTACGGTGCCTCTCCGTGCAGGCATACATATGTGCCACAGTGTCTCTCTATGCAGGCTTACATGCTATGGTGCCTCTCGGTGCAAACTTTCCTGCTACAGTCCCTCTTCGTGCAGGAAGACCTGCTACGTGAGGTGTGCTCTATTTTATGTACATGTAGGGCCGGGAGGTGCAAGACTGGCAGTAAGGGTGGCTTTAGTTTTTCTGAACCTTGAGAAAGAAGAGCCAACCAAAGGTTTGGCTCCAGCCTAGCAGTGTGGCTGAACCATGAGCAAGGACAGCCAGTCACACAGAAGGTATGGATGACTCCACCCTAGCAGTGTGGCTGAACCATGAGCAAGGGCAGCCAGCCACACTGAAGATATGGATGACTCCAGCCTAGCAGTGTGGCTGAACCATGAGCAAGGGCAGCCAGCCACACTGAAGGTATGGATGACTCCAGCCTAGCAGTGTGGCTGAACCATGAGCAAGGGCAGCCAGTTACACAGAAGGTATGGATGACTCCACCCTAGCAGTGTGGCTGAACCATGAGCAAGGGCAGCCAGTCACACAGAAGGTATGGATGACTCCAGCCTAGCAGTGTGGCTGAACCATGAGCAAGGGCAGGCAGCCACACAGAAGGTATGGATGACTCCACCCTAGCAGTGTGGCTGAACCATGAGCAAGGGCAGCCAGTCACACAGAAGGTATGGATGGCTCCAGCCAAGCAGTGGCCAGTTCTACATGTGCAGTAGTATCAGAGAACAAGCAAGATAATTAGTGCTACAAACCTTACATGTACATAGCAGCATAGTCTGGGTCATTAATTAAGCAGATGCTCTTAGTATCAGTCAACAAGAAAATGGCCGCTTTACACTGAGCAGCCACTAACGAGCAATACCTGTGTGCTGATGTGATCAATTTCTTAAGGTGTGGATGCTGGATGTTTGTACTAGGCTAGCTAGCAGGGATGGTGGATGGTTGAACTATGGCAGAGCAGAGTCCGGGGAAGAGCCCCAGATGGCCACTACATCTACAAAGTTGTTTAGTTATCAGAAATGGAAGAAATGCAGAGACTTTAGAGCAGGAAGAGAACTAGTCAGTATCGATGCTTATCAAATAGTTGCTAGAACCAACAGTCAAGAGGGTGCTTGAATAGTGACTAGAACCAACAGTCAAGGAGGTGCTTGAATAGTGACTAGAACCAACAGTCAAGTGAGTGCTTGAATAGTGCCAACAGTCAAGGAGGTGCTTGAATAGTGACTAGAACCAACAGTCAAGGAGGTGCTTGAATAGTGACTAGAACCAACAGTCAAGTGAGTGCTTGAATAGTGACTAGAACCAACAGTCAAGTGAGTGCTTGAATAGTGACTAGAACCAACAGTCAAGTGAGTGCTTGAATAGTGACTAGAACCAACAGTCAAGTGGGTGCTTGAATAGTGACTAGAACCAACAGTCAAGTGGGTGCTTGAATAGTGACTAGAACCAACAGTCAAGTGGGTGCTTGAATAGTGACTAGAACCAACAGTCAAGGAGGTGCTTGAATAGTGACTAGAACCAACAGTCAAGTGGGTGCTTGAATAGTGACTAGAACCAACAGTCAAGGAGGTGCTTGAATAGTGACTAGAACCAACAGTCAAGAAGGTGTTTGAATAGTGACTAGAACCAACAGTCAAGTGGGTGCTTGAATAGTGACTAGAACCAACAGTCAAGTGGGTGCTTGAATAGTGACTAGAACCAACAGTCAAGTGAGTGCTTGAATAGTGACTAGAACCAACAGTCAAGTGAGTGCTTGAATAGTGCCAACAGTCAAGGAGGTGCTTGAATAGTGACTAGAACCAACAGTCAAGGAGGTGCTTGAATAGTGACTAGAACCAACAGTCAAGTGGGTGCTTGAATAGTGACTAGAACCAACAGTCAAGTGAGTGCTTGAATAGTGACTAGAACCAACAGTCAAGTGGGTGCTTGAATAGTGACTAGAACCAACAGTCAAGGAGGTGCTTGAATAGTGACTAGAACCAACAGTCAAGTGGGTGCTTGAATAGTGACTAGAACCAACAGTCAAGGAGGTGCTTGAATAGTGACTAGAACCAACAGTCAAGTGGGTGCTTGAATAGTGACTAGAACCAACAGTCAAGTGGGTGCTTGAATAGTGACTAGAACCAACAGTCAAGGAGGTGCTTGAATAGTGACTAGAACCAACAGTCAAGTGGGTGCTTGAATAGTGACTAGAACCAACAGTCAAGTGGGTGCTTGAATAGTGACTAGAACCAACAGTCAAGGAGGTGCTTGAATAGTGACTAGAACCAACAGTTAAGAAGGTGCTTGAATAGTGACTAGAACCAACAGTCAAGTGGGTGCTTGAATAGTGACTAGAACCAACAGTCAAGGAGGTGCTTGAATAGTGACTAGAACCAACAGTCAAGAAGGTGCTTGAATAGTGGCTAGAACCATCAGTCAAGTGGGTGCTTGAATAGTGACTAGAACCAACAGTCAAGAAGGTGCTTGAATAGTGGCTAGAACCATCAGTCAAGTGGGTGCTTGAATAGTGACTAGAACCAACAGTCAAGTGGGTGCTTGAATAGTTACTAGAACCAACAGTCAAGAAGGTGCTTGAATAGTGACTAGAACCAACAGTCAAGGAGGTGCTTGAATAGTGACTAGAACCAACAGTCAAGAAGGTGCTTGAATAGTGACTAGAACCAACAGTCAAGGAGGTGCTTGAATAGTGACTAGAACCAACAGTCAAGAAGGTGCTTGAATAGTGGCTAGAACCATCAGTCAAGTGGGTGCTTGAATAGTGACTAGAACCAACAGTCAAGTGGGTGCTTGAATAGTGACTAGAACCAACAGTCAAGTGGGTGCTTGAATAGTGACTAGAACCAACAGTCAAGTGGGTGCTTGAATAGTGACTAGAACCAACAGTCAAGTGGGTGCTTGAATAGTGACTAGAACCAACAGTCAAGAAGGTGCTTGAATAGTGACTAGAACCAACAGTCAAGTGGGTGCTTGAATAGTGACTAGAACCAACAGTCAAGTGTGTGCTTGAATAGTGACTAGAACCAACAGTCAAGTGGGTGCTTGAATAGTGACTAGAACCAACAGTCAAGTGGGTGCTTGAATAGTGACTAGAACCAACAGTCAAGTGGGTGCTTGAATAGTGACTAGAACCAACAGTCAAGGAGGTGCTTGAATAGTGACTAGAACCAACAGTCAAGTGGGTGCTTGAATAGTGACTAGAACCAACAGTCAAGAAGGTGCTTGAATAGTGGCTAGAACCATCAGTCAAGTGGGTGCTTGAATAGTGACTAGAACCAACAGTCAAGTGGGTGCTTGAATAGTTACTAGAACCAACAGTCAAGAAGGTGCTTGAATAGTGACTAGAACCAACAGTCAAGGAGTGCTTGAATAGTGACTAGAACCAACAGTCAAGTGGGTGCTTGAATAGTGACTAGAACCAACAGTCAAGAAGGTGCTTGAATAGTGACTAGAACCAACAGTCAAGGAGGTGCTTGAATAGTGACTAGACCCAACAGTCAAGGAGGTGCTTGAATAGTGACTAGAACCAACAGTCAAGAAGGTGCTTGAATAGTGACTAGAACCAACAGTCAAGTGGGTGCTTGAATAGTGACTAGAACCAACAGTCAAGGAGGTGCTTGAATAGTGACTAGACCCAACAGTCAAGGAGGTGCTTGAATAGTGACTAGAACCAACAGTCAAGTGAGTGCTTGAATAGTGACTAGAACCAACAGTCAAGGAGGTGCTTGAATAGTGACTAGAACCAACAGTCAAGGGGGTGCTTGAATAGTGACTAGAACCAACAGTCAAGTGGGTGCTTGAATAGTGACTAGAACCAACAGTCAAGGAGGTGCTTGAATAGTGACTAGACCCAACAGTCAAGGAGGTGCTTGAATAGTGACTAGAACCAACAGTCAAGGAGGTGCTTGAATAGTGACTAGAACCAACAGTCAAGGGGGTGCTTGAATAGTGACTAGAACCAACAGTCAAGGAGGTGCTTGAATAGTGACTAGAACCAACAGTCAAGTGGGTGCTTGAATAGTGACTAGAACCAACAGTCAAGGAGGTGCTTGAATAGTGACTAGAACCAACAGTCAAGTGGGTGCTTGAATAGTGACTAGAACCAACAGTCAAGAAGGTGCTTGAATAGTGACTAGAACCAACAGTCAAGGAGGTGCTTGAATAGTGACTAGAACCAACAGTCAAGAAGGTGCTTGAATAGTGACTAGACCCAACAGTCAAGGAGGTGCTTGAATAGTGACTAGAACCAACAGTCAAGGAGTGCTTGAATAGTGACTAGAACCAACAGTCAAGTGGGTGCTTGCTTGAATAGTGACTAGAACCAACAGTCAAGGAGGTGCTTGAATAGTGACTAGAACCAACAGTCAAGTGAGTGCTTGAATAGTGACTAGAACCAACAGTCAAGTGGGTGCTTGAATAGTGACTAGAACCAACAGTCAAGTGGGTGCTTGAATAGTGACTAGAACCAACAGTCAAGGAGGTGCTTGAATAGTGACTAGAACCAACAGTCAAGTGGGTGCTTGAATAGTGACTAGAACCAACAGTCAAGTGGGTGCTTGAATAGTGACTAGAACCAACAGTCAAGTGAGTGCTTGAATAGTGACTAGAACCAACAGTCAAGTGAGTGCTTGAATAGTGACTAGAACCAACAGTCAAGGAGGTGCTTGAATAGTGACTAGAACCAACAGTCAAGTGGGTGCTTGAATAGTGGCTAGAACCAACAGTCAAGTGGGTGCTTGAATAGTGACTAGAACCAACAGTCAAGGAGGTGCTTGAATAGTGACCAGAAACAACAGTCAAGTGGGTGCTTGAATAGTGACTAGAACCAACAGTCAAGTGGGTGCTTGAATAGTGACTAGAACCAACAGTCAAGGAGGTGCTTGAATAGTGACTAGAACCAACAGTCAAGTGGGTGCTTGAATAGTGACTAGAACCAACAGTCAAGGAGGTGCTTGAATAGTGACTAGAACCAACAGTCAAGAAGGTGTTTGAATAGTGACTAGAACCAACAGTCAAGTGGGTGCTTGAATAGTGACTAGAACCAACAGTCAAGTGGGTGCTTGAATAGTGACTAGAACCAACAGTCAAGTGAGTGCTTGAATAGTGACTAGAACCAACAGTCAAGTGAGTGCTTGAATAGTGCCAACAGTCAAGGAGGTGCTTGAATAGTGACTAGAACCAACAGTCAAGGAGGTGCTTGAATAGTGACTAGAACCAACAGTCAAGTGGGTGCTTGAATAGTGACTAGAACCAACAGTCAAGTGAGTGCTTGAATAGTGACTAGAACCAACAGTCAAGTGGGTGCTTGAATAGTGACTAGAACCAACAGTCAAGGAGGTGCTTGAATAGTGACTAGAACCAACAGTCAAGGAGGTGCTTAAACTCTTTAGGGACAAAAATTGCAATGCCTGACATAATGTGATGTAGTAAACAGCAAGAGTTATGGGTGCCTTCTTCATGGCTTGAGGGCTCTATCAGGTGAGAGCACTGTTGATATGCTAGTTACCTAGCAACTAGCAAAAGAAAAACAACACCACTAAGAATGGTTTGTTGGTTCTCTAGTTCGCTAGCATTTAGGCCAATGACCGCAATACTCATTTTAGTTCTTAGCTAGCGGGGACCTCCATCTTCAAGCTCTAGTACGGCAGGCAATGGTTCTCCCTCAGACCACCTCACTTTATATTATCAAAATAAGCCGGCCCAACAAGATTAGGCCCACCATGCCATGGATTGTTTATTGAATTTCTGGGAGATGATCTTGGAACATTAATATCTTCAATTACCATGTCTTTTGTTATCGTAGTTTCTTCGGGATATACAGGAGAATTTTTTTTGCAAATTCAGTAAAAGATATTTTAGGATGCACTGCAGAAATAAATGAGCTATAGCCTTTTAAAAAAAGATGGTTTGTAGAAAGATCATTTGCCTGGTTAGACATGTAGGAGATTATGGAAGAATTGCGAAAGGTATCTGAGTACAAGTATACCAATATTATGGAACAAGATCATCGCTATATGAAAACATCCATTGCCTTCAGCTTCAGCCATATATACTGAAACTATACATTTTTAAAGCATATCTCTTTTTTCGAAGACGACGACACTTGCCACTGTAAATTACGCCATTCCAATGACGATGATTGCAGCTATAAACCTCTCTATGCCAGCACCTGTGGGGTTATTCTAGTAGAGTAAGGTTTAAACCTCTCTATGCCAGCACCTGTGGAGTTATTCTAGTAGAGTAAGGTCAGGTGCATTGCAGCTATAAACCTCTCTATGCCAGCACCTGTGGGGTTATTCTAGTAGAGTAAGGTTAGGTGCATCACAGCTATAAACCTCTCTATGCCAGCACCTGTGGGGTTATTCTAGTAGAGTAAGGTCAGGTGCATTGCAGCTATAAACCTCTCTATGCCAGCACCTGTGGAGTTATTCTAGTAGAGTAAGGTTAGGTGCATTTCAGCTATAAACCTCTCTATGCCAGCACCTGTGGGGTTATTCTAGTAGAGTAAGGTTAGATGCATTGCAGCTATAAACCTCTCTATGCCAGCACCTGTGGGGTTATTCTAGTAGAGTAAGGTCAGGTGCATTGCAGCTGTATAAACTTCTCTATGCCAGCACCTGTGGGGTTATTCTAGTAGAGTAAGGTATAAACCTCTCTATGCCAGCACCTGTGGGGTTATTCTAGTAGAGTAAGGTTAGGTGCAGCTATAAACCTCTCTATGCCAGCACCTGTGGGGTTATTCTAGTAGAGTAAGGTCAGGTGCATTGCAGCTGTATAAACCTCTCTATGCCAGCACCTGTGGGGTTATTCTAGTAGAGTAAGGTTAGGTGCTATAAACCTCTCTATGCCAGCACCTGTGGGGTTATTCTAGTAGAGTAAGGTCAGGTGCATTGCAGCTGTATAAACTTCTCTATGCCAGCACCTGTGGGGTTATTCTAGTAGAGTAAGGTTAGGTGCATTGCAGCTATAAACCTCTCTATGCCAGCACCTGTGGGGTTATTCTAGTAGAGTGAGGTTAGGTGCATTGCAGCTATAAACCTCTCTATGCCAGCACCTGTGGGGTTATTCTAGTAGAGTAAGGTTAGGTGCAGCTATAAACCTCTCTATGCCAGCACCTGTGAGGTTATTCTAGTAGAGTAAGGTTAGGTGCATTGCAGCTATAAACCTCTCTATGCCAGCACCTGTGGGGTTATTCTAGTAGAGTAAGGTTAGGTGCAGCTATAAACCTCTCTATGCCAGCACCTGTGAGGTTATTCTAGTAGAGTAAGGTTAGGTGCATTGCAGCTATAAACCTCTCTATGCCAGCACCTGTGGGGTTATTCTAGTAGAGTAAGGTTAGGTGTATAAACCTCTCTATGCCAGCACCTGTGGGGTTATTCTAGTAGAGTAAGGTTGGGTGCATTGCAGCTATAAACCTCTCTATGCCAGCACCTGTGGGGTTATTCTAGTAGAGTAAGGTCAGGTGCATTGCAGCTATAAACCTCTCTATGCCAGCACCTGTGGGGTTATTCTAGTAGAGTAAGGTTAGGTGCAGCTATAAACCTCTCTATGCCAGCACCTGTGGGGTTATTCTAGTAGAGTAAGGTTAGGTGCATTGCAACTATAAACCTCTCTATGCCAGCACCTGTGGGGTTATTCTAGTAGAGTAAGGTTAGGTGCAGCCTTACAACTCAACAGCAAGAGTTAGATTTGACCGTGGAAGCCCTAGCAAAGCTTTCTAGGAATGGCAATGTATCACAAATTTTATGCGGATATATCCGCTATAATCGGTAGGTGAAACCCACACGGGAGAATATATCCTGCTATCGGCCATAAACAGGTATAGCTTACCCTTTCACTAGCGACTTAACAACACCACCTATGTGAAGATATGCCTTGCTATCTCAGCAAACTTCCCTAGCAAACCATACCACATGTGATAGCATTTGTATTTACCAACATTGTGGTTAGTGTTTGTTGATATAGAAACACACCACAAAACCACTGAACTTGGTAATTCTTGTTTTGATGTGCCAGTAAAACTAATAAGCTACCTTCGTGTGTAAATGATATTTTTATCATATAGGTTTTTTAAAATATCATTATGAAAAGAAAAATACAAGATGTGCCATGAATACTCTAATATCGCAGGCAACAATGTTGAAATAGGGTTCAGGAGACTCTAAAACGAAGTGCCCTATCACAGGAATGAGTGTTTTGAATGTGTCTTCATAACAATGAAAACATATTACTTTACGTCTGTAGGTACCATAATTTGTTATAACATTCCAGAAGTGTGAACACATATATGCATGCTAGCACAATACATGACCACACAATGAATCACATGAACGTGAACACATACGCAGCACATCTAACAGAGAGATAATGCCTGCAGAAACTAATAAATGCAACAGATTGAAGTAAAACACAAGGATGCTACTCCACCATGCTGTGATGATGGGAGGGGGGGGGGGGGGGGAAGAAGTCCCTCATTGTGGCACCGATAAAAAATTGATCAAATTAACATTTTTCCCCATGGACTACCAGCGAACAAGGAAGCTAAAATAGCCTTTGCAGTTCATGTTGCTTGCTCACTGCACAGCTAATATAGCTAAACTCACAGTCGATGCCTTCTTCATAGCTAGCACTCTCATCTTCATCCAAATCGTTAGCTCCATGAGAGCGCTAGGCTTGCTTGAAGGTAAGTCGGGACTGACTACTTTACTGAGTGATAGTAGAGCTTCAGGGTCAACACTGGTCTGGCCAAGGTAGGATGAGATGCCATCACCTTCTTCATCTCTGCTTTCTCCCTCAGACAGTCCAAAATCATCATCCAGAACCTGAGAAAGCACATCCTCCAAGGTTAGATGACCGGACATCTTGATCGTGGTCAAACAGCTGCTGAATGGTCGGTGTTTTTCAATATTTCCCCCTAGTTTCCGAATGTCTATAGCCTTTATATTCGGTAGGCTAGTAGAGAGAGAATGTTGCTATTTTTTAAAACTCTATTGGACCCAGCGATCGATTTTTTTAATTGATTTTTAAATTCAATTAATAGCTTTTGGCGTATACTGTATATACGTACGCTTATAGCAGTGAAGGGGTTAAGAACCAACTTTATGTACCTAGTGAAAATATCTGTTGTCATGGACTATACACGGCCTAGTGAAGGTGCCTGTGTCATGGGCTATACATGCCTAGTGAAGGTGCCTGTGTCATGGACTATACACGGCCTAGTGAAGGTGACTGTGTCATGGGCTCTAGTGAAGGTGCCTGTGTCATGGGCTATACAGTGCCTAGTGAAGGTGACTGTGTCATGGACTATACCCTGCCTAGTGAAGGTGCCTGTGTCATGGGCTATACAGTGCCTAGTGAAGGTGTCTGTGTCATGGGCTATACAGTGCCTAGTGAAGGTGCCTGTGTCATGGGCTATACACTGCCTAGTGAAGGTATCTGTGTCATGGGCTATACAGTGCCTAGTGAAGGTGACTGTGTCATGGACTATACCCTGCCTAGTGAAGGTGCCTGTGTCATGGGCTATACACTGCCTAGTGAAGGTATCTGTGTCATGGGCTATACAGTGCCTAGTTAAGGTGCCTGTGTCATGGGCTATACAGTGCCTAGTGAAGGTGACTGTGTCATGGGCTATACAGTGCCTAGTGAAGGTGACTGTGTCATGGACTATACATGCCTAGTGAAGGTGTCTGTGTCATGGGCTATACACTGCCTAGTGAAGGTGCCTGTGTCATGGGCTATACACTGCCTAGTGAAGGTGTTGTGTCATGGGCTATACAATGCCTAGTGAAGGTGCCTGTGTCATGGACTATACATGCCTAGTGAAGGTACCTGTGTCATGGGCTATACAGTGCCTAGTGAAGGTGCCTGTGTCATGGGCTATACAATGCCTAGTGAAGGTTCCTGTGTCATGGACTATACATGCCTAGTGAAGGTACCTGTGTCATGGGCTATACAGTGCCTAGTGAAGGTGCCTGTGTCATGGGCTATACACTGCCTAGTGAAGGTGCCTGTGTCATGGGCTATACACTGCCTAGTGAAGGTGTTGTGTCATGGGCTATACAATGCCTAGTGAAGGTGCCTGTGTCATGGACTATACATGCCTAGTGAAGGTGCCTGTGTCATGGGCTATACAGTGCCTAGTGAAGGTATCTGTGTCATGGGCTATACAGTGCCTAGTGAAGGTGACTGTGTCATGGACTATACATGCCTAGTGAAGGTGTCTGTGTCATGGACTATACACGGCCTAGTGAAGGTGCCTGTGTCATGGGCTATACAGTGCCTAGTGAAGGTGACTGTGTCATGGGCTATACAGTGCCTAGTGAAGGTGTCTGTGTCATGGGCTATACAGTGCCTAGTGAAGGTGACTGTGTCATGGACTATACATGCCTAGTGAAGGTGTCTGTGTCATGGGCTATACAGTGCCTAGTGAAGGTGTCTGTGTCATGGACTATACAGTGCCTAGTGAAGGTGCCTGTGTCATGGGCTATACAGTGCCTAGTGAAGGTATCTGTGTCATGGGCTATACACTGCCTAGTGAAGGTGACTGTGTCATGGGCTATACACTGCCTAGTGAAGGTGACTGTGTCATGGGCTATACACTGCCTAGTGAAGGTGACTGTGTCATGGGCTATACAGTGCCTAGTGAAGGTGACTGTGTCATGGGCTATACAGTGCCTAGTGAAGGTGCCTGTGTCATGGGCTATACACTGCCTAGTGAAGGTGACTGTGTCATGGGCTATACACTGCCTAGTGAAGGTGACTGTGTCATGGGCTATACAGTGCCTAGTGAAGGTGACTGTGTCATGGGCTATACACTGCCTAGTGAAGGTGACTGTGTCATGGGCTATACAGTGCCTAGTGAAGGTGACTGTGTCATGGGCTATACAGTGCCTAGTGAAGGTGCCTGTGTCATGGGCTATACAGTGCCTAGTGAAGGTGACTGTGTCATGGGCTATACAGTGCCTAGTGAAGGTGACTGTGTCATGGGCTATACAGTGCCTAGTGAAGGTGCCTGTGTCATGGGCTATACAGTGCCTAGTGAAGGTGACTGTGTCATGGACTATACCCTGCCTAGTGAAGGTGCCTGTGTCATGGGCTATACACTGCCTAGTGAAGGTGACTGTGTCATGGGCTATACACTGCCTAGTGAAGGTGCCTGTGTCATGGGCTATACACTGCCTAGTGAAGGTGACTGTGTCATGGGCTATACAGTGCCTAGGACACTCACAATATTATAATAACCATGCAATGCTTGCATGCTGACAGCACACAACCTTCTTGCTTGAAGGAATCTTGTGCCCATGGAAACACCTCTGCCCTCTATACCACAAGTCGCCATTGGCAACTGAAGAAGACATTACTCACCCTCTGCTTGAAGCATTTCCTCTCGTCTACGGTGAGTGTGTCGGACTTGGCAATGATGGGGACCACATTCACACAGTGATGCAGACGCTGCATGAACTCCACGTCCACTGGCCGCAAGCTTTACACACCATCACACACACAGACACCATCACACACACAGACACCATCACACGCACACACAGACACCATCATACACACACACACATCATCACACAAGACTTGATTAACTTTCTTCCCAAACTTTGTTAATGTGGAAGAGAGCTCTTCTGCATTTAATTGTGGGCAACTGTTGTATATAAACATTCATGAGCAAATATTTCCCCCTCATAGTCAAGATACAGAGACACTTTGGGAGATGCTAGAGATTCTCTGCACACACAATATGTTTGAAGTACAAATGTTGGGCACTGTTGGGAGAAGAGATGAATCCTGGTTTTCCGTGTCAAATCTCAGCGTAGTTAACAATCGCTGGATCTACAGGCTCTTATCAACTTGCCCGAGTGTGGAGTAGAGACTCTGTTCATTATGGCCTTGAAAACCCAGAGAAAGAGACAACAGTTCTTGTCACTGAGTGTGGAGTAGAGACTCTGTCCATTATAGCCTTGAAAACCCAGAGAAAGAGACAACAGTTCTTGTCAATGAGTGTGGAGTAGAGATTCTGTCCATTATGGCCTTGAAAACCCAGAGAAAGAGACAACAGTACTTGTCAATGAGTGTGGAGTAGAGACTCTGTCCATTATAGCCTTGAAAACCCAGAGAAAGAGACAACAGTACTTGTCAATGAGTGGAGTAGAGACTCTGTCCATTATGGCCTTGAAAACCCAGAGAAAGAGACAACAGTTCTTGTCAATGAGTGTGGAGTAGAGACTCTGTCCATTATGGCCTTGAAAACCCAGAGAAAGAGACAACAGTACTTGCCAATAAGTGTGGAGTAGAGACTCTGTCCATTATGGCCTTGAAAACCCAGAGAAAGAGACAACAGTACTTGCCAATGAGTGTGGAGTAGAGACTCTGTCCATTATGGCCTTGAAAACCCAGAGAAAGAGACAACAGTTCTTGTCAATGAGTGTGGAGTAGAGACTCTGTTCATTATGGCCTTGAAAACCCAGAGAAAGAGACAACAGTTCTTGTCAATGAGTGTGGAGTAGTGACTCTGTTCATTATGGCCTTGAAAACCCAGAGAAAGAGACAACAGTTCTTGTCAATGAGTGTGGAGTAGAGACTCTGTCCATTATGGCCTTGAAAACACAGAGAAAGAGATTGTCAGTGAGTGTGGAGTAGAGACTCTGTCCATTATAGCCTTGAAAACCCAGAGAAAGAGACAACAGTACTTGTCAATGAGTGTGGAGTAGAGACTCTGTCCATTATGGCCTTGAAAACCCAGAGAAAGAGACAACAGTGCCTGTCAATGAGTGTGGAGTAAAGACTCTGTCCATTATAGCCTTGAAAACCCAGAGAAAGAGACAACAGTTCTTGTCAATGAGTGTGGAGTAGTGACTCTGTCCATTATGGCCTTGAAAACCCAGAGAAAGAGACAACAGTGCCTGTCAATGAGTGTGGAGTAAAGACTCTGTCCATTATGGCCTTGAAAACCCAGAGAAAGAGACAACAGTTCTTGTCAATGAGTGTGGAGTAGAGACTCTGTTCATTATGGCCTTGAAAACCCAGAGAAAGAGACAACAGTTCTTGTCAATGAGTGTGGAGTAGAGACTCTGTCCATTATAGCCTTGAAAACCCAGAGAAAGAGACAACAGTTCTTGTCAATGAGTGTGGAGTAGTGACTCTGTCCATTATGGCCTTGAAAACCCAGAGAAAGAGACAACAGTACCTGTCAATGAGTGTGGAGTAGAGACTCTGTTCATTATGGCCTTGAAAACCCAGAGAAAGAGACAACAGTTCTTGTCAATGAGTGTGGAGTAGAGACTCTGTCCATTATAGCCTTGAAAACCCAGAGAAAGAGACAACAGTTCTTGTCAATGAGTGTGGAGTAGTGACTCTGTCCATTATGGCCTTGAAAACCCAGAGAAAGAGACAACAGTACCTGTCAATGAGTGTGGAGTAGAGACTCTGTTCATTATGGCCTTGAAAACCCAGAGAAAGAGACAACAGTTCTTGCCAATGAGTGTGGAGTAAAGACTCTGTCCATTATGGCCTTGAAAACCCAGAGAAAGAGACAACAGTACTTGCCAATGAGTGTGGAGTAGAGACTCTGTTCATTATGGCCTTGAAAACCCAGAGAAAGAGACAACAGTTCTTGTCAATGAGTGTGGAGTAAAGACTCTGTCCATTATAGCCTTGAAAACCCAGAGAAAGAGACAACAGTTCTTGTCAATGAGTGTGGAGTAAAGACTCTGTCCATTATAGCCTTGAAAACCCAGAGAAAGAGACAACAGTTCTTGTCAATGAGTGTGGAGTAGAGACTCTGTCCATTATGGCCTTGAAAACCCAGAGAAAGAGACAACAGTACCTGTCAATGAGTGTGGAGTAGTGACTCTGTCCATTATGGCCTTGAAAACCCAGAGAAAGAGACAACAGTTCTTGTCAATGAGTGTGGAGTAGTGACTCTGTCCATTATGGCCTTGAAAACCCAGAGAAAGAGACAACAGTTCTTGTCAATGAGTGTGGAGTAGTGACTCTGTCCATTATGGCCTTGAAAACCCAGAGAAAGAGACAACAGTTCTTGTCAATGAGTGTAGAGTAGAGACTCTGTCCATTATGGCCTTGAAAACCCAGAGAAAGAGACAACAGTTCTTAATGAGTGTGGAGTAGAGACTCTGTCCATTATGGCCTTGAAAACCCAGAGAAAGAGACAACAGTTCTTGTCAATGAGTGTGGAGTAGAGACTCTGTCCATTATGGCCTTGAAAACCCAGAGAAAGAGACAACAGTTCTTGTCAATGAGTGTGGAGTAGTGACTCTGTCCATTATGGCCTTGAAAACCCAGAGAAAGAGACAACAGTACCTGTCAATGAGTGTAGAGTAGAGACTCTGTCCATTATGGCCTTGAAAACCCAGAGAAAGAGACAACAGTTCCTGTCAATGAGTGTGGAGTAGTGACTCTGTCCATTATGGCCTTGAAAACCCAGAGAAAGAGACAACAGTTCTTGTCAATGAGTGTGGAGTAGTGACTCTGTCCATTATGGCCTTGAAAACCCAGAGAAAGAGACAACAGTTCTTGTCAATGAGTGTGGAGTAGAGACTCTGTCCATTATAGCCTTGAAAACCCAGAGAAAGAGATTGTCAATGAGTGTGGAGTAGAGACTCTGTCCATTATGGCCTTGAAAACCCAGAGAAAGAGACAACAGTTCTTGTCAATGATGGAGATCTACATGTAGCACAACTGAGCTCCTACATGTCTCCATAATTCTCTTATGGCAAGTTTTCTGAAAGAAACTCTTCCACACACTCCCTGGGTCTTCTTACAAATGCATGTCTATACAGTTTGAGTCAAAAGCTACAGGTCATTAGTGAAACCTCTAGCTACCACAGAATTCCTCATCCCACATATGCCACGCCCATAATGTACTTCAAACAAACCTATTAGCATAGTTCTAGTCTTTATGTTGGCCTTCAATGTCTCCCAAGTGTGTCTCTGTACCTTGAACCCATGTTAGAATATATAATCATGGTGCATATTCGAGATGGTTGTGGAGACATAATTAATTTTGTGGCTGTTATATACATATACAGTTTGAGACTGTGTGTGTCCTTATAGAGCTGTGTATTGTCAACCTAGTTGGACCTGCCTCAACCCAGCGTGGTGTTGGTCCAGTGTGTGTCCCCATAGAGCTATTGTCAACCTTCTTGAACCTGCCTCAACCCAGTGTGATGTTGGTCCAGTGTGTGTCCCCATAGAGCTATTGTCAACCTTCTTGAACCTGCCTCAACCCAGTGTGATGTTGGTCCAGTGTGTGTCCCCATAGAGCTATTGTCAACCTTCTTGAACCTGCCTCAACCCAGTGTGATGTTGGTCCAGTGTGTGTCCCCATAGAGCTATTGTCAACCTTCTTGAACCTGCCTCAACCCAGTGTGATGTTGGTCCAGTGTGTGTCCCCATAGAGCTATTATCAACCTTCTTGAACCTGCCTCAACCCAGTGTGATGTTGGTCCAGTGTGTGTCCCCACAGAGCTATTGTCAACCTTCTTGAACCTGCCTCAACCCAGTGTGATGTTGGTCCAGTGTGTGTCCCCATAGAGCTATTATCAACCTTCTTGAACCTGCCTCAACCCAGTGTGATGTTGGTCCAGTGTGTGTCCCCACAGAGCTATTGTCAACCTACTTCAACCTGCCTCAACCCAGTGTGGTGTTGGTCCAGTGTGTGCCCCCACAGAGCTATTGTCAACCTCCTTCAACCTGCCTCCACCCAGTGTGGTGTTAGGTGTATTGATGTGTGTAAATACTGTATTCATTGAATAGAAGCTGCACTCCAAAATGTAGTCTTCCAATTGTAGCACACCTAGTTGGTTACCATGGTATGCACTAGCACCTGCGCAGTCGTTTTGTACTCCACTATAAAAGCTGCCAAGTTGACAAAAGAAATATTTCCGTGCTTCCAGAGTATCTGTGAAGATGAAAGAGTCTGAAGACTGAGAGATTCACTGCTCCAAGGCTGACAGAGTAGCAGCTCTAGCCATTGCTGAAGCTATGTATATACTCATCACCTGTTGCAAGAGAGTGGCAGTGATGGAGAAGATCCATTCACCTACTAGCAGGAGGAGGATGAAGAAGAGAATGAACTGAACGACAATAATAGCGACCAGGAACTTGATAACCAACGGCAGCCAGCTCTGTGTCAGTTGTGTGTATAAACACACTCACAATGACACAGAAAAAACTTGCACTAGTGCAATGCCCTCAGCAGATCTGATGCTAGAGGTTGCCTCAGTGCAATGGTCCCAGACGCTAGAGGCTGCCTCAGTGCAATGGTCCCAGCAGATCTGACGCTAGAGGCTGCCTCAGTGCAATACCCTCAGCAGATCTGACGCTAGAGGCTGCCTCAGTGCAATACCTTCAGCAGATCTGATGCTAGAGACTGCCTCAGTGCAATACCCTCAGCAGATCTAATGCTAGAGGCTGCCTCAGTGCAATACCCTCAGCAGATCTGACGCTAGAGGCTGCCTCAGTGCAATGCCCTCAGCAGATCTGACGCTAGAGGCTGCCTCAGTGCAATGCCCTCAGCAGATCTGACGCTAGAGGCTTCCTCAGTGCAATGGCCTCAGCAGATCTGACGCTAGAGGCTGCCTCAGTGCAATGGCCCCAGCAGATCTGATGCTAGAGGCTGCCTCAGTGCAATGCCCTCAGCAGATCTGACGCTAGAGGCTGCCTCAGTGCAATGGCCCCAGCAGATCTGACGCTAGAGGTTGCCTCAGTGCTCTGTGTTAGCATTATACTGCGCAGTACTGGTGGCTGCATAGTCTTATACCGCAGCACTGGTGGCTGCATAGTCTTATACCGCAGCACTGGTGGCTGCATAGTCTTATACCGCAGCACTGGTGGCTGCATAGTCTTATACCGCAGCACTGGTGGCTGCATAGTCTTATACCGCAGCACTGGTGGCTGCATAGTCTTATACCGCAGCACTGGTGGCTGCATAGTCTAATACCACAGCACTGGTGGCTGCGTAGTCTTATACCGCAGCTGCATAGTCTTATACCGCAGCACTGGTGGCTGCGTAGTCGCAACTACTGGCATGAGATAAATACGAGTGCCGAATGGTACATGTACAGTAGGCACAAAAAGAAATGCTCCAGTTCCGTACCCGTTCCAACGGCATTGTCACGACGTCGAGGAAAAAAGAAATGCGGAATCATCGGATCAAAATCCGACGAATAGCGCGAACAAATGCCGGTTCCCAATTCTTGAATGTGTGGCTGCGCAGGTGCAGCCACTGGTGGTGGGGCTGCCATGGTAACTTACAACAGGAAGCTGGTGTTGTTTTGCTGCACTGTTTTTCTTCTTCCCAATATGTCATTTTGACCATCAAGAAGTCCATTGCTGACAGAAGTAAGTATTAGTTATGTCTCTTCCAAGACTACTATTAGGCTTATATTGGCCTGTGTCCACTAGTGTCTGTCCTTCAGGTCTAGCTCTCCAATTAGAAGCTTTGCCTTTTAGTTCATTGCTACTCTGTTTAGCTAAGCTTAGTGCTAGGCAAAGCTTGCTGTAGAGGTTATGCTAGGCTTAGTGCTAGGCAAAGTCTGGTGTAGAGGATATGCTAGGCTTAGTGCTAGGCAAGGCCTGGTGTAGAGGTTATGCTAGGCTTAGTGCTAGGCAAAGCCTGGTGTAGAGGTTATGCTAGGCTTAGTGCTAGGCAAAGCCTGGTGTACATAAGGCCTGTAAAATAACTTAGAAAGACTAACTTTACCTTAGAAAACCTCTAGAAACCTCTAGCTAAGCTTTCATATGTAACAAGCCATGTTTAATATTAGGTCTCACTCAACCAGCATAGACCAAGAGCTAATGCATTGTGAAAGTTTGCATTGATATTTTGGTCAACGGAGAACTCGGTGTTGTTGGTGCCCCTAAGCATGGTGGAGGATGGGTCATGTGATTGGTGACAGGTGACTGTAAGAGTGGAAAAGTTACGTCACGAGTGGAAAACTTCTGCAGTTGGTATGCATTACTCTATTGCATGGTAGATGTCTTTAATACGTTTCATTGTACATGCAACAGGACCTCAGACTTCTATGGTGGAGTTATAGGATAAGTTTGTCCTTAGTTAACGGCTCCCATCCACCAACACATGCTAGTCCACTTCTCCTCTGGATTCGCTGGTGTCCAACCATCTACATCTTCACGGACCCTATTGAATTTGAGCCTGCATGGAAGAAGTGTTTGGAGTCGATCCAGCAAGCATACAAGTGTTTATGCTCGCAAAATAAGCAACGACATGGAAAATTATGTTTGTATACGGTGTTAGTTTTTGTAACTACGACTGTCGTCTTCAATGAAGTCGTCTTTTAATCAACTACATCAGGCACTTCACACCAAAAATGTGCGAATGTCAGAGAAATGGTGTACACATAACGGAAACACAAACGCTTGTAGCTAGCGTTATAATAAAGCTTCACACCAAAAAATGTGTCATGCCAGTTGTAGTCTTCATTGTGACAACCAACCATAACACGATAAGTTCAGTCATGTTGTTATGCTATTATAGCACGTCCACCAGCGAACAAAAAATTATAGCAATCTTGTATACATGAATGAGCTAGCAGTGAATAGGTACAACATTCAATAGCCAGTCGGTGCCACTTGTACTTCAGCAATCCTTGAGTGCAGTCTGTGGATCTCGAGTTGGACTGCATTCATCAGTCCCTATCATGTCCTCTACGCCACAACTCACCTCCCTAAGAAAACGCCAGATTCCCTCCAATCTATTCAACTTTAGGTATAGGAAGGGAGGAGGTATTATGCCTTAAGATCTGGAAATCAAATGTTTCACTGACTTGGCTAAGCTTGCTAAGGAGTAAGCTAAACAGCCAAGACTAGAAAGACATAAAGTCTAAGCCTATGTTAAGCTTTCTTCAAGCTCCCAAGCTAAACTCTAAGCCACACCCCAGGCTAAGCTATGCTTTTAATTAAGCTTACCCTTCAAATTTAGAATAAGTCAATCATTCAAGCTTCCAAGCTAAGCCACCATCTTATAAACTGTACACTTAAAACAGGTTGCCCATTTAAATTAACGTAGCAAGCTTTAGAAATGACAGCCAGCTTACCTTGTTCCATGTGTCTGATGAGCTGACAGTAGAGCTATCTCGGAAGGTCTATGCTATAGCGGTCCTGCACTGCAGAATAGTGCACAGTTTTGTAGCCCTTGCTTGGTCTGTAGCAGACGCTGGAGCTAGTCAACAGTTGTTTCGTCGGTCAGCTTCACCTGCTGCTCCATTTCTTCGAGGCTGGCATTTATATCGACAGCCTTCCGCTGACGAATGACATTATGAAAAGTACAAGAAGCAAGAGGCTGAGGAACAGCTGGAAGAAGCCGGAGCACAAGGGCGACGAACGACCGCGCAAACAAGGGCGAAGAAATAGAACCGCGAGCGAGTGCTGTTCGGTTCTTTCACAGCGTTGGAAAGACACTGCTCGAAACACCACTAACGCAGCGCAATCAGAACTTTTCCTTTCAGCATCTACTGTATGTCTACAAGTGTGTGGATTACAAGCAGGGACAGGAAAGACCACGCCTCTCATTACATGTGACCACACCTCTCATTACCTGTGACCACGCCTCTCATTACCTGTGTCCTGTGGGTGGTATGAAGTAGAGACAACAGTGCACTCTGGAGTCAGGGATGACCTTCTTCCTATTAATGCTCACCTCTTCGTTCAAGTACTTGTCAAACTGGTCGTTAACGTATTCCAGAATAGGAACCCAACTGCATGAGGAGACAGGCTACATCAGAAGAGCACAATCTCCTAAGCCACGTTGCCTCCCCCCACACGCCCCTTGTTCTCCTCCACCGGCCCCTCTCCTCAACCTCCCCTTCCTTCTCTGTCCCTCCACCTTTGATACCCTCTCCCCCTTCACTTCTCCCACTCCAAATTCTCCCCATCCTCCTTTCCTTAACATTCTCCTTCCCCCCCCCCCCCCCCCCCCACACACACAACATCATCTTTTACCCAACCTTTTTTCTCACCACCTTCTTTCCACCTAGGCCACTCCCAACTCCCCCACCCCTTCTCTGACACACTCACTGACCATTTATCATTGTTAATCTTGTCTCCAAATCCTGGTGTGTCTGTGACAGTCAACTTCAGTCTTACTCCTTGCTCCTCGATTACTATAGCAACATTGAGTCACATGACAAGCACATGAACAACAACCAGATCCCACAACAACAATAGTTACATCATGTGCAGAGTCATGGGATAGTCACATGTCTATCGCTATGGTTACATGCCATCATGTGACAGATGGTCACATGATACAGGAAAATATAAGACAAGATACAGTCACATGACCAACAGGTTGCTAATACAAGTAAGTCACATGATAATTACCACATGACACAGTTAAGTTTATTCAGGGGGGATGTAAGTTAGGCATGTGATACTCACAAGACAAACTGGTCAAGTAACATGACAATAAAATGCACGCCGTGTGTGTTGTCTAGATGTGTTGTCTAGATGGTCTCACCGTGGCTGACGGAGTTCACTTCAATGGTCTGTGGTATAATGTGAGGGGGCGGGGTACAGGAGGTGCGGCTAATCTTAGACTTGAACAAGGTGTTGATCAAGGTGGACTTGCCTAGGCCAGATTCACCTTCGGAGGGGAAGAGGGAGGGAGGGGAGGGGAGGGGGAGGAAGGGCCGGAAAGAGAAGGAAAAATAAAAGGAAAGAGAGTGGGAAGACCGGGGGGGGGGAGAGGTACAGTAAACATACAGGTATATCCTGTAGCTCACATAATGAGCATAGCAGCTTGCTAAGTCTACTGACCACTAGAGAGGTGGACGTGTGTGGCTCAGTCCAGCCCTACCTCCAACCTTACCCTCAGTAAATTCTAGTCTCATCCTCCATAAACTCCAACCTTACTCTCAGTAAATTCTAGTCTCATCCTCCATAAACTCAAACCTTACTCTCAGTAAATTCCAGTCTCATCCTCCATAAACTCCAACCTTACTCTCAGTAAATTCCAGTCTCATCCTCCATAAACTCCAACCTTACTCTCAGTAAATTCTAGTCTCATCCTCCATAAACTCAAACCTTACTCTCAGTAAATTCTAGTCTCATCCTCCATAAACTCCAACCTTACTCTCAGTAAATTCCAGTCTCATCCTCCATAAACTCCAACCTTACTCTCAGTAAATTCTAGTCTCATCCTCCATAAACTCAAACCTTACTCTCAGTAAATTCCAGTCTCATCCTCCATAAACTCCAACCTTACTCTCAGTAAATTCTAGTCTCATCCTCCATAAACTCCAACCTTACTCTCAGTAAATTCTAGTCTCATCCTCCATAAACTCCAACCTTACTCTCAGTAAATTCCAGTCCTCATCCTCCATAAACTCAAACCTTACTCACAGTAAATTCCAGTCTCATCCTCCATAAACTCAAACCTTACTCAGTAAATTCTAGTCTCATCCTCCATAAACTCAAACCTTACTCACAGTAAATTCCAGTCCTCATCCTCCATAAACTCCAACCTTACTCTCAGTAAATTCTAGTCTCATCCTTCATAAACTCCAACCTTACTCTCAGTAAATTCTAGTCTCCTCCTCCATAAACTCAAACCTTACCCTCAGTAAATTCCAGTCTCATCCTCCATAAACTCGAACCTTACTCTCAGTAAATTCTAGTCTCATCCTCCATAAACTCCAACCTTACCCTCAGTAAATTCCAGTCTCATCCTCATAAACTCGAACCTTACTCTCAGTAAATTCCAGTCTCATCCTCCATAAACTCCAACCTACTCTCAGTAAATTCTAGTCTCATCCTCCATAAACTCAAACCTTACTCTCAGTAAATTCTAGTCTCATCCTCCATAAACTCAAACCTCACTCTCAATAAATTCCAGTCTCATCCTCCATAAACTCAAACCTTACTCTCAGTAAATTCCAGTCTCATCCTCCATAAACTCAAACCTTACTCTCAGTAAATTCCAGTCCTCATCCTCCATAAACTCCAACCTTACTCTCAGTAAATTCTAGTCTCATCCTCCATAAACTCCAACCTTACTCTCAGTAAATTCTAGTCTCATCCTCCATAAACTCCAACCTTACCCTCAGTAAATTCTAGTCTCATCCTCCATAAACTCAAACCTTACCCTCAGTAAATTCTAAATTCTAGTCTCATCCTCCATAAACTCAAACCTTACTCTCAGTAAATTCTAGTCTCATCCTCCATAAACTCAAACCTTACTCTCAGTAAATTCTAGTCTCATCCTCCATAAACTCCAACCTTACTCTCAGTAAATTCTAGTCTCATCCTCCATAAACTCCCACCTTACTCTCAGTAAATTCCAGTCTCCTCCTCCATAAACTCAAACCTTACTCTCAGTAAATTCTAGTCTCATCCTCCATAAACTCCAACCTTACTCTCAGTAAATTCCAGTCTCATCCTCCATAAACTCAAACCTTACTCTCAGTAAATTCCAGTCTCATCTCTCATCCTCCATAAACTCCAACCTTACTCTCAGTAAATTCAAGTCTCATCCTCCATAAACTCAAACCTTACTCTCAGTAAATTCTAGTCTCATCCTCCATAAACTCAAACCTTACTCTCAGTAAATGTAAATTCCAGTCTCATCCTCCATAAACTCAAACCCTACTCTCAGTAAATTCCAGTCTCATCCTCCATAAACTCCAACCTTACTCTCAGTAAATTCTAGTCTCATCCTCTAAACTCAAACCTTACTCTCAGTAAATTCTAGTCTCATCCTCCATAAACTCAAACCTTACTCTCAGTAAATTCTAGTCTCATCCTCCATAAACTCAGTAAATTCCAGTCTCATCCTCCATAAACTCCAACCTTACTCTCAGTAAATTCTAGTCTCATCCTCCATAAACTCCAACCTTACTCTCAGTAAATTCTAGTCTCATCCTCCATAAACTCCAACCTTACTCTCAGTAAATTCTAGTCTCATCCTCCATAAACTCCAACCTTACTCTCAGTAAATTCTAGTCTCATCCTCCATAAACTCCAACCTTACTCTCAGTAAATTCTAGTCTCATCCTCCATAAACTCAAACCTTACTCTCAGTAAATTCCAGTCTCATCCTCCATAAACTCCAACCTTACTCTCAGTAAATTCTAGTCTCATCCTCCATAAACTCAAACCTTACTCTCAGTAAATTCTAGTCTCATCCTCCATAAACTCCAACCTTACTCTCAGTAAATTCAAGCCTCACTCACACAGACATGTACATGTATGTACATGCATGCACCAGCTATTTCTCTCTCAAGCTCACCAACGCTTCATCTCCACCTCTCTAGCCTACACTTTCATCCACACCCTCCCTCCCTCTCTCCCCACATCAACTTGCTCTCCCTCCTCCCTCCCTCCACTCCTCCCCACATTCTCGCCCTACTCCCCCCCCCCCCCCCCCTCCTCTTCCTCTTCTCCCCACCCACTCTCTCCCTCACTCCACTCACCAACAACCATGAGATTCAGCTCAAAACCTCTCTTCAGATACTTCTTCCTGATCTGCTCTTGGACGGTGTCAAACCCAACATACCCGTTGACTTTGGTAGTGAGGTTGCCCCAGCGGGTGGTCTGTGACATGACATCAGACATCAGCTCCAAGAAGTCAGAGAAGGACATACTCCCTTCTCCAGCTGCTAAAAACATCAAGCAGTCACTAAACTCATTTTGCTGACAGACCAAGCAATGGACACACCTTCATTTCCTACAAGTAGGCACACATGGTCCTACTGCAGTTGCTTAGTTACGAGAAATCAGATGTCATTGGAAAATTCAGAAGGAAAGAAAAAGCTGGCAATGTGTGCTTGTGAAAAATAATATTGTCATGATTTCTACTTCTTCAGAGATAATTATGTAGTAGATCAGATTACCCTCTACAGAGAGGCCACATTCTCTAGACAGATAAACTGCAGCTAATGGCTACACACGAGCACACACTTGGAATCAGGATGCACTGCCTGAATTCTGTGGGCAATCCTGGGCAGCAGTCAGGCACTTCCTATGAGTGATGCCATGGGCAACCCTGAAACCAGCCAGGCACCTCTTGTGATGCCGTGGGTAACCTTGGGCCAAGCCAAGCACCTCTTGTGATGCCGTGGGCAACCTTGGGCCAGCCAAGCACCTCTTGTGATGCCATGGGTAACCTTGGGCCAAGCCAAGGACCTCCAAAGCTCTCACCCAACAATGGCTAGGCCTTGGACTAGGTGGGTTAACAACTTGAACTTTTAACTGCAGATGATCCCAGGGTTGTCATGGCACCTCTGGGCCACTATGGTAGTTGCCATAGTACCACATGGCCACTCTGGTGGTTGTCATGGCACCACTGGGCCACTATGGTAGTTGCCATAGTACCACATGGCTACTCTGGTGGTTGCCATAGCACCACCGGGCCACTATGGTAGTTGCCATAGTACCACATGGCCACTCTGGTGGTTGCCATGGCACCAATGGGCCACTCAGGTAGTTGCCATGGCACCACTGAGCCATCCAGATGGCTAAGTGAATGTCTCAATGGAAGTAGTTACCTCCTCCACTCACTGGCATAGTACTGCACATGCTCACGAACAAGCCACTCCCACAGCACAGACATCTCGTACTAGCTGTGGACCACTTACACCAGGCATGTATACATGTACAGAGTCCACAAGTGACTTGCTGGGAGGTAATTAGAACACATCTTATGCACATGCTCACTGTAGCCTGCACCCTCTACACACCCTCAATAAGGCTCTGCATCCGAGTGAAATAGCACACGCCCTCGTCTAGACCACACACGCCCACCTATATGGCATCGGCATGTGCCTGCTCAGAAGTGTAAGTACTATGACACACATGTTCACCGCAGGTGCAGGAGCGAGTGCAGCCATGGAAAGGGATGGGCAAGGAAGCCTAGCCAAAAGCACGTGTAATGCAGCTAACTCCCTCACCCAAATTGGAACCAGAGGACGCGCCTATCACGAACCTCCTGCCAATTATCACGCCTGGTACATCAGAAGGGACCCTCACCAGCCAAGACTTGCTTCTATTTTGTGAGCGTTTGGTGGCAAGGGAGAACAAACTTTCGAACATCTTGGTTTGAGGGGAGGTCGTGGTATCCATGATTGGACTACCAAGAAGCTTAAGCTCAGTCTTACTCTTGTGGGCACATCTGGCAATGAACAGCTGATATTATCCATGTTGGAGCGGGGTTATTTGATCCAGAAGCCTTCAATGGCCTTGCCCAAACATCACTGCCAATGCTGCACTTGTACACGTCATTAAAGACACAGAGAAGCAGAGATTATTCAAGTTGTTTGCTTACTGCTTGTGAGACTAGCAACACATACCCGGGCAAGGCCAATCGAGACTTGTACTTGGTCCACCATGTTGCTCCAGGAACAATTGGATGTGGTTGTGAACTTGTATCTCCATAGGAATTCAATTGGAAAGTTAGAGTTGAAGTCTGTAAGAACATGCATCTCCATAGGAATTCAATTGGAAAGTTAGAGTTGAAGTCTGTAAGAACATGCGTCTCCATAGGAATTCAATTGGAAAGTTAGAGTTGAAGTCTGTAAGAACATGCGTCTCCATAGCAATTCAATTGGAAAGTTAGAGTTGAAGTCTGTAAGAACATGCGTCTCCATAGCAATTCAATTGGAAAGTTAGAGTTGAAGTCTGTAAGAACATGCGTCTCCATAGGAATTCAATTGGAAAGTTAGAGTTGAAGTCTGTAAGAACATGCGTCTCCATAGGAATTCAATTGGAAAGTTAGAGTTGAAGTCTGTAAGAACATGCGTCTCCATAGGAATTCAATTGGAAAGTTAGACTTGAAGTCTTGATCGTAGGAGATGCAATTTCCAATCCAATCCATCATATTGTTGTCATGCAGCAGCTTAGGCTTTTTGTCATTAGTTTGTTCATATGAAAGTCATGACAGGGTTTTATCTGGGGAGGGGCCGGGGGAGACCAGGATATGCCCCCCCCACTCAAACACATATTCTAAAAGAAATTTCTACAAAGTTGTATAAGAACAAGTAGCAATTAACGCCTCATAAGTCAGAGCCCATGCTACATGTAGAAGGCAACGAAGTATATCCCCAGGAGTTGTAGGCGAGTAGCCTTAGGAGTCTCTCTCAGGAGGCTCCCTGCACCGACTGAGCGATCCCCAGGAGTTGTAGGCGAGTAGCCTTAGGAGTCTCTCTCAGGAGGCTCCCTGCACCGACTGTGCGATCCCCAGGAGTTGTAGGTGAGTAGCCTTAGGAGTCTCTCTCAGGAGGCCGACTGTGCGATCCCCAGGAGTTGTAGGCGAGTAGCCTTAGGAGTCTCTCTCACGTCTCACGAGGCTCCCTGCACCACTGTGCGATCCCCAGGAGTTGCAGGCGAGTAGCCTTAGGAGTCTCTCTCAAGAGGCTCCCTGCACCGACTGTGCGATCCCCAGGAGTTGTAGGCGAGTAGCCTTAGGAGTCTCTCTCAGAAGGCTCCCTGCACCGACTGTGCGATCCCCAGGAGTTGTAGGCGAGTAGCCTTAGGAGCCTCTCTCAGGAGGCTCCCTGCACCGACTGTGCAGGTGTGCGAGTTACCTGCGGGATGTAAAAGGTCTCGCTGGGCTGCCCCCTCCCCAAAACAAAACCTCCAGATAAACCCTAACTGGACAGCACTCAACAGGAAGTCAGTCATCTCTGGCTGGTTGAGGTGTCACTGACAAGGTGGACAAGGTCTTGTTCACCAGTAGGCACTTTGAAGATTCTGCAGGTTTATGATGGGTAGTCTATACTTGGACAACTGGCAGGACACTGGATGGTGGAGCTCAGGACAACAACACCGTATGGCTACAGGACACTGGATGGTGAAGCTCAGGACAACAACACCGTATGGCTACAGGACACTGGATGGTGGAGCTCAGGACAACAACACTATTGGATGGTAAATCCTGTTAGGAGTGTTTAGGCATACCTGGGCCTGGTGAGAGAGATCTGATCCTATAGGCCCAGCCCTCCACAAGCAGCAACTATGGCTGGGGAGAGAACCAACCAGACAATAACGACATGGAGAGGCTGCCCTCCACAAGCAGCAACTATGGCTGGGGAGAGAACCAACCAGGCAATAACGACATGGAGAGGCTGCCATCCACAAGCAGCAGCTATGGCTGGAGAGAGAACCAACCAGGCAATAACGACATGGAGAGGCTGGTGCTCAGCCCTTCACAAAGTTGGAAGGGTGAGGCTAGAGAGGCTGGTGCTCAGCCCTTCACAAAGTTGGAAGGGTGAGGCTACTCTAGCAGATGACTAATACTTATGCTCGAGATCTGATGATTGTTACATACCTGCCTGGACTGCATGCCAAAATAATACTGTGTGCTCTTGATTGAAGGTGAGCCTTTTGTTTGTGTGTGTGGTGTGTGTGTGTGGTGTGTGTGTGTGGTATGTATGTGTGTGTGGTGTGTGTGTGTGGTGTGTGTGTGTGTGTGGAGCTAGGCATGCAAAGTTTAAACATTGATGTTGGGAAGTGAAGAAACTTAATAATTTGAAATCGAGTTACTAGGTTTTCAAATATGAACTCAAACACAAGCTCACTCAAGAACAGCCCACTCTAATTAATTTGCTCTAAATACACATTCCAAATAGCTCGCTCTAAATAGCCCACTCTAAACAAAACAGCCCACTCTAAATAACTCAATCCAAATAGCTCATTTTATATACCTCGCTCTAAACAACTCATTCTAAATAATTCACTCTAAATAACTTACTCCAAACAAATAGTTCATTCCACTACGCAGCTCATTCTCTAAATAACTCACTCCAAACAGTTCACTCCATCTACTCATTCTAAAACTAAGTAGCTCACTCTAAATAACTCACTTCAAATAACTCTCTCCAAACAGCTCCCTCTCATAAATAAATGGACCACAGATGGAATAGCTCACTCTAACAACACCTAGTCCAAACTCTAACCCACGGTCCAGTGAGTAGTTACTAATACTTGCACCAAATAACTGGGTCTTAATGAGCTCAATAATAGTTGCATGCCTCTCACACACACATGGAAGATTGAAACAGATGAAGGAGGAGGAGGAAGATGCAGGTGAGCCTGCATGTGCGTGCTTATCAAGTTGACAGCTGCTCCTTGCCAACTCCAGAACCTCCTCCAACTTCTCTACACGATGACTTACCGGCCTTTTGTTGAGACTTGTAATGTATCATTTGCTTCTCTGACTCTCTAATTCCTACCCCCATGACTTTTATAGCAAGACCTGGGACTATGGATGGATCAACCTGTCCCAGCTCTTCGGTGTCTGCCTGGCGAAAGACTTTGGCAATCACTGTCAAGATGAAACAAAATATATAAATTAAACTCCAGATAAGCAATGACATGGCATTAGAGACACCAGGAAAAAATAGTTGCTAGTTGCTGGAAAGCTAGGAAAGAAAGGGGGAAAAAAGAGAACACTAAATAGGGGTTTCACTTAAACTGGTATGCAGTCCTACATAACCTTAGCCACTCTCATCAGTCAAGTTAATGCAATGATCACATTTGCTTTCGGTACACTTTTAAGAGCACAATGGCTTACCGTCGTATTGAGCTTGCGTGAGAATCATTCCAGTATCCATGCTCTTTCTTTCCACGCAATCAACTGGACGAAAGCCTAAAAGGGTAAAGCTACTCACAAAAGTACGTCTGCAGGCAGGAAGGAGCAGCAAAGTTTCGTTGGAAGGGCGTGGGAAATACCACACTCCAAGGAATTTTTACCAAGGATGTCTAATTACGCGAAAATGACATGGATTTGAAACGGCTTCCTTTTCCAGTGAGTTGAAAACCAGTAGCCATGGCTGTATATTTCATAAAGTTATTTCTGCAAGGTCAACCCCGCGCAAAGATCACAGCTGCAACAGCACAAGGCCAATGCTGTTGCCAAGGAGGCCATTTTGGTTGCAAGGAAGAAAGAACAGTTTTTGCAATTACAGAAATATGTGTTGGAGAGAATTGAAGGGAGAATGCCCAAACCGAGGCATGCAACACTGAAGGTACTCAAAAGTGGTAATCTACAGTAGTATCTCGTGGCCAGACTGTAGTTTTTCATCCAGTTGGTGGGGGAAACCATAGGCAGATATACACACACACACGGCTCTGTTAGTTCTTTACACCCGGCCAATTGGGAGGTGTTGGGTGAATCTCAAATGAAACAAAGAGCATGGATCATATTGCTTACTGTATTTCTGTATTTTTTTAAGTTTTGATAAAACTGCGGCTTGACATTGCTTATTGTCTGCACTAGCATGGAGGTATAGGCTGCCATAACCTGTAGAAGAACACCACGACTGTGTCAGTGTAGCTCAGCTCAGAATGATTCTGTTTTTCATCCTTCCCCTTTGCATGTTTCCCTCCTTCCCCTTTGCATGTTTCCCTCTAGCAGCAATAGCTGTAATATTCCATAGAATGTACTGTATATATTTGTTTACCTGCATTTAAAAATGGTGGGCCCTTTCAAGCTTATATATATCTCGCACTCTGGCAGCTTGTCAGCAGGCCAGGTTTTCGGGGTGTTTTTAACTGCTCCATAAGCACTTCTAGCTCACCTTGAATCCTTTCCTGGAGCTCACCTCGAATCCTTTGCTGGAGCTCACCTTGAATCCTTTCCTGGAGCTCACCTTGAATCCTTCGCTGGAGCTCACCTTGAATCCTTTGCTGGAGCTCACCTTGAATCCTTCGCTGGAGCTCACCTTGAATCCCACCTCGAATCCTTCGCTGGAGCTCACCTTGAATCCTTTCCTGGAGCTCACCTTGAATCCTTCGCTGGAGCTCACCTTGAATCCTTCTCTAAGGTAGTAAAAAAAAATACAACAAAATTTTTTCACAATTCTACTGCTCTTGTATACATCTCTTTCCTTTCCAGACTTACCACCTTGGGTGCTTACCATGGGTGCTTACCTTGGGTGCTTACCATGGGTGCTTACCATGGTTGCTCACCATGGGTGCTTACCTTGGGTGCTTACCATGGGTGCTTACCATGGTTGCTTACCATGGGTGCTCACCATGGTTGCTCACCATGAGTGCTCACCATGGTTACTTACCATGGGTGCTCACCATGGTTACTTACCATGGGTGCTTACCATGGGTGCTCACCGTGGGTGCTTACCATGGGTGCTTATCATGGGTGCTTACCTTGGTTGCTTACCATGGGTGCTCACCATGGGTGCTTACCATGGGTGCTTACCATGGGTGCTCACCGTGGGTGCTCACCATGAGTGCTCACCATGAGTGCTCACCATGGTTACTTACCAAGGGTGCTCACCATGGTTGCTCACCATGGGTGCTTACCATGGTTACTTACCATGGGTGCTTACCATGGGTGCTCACCGTGGGTGCTCACCATGAGTGCTCACCATGGTTACTTACCAAGGGTGCTCACCATGGTTGCTCACCATGGGTGCTTACCATGGTTACTTACCATGGGTGCTTACCATGGGTGCTCACCGTGGGTGCTTACCATGGGTGCTTATCATGGGTGCTTACCTTGGTTGCTTACCATGGGTGCTTACCATGGGTGCTTATCATTGGTGCTTACCATGGGTGCTTATCATGGGTGCTTACCTTGGTTACTTACCATGGGTGCTTACCATGGGTGCTCACCGTGGGTGCTCACCATGAGTGCTCACCATGGTTACTTACCATGGGTGCTTACCATGGGTGCTTACCATGGGTGCTCACCATGGTGCTTACCATGGGTGCTCACCATGGGTGCTTACCATGGTTGCTTACCATGGTTGCTTACCATGGGTGCTCACCATGAGTGCTCACCATGGGTGCTTACCATGGTTACTTACCATGGGTGCTTACCATGGGTGCTCACCATGGGTGCTTACCATGAGTGCTTACCATGGGTGCTTATCATGGGTGCTTACCTTGGTTGCTTACCATGGGTGCTCACCATGGGTGCTTACCATGGGTGCTTACCATGGGTGCTTACCATGGCTGCTTACCATGGGTGCTCACCATGGGTGCTTACCATGGGTGCTTACCATGGGTGCTTATCATGGGTGCTTACCATGGGTGCTCACCGTGGGTGCTTACCATGGGTGCTCACCATGGGTGCTTACCATGGGTGCTTACCATGGCTGCTTACCATGGGTGCTTACCATGGGTGCTTACCATGGGTGCTTACCATGGCTGCTCACCATGGTTACTTACCATGGGTGCTTACCATGGGTGCTTACCATGGCTGCTTACCATGGGTGCTTACCATGGGTGCTCACCATGGGTGCTTACCATGGGTGCTTACCATGGGTGCTTACCATGGCTGCTTACCATGGGTGCTTACCATGGCTGCTTACCATGGGTGCTTACCATGGGTGCTTACCATGGGTGCTCACCATGGTTACTTACCATGGGTGCTCACCATGGGTGCTAACCATGGGTGCTTACCATGGGTGCTCACCGTGGGTGCTTACCGTGGGTGCTTACCATGGGTGCTTACCATGGGTGCTTACCATGGGTGCTCACCATGGTTACTTACCATGGGTGCTCACCATGGGTGCTTACCATGGGTGCTTACCATGGGTGCTCACCATCGTTACTTACCATGGCTGCTCACTATGGTTACTTACCATGGGTGCTCACCATGGGTGCTCACCATGGGTGCTCACCATCGTTACTTACCATGGGTGCTTACCATGGTTACTTACCATGGGTGCTCACCATGGGTGCTTACCATGGGTGCTTACCATGGGTGCTTACCATGGGTGCTCAACATGGTTACTTACCATGGGTGCTTACCATGAGTGCTCACCATGGTTACTTACCATGGGTGCTTACCATGGGTGCTCACCATGGGTGCTTACCATGGCTGCTTACCATGGGTGCTCACCATGGGTGCTTACCATGGGTGCTTACCATGAGTGCTCACCATGGGTGCTCACCGTGGGTGCTCACCATGGGTGCTTACCATGGCTGCTTACCATGGGTGCTCACTATGGTTACTTACCATGGGTGCTCACCATGGGTGCTCACCATGGGTGCTCACCATCGTTACTTACCATGGGTGCTTACCATGGTTACTTACCATGGGTGCTCACCATGGGTGCTTACCATGGGTGCTTACCATGGGTGCTTACCATGGGTGCTCAACATGGTTACTTACCATGGGTGCTTACCATGAGTGCTCACCATGGTTACTTACCATGGGTGCTTACCATGGGTGCTCACCATGGGTGCTTACCATGGGTGCTCACCATGGGTGCTCACCATGGGTGCTTACCATGGGTGCTCACCGTGGGTGCTTACCATGGGTGCTTACCATGGTTACTTACCATGGGTGCTCACCATGGTTACTTACCATGGGTGCTCACCATGGGTGCTCACCATGGGTGCTCACCATGGTTACTTACCATGGGTGCTCACCATGGTTACTTACCATGGGTGCTCACCAGGTGCTTACCATGAGTGCTCACCATGGTTACTTACCATGGGTGCTTACCATGAGTGCTCACCATGGGTGCTCACCATGGGTGCTTACCATGAGTGCTCACCATGGTTACTTACCATGGGTGCTCACCAGGTGCTTACCATGAGTGCTCACCATGGTTACTTACCATGGGTGCTCACCATGGGTGCTTACCATGAGTGCTCACCATGGTTACTTACCATGGGTGCTTACCATGAGTGCTCACCATGGTTACTTACCATGGGTGGTCATTCACACAGTATGTGTGTGGGACCAAAAGACTGCACATTCCCTAATGATGAACTGTCTAATCGGCTTCACGATTCTGGAAAATGGGTAAAAGATATTAAAAAAGGATGAAAGCACTGAATTACTGGCTCAAGCATGCTGACAGCCATGTCCTCACAAAAAGGTGAATGGCCAGCGAGAATCCTACTCCTATGAAGGCATATAACCTTGAATAGACCACACCCCTGACAACTGGATTAGAGTGCAATAGGAGTGTTTTGTGTTAAATGTTTGCACCCTTAATTTGACCCCACACACCCACCTGAAACACTACATTTTATTGACAAGAATTTAGCAATGAACATTTTTCAGGCCCATGAGAGTCTTCCTTGGTAAAGGGTCTGCAAGTCTACATTGGTTCTTGTTGAATTTTTGGCAATGGCTTTCTGCTTTTAGTGCCAACCACTTCAGTCTTCATCAGGAAAATTAAAAACAATGCAACGCTGGCAACTCATCCACACTCTCTGGCAACACATGCATCCACACTCGCTGACAATGCATCCACACTCGCCGACAACACATCCACACTCACTGGCAACACATCCACACTCACTGACAGTGCATCCACACTCGCTTGCAACACATCCACACTCTCTGGCAACACGTCCACACTCGCTGACAATGCATCCACACTCGCCGACAACACATCCACACTCACTGGCAACACATCCACACTCACTGACAGTGCATCCACACTCGCTTGCAACACATCCACACTCGCTGGCAACATATCCACACTCGCTGGCAACACGTCCACACTCGCTGACAATGCATCCACACTCGCCGACAACACATCCACACTTGCTGGCAACACTTCCACACTTGCTGGCAATGCATCCACACACGCTGGCAACACATCCACACTCGCTGGCAACACATCCACACTCGCTGGCAATGCATCCACACTCACTGACAGTGCATCCACACTCGCTGGCAACACATCCACACTCGCTGGCAACACATCCACACTCGCTGGCAACACATCCACACTCGCTGGCAACACATCCACACTCGCTGGCAACACATCCACACTTGCTGGCAATGCATCCACACGTGCTGGCAACACATCCACACTCGCTGGCAATGCATCCACACTTTTTGACAACGTAATAGAGTAGAGCTAGTAGTAGCCATGCATGTTTTGCTAATAGAGTAGAGCTAAGTCACACTAACAAAAGGAGATCTGGCGTGTTTGTTGGTGATGCTTGCATTGCTAATGCAAAAATTTAAAGAAGCATGCGCAGGAATATTCTCTAACAAAATGTCCGACATTTGCAACTTTTTTGGGGGACGATGACTTCCAGTTAGTCTGGAGTTCAATGTTACCCAACGCAACATATGTATCCCGTGTCCATCCCAGTGTAAAAGTCCACCTTGCTGTTAATTTAGCTTCCTAGCTTCAAAACGATGGCTGTGCATAAAGGACACACACACACACACACACAGACTTTCTGTAATGAGGAGAGATTTGCTAATGATGGAGGCCATACTAAATAAACAGTGTCAATAAAGAAGTGGTGTCGATGCAGAAACTATTATCAACCTTGGTAAGGTAAGGGATGAGAGAACTGGCTACTTAGTAGGCACGTATGGGAAGGATAACTGATGCATGTAGCATTAGAGGCTAATGATGGAGAGTGAGGATAATGAATACACTAAACTGTCAAGAGAGCAGACTATCATGTTCTCATCAGCTTCTGCATGGTCTTCCCTCAAGTACTCTGAGGATTCCTGTAGACAGCACTCACTGTCTGATGAGCTCACTCTTAGTGGCACTGCCTGATGACCTCACTCTTAGTGGCACTGCCTGATGACTTCACTCTTAGTGACTGTCTGATGAGCTCACTCTTAGTGGCACTGTCTGATGAGCTCACTCTTAGTGGCACTGCCTGATGACCTCACTCTTAGTGCCACTGCCTGATGACCTCACTCTTAGTGGCACTGTCTGATGAGCTCACTCTAGTGGAGTGCCTTCCCATCTTCAAGGGAAGCTGCTTCCAAGTCCTCTTAAAACTCCTCCCACAACCGTTCTCATTGCGTTACAGGGCACCAGTTTAGAATATAAATAAACAGTTCTTGGCGACTTCCCCATATGCAAACATTTCAACAGGTGACACCAATCATGTTCAGATCAGTAATGTATTAGGCTTCAGCTATGCTAGGGTTAGGACAATGTCTAGAGCAATGCAATGATCAGTAATGTATTAGGCTTCAGCTATGCTAGGGCTAGGACAATGTCTAGAGCAATGCAATGATCAGTAATGTATTAGGCTTCAGCTATGCTAGGGCTAGGACAATGTCTAGAGCAGTACAGTGATCAGTACTGTATTAGGGCTTCAGCTATGCTAGGGCTAGGGCAATGTCTAGCAATAACAATGATCAGTAATGTATTAGGCCTTCAGCTATGCTAGGGCTAGGACAATGTCTTAGCAATACAATGATCAGTAATGTATTAGTGCTTCAGCTATGCTAGGGCTAGGACAATGTCTAGAGCAATACAATGATCAGTAATGTATTAGTGCTTCAGCTATGCTAGGGCCAGGACAATGTCTAGAGCAATACAGTGATCAGTAATGTATTAGTGCTCTAGGGCTAGGACAATGTCTAGAGCAATACAATGATCAGTAATGTATTAGTGCTTCAGCTATGCTAGGGCTAGGACAATGTCTAGAGCAATACTATGATCAGTAATGTATTGGGCTTCAGCTATGCTAGGGCTGGGACAATGTCTAGCAATACAATGATCAGTAATGTATTAGTGCTTCAGCTATGCTAGGGCTAGGACAATGTCTAGAGCAGTACAGTGATCAGTACTGTATTAGGGCTTCAGCTATGCTAGGGCTAGGGCAATGTCTAGCAATAACAATGATCAGTAATGTATTAGGCCTTCAGCTATGCTAGGGCTAGGACAATGTCTTAGCAATACAATGATCAGTAATGTATTAGTGCTTCAGCTATGCTAGGGCTAGGACAATGTCTAGAGCAATACAATGATCAGTAATGTATTAGTGCTTCAGCTATGCTAGGGCCAGGACAATGTCTAGAGCAATACAGTGATCAGTAATGTATTAGTGCTCTAGGGCTAGGACAATGTCTAGAGCAATACAATGATCAGTAATGTATTAGTGCTTCAGCTATGCTAGGGCTAGGACAATGTCTAGAGCAATACTATGATCAGTAATGTATTAGGCTTCAGCTATGCTAGGGCTGGGACAATGTCTAGCAATACAATGATCAGTAATGTATTAGTGCTTCAGCTATGCTAGGGCTAGGACAATGTCTAGAGCAATACAATGATCAGTAATGTATTAGTGCTTCAGCTATGCTAGGGCCAGGACAATGTCTAGAGCAATACAGTGATCAGTAATGTATTAGTGCTTCAGCTATGCTAGGGCTAGGACAATGTCTAGAGCAATACAATGATCAGTAATGTATTAGGCTTCAGCTATGCTAGGGCTAGGACAATGTCTAGAGCAATGCAATGATCAGTAATGTATTAGGGCTTCAGCTATGCTAGGGCTGGGACAATGTCTAGCAATACAATGATCAGTAATGTATTAGGCTTCAGCTATGCTAGGGCTGGGACAATGTCTAGCAATACAATGATCAGTAATGTATTAGTGCTTCAGCTATGCTAGGGCTAGGACAATGTCTAGAGCAGTACAATGATCAGTAATGTATTAGGGCTTCAGCTATGCTAGGGTTAGAGCAATGAGAGGATTTCACCCTTTGGCTACAAGTAATTGATTTGATTGTTTGTTGTTGTTGTTGTTGTGTTCCCTCCATCGCACGGTCGCCACATATCATGGTGACTGTTAATTCGATAAGTCATAGCCATATTCTAAGCCCCCCCCCCCCTCTATTTATTTTGGGTTCCTCTCCTGAATCCCTCGTCCTCCATATGAATATTTGGTCAAGTGTAAAGTACATGAAGCCACACATCACTCTAGAGGGAACTAACCACATCTACACATCCGTCCCTAATGCCACACTCACCACCAGCACAAGTGGGAGAGGAGACTACCATACAACCTGAAATAGCAGTAGGTACTTGACTTCTATAGGAGAACAAGCACTCTCATGCAATATGGAAGTCAATATGGAAGTCAATGCCCGTCAGGTTCCCTTCCAAGCGATTTGAAGTCTTTTGAATATTTTTAAACTAGATCTTCCCAGTCTTTACCAGCTTCTCTGCCCCAACAGATATCCATACATATATACATATACATACATATATACATATATATATATAGTCCATACATATATATAGTCCATGCATATATATAGTCCATGCATATAGTCCATGCATATATATAGTCCATACATATATATAGTCCATACATATATATAGTCCATACATATATATAGTCCATACATATATATAGTCCATACATATATATAGTCCATACATATATATAGTCCATGCATATATATAGTCCATACATATATATAGTCCATGCATATATATAGTCCATACATATATATAGTCCATGCATATATATAGTCCATGCATATATATAGTCCATACACAGGGTTGTATACAGAAATTTTGCCAAGGGGGGGCGAACTTGAGATATGGAAAAATAAGGGGGGGGCGGAGAGCCTGGATGGTGCGGAAAGGGGACGTGCACCCTGGGCTTCCGCGTGGAGTACGAAAGTGTTTTACCCACAGGTATTTTTGCAGTACTAACTGTATATATAGCTGCTACTTATGATGGCATGCACTTTTTCTAAAATCTTTAGTACAACATTCCATCTTAAATATTTGCTGAAATTGCATGCTACGGCAATCAGCATATATAGATTAGATATAGTCACTTGTCACTCGTATAATGGAGGTGGGCTTTTGTGAAATCGAATTATGTTGCATTCCATGCATTTTCTTACAAAATCATGGACAACAGGTTTCATACACAATTTTTCTCTAGTTCTCTAGGGGGGGGGGGGGGGGGGGGGGGTGGAAATGGTTGGTCACTTGGTGCCCTAATTTTTGTTAATATTTTCTTAACATGTTCATAAGTCGTAAAAGGGGGGTCTGGGGGGAAGATCCCCCCATATTTTTTTTTGCTTTTACAATGTCTGAGGATAGCTATTTTGACTGACTGCCAATGGCATTATGCTATACCGAACTATGGCTAGACTGTATATATTTCTCATGATATTGTAGCTGCTTGGAAAAAGGAGAGCATGTGTCATGACACGATGACATCACACACCACCACGTGCTCTCCTTTGTAGGTTTGTCACTTCTTTTGTTTCTCCTTCTTTCCCACTCCCTCTCTCTCAGTATTTTTAACTCAGTCCATTATGTCATGGTCTTCAAGTCTAATCTTAGACATGATGTCATCACACGCCACCACGTGTTCTCCTTTGTAGGTTTGTCACTTCTTCAGTTCCCTCCTTCTTTCCCACTCTCTCTCAGTATTTTTAACTCAGTCCATTATGTCATGGTCTTAAAGTCATCACACACCACCACGTGTTCTCCTTTGTAGGTTTGTCACTTCTTCAGTTCCCTCCTTCTTTCCCACTCTCTCTCAGTATTTTTAACTCAGTCCATTATGTCATGGTCTTAAAGTCTCTATAAAAGAAACCTTACTAGCTGATTTCTCTTCATATTAATATGGATATTCGCTCATACTTTGCAAGTACTTCTCAAGCCTCTTCTCATGCTAATAGCAGCGATAGCGAAGATAGCAGAACAGATAGCTCTGAGCATGTCGAGGCATCTAGTCCTAGCCTTAGTCCTCCACCTTCAAAGAAAAGCAAGCAAAACAAACACCGCTCTTCTGTATCCACGAAGAGAAAATACTCTAAGAGCTGGGAGAAAGATTTCAGTTGGCTCTATTATGACGAGGATAGCGATGGTGCCTTTTGCAAGGTTTGCAAGCAATCTGGTCTGCAGCGTACTGGAGGAGTGTGGGTCACACAACCTTGCAGAAATTGGAAGAAAGCTGTTGAAAAAATGAAAGCTCATGCGAGAAGTGACTTCCATATCCATGCAACTCAAGCTCTTTTTGCAGCTAAAGGAGCAGCCAAAGGTGGAACAGTTGTACAGCAACTCCAGAATGTTTTAGCTCGCAAAAGAGCTCAGAACAGAGCTGCAGTGAAGTGCCTGATCCTACTCACTCATTTTCTTACGAAAGAACAAGTTGCACATTCGACAAAATTTGAGAAGCTGGTTGACGTGGTGGTTCGATGTGGCAGCCAACATTTGAAGCAATTCTTAGAAACTGCACCAAGAAATGCTGTGTACACATCAAGAGTGGCTGTGGTTGAATTCATCGAATCATTGGGGACATGGGTGGAGGAGTCGATTCTGAAGCGACTTCAAAAGGCACCTATGTACAGCCTCATGGCAGATGAGTGCACAGATGTCACCAACGTAGAAGAATTGTCTGTGTTTTGCCGCTGGGAGGAAGATGGTGTACCAGTAGAGTGCTTTCTGGAGCTTATTCCATTGAAGAAGGCTGATGCAGAGACCATCTATTCTAATCTCATCGATTGTTTAAAGAAGAAAGGTCTACAAGTCGGAAGAATAGTTGGATTGGGATTTGATGGAGCTGCAACTTTTTCTGGACGAAAGACCGGGGTTCAGGCACGTATCAAGAAACATACTCCTCACGCTCTGTTTATACACTGCCACTGTCACTTACTGCAGTTGGCTTGTGTGCAAGCTGCCAATAAAACTCCTGGAATTGCTCATGTTTACAGAACATTGACTACTCTTTGGAAGCATTTTCGCAATTCCCCCAAGCGAGCAGAGTGTCTGAAGGAGGTACAGCACGTTCTTGAACTTCCAGAAATGAAAGTGATCAAGCCATCTGACACACGCTGGCTGGCACATGAAAGGTGTGTCAAAGCTGTCAAAGCAAGTTATTCTGCAATTGTAATCACCATTGGGAACATCTACGAGACGTCCCACGAGCCAGAAGCTCTTGGAATCCATGGTGCCCTCTGCAAATTGTCTACGATTGCCAGCTATATATTTGCTTGATTTCACTCTACCACAAGTAGCCAAGCTCAGCAAAGCACTTCAGGCAGAGCAGCTTGACCTCTCGTTGATATCATTCCTTGTTGATGCTACTGTTAAATCCTTGGATGATGCAGTTTTGCCTGGAGCGAACTGGGTGTTGGAGCTTCTTGAAAACGTTGAAGACTTGAAGTCATCTACAAAGGTGTCTATTGACGCTAATAAAATACTTTCGTTTCAGAATGTTGTTGGTAAGCCTTTTGTTGCTGATTTAAAGGCCAACATAACAAGCCGATTTTCTTCATCCAACGCTGTTGTATCAGCATTGTCTATATTCGATCCACGGAAAGTTCCAAAACCAGATTCAGTATCTTTTCCCACTTATGGAGACACGTCTGTTGAGAAACTGATTGCTCACTACGGAGAAGATAGAGATGCAGAAACATTGGATGGAGAAGAAACAGTGAAGACAGCCATGATTTCCACTGAAATACTTACAGAGTGGAAAACATTCCGCCAGCTGTTAGTCAAGCAACCACGGGATACTACTGCATCACAGCTGAAAGAACTTGTTTCAAACGACATGCTCAAGGCCATGTTTCCCAATTTGCACAAGATTGCCTCCATCTGCTTATCGATTCCAGTTTCTACTGCTTCTGTGGAGAGAAGCTTCTCACAGATGAAGATGATCAAGACTCGTTTGCGTAATTCTCTAAGTGACTGCAGCCTTTCTCACCTTATGAGGATTGCTATAGAGGCACCAGAAGTACTCTCTGAGAGCGACCTTGAAGAGATTGTGGACGTATGGCAGAGAAAACCAAGAAGAACCTCAGTTTGACATTCCTATCATTTGAACCTGATATCATAAGCTTATTACACCTTTCTTGTATTACACCTTTCTTGACATTATTAAAAAAAAAATCTCTAATTTCAAGGGGGGGGGCGAGAATGATACAAGGGGGGGCGAATGCCCCCCCCCCCCCGCCCCCCCCTAAATACACCCCTGCATATATATAGTCCATACACATATATATAGTCCATACATATATATAATCCATACATACATATATATATAGTCCATACATTTATATAGTCCATGCATATATATAGTCCATGCATATATATAGTCCATACATATATATAGTCCATACATATATATAGTCCATACATATATATAGTCCATACATATATATATAGTCCATGCATATATATAGTCCATACATATATATAGTCCATGCATATATATAGTCCATACATATATATAGTCCATACATATATATAGTCCATACATATATATAGTCCATGCATATATATAGTCCATGCATATATATAATCCATGCATATATATAATCCATACATATATATATAGTCCATGCATATATATAGTCCATACATATATATAGTCCATACATATATATAGTCCATACATATATATAATCCATACATATATATATATATAGTCCATACATTTATATAGTCTATACATATATATAGTCCATGCATATATATAGTCCATGCATATATATAGTCCATGCATATATATAGTCCATGCATATATATAATCCATACATATATATATAGTCCAGCATATATATAGTCCATACATATATATAGTCCATACATATATATAGTCCATACATATATATAGTCCATACATATATATAATCCATACATATATATATATAGTCCATACATTTATATAGTCCATACATATATATAGTCCATGCATATATATAGTCCATACATATATATAGTCCATGCATATATATAGTCCATGCATATATATAGTCCATACATATATATATACATATATATATACATACATATATATATATATATATATAGTCCATACATATATATAGTCCATGCATATATATATAGTCCATACATATATATAGTCCATGCATATATATAGTCCATACATATTATATATATATATATATAGTCCATACATATATATAGTCCATGCATATATATAGTCCATGCATATATATAGTCCATACATATATATAGTCCATACATATATAATTATAGTCCATGCATATATATATATAGTACATACATATATATATATATACATATATATACATATATATATATAGTCCATACATATATATATCCATACATATATATAGTCCATACATATATATAGTCCATACATATATATATATATATATATAGTCCATACATATATATAGTCCATGCATATATATAGTCCATACATATATATAGTCCATGCATATATATAGTCCATACATATATATAGTCCATGCATATATATAGTCCATACATATATATAGTCCATGCATATATATAGTCCATGCATATATATAGTCCATGCATATATATAGTCCATGCATATATATAGTCCATACATATATATATAGTCCATGCATATATATAGTCCATACATATATATAGTCCATGCATATATATAGTACATACATATATATATATACATATATATATACATACATATATATATAGTCCATGCATATATATAGTACATACATATATATATAGTTACTTGGGGTGGAAAAAAACAATTTACCTAAACTTTGACCTACAGCCTGGCCTACGTGCTTGAAATCCAAAACAATATACCTAACTTTTCACAAGTGTCCCATGCAAGAGTTTAACACCTAGTGTGCTTGAAAATACCTCTTAATTTTTTGTTAACATGCAAAAATGTGAATTTTTTTTCACCCCAGCCAAAGGGGTGAAAAAGAAAAGTGATCGGGGTGAAAAAAAATATGCCTAGATAAACTAAACAACTAAACGACAGTAAATACACACATTTATGCGTCTTGGTTGATGCTCCACATTCGTAAATATAGTTTCCTCTTCTTTATGTATGTATATATTTACATCTATTGGGTGTAATACTTTTCCATTCTACTCATGGCAAGGGTATCATCCTCAAAGCAGAATGTTCCGCAGCCCCTTGATTTTGCTTTCAGGATTGGCAATGATGGACCAGCTATGAAGCGGGAGATCTCCACTATATCAACATCAGCAATCTTTGGCCAGTCCCATCGTATGTCTTTGGGATTTGCAGACAGCTGAACCGGTTTCATATATTTCATTTCGGCCTTTGTATCCTCACTGTCTACATCATCACTGAAGAGGAGCTGAACTTGTCCCCAATAATATTTCATCGGTAGTAAATAACGTTCAGCATAGAACTCACCAACTTTGACAGCACTAGCCGGTGGCAGATCTTTGGAAACTCTTCTTCTCTTTAAGGCTTTATTCATTGTACTTTCTAACCTGTCTTCATCAATACCAGCGAGCTCCTCCTCATCACCACTACTATTGTTGCTGCTACTAGACTCTTCTGCACGTCTAGCAACAGGTGAAAGTTGCAGCTTCTTCTTTGCTGTTTTTTCCCTTTTATCCACCTGTCTCTTCAAGTCTTTAGTAGCAAGGAGGGCACCATGCATACTAGCACGTTTTCTCTTTGCTGGTTGTGATGGGGCACTGCTGGGACGTCTTCGAGATCTGATCACTTTCTAAAATGTGGTCTCATCTTCCACTGGCACAACATTGAAAACATACTTCGTCCCTGCTGGAGCATACTGTTGAAGTGTCTTCATTAGCTCTATTGTGATCGTCTTGTTCTCAAGAGTTTCGTAGGATTGTGTCGGCTCTAAGCATGATGTAGCAGGGGGAGGTGAACCAAAAGGTATGCTGGGGGATGCTGCCGCATGTGAGGCTGAAGGCACACTTGATGAAGCTGATGCCGTGTTATCAGTTGTGCTTGTTAGAGGGTATAGAACTGGGTCACCACCTTCCTCCCTTGGTTTCCAGCTGATACCCACTTGTTATATTGTGGCCACTTTCAACTTACCTAATCGTGACATTTTGTACTTCATCTTATCAGCAGGGAAGATACCAGTGGCTCGAAAGCCAGCAGTTACATTACTTGTGCTCAAACCTTTATGCCAGATCCTGCAGAGAAGGTTCACAAAAGATGCTTTGCGGAGAGGCTCCCGTGCACCTGTTTGATGGACTCTATGTGTGAGGTATTCTTCGTAGTAGCTCTTGAGAGGGTTGAAGCATCCAAAGGTTGCAGTGTGTCGGTGCAGTGGGCTGGTAGCTTGAGGATTGAGATGTTCTCACTCTCTGCCAGTTCAACAATAGCAGCAGAGGTGTGTGTGAGGTGACCATCAAATATTAATAGGAGAGGACCGAGTAGAATTTGTCATAGAAAATGGTTGTTGTCATCCATCCATTCTCACTTACAGCATAGTAAGTGTTTGGGAGTGAATCTTCTCCAAGCCAATTAGTCATGACATTCTTTCCTCTTGAAGATGATGAGAGGATCCAATGCCGAGCCATCTGCGCAACACACAATGCCAACACTGTAGTAGTGTTTTCGCGATTTGCGCCACAAGATACTCTCACAGGGGTCATTCCATGTCAAATCAACCAATGGTTGGAACCACCCCCTCTCAGATTTTGTTCAAATTTTTGTCAGTAGAAGACATTGGTACAAAAACTTTGTGTGCCAAGTTATTTAGTTTAACTCGCAATATTAAGGGAGATATGGCTGATGGAAGTTTTCCCGTTGCTAATGGCAACTGTTTGGCCATGCCCACAAAATAACCTATTTTGCCTATAATAAATTATCGTCCCAAGTATACGAGCCAGACTCACAAAAGTTGGGGCCCTGGACCAATTTTTCATGAAGATTAAGAATCTGCAGTCAAAATTTGGCTATCTCTTATACTTTATGCAATATAGGGGTTAAGATGTGACGGATTCACGCCCCAAAAAGTGGGTGTGGGGTGTGGTCAAAATGGTTCCAACTTTGTTTCTAGGAAGCATTTTGACCACACCCCACAGAACAGAGACACCTATGCTGAACAAGGCCACAGGAACACCTATGCGGGGAACCATTTGCATTTTTTTAATTTTACTTATGGTTACAACTTTAGAGCTCCGTAGATTCTGCAAACTTCATGGTATGGACTTCATATATAGCTCAAAAGAGAGGTCTCTCTGTGTGCTCTCTTTTGATACTAAAATATGTTTCATAGGTATAACTGCAAGTTACTAGACCCTAAAGTGGAGGGACATCAAAAACACGAATGTCAAAAACCTCAGCCTAAATAACTCCAGATTGCTAAGTGCTAAATGAAATTGGTACCAGTGGCTAGAGGAAGCCCTGGGCTATTCAATGACCTTTTTCATTAGGCGTTAAAATGTACCACCTCTTTTGCCCAAAACCACTCCCCCCTTTTCAACTAGACATCGTTTGCAGAGCATGGAGACTGATAGATGGTATTTCTTAGCTGTGGACTTGACAGATGCTCCTGCTTCCACTGCCCCACTAACAGAAGCCTCTGTCCACAGCTTAGGCCTTGCAACGTAGGTACGAGGCATACTTCTAAAGAAGCTAGTGTCTCAGATGATGATCTTAATCTGTAGCGCAGTCAGTTACACGTGTAAGAAAAGAAAAAAGGCATTTATTAACGAGACAAATATATATTGTTAGACTCTTCTAGTACCACACACTATCTTAGACCTAACTCAACCTCACAATCCCCACCCAGCTATCTTGCCTGAGAATCCCAGAGATATATGCTGCCACCAGAGTTAGTGAAGTCTTATTATTTCCAAACGCCAGCAACACAAACATCAGAAGTGAACAATAGGACTAACCAATTTTTATGTGCCCAGCTCTGTCTGTTCATTCTGACCAATCAAATACATACAGCTAGGCATAGAGCATGTGGCTTCAAATATAATCATAAACATAGTGAATGGGGTGGGAAAAAAAAACACACATGGGGTCAATAAAAAATGTTTTTATTGACCTCCCAGTAGCTAAAATGAGTGGGGTGATAAAAAAACATGCTTGGCTATAGAATGTTAATGGTCTGATTTAACTTTGCCTTAGATGGCTGAGAGACTACTTCCTTAGGAGTATTTAAACAAAAAAAGCAAGGTGGTGCAGCGAAAACGTTGTGCGAGAGAACGAAATTACTAACAATTGAAAAAAACTTGAAAGTTACTTTTCATGTAGTTGTTTCAGCTTTTTCTTCAGCATATAAATAATATAAGTGTAAATTTAACTCCACTGGGTATAAATATTATACAGAACCAAGCGAACGTATGGAAGATCAAATATGTTTTAAAAAATGTGACTGGTGGGGGGGGGGCTGTTTTTTTTCACCACACATACCCCCCTGTTCTTTTTCACCCCAATTGACTATATACATATATATACATACATATATATATAGTCCATGCATATATATAGTCCATGCATATATATAGTCCATACATATATATAGTCCATGCATATATATAGTCCATACATATATATAGTCCATGCATATACATAGTCCATACATATATATAGTCCATACATATATATAGTCCATACATATATATAGTCCATACATATATAGTCCATACATATATATAGTCCATGCATATATATAGTCCATGCATATATATAGTCCATGCATATATATAGTCCATACATATATATAGTCCATGCATATATATAGTCCATACATATATATAGTCCATACATATATATAGTCCATGCATATATATAGTCCATACACTAGTCCATACATATATATAATCCATACATATATATATAGTCCATACATATATATAGTCCATGCATATATATAGTCCATACACATATATATAGTCCATACATATATATAGTCCATACATATATATATATAGTCCATACATTTATATAGTCCATACATATATATAGTCCATGCATATATATAGTCCATACATATATATAGTCCATGCATATATATAGTCCATACACATATATATAATCCATACATATATATATATAGTCCATACATTTATATAGTCCATGCATATATATAATCCATACATATATATATATATAGTCCATACATTTATATAGTCCATACATATATATAGTCCATGCATATCAGGGTTGTATACAGAAATTTTGCCAAGGGGGGGCGAACTTGAGATATGGAAAAATAAGGGGGGGCGGAGAGCCTGGATGGTGCGGAAAGGGGACGTGCACCCTGGGCTTCCGCGTGGAGTACGAAAGTGTTTTACCCACAGGTATTTTTGCAGTACTAACTGTATATATAGCTGCTACTTATGATGGCATGCACTTTTTCTAAAATCTTTAGTACAACATTCCATCTTAAATATTTGCTGAAGTTGCATGCTACGGCAATCAGCATATATAGATTAGATATAGTCACTTGTCACTCGTATAATGGAGGTGGGCTTTTGTGAAATCGAATTATGTTGCATTCCATGCATTTTCTTACAAAATCATGGACAACAGGTTTCATACACAATTTTTCTCTAGTTCTCTAGGGGGGGGGGGGGGGGGGGGGGGTGGAAATGGTTGGTCACTTGGTGCCCTAATTTTTTTAAATATTTTCTTAACATGTTTATAAGTCGTAAAAGGGGGGTCTGGGGGGAAGATCCCCCCATATTTTTTTTTGCTTTTACAATGTCTGAGGATAGCTATTTTGACTGACTACCAATGGCATTATGCTATACCGAACTATGGCTAGACTGTATATATTTCTCATGATATTGTAGCTGCTTGGAAAAAGGAGAGCATGTGTCATGACACGATGACATCACACACCACCACGTGCTTGTAGGTTTGTCACTTCTTTTGTTTCTCCTTCTTTCCCACTCACTCTCTCTCAGTATTTTTAACTCAGTCCATTATGTCATGGTCTTCAAGTCTAATCTTAGACATGATGTCATCACACGCCACCACGTGTTCTCCTTTGTAGGTTTGTCACTTCTTCAGTTCCCTCCTTCTTTCCCACTCTCTCTCAGTATTTTTAACTCAGTCCATTATGTCATGGTCTTAAAGTCATCACACACCACCACGTGTTCTCCTTTGTAGGTTTGTCACTTCTTCAGTTCCCTCCTTCTTTCCCACTCTCTCTCAGTATTTTTAACTCAGTCCATTATGTCATGGTCTTAAAGTCTCTATAAAAGAAACCTTACTAGCTGATTTCTCTTCATATTAATATGGATATTCGCTCATACTTTGCAAGTACTTCTCAAGCCTCTTCTCATGCTAATAGCAGCGATAGCGAAGATAGCAGAACAGATAGCTCTGAGCATGTCGAGGCATCTAGTCCTAGCCTTAGTCCTCCACCTTCAAAGAAAAGCAAGCAAAACAAACACCGCTCTTCTGTATCCACGAAGAGAAAATACTCTAAGAGCTGGGAGAAAGATTTCAGTTGGCTCTATTATGACGAGGATAGCGATGGTGCCTTTTGCAAGGTTTGCAAGCAATCTGGTCTGCAGCGTACTGGAGGAGTGTGGGTCACACAACCTTGCAGAAATTGGAAGAAAGCTGTTGAAAAAATGAAAGCTCATGCGAGAAGTGACTTCCATATCCATGCAACTCAAGCTCTTTTTGCAGCTAAAGGAGCAGCCAAAGGTGGAACAGTTGTACAGCAACTCCAGAATGTTTTAGCTCGCAAAAGAGCTCAGAACAGAGCTGCAGTGAAGTGCCTGATCCTACTCACTCATTTTCTTACGAAAGAACAAGTTGCACATTCGACAAAATTTGAGAAGCTGGTTGACGTGGTGGTTCGATGTGGCAGCCAACATTTGAAGCAATTCTTAGAAACTGCACCAAGAAATGCTGTGTACACATCAAGAGTGGCTGTGGTTGAATTCATCGAATCATTGGGGACATGGGTGGAGGAGTCGATTCTGAAGCGACTTCAAAAGGCACCTATGTACAGCCTCATGGCAGATGAGTGCACAGATGTCACCAACGTAGAAGAATTGTCTGTGTTTTGCCGCTGGGAGGAAGATGGTGTACCAGTAGAGTGCTTTCTGGAGCTTATTCCATTGAAGAAGGCTGATGCAGAGACCATCTATTCTAATCTCATCGATTGTTTAAAGAAGAAAGGTCTACAAGTCGGAAGAATAGTTGGATTGGGATTTGATGGAGCTGCAACTTTTTCTGGACGAAAGACCGGGGTTCAGGCACGTATCAAGAAACATACTCCTCACGCTCTGTTTATACACTGCCACTGTCACTTACTGCAGTTGGCTTGTGTGCAAGCTGCCAATAAAACTCCTGGAATTGCTCATGTTTACAGAACATTGACTACTCTTTGGAAGCATTTTCGCAATTCCCCCAAGCGAGCAGAGTGTCTGAAGGAGGTACAGCACGTTCTTGAACTTCCAGAAATGAAAGTGATCAAGCCATCTGACACACGCTGGCTGGCACATGAAAGGTGTGTCAAAGCTGTCAAAGCAAGTTATTCTGCAATTGTAATCACCATTGGGAACATCTACGAGACGTCCCACGAGCCAGAAGCTCTTGGAATCCATGGTGCCCTCTGCAAATTGTCTACGATTGCCAGCTATATATTTGCTTGATTTCACTCTACCACAAGTAGCCAAGCTCAGCAAAGCACTTCAGGCAGAGCAGCTTGACCTCTCGTTGATATCATTCCTTGTTGATGCTACTGTTAAATCCTTGGATGATGCAGTTTTGCCTGGAGCGAACTGGGTGTTGGAGCTTCTTGAAAACGTTGAAGACTTGAAGTCATCTACAAAGGTGTCTATTGACGCTAATAAAATACTTTCGTTTCAGAATGTTGTTGGTAAGCCTTTTGTTGCTGATTTAAAGGCCAACATAACAAGCCGATTTTCTTCATCCAACGCTGTTGTATCAGCATTGTCTATATTCGATCCACGGAAAGTTCCAAAACCAGATTCAGTATCTTTTCCCACTTATGGAGACACGTCTGTTGAGAAACTGATTGCTCACTACGGAGAAGATAGAGATGCAGAAACATTGGATGGAGAAGAAACAGTGAAGACAGCCATGATTTCCACTGAAATACTTACAGAGTGGAAAACATTCCGCCAGCTGTTAGTCAAGCAACCACGGGATACTACTGCATCACAGCTGAAAGAACTTGTTTCAAACGACATGCTCAAGGCCATGTTTCCCAATTTGCACAAGATTGCCTCCATCTGCTTATCGATTCCAGTTTCTACTGCTTCTGTGGAGAGAAGCTTCTCACAGATGAAGATGATCAAGACTCGTTTGCGTAATTCTCTAAGTGACTGCAGCCTTTCTCACCTTATGAGGATTGCTATAGAGGCACCAGAAGTACTCTCTGAGAGCGACCTTGAAGAGATTGTGGACGTATGGCAGAGAAAACCAAGAAGAACCTCAGTTTGACATTCCTATCATTTGAACCTGATATCATAAGCTTATTACACCTTTCTTGTATTACACCTTTCTTGACATTATTTAAAAAAAAATCTCTAATTTCAAGGGGGGGGGCGAGAATGATACAAGGGGGGGCGAATGCCCCCCCCCCCCCGCCCCCCCCTAAATACACCCCTGCATATATATAGTCCATACACATATATATAGTCCATACATATATATAATCCATACATACATATATATATAGTCCATACATTTATATAGTCCATGCATATATATAGTCCATGCATATATATAGTCCATACATATATATAGTCCATACATATATATAGTCCATACATATATATAGTCCATACATATATATATAGTCCATGCATATATATAGTCCATACATATATATAGTCCATGCATATATATAGTCCATACATATATATAGTCCATACATATATATAGTCCATACATATATATAGTCCATGCATATATATAGTCCATGCATATATATAATCCATGCATATATATAATCCATACATATATATATAGTCCATGCATATATATAGTCCATACATATATATAGTCCATACATATATATAGTCCATACATATATATAATCCATACATATATATATATATAGTCCATACATTTATATAGTCTATACATATATATAGTCCATGCATATATATAGTCCATGCATATATATAGTCCATGCATATATATAGTCCATGCATATATATAATCCATACATATATATATAGTCCAGCATATATATAGTCCATACATATATATAGTCCATACATATATATAGTCCATACATATATATAGTCCATACATATATATAATCCATACATATATATATATAGTCCATACATTTATATAGTCCATACATATATATAGTCCATGCATATATATAGTCCATACATATATATAGTCCATGCATATATATAGTCCATGCATATATATAATCCATACATATATATATAGTCCATGCATATATATAGTCCATACATATATATAGTCCATACATATATATAGTCCATACATATATATAATCCATACATATATATATATAGTCCATACATTTATATAGTCCATACATATATATAGTCCATGCATATATATAGTCCATACATATATATAGTCCATGCATATATATAGTCCATGCATATATATAATCCATACATATATATATAGTCCATGCATATATATAGTCCATACATATATATAGTCCATACATATATATAGTCCATGCATATATATAGTCCATACATATATATAGTCCATGCATATATATAGTCCATGCATATATATAATCCATACATATATATATAGTCCATGCATATATATAGTCCATACATATATATAGTCCATACATATATATAGTCCATGCATATATATAGTCCATGCATATATATAGTCCATACATATATATAGTCCATACATATATATAGTCCATACATATATATAGTCCATACATATATATATAGTCCATGCATATATATAGTCCATACATATATATAGTCCATGCATATATATAGTCCATACATATATATAGTCCATACATATATATAGTCCATACATATATATAGTCCATGCATATATATAGTCCATGCATATATATAATCCATGCATATATATAATCCATACATATATATATAGTCCATGCATATATATAGTCCATACATATATATAGTCCATACATATATATAGTCCATACATATATATAATCCATACATATATATATATATAGTCCATACATTTATATAGTCTATACATATATATAGTCCATGCATATATATAGTCCATGCATATATATAGTCCATGCATATATATAGTCCATGCATATATATAATCCATACATATATATATAGTCCAGCATATATATAGTCCATACATATATATAGTCCATACATATATATAGTCCATGCATATATATAGTCCATGCATATATATAGTCCATGCATATATATAGTCCATACATATATATATAGTCCATGCATATATATAGTCCATACATATATATAGTCCATGCATATATATAGTCCATACATATATATATAGTCCATACATATATATAGTCCATGCATATATATAGTCCATACATATATATAGTCCATGCATATATATAGTCCATACATATATATATAGTCCATGCATATATATAGTCCATACATATATATATATAGTCCATACATTTATATAGTCCATACATATATATAGTCCATGCATATATATAGTCCATACATATATATAGTCCATGCATATATATAGTCCATGCATATATATAATCCATACATATATATATAGTCCATGCATATATATAGTCCATACATATATATAGTCCATACATATATATAGTCCATGCATATATATAGTCCATGCATATATATAGTCCATACATATATATAGTCCATACATATATATAGTCCATACATATATATAGTCCATACATATATATATAGTCCATGCATATATATAGTCCATACATATATATAGTCCATGCATATATATAGTCCATACATATATATAGTCCATACATATATATAGTCCATACATATATATAGTCCATGCATATATATAGTCCATGCATATATATAATCCATGCATATATATAATCCATACATATATATATAGTCCATGCATATATATAGTCCATACATATATATAGTCCATACATATATATAGTCCATACATATATATAATCCATACATATATATATATATAGTCCATACATTTATATAGTCTATACATATATATAGTCCATGCATATATATAGTCCATGCATATATATAGTCCATGCATATATATAGTCCATGCATATATATAATCCATACATATATATATAGTCCAGCATATATATAGTCCATACATATATATAGTCCATACATATATATAGTCCATGCATATATATAGTCCATGCATATATATAGTCCATGCATATATATAGTCCATACATATATATATAGTCCATGCATATATATAGTCCATACATATATATAGTCCATGCATATATATAGTCCATACATATATATATAGTCCATACATATATATAGTCCATGCATATATATAGTCCATACATATATATAGTCCATGCATATATATAGTCCATACATATATATAGTCCATACATATATATAGTCCATACATATATATAGTCCATACATATATATAGTCCATACATATATATAGTCCATACATATATAGTGTGTCTAGCCCTTCTGGAGTAAGTTTGAATGTTCTCAGCACTAATGCTATCAAGAGCAGCTACCACATTAGGAGGAAGTCCCCATCATATATTGTATGTGCAATCAGCTCTGGTGTATCTCTTCCATTGTGCCCAACAATGTTCGATTGGATTGATCTCGCAGTGCTATTTTGGGAGGAATTGGCAAGCAAGGCCATGGCTATGAAGGAAGTATTCTACCTGATTAGGAAGTGGCAAGGACGGCCATGGCTATGAAGGAAGTATTCTACCTGATTAGGAAGTATTCTACCTGATTAGGAAGTGGCAAGCATGGCCATGGCTATGAAGGAAGTATTCTACCCGATTAGGAAGTATTCTACCTGATTAGGAAGTGGCAAGCATGCCATGGCTATGAAGGAAGTATTCTACCTGATTAGGAAGTATTCTACCTGATTAGGAAGTGACAGGCAAGGCCATGGCTATGAAGGAAGTATTCTACCTGATTAGGAAGTATTCTACCTGATTAGGAAGTATTCTACCTGATTAGGAAGTGGCAAGCATGGCCATGGCTATGAAGGAAGTATTCTACCTGATTAGGAAGTATTCTACCTGATAGGAAGTGACAGGCAAGGCCATGGCTCTGAAGGAAGTATTCTACCTGATTAGGAAGTGGCAAGCACGGCCATGGCTATGAAGGAAGTACTCTACCTGATTTTTCTCGTGAATGAAATCCGAATGACTTGCTAATCCCTTCCACATATTACCCCCTTTCATTTAGATGGTATTGCCCTCTCTGCCCTGTAAACTGTCAACCATTCCTCTGGCTATATGAACTCTCTCCAACTCCAGTCCTTCGCATTAACTTTGCCATGGAGATATGCTTTCCATAAACACTGTGTCGTGCATTAATGGCCACCTTCTTTGGCATGAATGGTTGGCATGAAGTGAGTCTTCTGCCAATGCCACGTGACAAGGTCAAGCCAGTACGTACAGTCGACAGCCATTTTCTTTAGGGTACTTTGCGCAGTTTTGACTGCAGTACTCATCAGCCTCAGAGATGTTCCACCAGTCCAGTAACCACGCGAGCCTCCCCATATTCAATCAGGGTTCTTCGACTCGTACGAATATCAGAGTCATCTCCTTTTTTGCACCATTTTCACTTGAGTTCAACAAAGATGGCATTGCTCTCTGTGATGGTATCTGAGGATACCATACCAGAGCAACAACTCTTAGGATGTATTGTCTGGTTCTCAGGTTGACCTCAGCGTGTAGACTCATCATCGAATACTTTCATCACGGAAGATGAAGATATTTTTCTGCCTATGGCCAGGAGGAGAAGAACCATCAGGAAGAGCTTACTTTGCATTGTCACTTGCAGCCAAGCCTTTTGGTAGGAAATCACTGGATAATAGTTGACGAAGAAACTTTTGTCGATGACATCAGATCCAAGTTCATGTGGCCATTTTTGAGCAGTCTGTACACGCACACTTCTTGGACAGCCAGGCTCAAGAATGCTGTTGGGTGTAAGAGAACTTCATTAATCCAATGCCGGAAAGAATGATGTCATATTCTGACGACCTATTACTACAGCGACCTCAATAATCAACTTGAATTTTTACTCTCTCAGACATTTCAACTAGATGCTCTAGCCTTCATCAGGGACGCGTACATGTTACAAGCAGCTTCATTTAATTCTCCATTTTTCCATGGGTTCCTTTACTTTTGTACTTCCCTGCTGACTGGCGGGAAACTGCCACCATTCCTAAATAAAGTGCACTTCCATTCTCATACTGTTGGCTCATCGATGACAGAGCTCATCAACTTGGCGGCGTCAGTGTGTGTTGCTCCCTCTCTACAGCCAGTGCCCAATGAAGAGTCGTAGCTAGAGACATCGAATTATCCCTAGAAAGTGAGCCAGCCCATCTTGTACGTGGTTACAAATATTCTGTTATAGTTTCTTCACTGAAATCATAGCTATCAAGAAGTGTAAGTGGAAGGTTAATCTGCACCACTCTGATCAGAGCAGAAGGTGACTCAACAGAAGTGGTTTGCTCAACAGAAGGAAATCTTCTAGAAGTAGGAGGTTGGTCTCCTCCAGAAATGGAGTGCTGGTCAGAAGATCCATCAGCGAAAATGGTGGAATCCAATTTTGTGCTTAGCCTCCCTTGCCTTGACTATCTTGAGGGTAGTGGGTGTTGTTAGGGTTAGATGGGTGTGGCTAAAACACAATCGCCAGTTACTTTCACTTACTCCAATCTTTGATGTGCTTTATTTAGAATTAGCATGGCACCATTCTGTGCTTTAACTTAGCGACCAGAACAATTTAAAGTTTTTTTCTTGGAATATGAATTCTTAGAACAAGTTGAGTATGTTCTCCCAGTGGTGGTCGAGGGTAGAAAACAAAATACAAATTGCTGGAGTTATTCCTGATGAAGGCTAGAGCATCTAGTCACATTCCTGATGAAGGCTAGAGCATCTAGTCATTATTCCTGATGAAGGCTAGAGCATCTAGTCATTATTCCTGATGAAGGCTAGAGCATCTAGTCATATTCCTGATGGAGGCTAGAGCATCTAGTCATTATTCCTGATGAAGGCTAGAGCATCTAGTCATTATTCCTGATGAAGGCTAGAGCATCTAGTCACATTCCTGATGAAGGCTAGAGCATCTAGTCATTATTCCTGATGAAGGCTAGAGCATCTAGTCATTATTCCTGATGAAGGCTAGAGCATCTAGTCACATTCCTGATGAAGGCTAGAGCATCTAGTCATTATTCCTGATGAAGGCTAGAGCATCTAGTCATTATTCCTGATGAAGGCTAGAGCATCTAGTCATATTCCTGATGAAGGCTAGAGCATCTAGTCATTATTCCTGATGAAGGCTAGAGCATCTAGTCATTATTCCTGATGAAGGCTAGAGAATCTAGTCATATTCCTGATGAAGGCTAGAGCATCTAGTCATTATTCCTGATGAAGGCTAGAGCATCTAGTCATTATTCCTGATGAAGGCTAGAGCATCTAGTCATTATTCCTGATGAAGGCTAGAGAATCTAGTCATTATTCCTGATGAAGGCTAGAGCATCTAGTCATTATTCCTGATGAAGGCTAGAGCATCTAGTCATTATTCCTGATGAAGGCTAGAGAATCTAGTCATTATTCCTGATGAAGGCTAGAGAATCTAGTCATTATTCCTGATGAAGGCTAGAGAATCTAGTCATATTCCTGATGAAGGCTGGAGCATCTAGTCATTATTCCTGATGAAGGCTAGAGAATCTAGTCATTGTTCCTGATGAAGGCTAGAGCATCTAGTCATTATTCCTGATGAAGGCTAGAGCATCTAGTCATTATTCCTGATGAAGGCTAGAGCATCTAGTCATTATTCCTGATGAAGGCTAGAGAATCTAGTCATATTCCTGATGAAGGCTAGAGCATCTAGTCATTATTCCTGATGAAGGCTAGAGCATCTAGTCATTATTCCTGATGAAGGCTAGAGAATCTAGTCATATTCCTGATGAAGGCTAGAGCATCTAGTCATTATTCCTGATGAAGGCTAGAGCATCTAGTCATTATTCCTGATGAAGGCTAGAGCATCTAGTCATATTCCTGATGAAGGCTAGAGCATCTAGTCATTGTTCCTGATGAAGGCTAGAGCATCTAGTCATTATTCCTGATGAAGGCTAGAGCATCTAGTCATTATTCCTGATGAAGGCTAGAGAATCTAGTCATTATTCCTGATGAAGGCTAGAGAATCTAGTCATATTCCTGATGAAGGCTAGAGCATCTAATCATTATTCCTGATGAAGGCTGGAGCATCTAGTCATTATTCCTGATGAAGGCTAGAGAATCTAGTCATTATTCCTGATGAAGGCTAGAGCATCTAGTCATTATTCCTGATGAAGGCTAGAGCATCTAGTCATTATTCCTGATGAAGGCTAGAGCATCTAGTCATTATTCCTGATGAAGGCTAGAGCATCTAGTCATTATTCCTGATGAAGGCTAGAGCATCTAGTCATTATTCCTGATGAAGGCTAGAGCATCTAGTCATATTCCTGATGAAGGCTAGAGCATCTAGTCATATTCCTGATGAAGGCTAGAGCATCTAGTCATTATTCCTGGTGAAGGCTAGAGCATCTAGTCATTATTCCTGATGAAGGCTAGAGCATCTAGTCATTATTCCTGATGAAGGCTAGAGAATCTAGTCATTATTCCTGGTGAAGGCTAGAGCATCTAGTCATTATTCCTGATGAAGGCTAGAGCATCTAGTCATATTCCTGATGAAGGCTAGAGCATCTAGTCATTATTCCTGATGAAGGCTAGAGCATCTAGTCATTATTCCTGATGAAGGCTAGAGCATCTAGTCATTATTCCTGGTGAAGGCTAGAGCATCTAGTCATATTCCTGATGAAGGCTAGAGCATCTAGTCATTATTCCTGATGAAGGCTAGAGCATCTAGTCATTATTCCTGATGAAGGCTAGAGCATCTAGTCATATTCCTGATGAAGGCTAGAGCATCTAGTCATTATTCCTGATGAAGGCTAGAGCATCTAGTCATTATTCCTGATGAAGGCTAGAGCATCTAGTCATTATTCCTGATGAAGGCTAGAGCATCTAGTCATTATTCCTGATGAAGGCTAGAGCATCTAGTCATTATTCCTGATGAAGGCTAGAGCATCTAGTCATTATTCCTGATGAAGGCTAGAGCATCTAGTCATTATTCCTGATGAAGGCTAGAGCATCTAGTCATTATTCCTGATGAAGGCTAGAGCATCTAGTCATTATTCCTGATGAAGGCTAGAGAATCTAGTCATTATTCCTGATGAAGGCTAGAGAATCTAGTCATATTCCTGATGAAGGCTAGAGCATCTAGTCATTATTCCTGATGAAGGCTAGAGCATCTAGTCATTATTCCTGATGAAGGCTAGAGCATCTAGTCATTATCCCTGATGAAGGCTAGAGCATCTAGTCATTATTCCTGATGAAGGCTAGAGCATCTAGTCATTATTCCTGATGAAGGCTAGAGCATCTAGTCATATTCCTGATGAAGGCTAGAGCATCTAGTCATTATTCCTGATGAAGGCTAGAGCATCTAGTCATTATTCCTGATGAAGGCTAGAGCATCTAGTCATTATTCCTGATGAAGGCTAGAGCATCTAGTCATTATTCCTGATGAAGGCTAGAGAATCTAGTCATTATTCCTGATGAAGGCTAGAGAATCTAGTCATATTCCTGATGAAGGCTAGAGCATCTAGTCATTATTCCTGATGAAGGCTAGAGCATCTAGTCATTATTCCTGATGAAGGCTAGAGAATCTAGTCATTATTCCTGATGAAGGCTAGAGCATCTAGTCATTATTCCTGATGAAGGCTAGAGAATCTAGTCATTATTCCTGATGAAGGCTAGAGCATCTAGTCATTATTCCTGATGAAGGCTAGAGCATCTAGTCATTATTCCTGATGAAGGCCAGAGCATCTAGTCATTATTCCTGATGAAGGCTAGAGCATCTAGTCATTATTCCTGATGAAGGCTAGAGCATCTAGTCATTATTCCTGATGAAGGCTAGAGCATCTAGTCATTATTCCTGATGAAGGCTAGAGCATCTAGTCGAAACGTCGAGAGAGTACAATTTCAAGTTGATTATTTAATAATGCCTTTGTGCGCACCGTAGTTACTGGTTTTGTTGAAGGTCTGTGCTATTCTTAAACATGTTTATGATGTTGAAGACCTTTACCAATTCCTAGGTGTAGTAAAAATGGATTATACGCAAGTTACATATGGTTAGATGGCAGGGGGGGGGGGATGGTGCCAGGCCAGGGTCTTTCATATAGGGGGGGGGGGGGTTTGTTACCAGGGTCTTTCATATAGGGGGAGGGGGCGGTGGTACCAGGGTCTTTCATATAGGTGGAGATGGGGGGGGGTGGTACCAGGGTCTTTCATATCAGGAATAGTGAGCTGCTAAAATTGCTGGCATTGAGTGAGCTAATTGAAGTTGATTATTGAGAAAATGATTGTATCTATAGCATGTTGACTGAGAATTCCTCGAGGTTGTTTGGGATTTTTAGCTAACAGCCGAGACATGTCCTGTTGTGCCAACACCCGGCCTTAACACCAGGCCTTAGCACCCGGCCTTAGCAACCGGCCTTAGCACCCGGCCTTAGCACCCGGCCTTAGCACCCGGCCTTAGCACCCGGCCTTAGCACCCGGCCTTAGCACCCGGCCTTAGCACCCGGCCTTAGAACCCGGCCTTAGCACCCGGCCTTAGCACCCGGCCTTAGCACCCGGCCTTAGCACCCGGCCTTAGCACCCGGCCTTAGCACCCGGCCTTAGCACCCGGCCTTAGCACCCGGCCTTAGCACCCGGCCTTAGCACCCGGCCTTAGCACCTGGCCTTGTCTGCCATGCCAGCACCTGGCCTTGACTGCCACTGGCCTAGTCTGCCATGCCAGCACCTGGCTTTGACTGCCATGCCAGCACCTGGCCTTGACTGCCATGCCAGCACCTGGCCTTGACTGCCACTGGCCTTGTCTGCCATGCCAGCACCTGGCCTTGACTGCCATGCCAGCACCTGGCCTTGACTGCCACTGGCCTTGTCTGCCATGCCAGCACCTGGCCTTGACTGCCATGCCAGCACCTGGCCTTGACTGCCACTGGCCTTGTCTGCCATGCCAACACCTGGCTTTGTCTGCCATGCCAACACCTTGTACAGTACTTCAAGTACAGACCACTCCTGGCATAGGAGTATTGTGTGAATCTGTGTGGGCATGTCAATGAAGTTACTCTTGTTGGCATACAGAAGACATGAAGCAGACCTGTACATGTATTGGCTGGCTGTACTTGGCTTGTTCCATATCCTCAAGCTTTATCCAATGCTGCCAGGGCTGAGCAGTAAGTGGACTTTAGCCACATGAGCTAGCTATGAGGGACAAGATGGTGAGATAGCCATGTGTCTGGGGAAAGCTAGGCTCTAGTTGCTGACAATAGTGGAAGCTTTCTGCCTTGTACACAACATAAGGTTTCGGCTTCTTCTTGGCTGTGATGACTCTCCTTGGGTAATGGTTGTTGTTGCAGTTCTCTTTATCTTTGCTGAGCCATCACAACACACTACACACTAACACAAACTTCTGGGTAGACAAATAAACATAATTAATGAATGACATCACTTGATGCACACCCATGTACTTCAATGACCCTTGACCTTTAGAACAGGCATAATAGATATTGTATGTGTATAAATTATGAGGTCAAGGGTCATTGAGTGGGTATTATATACAAACATCCCAATATTTCATGAAATGTTTCCCCCCTGGTTCCCCCCCTTCCCCTGTTGATGCCTGTGTCAGAGGTTAGTTCAGTGGCTGGCACAAGGAGAAGAGGCTAGCATTAGAGGGGGGAATAGCAGAGTTGGTGCAGATGTTGTAAGGCATGTGGGAGAGGGAGGGGCAGGAAGATGCTGGCGTATGGAGGCACTGGAAGCAGACACACATAGAGAGGTAGAGGTCGACTACAAGTAGCAAGTTGAGCTGGTGTAGGATCAGATTGGCATAATGGAGGGATGGTCAGACATAGTCAGGCCAGAGAAGATGAGCGAACAAAGCAAGAGGAAGAAGCTGACAAAACTGACCGAGTTAGGTGTGTATCTGATGAAAGAGAGTGCATGGACCTCTGGACGCCACCAAGAAGACCTCTGGACGCCATCAAGGAGACCTGGCAAGGAGACCTCTGGACGCCATCAAGGAGACCTCTGGATGCTATCAAGGAGACCTCTGGACGCCATCAAAGAGACCTCTGGACGCCACCAAGAAGATCTCTGGACACCATCAAGGAGACCTCTGGATGCCACCAAGGAGGCCTCTGGATGCCATCAAGGAGACCTCTGGATGCCATCATGGAGACCTCTGGATGCCATCAAGGAGACCTCTGGATGCCATCAAGGAGACCTCTGGACGCCATCAAGGAGACCTCTGGATGCCATCAAGGAGACCTCTGGATGCCATCAAGGAGACCTCTGGACGCCATCAAGGAAACCTCTGGACGCCACCAAGAAGATCTCTGGACGCCATCAAGGAGACCTCTGGATGCCACCAAGGAGGCCTCTGGACGCCATCAAGGTAACCTCTGGACGCCACCAAGAAGATCTCTGGACGCCATCAAGGAGACCTCTGGATGCCACCAAGGAGGCCTCTGGATGCCAACAAGGAGACCTCTGGTTGCCATCAAGGAGACCTCTGGACGCCATCAAGGAGACCTCTGGACGCCATCAAGGAGACCTCTGGATGCTATCAAGGAGACCTCTGGACGCCATCAAAGAGACCTCTGGACGCCATCAAGGAGACCTCTGGATGCCATCATGGAGACCTCTGGACGCCATCAAAGAGACCTCTGGATGCCATCAAGGAGACCTCTGGACGCCATCAAAGAGACCTCTGGACGTCATCAAGGAGACCTCTGGATGCCATCAAGGAGACCTCTGGACACCATCAAGGAGACCTCTAGATGCCACCAAGGCGACCTCTGGACGCCATCAAGGAGACCTCTGGACGCCATCAAGGAGACCTCTGGACGCCATCAAGAAGATCTCTGGATGCCATCAAGGAGACCTCTGGACGCCATCAAGGAGACCTCTGGATGCCATCAAGGAGACCTCTGGACGCCATCAAAGAGACCTGGACATCATCAAGGAGACCTCTGGATGTCATCAAGGAGACCTCTGGACGCCATCAAAGAGACCTCTGGACGCCATCAAGGAGACCTCTGGATGTCATCAAGGAGACCTCTGGACGCCATCAAGGAGACCTCTGGGCATCATCAAGGAGACCTCTGGACATCATCAAGGAGACCTCTGGACGCCATCAAGGAGACCTGGATGTCATCATGGAGACCTCTGGACGCCATCAAAGAGACCTCTGGATGCCATAAAGGAGACCTCTGGACATCATCAAGGAGACCTCTGGATGCCATCAAAGAGACCTCTGGACGCCATCAAAGAGACCTCTGGTCATCAAGGAGACCTCTGGACATCATCAAGGAGACCTCTGGATGCCATCAAGGAGACCTCTGGACGCCATCAAAGAGACCTCTGGATGCCACCAAGGAGACCTCTGGACGCCATCAAGGAGACCACTGGATGCCATCAAGGAGACCTGGATGTCATCATGGAGACCTCTGGACGGCATTAAGGAGACCTCTGGACGTCATCATGGAGACCTCTGGACGCCATCAAGGAGACCTCTGGACGTCATCATGGAGACCTGCGAGGGAACTGAATCCGAGGGGTGAATATTATATCCTGTGTAAAACAATTGTCGGTGGAGTTCAGTGTGGCATGTACCGATGAGTGTGGACCAGAGGCAGGACTAGAGTGAGAATCCTAGGCGGCACTGCCAGCGTCTGAATGAAGGGGTGAGAGGCAGCTTTGGGGGAGCAGCTTGTGTACGAGCAAAGGGGGAATTGGATGTGCCTCTCAAACAGTACCTGCAGAAGCCACCAGTGAGGCTGACTTGTGAGATGACTAGCTGAGTCTCCCTCTCATTTGCCATGCAGTTCAAGCACATGTTGTGCCCTGTTCAGAAATAAAATATCTGCATATGTTATTAATTATTTGGCACATTGGATGGTGGGGTTCACTGGGACCACTAAAAAGATACCCTTTACCAACCATGGGACCACTATAATGTTTTACCAACCGTGGGAGGGCCTACTAAAACTGCATAGACATCTAGTGGACAGATTCACCAGGGCTTTACGATATTGTAAGTGCACACACTCTCTCTGTGTGTGTGACATGGTGTTAAGAGGTGTTAATCAAACGTGAGCAGATGTCTACTACAGCATGTTCTTTACTACCAACAAGCAGCTTTCCTGGTCCAGTTCAAGGTCTGTGTTGTGAACTATTGTCATCCTATAATCTCACCATCCATGCCTGCTTCAGTTTGAAGGAGGTTGCTTGGAACTCCTACCAGTCTGAAGAGAAACTTCTCTATGAAAAGTTTAATTTTCCTGCTAGCATGCTCAAGATGCTATTTTATAATAGACAAGGATTTTATAGAGAAAGTGATAGAAATGGTTAGTGTGTGTGAAACTTGACATGGTTAGTCTGTGTGAAACTTGACATGGTTAGTGTGTGTGAAACTTGACATGGTTAGTCTGTGAAACTTGACATGGTTAGTCTGTGTGAAACTTGACATGGTTAGTGTGTGTGAAACTTGACAGGGTTAGTGTGTGTGAAACTTGACATGGTTAGTGTGTGTGAAACTTGACATGGTTAGTCTGTGAAACTTGACATGGTTAGTCTGTGTGAAACTTGACAGGGTTAGTGTGTGTGAAACTTGACATGGTTAGTCTGTGTGAAACTTGACATGGTTAGTGTGTGTGAAACTTGACATGGTTAGTCTGTGAAACTTGACATGGTTAGTCTGTGTGAAACTTGACATGGTTAGTCTGTGTGAAACTTGACATGGTTAGTCTGTGTGAAACTTGACATGGTTAGTCTGTGTTAAACTTGACATTGTTAAACTTGACATGGTTAGTCGGTGTGAAACTTGACATGGTTAGTCTGTGAAACTTGACATGGTTAGTCTGTGTGAAACTTGACATGGTTAGTGTGTGTGAAACTTGACATGGTTAGTCTGTGTTAAACTTGACATGGTTAGTCTGTGTGAAACTTGACATGGTTAGTCTGTGTTAGACTTGACATGGTTAGTCTGTGTGAAACTTGACATGGTTAGTCTGTGTGAAACTTGACATGGTTAGTCTGTGAAACTTGACATGGTTAGTCGGTGAAACTTGACATGGTTAGTCTGTGTTAAACTTGACATTGTTAAACTTGACATGGTTAGTCGGTGTGAAACTTGACATGGTTAGTCTGTGAAACTTGACATGGTTAGTCTGTGTGAAACTTGACATGGTTAGTCTGTGTTAAACTTGACATGGTTAGTCTGTGTGAAACTTGACATGGTTAGTCTGTGTTAGACTTGACATGGTTAGTCTGTGTGAAACTTGACATGGTTAGTCTGTGTGAAACTTGACATGGTTAGTCTGTGAAACTTACGACTGGGTCTTCATATATACCATTAAAGTTATGCATGGGAAAGAGAGAAGACACACTTGACTGTTTTGAGGCAGCTGGTGTACTACTCTATAGTGAAGGGGGAGGCAAGCTGGAAGGGTTTGGGGAAATAAAAATAGCCAAATTAACAGCTTACATGTAAGCTGCCAAAAATGAGTTTTATCCTAATAAGGATTGAGCATTAATTTTGTGCTGGGAATCCAGTGTCAGTCCATTACAGAGTTCACTCCCTAATAATGCACACTATCCAGCACCTGCATATTTGAGCCAGTGCATGCATGCATTACCAGTACATACATCACATACCTACACACATACATACTCATACCTACACGCATACACACATACCCACACACATACATACACATACCTACACACACATATATATACACATACCATCATACATAATATATCGACTAATGAAGAAATTACCTGCTGACTACAATAACCCTTTACCAAGAATATTGGTCTTCATTAGGTAAAGGGTCATCTGACTTTCTCAATAATTAAAAAAATTTACTCACTCGATGCTCAAGCCGAACAAGAACTGAGCAATGCGTCTGCAAGCTCATTGGTCAATTCCTGTTTCATTTCTAGTTTGAATAGTCGATCCAAAAACATCTTTGCCGCGTGTTTCTAGTTATTTCTTAAGGTCGCCTACAACATGTAAACCAAGTTACTCAGTGTAACACCAGGACTAACCAACATAGGTGTTAATGTTTACCGTTATTGCTAGAGTATACACACATGCCTATGTATTCATATATACACATAGACACATGCATCATAAGTAGTATTACTAGAGTATACACACATGCCTATGTATTCATATATACACATAGACACAGGCATCATAAGTAGTATTACTAGAGTATACACACATGCCTATGTATTCATATATACACATAGACACATGCATCATAAGTAGTATTGCTAGAGTATACACACATGCCTACATGTATGTATTCATATATACACATAGATATATGCATCATAAGTAGTATTACTAGAGTATACACATATGCCTATGTATTCATATAGACACATGCATCATAAGTAGTATTACTAGAGTATACACATATGCCTATGTATTCATATATATATACACATAGACACATGCATCATAAGTAGTATTACTAGAGTATACACATGCCTATGTATTCATATATACACATAGACACATGCATCATAAGTAGTATTACTAGAGTATACACACGTGCCTATGTATTCATATATACACATAGACACAGGCATCATAAGTAGTATTACTAGAGTATACACACATGCCTATGTATTCATATATACACATAGACACATGCATCATAAGTAGTATTGCTAGAGTATACACACATGCCTACATGTATGTATTCATATATACACATAGATATATGCATCATAAGTAGTATTACTAGAGTATACACATATGCCTATGTATTCATATAGACACATGCATCATAAGTAGTATTACTAGAGTATACACATATGCCTATGTATTCATATATATATACACATAGACACATGCATCATAAGTAGTATTACTAGAGTATACACATGCCTATGTATTCATATATACACATAGACACATGCATCATAAGTAGTATTACTAGAGTATACACACGTGCCTATGTATTCATATATACACATAGACACAGGCATCATAAGTAGTATTACTAGAGTATACACACGTGCCTATGTATTCATATATACACATAGACACATGCATCATACTAGAGTATACACACGTGCCTATGTATTCATATATACACATAGACACAGGCATCATAAGTAGTATTACTAGAGTATACACACGTGCCTATGTATTCATATATACACATAGACACATGCATCATAAGTAGTAAGTATACACATATGCCTACATGTATGTATTCATATATACACATAGACATATGCATCATAAGTAGTATTACTAGAGTATACACATATGCCTATGTATTCATATAGACACATGAATCATAAGTAGTATTACTAGAGTATACACATATGCCTATGTATTCATATATACACATAGACACATGCATCATAAGTAGTATTACTAGAGTATACACATATGCCTATGTATTCATATATACACATAGACACATGCATCATAAGTAGTATTACTAGAGTATACACACGTGCCTATGTATTCATATATACACATAGACACAGGCATCATAAGTAGTATTACTAGAGTATACACATATGCCTATGTATTCGTATATACACAGGCATCATAAGTAGTATTACTAGAGTATACACACGTGCCTATGTATTCATATATACACATAGACACAGGCATCATAAGTAGTATTACTAGAGTATACACACGTGCCTATGTATTCATATATACACATAGACACATGCATCATAAGTAGTATTACTAGAGTATACACACGTGCCTATGTATTCATATATACACATAGACACATGCATCATAAGTAGTATTACTAGAGTATACACACGTGCCTATGTATTCATATATACACATAGACACATGCATCATAAGTAGTATTACTAGAGTATACACATATGCCTATGTATTCGTATATACACAGGCATCATAAGTAGTATTACTAGAGTATACACACATGCCCATGTATTCATATATACACATAGTCACAGCCATCATAAGGCATCATTACTAGAGTATAAACACATGCCTATGTATTCATATATACACATAGGCACATGTAGTATTACTAGAGTATACACACGTGCCTATGTATTCATATGTACACATAGACACATGCATCATAAGTAGTATTACTAGAGTATCCACACGTGCCTATGTATTCATATATACACACAGACACATGCATCATAAGTAGTATTACTAGAGTATACACACGTGCCTATGTATTCATATATACACATAGACACATGCATCATAAGTAGTATTACTAGAGTATACACACGTGCCTGTGTATTCATATATACACATAGACACAGGCATCATAAGTAGTATTACTAGAGTATACACACGTGCCTATGTATTCATACACACACAGACACATGCATCATAAGTAGTATTACTAGAGTATACACACGTGCCTATGTATTCATATATACATGTACACATAGACACATGCATCATAAGTAGTATTACTAGAGTATACACACGTGCCTATGTATTCATATATACACATAGACACATGCATCATAAGTAGTATTACTAGAGTATACACACATGCCTGTGTATTCATATATACACATAGACACATGCATCATAAGTAGTATTACTAGAGTATACACACGTGCCTATGTATTCATATAGACACAGGCATCATAAGTAGTATTACTAGAGTATACACACATGCCTATGTATTCATATATACACATAGACACATGCATCATAAGTAGTATTATAGAGTAGATAGATGCATGCACTAAATAGAATCAAGATCTTAAAGATGAATTTCATTCTTTTTACTTGTCTTTGCGGCCTCCCATTGGACTACCTTCAAGAAGGATTCAAAGATGTGCAGTGTTGCTGAAGCTGCCAAGTAAGCTTTTGTCCGCTATTTTAAAACCTGTCAAACCAGAGTATAGGGACGTCACATCCCGATACATATGTGCAATGTTCAGAGCAAGTCAATGATTGGCGAGCCAGCAAGCCCTCGGTGGGGAGGGAGTGGGTGGAGAACTTGGTCCTGCCATTGGCATATCTATGTCTAGATGTTACACCGTACGCTCACCTCGACAATGTATGAAAGTGTCCCCCTGCCCCCTGCATTAAATAAAGGGGGAAAGTGGGTGTATATAAAGTGGGAGTGGCAGACATATAAACATACATGCACATACATGTTCGTCTGATTCATATATAATAAACTCGCTGGTTGACACGTGGCATTCTAGGTGGTTCAGAGTAGTCCAGGTGTTGTTGATGGCCATGGCTATCTTCTCCGTAGACCTGATGAGACTCCCAGGAGCTTATTAGGGGGGATTGCCAGGGGCTACCTCACCCGGAAGCTCCTGCACTCTCCTAGAGTGCAGTTCATCACCAGAACCATCAAGGTCAGCCACTGATTGAGGGTGTGGTAAAAAATATCTGAGGGTGTGTTCAGGTAATGTAATTAAGAATATGTGAGTGTGTTGATCTAGGCGATGAAAGTTGAGCTGGAACAGTGTTATCTCACACCTGATGTGTGAAGCAGGCTAAAGTACTCGAGTCCGTCCATCCATCAGTGGGGGTGGTAGGTCAGGAGCGCCTGCATGTAGGTATATACGTAGGAACATGTTTGTCCAGGACAGGCAGAATATTTAAATGACTACTTTTGACCCAGTGGGGGTGGTAGGTCAGGAACATCTGCATGTAGGTATATACATAGGAACATGTTTGTCCAGGACAGGCAGAATATTTAGAGGACTACTTTTGACCTTGTGACATGACATGACCGGGTGAAAACGTCCTCGATACTTGCTGCCATCATGATTGGTGTGGTGTGAAGTAATTTAACCCCTCAATCCTGCGGCAAGATTTATAGTGATTTAACCCATTAATCCTGCGGCAAGATTGAAGTGATTTAACCTCTCAATCCTGTGGCAAGCTTTGTGGTGTGAAGTGATTTAACCCCTCAATCCTGCGGCAAGCTTTGTGGTGTGAGTGATTTAACCCCTTAATCCAATCTGTATAGCTACGTGGAGTTCATCGTAACGACCTACTATGCCTCCACCCACTTCAAGTGCAAGTTCAAGTTGCATGATGAGCATGCAGTGATTGCAACCAGTAATTATGGTCACAGAGGTAATCTGAGATGGAAGTCACAGGTGGAAGTCTGAGATGGAGTTAGAGATGGAAGTCACAGGTGGAAGTAGATGGAAGTCTTCAGTTACATCCAAGTGTGCAAATATTATCCTTCTTGTTGACTTTGCATAAAAAAATCTATACACTAGGTACTTGCTAGATGTCCTGGCTAATGCTAGATTGCTGATAATAGCATAGTTTTAGGCCGGAATTAATAGGTAAAGGGTCCATGAATGTGTGTGGCCTACATTGGTCTTTTTTGACAAGTCATATGTTTTGTTCTGGTTGTTCTGGTCCAAGCAGCTTCCCACAAAAAACTGCACCTCCATATTGGGTTACCTCCAGTCAAGAGCTGCACCTCCATATTGGGTTACCCTCAGTCAAGAGCTGCACCTCCATATTGGGTTACCCTCAGTCAAGAGCTACACCTCCATATTAGGTTACCCTCAGTCAAGAGCTGCACCTCCATATTGGGTTACCCTCAGTCAAGAGCTGCACCTCCATATTAGGTTACCCTCAGTCAAGAGCTGCACCTCCATATTAGGTTACCCTCAGTCAAGAGCTGCACCTCCATATTGGGTTACCCTCAGTCAAGAGCTGCACCTCCATATTAGGTTACCCTCAGTCAAGAGCTACACCTCCATATTAGGTTACCCTCAGTCAAGAGCTGCACCTCCATATTAGGTTACCCTCAGTCAAGACTACACCTCCATATTAGGTTACCCTCAGTCAAGAGCTACACCTCCATATTGGGTTACCCTCAGTCAAGAGCTGCACCTCCATATTGGGTTACCCTCAGTCAAGAGCTGCACCTCCATATTAGGTTACCCTCAGTCAAGACTGCACCTCCATATTAGGTTACCTCCAGTCAAGAGCTGCACCTCCATATTAGGTTACCCTCAGTCAAGAGCTGCACCTCCATATTAGGTTACCCTCAGTCAAGAGCTGCACCTCCATATTAGGTTACCCTCAGTCAAGAGCTACACCTCCATATTGGGTTACCTCCAGTCAAGAGCTGCACCTCCATATTGGGTTACCCTCAGTCAAGACTGCACCTCCATATTGGGTTACCCTCAGTCAAGAGCTGCACCTCCATATTAGGTTACCCCCAGTCAAGAGCTGCATCTCCATATTGGGTTACCCTCAGTCAAGAGCTTCACCTCCATATTAGGTTACCCTCAGTCAAGAGCTGCACCTCCATATTAGGTTACCCTCAGTCAAGAGCTGCACCTCCATATTAGGTTACCCTCAGTCAAGAGCTGCACCTCCATATTAGGTTACCCCCAGTCAAGAGCTACACCTCCATATTAGGTTACCCTCAGTCAAGAGCTGCACCTCCATATTGGGTTACCCTCAGTCAAGAGCTGCACCTCCATATTGGGTTACCCTCAGTCAAGAGCTGCAACTCCATATTAGGTTACCCTCAGTCAAGAGCTGCACCTCCATATTAGGTTACCCCCAGTCAAGAGCTGCACCTCCATATTAGGTTACCCTCAGTCAAGATGGCACCTCCATATTAGGTTACCCTCAGTCAAGAGCTGCACCTCCATATTGGGTTACCCTCAGTCAAGAGCTACACCTCCATATTAGGTTACCCTCAGTCAAGAGCTACACCTCCATATTAGGTTACCCTCAGTCAAGAGCTACACCTCCATATTGGGTTACCCTCAGTCAAGACTGCACCTCCATATTAGGTTACCCTCAGTCAAGAGCTACACCTCCATATTAGGACACCCTCAGTCAAGAGCTACACCTCCATATTAGGTTACCCCCAGTCAAGAGCTGCACCTCCATATTGGGTTACCCTCAGTCAAGAGCTACACCTCCATATTAGGTTACCCTCAGTCAAGAGTTACACCTCCATATTAGGTTACCCTCAGTCAAGAGCTACACCTCCATATTAGGTTACCCCCAGTCAAGACTACACCTCCATATTAGGTTACCCTCAGTCAAGACTGCACCTCCATATAAGGTTACCCTCAGTCAAGAGCTGCACCTCTATATTAGGTTACCCTCAGTCAAGAGCTGCACCTCCATATTAGGTTACCCTCAATCAAGAGCTGCACCTCCATATTAGGTTACCCCCAGTCAAGAGCTGCACCTCCATATTGGGTTACCCTCAGTCAATAGCTACACCTCCATATTAGGTTACCCTCAGTCAAGAGCTACACCTCCATATTAGGACACCCTCAGTCAAGAGCTACACCTCCATATTAGGTTACCCCCAGTCAAGAGCTGCACCTCCATATTGGGTTACCCTCAGTCAAGAGCTGCACCTCCATATTGGGTTACCCTCAGTCAAGAGCTACACCTCCATATTAGGTTACCCTCAGTCAAGAGCTACACCTCCATATTAGGTTACCCTCAGTCAAGAGCTACACCTCCATATTGGGTTACCCTCAGTCAAGACTGCACCTCCATATTAGGTTACCCTCAGTCAAGAGCTACACCTCCATATTAGGACACCCTCAGTCAAGAGCTACACCTCCATATTAGGTTACCCCCAGTCAAGAGCTGCACCTCCATATTGGGTTACCCTCAGTCAAGAGCTACACCTCCATATTAGGTTACCCTCAGTCAAGAGTTACACCTCCATATTAGGTTACCCTCAGTCAAGAGCTACACCTCCATATTAGGTTACCTCCAGTCAAGACTACACCTCCATATTAGGTTACCCTCAGTCAAGACTGCACCTCCATATAAGGTTACCCTCAGTCAAGAGCTGCACCTCTATATTAGGTTACCCTCAGTCAAGAGCTGCACCTCCATATTAGGTTACCCTCAATCAAGAGCTGCACCTCCATATTAGGTTACCCCCAGTCAAGAGCTGCACCTCCATATTGGGTTACCCTCAGTCAATAGCTACACCTCCATATTAGGTTACCCCCAGTCAAGAGCTGCACCTCCATATTGGGTTACCCTCAGTCAAGACTACACCTCCATATTAGGTTACCCTCAGTCAAGAGCTACACCTCCATATTAGGACACCCTCAGTCAAGAGCTACACCTCCATATTAGGTTACCCCCAGTCAAGAGCTGCACCTCCATATTGGGTTACCCTCAGTCAAGAGCTACACCTCCATATTAAGTTACCCTCAGTCAAGAGTTACACCTCCATATTAGGTTACCCTCAGTCAAGAGCTACACCTCCATATTAGGTTACCCCCAGTCAAGACTACACCTCCATATTAGGTTACCCTCAGTCAAGACTGCACCTCCATATAAGGTTACCCTCAGTCAAGAGCTGCACCTCTATATTAGGTTACCCTCAGTCAAGAGCTGCACCTCCATATTAGGTTACCCTCAATCAAGAGCTGCACCTCCATATTAGGTTACCCCCAGTCAAGAGCTGCACCTCCATATTAGGTTACCCCCAGTCAAGACTGCACCTCCATATTAGGTTACCCTCAGTCAAGAGCTGCACCTCCATATTGGGTTACCCTCAGTCAATAGCTACACCTCCATATTAGGTTACCCCCAGTCAAGAGCTGCACCTCCATATTAGGTTACCTCCAGTCAAGAGCTACACCTCCATATTAGGTTACCCTCGAGCTGCACCTCCATATTGGGTTACCCCCAGTCAAGAGCTGCACCTCCATATTGGGTTACCCTCAGTCAAGAGCTGCACCTCCATATTAGGTTACCCTCAGTCAAGAGCTACACCTCCATATTAGGTTACCCTCAGTCAAGAGCTACACCTCCATATTAGGTTACCCTCAGTCAAGAGCTGCACCTCCATATTGGGTTACCCTCAGTCAAGAGCTGCACCTCCATATTAGGTTACCCTCAGTCAAGAACTGCACCTCCATATTGGGTTACCCTCAGTCAAGAGCTGCACCTCCATATTGGGTTACCCTCAGTCAAGAGCTGCACCTCCATATTAGGTTACCCTCAGTCAAGAGCTACACCTCCATATTGGGTTACCCTCAGTCAAGAGCTGCACCTCCATATTAGGTTACCCTCAGTCAAGAGCTGCACCTCCATATTAGGTTACCCCCAGTCAAGAGCTGCACCTCCATATTGGGTTACCCTCAGTCAAGAGCTGCACCTCCATATTGGGTTACCCTCAGTCAAGAGCTGCACCTCCATATTGGGTTACCCTCAGTCAAGAGCTGAACCTCCATATTAGGTTACCCCCAGTCAAGACTACACCTCCATATTAGGTTACCCCCAGTCAAGACTACACCTCCATATTAGGTTACCCTCAGTCAAGACTACACCTCCATATTGGGTTACCCTCAGTCAAGAGCTGCACCTCCATATTGGGTTACCCTCAGTCAAGAGCTGCACCTCCATATTGGGTTACCCTCAGTCAAGAGCTGAACCTCCATATTAGGTTACCCCCAGTCAAGACTACACCTCCATATTAGGTTACCCCCAGTCAAGACTACACCTCCATATTGGGTTACCTCCAGTCATATGCACATCTATAACTGGTGGCATTGAAGGTGTGTGCTGTCGACTGTTCTCTTACAAGAGTAAGCTTCTGTGAAATAAAACTAATCACTTCTTTCTAGCGAAAAAATTCAGCGGCTTGTGACTGTTCCTATAGTGCAAGTGTGTTTATGATATTGATGACCTTTTACTGATTTTCAGGTTTTTGCTAAATGTTGCAATGCAGATACGTAATGGAGCATAGGTACATAATGGATAGAACATAATGGATAGATAGATAAATGCATTGGTACATAATGGATAGATAGATAGATGCATAGATACATAATGATAGATAGATGCATACATACACAATGGTAGATAGATGCATTAGGTACATAATGATAGATAGATGCATAGATACATAATGGTAGATAGATGCATAGATACATAATGGTAGATAGATGCATAGATACATAATGGTAGATAGATGCATAGATACATAATGATAGATAGATGCATAGATACATAATGATAGATAGATGCATAGATACATAATGATAGATAGATGCATAGATACATAATGATAGATAGATGCATAGATACATAATGATAGATAGATGCATAGATACATAATGATAGATAGATGCATAGATACATAATGATAGATAGATGCATAGGTACATAATGGATAGATAGATGCATAGGTACATAATGGATAGATAGATAGATGCATAGATACATAATGATAGATAGATGCATACATACACAATGGTAGATAGATGCATTAGGTACATAATGATAGATAGATGCATAGATACATAATGGTAGATAGATGCATAGATACATAATGGTAGATAGATGCATAGGTACATAATGATAGATAGATGCATAGATACATAATGGTAGATAGATGCATAGATACATAATGGTAGATAGATGCATAGATACATAATGGTAGATAGATGCATAGATACATAATGGTAGATAGATGCATAGGTACATAATGATAGATAGATGCATAGATACATAATGATAGATAGATGCATAGATACATAATGATAGATAGATGCATAGATACATAATGATAGATAGATGCATAGATACATAATGATAGATAGATGCATAGATACATAATGATAGATAGATGCATAGATACATAATGATAGATAGATGCATAGATACATAATGATAGATAGATGCATAGATACATAATGATAGATAGATGCATAGATACATAATGATAGATAGATGCATAGATACATAATGATAGATATATATATAGATAGATGCATAGATACATAATGATAGATAGATGCATAGATACATAATGGTAGATAGATGCATTAGGTACATAATGATAGATAGATGCATAGATACATAATGATAGATAGATGCATAGATACATAATGATAGATAGATGCATAGGTACATAATGATAGATAGATGCATACATACACAATGGTAGATAGATGCATTAGGTACATAATGATAGATAGATGCATAGATACATAATGGTAGATAGATGCATAGATACATAATGGTAGATAGATGCATAGATACATAATGGTAGATAGATGCATAGGTACATAATGATAGATAGATGCATAGATACATAATGATAGATAGATGCATAGATACATAATGATAGATAGATGCATAGATACATAATGATAGATAGATGCATAGATACATAATGATAGATAGATGCATAGATACATAATGATAGATAGATGCATAGATACATAATGATAGATAGATGCATAGATAGATAGATGCATAGATACATAATGATAGATAGATGCATAGATACATAATGATAGATAGATGCATAGATACATAATGGTAGATAGATGCATAGGTACATAATGATAGATAGATGCATAGATACATAATGATAGATAGATGCATAGATACATAATGATAGATAGATGCAAAGATACATAATGATAGATAGATGCATAGATACATAATGATAGATAGATGCATAGATACATAATGATAGATAGATGCATAGATACATAATGATAGATAGATGCATTAGGTACATAAAGATAGATAGATGCATAGATACATAATGATAGATAGATGCATAGATACATAATGATAGATAGATGCATAGATACATAATGATAGATAGATAGATACAAGATCTTGAAGATGAATTTCACCGTTTTTAGGATCTTGTTTGAGGGTTGCTGGTTTACTAGCTTTGCAGAGGATTCAAGGCATGCTTGAAGTGTTTAGGGGTTAAGATCAACTGAAACCAGGTTAGGATACTGACAAGCGGGCAAGTTTTTGCCGATATACAAGCTTTTTTCATCCACCATTTTAAGATAGAGGTCAAACCAACATGGGGAGTGCTACCAATACACCCTCCCTTATGTGCTGATGACCCTCCATGCTCTCAATACACCCTGCCTTATGTGCTGATGACCCTCCATGCTCTCAATACACCCTCCCTTATGTGCTGATGACCCTCCATGCTCTCAATACACCCTCCCTTATGTGCTGATGACCCTCCATGCTCTCAATACACCCTCCCTTATGTGCTGATGACCCTTCATGCTCTCCAATACACCCTCCCTTATGTGCTGATGACCCTCCATGCTCTCAATACACTCTCCCTTATGTGCTGATGACCCTCCATGCTCTCAATACACCCTCCCTGATGACCCTCCATGCTCTCAATACACCCTCCCTTATGTGCTGATGACCCTCCATGCTCTCAATACACCCTCCCTTATGTGCTGATGACCCTCCATGCTCTCAATACACCCTCCCTTATGTGCTGATGACCCTTCATGCTCTCCAATACACCCTCCCTTATGTGCTGATGACCCTCCATGCTCTCAATACACTCTCCCTTATGTGCTGATGACCCTTCATGCTCTCAATACACTCTCCCTTATGTGCTGATGCCTTCACAATAAAATGGTATTATAGGACTCCCTGGTGGTGTTGGAGAGTCTCCCTGATCCATTAGCACAGCATGACCAGCAGCTCAAGCAGAGGATGTCAGCTCAAGTAATACATATTATATATGCATGACATGCACACACACACATGCACACACACACATGCACACACGTGCATGCACACACACACGCACACACACACATATATGCATGACATGCACACACACACATGCACACACACACATGCACACACGTGCATGCACACACACACGCACACACACACATGCACACACATGCATGCACACATGCATGCACACACACATGCACACACACATGCACACACATACACTCACACACACATGCTTGCACACACACACATGCACACACACGTGCACACACACACTCACACACACACATGCACACAAACACACAAAACAAAAACGTTTTAATTCATTTATTAATTTTCCAATTAAAAATGGCGACTACTTCAAGTTGTTGTAAATGGCGACTACTTCAAGTTGTTGTGCTGTTTTGTTGGAGATATTTCTCAGACACTGTCGCGTGCTTGATTAGGGTCCTAGTCTTCCAAGTAGTCGCTGTCCTGGTTCAAGCCAACCACCTGGTGGTAGTAGTACGAGAGCTCCGGTCCCAGCTCCAGCACACACCTGCTCGACACCACGTGGCAGTGGATCCTCACCACCACCCTCTCCAGGAATCCCTCAGGGTGATCCATCAATCCCTCTCAGGTTAGACTGAAGCCGGTCCCGAGAGTTAATTAGGATCCTGAAAGGGATTCCTAGAGCATGAGAGCCTGGAGAGAGTCAAAACTGGCTACTCTTCTGGAAGGTGTGGTCAATAGCAACTCTCCTAGCTCATGTGAGAGACTTACATTTCAGTTCTCGTTATTTGAGAGCACCCCCCACCCCCCCCCAGCCCCCCCAGGGGAGGGCAACATTGGTCCTTGGCCATCTGGCCAACAAACAACTGAGAGAAGAAGAAGCCCCCCCCCCCCCCCCCCCCCCCCCTCCCAATCAGAAGCAGTATCTCGAGGAGGAAAGCTCCCTCAAGATCCTTGGACGTCTCTGGGATGCCGGGTGTCTTCAAAACTGGAAGAAGGAGATCTGAAGGAGGCTATTCGATTGGCTTGCTTTGAGGACACTCTTGCAGAGTTGAGTGAGGCCACTTTGTGCCCTCAAGGGGAAGGATTCCCTACCTCCTTCATGGTCATCCACACCTCCACCTCCTTCAGGGTCATCCACACCTCCACCTCCTTCAGGGTCATCCACACCTCCTTCAGGGTCATCCACACCTCCACCTCCTTCAGGGTAGTCCACACCTCCACCTCCTTCAGGGTCATCCACACCTCCACCTCCTTCAGGGTCGTCCACACCTCCACCTCCTTCAGGGTCATCCACACCTCCACCTCCTTCAGGGTCATCCACACCTCCTTCATGGTCATCCACACCTCCACCTCCTTCAGGGTCATCCACACCTCCACCTCCTTCAGGGTCGTCCACACCTCCACCTCCTTCAGGGTCATCATCCACACCTCCACCTCCTTCAGGGTCATCCACACCTCCTTCATGGTCATCCACACCTCCACCTCCTTCAGGGTCATCCACACCTCCACCTCCTTCAGGGTCATCCACACCTCCACCTCCTTCAGGGTCATCCACACCTCCACCTCCTTCAGGGTCGTCCACACCTCCACCTCCTTCAGGGTCATCCACACCTCCACCTCCTTCAGGGTCATCCACACCTCCACCTCCTTCAGGGTCATCCACACCTCCACCTCCTTCAGGGTCATCCACACCTCCACCTCCTTCAGGGTCATCCACACCTCCACCTCCTTCAGGATCATCCACACCTCCACCTCCTTCAGGGTCATCCACACCTCCACCTCCTTCAGGGTCATCCACACCTCCTTCATGGTCATCCACACCTCCACCTCCTTCAGGGTCATCCACACCTCCACCTCCTTCAGGGTCATCCACACCTCCACCTCCTTCAGGGTCGTCCACACCTCCACCTCCTTCAGGGTCATCCACACCTCCACCTCCTTCAGGGTCATCCACACCTCCACCTCCTTCAGGGTCATCCACACCTCCACCTCCTTCAGGGTCATCCACACCTCCACCTCCTTCAGGGTCATCCACACCTTCACCTCCTTCAGGGTCATCCACACCTCCACCTCCTTCAGGGTCATCCACACCTCCACCTCCTTCAGGGTCATCCACACCTTCAGGGTCATCCACACCTCCACCTCCTTCAGGGTCATCCACACCTCCACCTCCTTCAGGGTCATCCACACCTCCACCTCCTTCAGGGTCATCCACACCTCCACCTCCTTCAGGGTCACCCACACCTCCACCTCCTTCAGGGTCATCCACACCTCCTCCTCCTTCAGGGTCATCCACACCTCCACCTCCTTCAGGGTCATCCACACCTCCACCTCCTTCAGGGTCATCCACACCTCCTCCTCCTTCAGGGTCATCCACACCTCCACCTCCTTCAGAGTCATCCACACCTCCACCTCCTTCAGGGTCATCCAAACCTCCACCTCCTTCAGGGTCATCCACACCTCCACCTCCTTCAGGGTCATCCACACCTCCACCCCCTTCAGGGTCATCCACACCTCCACCTCCTTCAGGGTCATCCACACCTCCACCTCCTTCAGGGTCATCCACACCTCCTTCTGCAGTTTTCTCTCTTATCTCTTCTATCTCCAAAGCTGAAGCAGATGTTTTGCAGGCAATCAAGTCTTTTCCAGCTGGGTCTGCAGGGGGACAGATGAGTGCAGGGGGTCTAGATGGGTCTGCAGGGGGACAGATGAGTGCAGGGGGTCTAGATGGGTCTGCAGGGGGCCAGATGAGTCTGCAGGGGGTCTAGATGGGTTTGCAGGGGGTCTAGATGGGTCTGCAGGGGGCCAGATGAGTGCAGGGGGTCTAGATGGGTCTGCAGGGGGCCAGATGAGTCTGCAGGGGGTCTAGATGGGTTTGCAGGGGGTCTAGATGGGTCTGCAGGGGGCCAGATGAGTGCAGGGGGTCTAGATGGGTCTGCAGGGGGCCAGATGAGTGCGCAGGGGGTCTAGATGGGTTTGCAGTGGGTCTAGATGGGTCTGCAGGGGGCCAGATGAGTGCGCAGGGGGTCTAGATGGGTTTGCAGAGGGCCAGATGAGTCTGCAGGGGGTCTAGATGGGTTTGCAGGGGGTCTAGATGGGTCTGCAGGGGGCCAGATGAGTGCGCAGGGGGTCTAGATGGGTTTGCAGAGGGCCAGATGAGTCTGCAGGGGGTCTAGATGGGTTTGCAGGGGGTCTAGATGGGTCTGCAGGGGGACAGATGAGTGCAGGGGGTCTAGATGGGTCTGCAGGGGGACAGATGAGTGCAGGGGGTCTAGATGGGTCTGCAGGGGGCCAGATGAGTCTGCAGGGGGTCTAGATGGGTTTGCAGGGGGTCTAGATGGGTCTGCAGGGGGTCTAGATGGGTTTGCAGGGGGTCTAGATGGGTCTGCAGGGGGCCAGATGAGTGCAGGGGGTCTAGATGGGTCTGCAGGGGGCCAGATGAGTCTGCAGGGGGTCTAGATGGGTTTGCAGGGGGTCTAGATGGGTCTGCAGGGGGCCAGATGAGTCTGCAGGGGGTCTAGATGGGTTTGCAGTGGGTCTAGATGGGTCTGCAGGGGGCCAGATGAGTGCAGGGGGTCTAGATGGGTCTGCAGGGGGCCAGATGAGTCTGCAGGGGGTCTAGATGGGTTTGCAGTGGGTCTAGATGGGTCTGCAGGGGGACAGATGAGTGCAGGGGGTCTAGATGGGTCTGCAGGGGGACAGATGAGTGCAGGGGGTCTAGATGGGTCTGCAGGGGGTCTAGATGGGTCTGCAGGGGGCCAGATGAGTCTGCAGGGGGTCTAGATGGGTTTGCAGGGGGCCAGGTGAGTGCAAGGGGCAGATGGATCTGCATGGCTCCCAGATGTGTCTGAAGTGGGCCCAGATGTGTCTGTAATGGGCCCAGATGTGTCTGAAGTGGGCACAGATGTGTCTGAAGTGGGCCAGATGTGTCTGTAATGGTCCCAGATGTGTCTGCAGTTGGCCCAGATGTGTCTGAAGTGGGCCCATATGTGTCTGCAGTTGGCCCAGATGTGTCTGCAGTTGGCCCAGATGTGTCTGAAGTGGGCCCAGATGTGTCTGAAGTGGGCCCAGATGTGTCTGTAATGGTCCCAGATGGGTCTGCAGAGGGCCAAATGAATCTGCAGGGCCCCTGATGGGTCTGCAGGGGGACAGATGAGTGCAGGGGGTCTAGATGGGTCTGCAGGGGGTCTAGATGGGTCTGCAGGGGGCCAGATGAGTCTGCAGGGGGTCTAGATGGGTTTGCAGGGGGCCAGGTGAGTGCAAGGGGCAGATGGATCTGCATGGCTCCCAGATGTGTCTGAAGTGGGCCCAGATGTGTCTGTAATGGGCCCAGATGTGTCTGAAGTGGGCCAGATGTGTCTGTAATGGTCCCAGATGTGTCTGCAGTTGGCCCAGATGTGTCTGAAGTGGGCCCATATGTGTCTGCAGTTGGCCCAGATGTGTCTGCAGTTGGCCCAGATGTGTCTGAAGTGGGCCCATATGTGTCTGCAGTTGGCCCAGATGTGTCTGCAGTTGGCCCAGATGTGTCTGAAGTGGGCCCATATGTGTCTGCAGTTGGCCCAGATGTGTCTGCAGTTGGCCCAGATGTGTCTGAAGTGGGCCCAGATGTGTCTGAAGTGGGCCCAGATGTGTCTGTAATGGTCCCAGATGGGTCTGCAGAGGGCCAAATGAATCTGCAGGGCCCCTGATGGGTCTGCAGGGGGACAGATGAGTGCAGGGGGTCTAGATGGGTCTGCAGGGGGTCTAGATGGGTTTGCAGGGGGCCAGGTGAGTGCAAGGGGCAGATGGATCTGCATGGCTCCCAGATGTGTCTGAAGTGGGCCCAGATGTGTCTGTAATGGGCCCAGATGTGTCTGAAGTGGGCACAGATGTGTCTGAAGTGGGCCAGATGTGTCTGTAATGGTCCCAGATGTGTCTGCAGTTGGCCCAGATGTGTCTGAAGTGGGCCCATATGTGTCTGCAGTTGGCCCAGATGTGTCTGCAGTTGGCCCAGATGTGTCTGAAGTGGGCCCAGATGTGTCTGAAGTGGGCCCAGATGTGTCTGTAATGGTCCCAGATGGGTCTGCAGAGGGCCAAATGAATCTGCAGGGCCCCTGATGGGTCTGCAGGGGGTCAGATGAGTGCAGGGGGTCTAGATGGGTCTGCAGGGGGTCTAGATGGGTCTGCAGGGGGCCAGATGAGTCTGCAGGGGGTCTAGATGGGTTTGCAGGGGGCCAGGTGAGTGCAAGGGGCAGATGGATCTGCATGGCTCCCAGATGTGTCTGAAGTGGGCCCAGATGTGTCTGTAATGGGCCCAGATGTGTCTGAAGTGGGCACAGATGTGTCTGAAGTGGGCCAGATGTGTCTGTAATGGTCCCAGATGTGTCTGCAGTTGGCCCAGATGTGTCTGAAGTGGGCCCATATGTGTCTGCAGTTGGCCCAGATGTGTCTGCAGTTGGCCCAGATGTGTCTGAAGTGGGCCCATATGTGTCTGCAGTTGGCCCAGATGTGTCTGCAGTTGGCCCAGATGTGTCTGAAGTGGGCCCAGATGTGTCTGAAGTGGGCCCAGATGTGTCTGTAATGGTCCCAGATGGGTCTGCAGAGGGCCAAATGAATCTGCAGGGCCCCTGATGGGTCTGCAGGGGGTCGGATGGTTTGCAGCCTCAGCATTGGAACTCTTGGTGATGCCCTCCCCTCACTCCTGTACTCACTGCATTTCCCACTGTGGTCCTTAGGCAGGACACCTCCTCCCCTCCGTCCCTACTTCTCTGGAGCTTCTCTGATTACTCTAGAGAAGAAGGGAGGAGGGCTCCAGCCAATTGAGCGGGATGCACTCTTTGACGTATGGTTGCCAAGATGGGGGGGGGGGGGGGGGGGGGGGGGGGCGGGGGGGAACTGGTGATTGGGATATATTACTGACCTTTTGACTCCTCAGCAAGTCATGGGGTCTGAGGTGGAGTTGTCCGAGCTGCTAGGCAACACATCTATTATCTACAACCGCAGGATGAAGTTGTGAAGTTGGATTCCAGTAATGCATTCCTGTGTGTGTGAAGAGGTAAGATGCTGAAAGGGTGGCGGCCATGGCTCCTGACATACCCTTTAGTCCTCTCAATGTCTGCCAATTCGCTTTGTCCTGGGGCAATAGGACCATTCTTTCAGCAGAAGGTGAGAAACAAGGTAACCCTTTGGGCCCTCTACTTCTCTGTCTGGCTATAAATCATGGTCCAGTTGTCGGCAGAGCTCTCTGTTAGGTCTCTAGATGACATCACCCTTGGAGGTACATCTGGAACTATCCTACATGACCTTGAGGTCATCATGTCCACTGAGGCTGTTTTTGAACATTCACAAGTCTGAAATCATCTGTGCTGACTCAGTTACAAGGAGGACTATTTTAGTTGCCCTCCCGGGAGCTAAGGTAGTCAAGCCTTCTGAAGCCTGTCTCCTGGCGGATCCTTCCTTGGTAATGAGGACTCTGTATCTGCTGCTCACAAGGTGAAGCTCAACTCACTCAAAGTTATGGGAAGCAGGCTTGAGAATGTCATGGGACATGACATCACCCCCCCCCCCTACTTCCCTGTAACTCTCTCTCTCCATTCCTAAGCTTCTTCTGTTACGAACCTCTCCCTGTTGTTCCTCTCCCATCATCACCTCCTATGATGAGTGCCTGAAGTCCATCAGGAGTAGCATAACCAACATGCACTTTTGGTCCAGAAGCAACTCTGTCTGCGGTGGTTTTGGAATCCATCATGCTTAGAAGCGTGCGCCCTCCACCTATTTCGCCTAGCTGCTGCCTCACTGGAGCTCATGTGACTCATCCTGCCACCTCTTCCAGTCCCTGCCTTTGCCTAACTAGGAGGCTGCCCTATCTATGTTGTCTCAAGGCCATGACCATCCTCCTCCATCAGGCATTGCAGATAGCATCTAGAATGTATGGGGTACTTGCAAGGTGGTGATGACAGCTGATTTAATGCTGGACAATGCTGCTGAAGACTTCACCCATGCTCGGCTATTAGCTATACCAGCCAAAGAGTCTGGTGTGTGGGGCTTCATCCCAATTTCCTCTGTAGGGCTGAGGATGGATGACGGCACTACAGTATGCCTGAGGATGGATGACAGCACTACAGTATGCCTGAGGATGACAGCACTACAGTATGCCTGAGGATGGATGACAGTACTACAGTATGCCTGAGGATGGATGACGGCACTACAGTATGCCGGAGGATGACAGCACTACAGTATGCCTGAGGATGAATGACAGCACTACAGTATGCCTGAGGATGGATGACGGCACTACAGTATGCCTGAGGATGGATGACGGCACTACAGTATGCCTGAGGATGACAGCACTACAGTATGCCTGAGGATGGATGACGGCACTACAGTATGCCTGAGGATGGATGACAGCACTACAGTATGCCTGAGGATGGATGACAGCACTACAGTATGCCTGAGGATGACAGCACTACAGTATGCCTGAGGATGAATGACAGCACTACAGTATGCCTGAGGATGGATGACAGCACTACAGTATGCCTGAGGATGACAGCACTACAGAATGCCTGAGGATGAATGACAGCACTACAGTATGCCTGCGGATTGATGACAGCACTACAGTATGCCTGAGGATGGATGACAGCACTACAGTATGCCTGAGGATGACAGCATTACAGTATGCCTGAGGATGAATGACAGCACTACAGTATGACTGAGGATGAATGACGGCACTACAGAATGCCTGAGGGGGTGGATGACGGCACTACAGTATGCCTGAGGATGATGGCACTACAGTATGCCTGAGGATGAATGACAGCACTACAGTATGCCTGAGGATGAATGACAGCACTACAGTATGCCTGAGGATGGATGACAGCACTACAGTATGCCTGAGGATGACAGCATTACAGTATGCCTGAGGATGAATGACAGCACTACAGTATGACTGAGGATGAATGACGGCACTACAGAATGCCTGAGGGGGTGGATGACGGCACTACAGTATGCCTGAGGATGATGGCACTACAGTATGCCTGAGGATGAATGACAGCACTACAGTATGCCTGAGGATGAATGACAGCACTACAGTATGCCTGAGGATGAATGACGGCACTACAGTATGCCTGAGGATGACAGCACTACAGTATGCCTGAGGATGAATGACGGCACTACAGTATGCCTGAGGATGAATGACGGCACTACAGTATGCCTGAGGATGAATGACGGCACTACAGTATGCCTGAGGATGAATGATGGCACTACAGTATCTACTGCACCTGCAGTGCTGGTAGCCACACCATGATATGACAGTGCCAAGGAGTCCGGACACATTGCATCCCAAGCTAAGGGCTTGCCATGTATCTAAGGGACCATGGTCACCCCATCCAGCCTGTTGTCAACTTATCTATGGAGACCAAATGGCTCCAACCTCGATGGGACCACATCAGATGACAGAGCAGAGTGTAGGATGTTATTTATAGCTGCATGGTAAGGATGGAGGCCCTCCAGCTGAGATCGTGGGTGGCCGTCATCAAATTCAACTTCACATGAATGAGGGTGACACAGAGTTCATCCCAAACAGCAGAGGAAGTAAATCTGGCCAAATACACAGATCTGGACCACAGCCATTCCTTCACCCCAGTTGCCATAGAGACCTTATGGATCATTGGACGCAATTAATCATCAAAGACCTTGGCCACAGGATCCGTCAGAGGACTGGTGAAGTGAAATCCTCCGTGATGCAGCGACTGTCAGTGGCAGTGCAGAGGGGAACTCGATTTCTGTTTTGGGGTCCATTGGTGGGTAGTGTTACCATGGTTACCTGTTCTTTAATCTTTTGAAATTTCATATCTGTATGTGTATATATGTGTGTAGACGTGTGGATTGAAAGTAAGATTTTGACACTGCAGACCACAAGCATTTATTGGACCCTTCATCCTGAAAGAATTTGGGGTGTTGTTATGCTAATGGGTCATTATATTAATAGGTAAAGGGTCCTACAAATGTTTGTGGTAGATTCATGCATTTTGTTTCCATTTTGGCAAATTAATCGTTTGTTTTTTAAGAAACCTTTTAGTCGTTTTTATAGTCAAGCTGCTTCCTTCAGAACCAACCAATCAGATGTCCTTCCTATATATATATATATATATATATATTAGCTGAGATACCTGCACTCTGTTGCAGGAATGCTCTCCAGCTGGTCTGGCATCCAGTGACCTCTAAGTGTCTACAGACACACACAGCTATTCATTATGACTACTAATTTTTATCTTTTTTTTCCTTCAGAATGTTCTGATGTTGGTAGGGGAAAGAATTTTTTTTAATGATTCCATCTCATCAAGCCGGGAACCTTGAAATAGGGGGATTTTATTATTTTAATTTATTCAGTATTGAAATGGGGACCTTGAGTGTCATGCGAATGGGAAGGGGGGGAGGGCGGGGCAGGGGGGGAGAAAAGGAAAGGAACCTCAAAGTGCGACCAGAACTTCTCCTACATAGTAAGATATACACATAGAGACCAGAACTTCTCCTCTATATAGTAAGATATACACATAGAGACCAGAACTTCTCCTCTATATAGTAAGATATACACATAGAGACCAGAACTTCTCCTCTATATAGTAAGACCTGAATTTCTCCTCTATATAGTAAGATATACACATAGAGACCAGAACTTCTCTATATAGTAAGATATACACATAGAGACCAGAACTTCTCTATATAGTAAGATATACACATAGAGACCAGAACTTCTCTATATAGTAAGATATACACATAGAGACCAGAACTTCTCTATATAGTAAGATATACACATAGAGACCAGAACTTCTCTATATAGTAAGATATACACATAGAGACCAGAACTTCTCCTCTATATAGTAAGATATACACATAGAGACCAGAACTTCTCTATATAGTAAGATATACACATAGAGACCAGAACTTCTCTATATAGTAAGATATACACATAGAGACCAGAACTTCTCTATATAGTAAGATATACACATAGAGACCAGAACTTCTCTATATAGTAAGATATACACATAGAGACCAGAACTTCTCTATATAGTAAGATATACACATAGAGACCAGAACTTCTCTATATAGTAAGATATACACATAGAGACCAGAACTTCTCTATATAGTAAGATATACACATAGAGACCAGAACTTCTCTATATAGTAAGATATACACATAGAGACCAGAACTTCTCTATATAGTAAGATATACACATAGAGACCAGAACTTCTCTATATAGTAAGATATACACATAGAGACCAGAACTTCTCTATATAGTAAGATATACACATAGAGACCAGAACTTCTCTATATAGTAAGATATACACATAGAGACCAGAACTTCTCTATATAGTAAGATATACACATAGAGACCAGAACTTCTCCTACATAGTAAGATATACACATAGAGACCAGAACTTCTCTATATAGTAAGATATACACATAGAGACCAGAACTTCTCTATATAGTAAGATATACACATAGAGACCAGAACTTCTCTATATAGTAAGATATACACATAGAGACCAGAACTTCTCTATATAGTAAGATATACACATAGAGACCAGAACTTCTCTATATAGTAAGATATACACATAGAGACCAGAACTTCTCCTCTATATAGTAAGATATACATGTATATACATGGCCATAGTTGCTGAAGGTTGTGCTATTAACTGTTACCACACAACAGGAAGCTTCTTAGGAAACCGACTTATCACTTCTTTTGCAGTGAAAATATACATCTGCTGCTGAACCATCGAAGTTAGACCCAATATTCCACACTTTATTGCAATGACTGTGTTTATTGCAGTGACAATCTTTACCTTTTTGTTGGGATATCTGGAGTCTTTAGGTTGGTGAAATTATAATGAGGTCTTATTGTACCCAGTTATATGTGTGGAAATAGACGGACGATTAGACAGATACTGGTCGATCTTGAAGACAGACTTCACAGTTTCAACAGTTTGTTGGCAGCTGTAATGCATTGGGCACTGGCACTGGACTACCCAGCTTACCAACGTATTGAAGGTGGCATGCTGGAAGCATTTTTGAGAGCTAAAATCGGCCGAAATCATCGTCTGGAGGGTGCAAGAAGCTGCTGATATGAGTTAGAGCCGAGAGATTGTTTGTGTGTATGTTTTTGGATTGACTGCAAAAAAGAAAGGAACCCAATGCAGGCACTGCTGCTGCACTCTGACATGTGCTGGGTTGGCTGGATAGGAACCCAATGCAAGGCAGTGCTGCTACACTCTGACATGTGCTGGGTTGGCTGGATAGGAACCCAATGCAGGCACTGCTGCACTCTGACATGTGCTGGGTTGGCTGGAAAGGAACCCAATGCAGGCACTGCTGCACTCTGACATGTGCTGGGTTGGTTGGATAGGAACCCAATGCAGGCACTGCTGCTGCACTCTGACATGTGCTGGGTTGGCTGGATAGGAACCCAATGCAGGCACTGCTGCACTCTGACATGTGCTGGGTTGACTGGATAGGAACCCAATGCAGGCAGTGCTACACTCTGACATGTGCTGGGTTGGTTGGATAGGAACCCAATGCAGGCACTGCTGCTGCACTCTGACATGTGCTGGGTTGGCTGGATAGGAACCCAATGCAGTGCTGCACTCTGACATGTGCTGGGTTGGCTGGATAGGAACCCAATGCAGTGCTGCACTCTGACATGTGCTGGGTTGGTTGGATAGGAACCCAATGCAGGCAGTGCTACACTCTGACATGTGCTGGGTTGGCTGGATAGGAACCCAATGCAGGCACTGCTGCACTCTGACATGTGCTGGGTTGACTGGATAGGAACCCAATGCAGGCACTGCTGCTGCACTCTGACATGTGCTGGGTTGGCTGGATAGGAACCCAATGCATGCAGTGCTGCACTCTGACATGTGCTGGGTTGGCTGGATAGGAACCCAATGCAGGCACTGCTGCACTCTGACATGTGCTGGGTTGACTGGATAGGAACCCAATGCAGGCACTGCTGCTGCACTCTGACATGTGCTGGGTTGGCTGGATAGGAACCCAATGCAGGCACTGCTGCTGCACTCTGACATGTGCTGGGTTGGCTGGATAGGAACCCAATGCATGCAGTGCTGCACTCTGACATGTGCTGGGTTGACTGGATAGGAACCCAATGCAGGCACTGCTGCTGTACTCTGACATGTGCTGGGTTGACTGGATAGAAAGGAACCAGGAATGTACCATATAGACCACACCCATGTAAGTGCATCTTTACCAATCTACATGGAGCAAAACTTCTTTGTCCACTACAAGTGCGCTGAGTTCAAAGGCAGTATGAATTTGCAAGTGCATGGGACACTCTGCTCGTTGATAAATTAGTAACGGGACACACGGTGTTGTAGACTGACATGCTTCAGTCCCATTGTCTTCCTTTTCTAACAAGTCGAGTCACTAATTATAGTTTGTTTGCCTTTATTTCCACATGTTCCACTGTCGTAGTTTTGTTACCCTCTATATATTTTTTGCTGTATCTTAGTACAAATTGCAACTGAAGAGTGCGGCAGATGTCTGTGTTTTAAATTTGCTCAGGCCATGTACATAATGCTGATATCTTTTTAGACAGCTCCTTTTATCTTTGCTGGCTATTGTGTCTGCCTCTTGTGTTCAGTTTTTTTCCTCCTTACCTCTTTATTTTATTTTTGTGCCTCCTGGTTCATAGTTAAAATTTTCTTATTTTAGGTAGTGGTTATCACATCTACAAGCTCTTTTAGTCCTGAGGCATGCTGTGATACCCCGGGCACTTCAAATTGATTATATTCATTGGGGACAACCATTTGCATGGAGTCCATTATAAGTGAGTTTAGTGAGTTTAGTTACTCTTAGAGGTTGCATTCTGCTGTGCCAGACTCATTCTGCTGTTCCAGACTAGTGCCACCACTTCAGGGAACCATTCTGCTGTTCCAGACTAGTGCCACCACTTTAGGGAACCATTCTGCTGTTCCAGACTAGTGCCACCACTTCAGGGAACCATTCTGCTGTTCCAGACTAGTGCCACCACTTTAGGGAACCATTCTGCTGTTCCAGACTAGTGCCACCACTTCAGGGAACCATTCTGCTGTTCCAGACTAGTGACACCACTTTAGGGAACCATTCTGCTGTTCCAGACTAGTGCCACCACTTCAGGGAACCATTCTGCTGTTCCAGACTAGTGACACCACTTTTGGGAACCATTCTGCTGTTCCAGACTAGTGCCACCACTTTAGGGAACCATTCTGCTGTTCCAGACTAGTACCACCACTTTAGGGAACCATTCTGCTGTTCCAGACTAGTGCCACCACTTCAGGGAACCATTCTGCTGTTCCAGACTAGTGCCACCACTCGAGGGAACCATTCTGCCGTTCCAGACTAGTGCCACCACTCTAGGGAACCATTCTGCTGTTCCAGACTAGTGCCACCACTTCAGGGAACCATTCTGCTGTTCCAGACTAGTGACACCACTTTAGGGAACCATTCTGCTGTTCCAGACTAGTGCCACCACTTCAGGGAACCATTCTGCTGTTCCAGACTAGTGACACCACTTTTGGGAACCATTCTGCTGTTCCAGACTAGTGCCACCACTTTAGGGAACCATTCTGCTGTTCCAGACTAGTGCCATCACTTCAGGGAACCATTCTGCTGTTCCAGACTAGTGCCACCACTTCAGGGAACCATTCTGCTGTTCCAGACTAGTGCCACCACTCGAGGGAACCATTCTGCCGTTCCAGACTAGTGCCACCACTCTAGGGAACCATTCTGCTGTTCCAGACTAGTGCCACCACTTCAGGGAACCATTCTGCTGTTCCAGACTAGTGACACCACTTTAGGGAACCATTCTGCTGTTCCAGACTAGTGCCACCACTTCAGGGAACCATTCTGCTGTTCCAGACTAGTGCCACCACTTTAGGGAACCATTCTGCTGTTCCAGACTAGTGCCACCACTTGAGGGAACCATTCTGCTGTTCCAGACTAGTGCCACCACTTTTGGGAACCATTCTGCTGTTCCAGACTAGTGCCACCACTTCAGGGAACCATTCTGCTGTGCCAGACTAGTGCCACACTTTAGGGAACCATTCTGCTGTTCCAGACTAGTGCCACCACTTTAGGGAACCATTCTGCTGTTCCAGACTAGTGCCACCACTTTAGGGAACCATTCTGCTGTTCCAGACTAGTGCCACCACTTCAGGGAACCATTCTGCTGTTCCAGACTAGTGCCACCACTTTAGGGAACCATTCTGCCGTTCCAGACTAGTGCCACCACTTTATGGAACCATTCTGCTGTTCGAGACTAGTGCCACCACTTCAGGGAACCATTCTGCTGTTCCAGACTAGTGCCACCACTTTATGGAACCATTCTGCTGTTCGAGACTAGTGCCACCACTTCAGGGAACCATTCTGCTGTTCCAGACTAGTGCCACCACTTTAGGGAACCATTCTGCTGTTCCAGACTAGTGCCACCACTTCAGGGAACCATTCTGCTGTTCCAGACTAGTACCACTGCTTCAGGGAACCATTCTGCTGTTCGAGATTAGTGCCACCACTTCAGGGAACCATTCTGCTGTTCCAGATGTGTGCCACCACTTTATGGAACCATTCTGCTGTTCCAGACTAGTGCCACCACTTCAGGGAACCATTCTGCTGTTCCAGACTAGTGCCACCACTTCAGGGAACCATTCTACTGTTCCAGACTAGTGCCACCACTTTAGGGAACCATTCTGCTGTTCCAGACTAGTGCCACCACTTCAGGGAACCATTCTGCTGTTCCAGACTAGTGCCACCACTTCAGGGAACCATTCTACTGTTCCAGACTAGTGCCACCACTTTAGGGAACCATTCTTCTGTTCCAGACTAGTGCCATCACTTCAGGGAACCATTCTGCTGTTCCAGACTAGTGCCACCACTTTAGGGAACCATTCTGCTGTTCCAGACTAGTGCCACCACTTTAGGGAACCATTCTGCTGTTCCAGACTAGTACCACCACTTTAGGGAACCATTCTGCTGTTCCAGACTAGTGCCACCACTTCAGGGAACCATTCTGCTGTTCCAGACTAGTGACACCACTTTTGGGAACCATTCTGCTGTTCCAGACTAGTGCCACCACTTTAGGGAACCATTCTGCTGTTCCAGACTAGTACCACCACTTTAGGGAACCATTCTGCTGTTCCAGACTAGTGCCACCACTTCAGGGAACCATTCTGCTGTTCCAGACTAGTGCCACCACTCGAGGGAACCATTCTGCTGTTCCAGACTAGTGCCACCACTTCAGGGAACCATTCTGCTGTTCCAGACTAGTGACACCACTTTAGGGAACCATTCTGCTGTTCCAGACTAGTGCCACCACTTCAGGGAACCATTCTGCTGTTCCAGACTAGTGACACCACTTTTGGGAACCATTCTGCTGTTCCAGACTAGTGCCACCACTTTAGGGAACCATTCTGCTGTTCCAGACTAGTGCCATCACTTCAGGGAACCATTCTGCTGTTCCAGACTAGTGCCACCACTTCAGGGAACCATTCTGCTGTTCCAGACTAGTGCCACCACTCGAGGGAACCATTCTGCCGTTCCAGACTAGTGCCACCACTCTAGGGAACCATTCTGCTGTTCCAGACTAGTGCCACCACTTCAGGGAACCATTCTGCTGTTCCAGACTAGTGACACCACTTTAGGGAACCATTCTGCTGTTCCAGACTAGTGCCACCACTTCAGGGAACCATTCTGCTGTTCCAGACTAGTGCCACCACTTTAGGGAACCATTCTGCTGTTCCAGACTAGTGCCACCACTTGAGGGAACCATTCTGCTGTTCCAGACTAGTGCCACCACTTTTGGGAACCATTCTGCTGTTCCAGACTAGTGCCACCACTTCAGGGAACCATTCTGCTGTGCCAGACTAGTGCCACACTTTAGGGAACCATTCTGCTGTTCCAGACTAGTGCCACCACTTTAGGGAACCATTCTGCTGTTCCAGACTAGTGCCACCACTTTAGGGAACCATTCTGCTGTTCCAGACTAGTGCCACCACTTCAGGGAACCATTCTGCTGTTCCAGACTAGTACCACTGCTTCAGGGAACCATTCTGCTGTTCCAGACTAGTGCCACCACTTTAGGGAACCATTCTGCTGTTCCAGACTAGTGCCACCACTTCAGGGAACCATTCTGCTGTTCCAGACTAGTGCCACCACTTTATGGAACCATTCTGCTGTTCGAGACTAGTGCCACCACTTCAGGGAACCATTCTGCTGTTCCAGACTAGTGCCACCACTTTATGGAACCATTCTGCTGTTCGAGACTAGTGCCACCACTTCAGGGAACCATTCTGCTGTTCCAGACTAGTGCCACCACTTTAGGGAACCATTCTGCTGTTCCAGACTAGTGCCACCACTTCAGGGAACCATTCTGCTGTTCCAGACTAGTACCACTGCTTCAGGGAACCATTCTGCTGTTCGAGATTAGTGCCACCACTTCAGGGAACCATTCTGCTGTTCCAGACTAGTGCCACCACTTTATGGAACCATTCTGCTGTTCCAGACTAGTGCCACCACTTCAGGGAACCATTCTGCTGTTCCAGACTAGTGCCACCACTTCAGGGAACCATTCTACTGTTCCAGACTAGTGCCACCACTTTAGGGAACCATTCTGCTGTTCCAGACTAGTGCCACCACTTCAGGGAACCATTCTGCTGTTCCAGACTAGTGCCACCACTTCAGGGAACCATTCTACTGTTCCAGACTAGTGCCACCACTTTAGGGAACCATTCTTCTGTTCCAGACTAGTGCCATCACTTCAGGGAACCATTCTGCTGTTCCAGACTAGTGCCACCACTTTAGGGAACCATTCTGCTGTTCCAGACTAGTGCCACCACTTTAGGGAACCATTCTGCTGTTCCAGACTAGTGCCACCACTTTAGGGAACCATTCTGCTGTGCCAGACTAGTGCCACCACTTCAGGTGAACCAAAAATCAGGGAATATTCCGTGATAGTTGTGCCCTTTCAAGGAGCCACGAGTTAGTCCAGGTACAAACACCCCTCCTTGCATGATACAACTAATTGAGGCAACAAGTCACACCCAGCGAGGCCACTAGTAGTTGAGGAGCGGCTTCTTATCAGGGGAATTCCCTGTGGGTGTGTGGGGGAAAGTAGTATCGCTATTGCTTTCATTTCTAACATATTTATAGCTGGAATATTTATTATATAATATTACATTTAAATAACATTTATTATATAACATATTATATTTATAGCTGGAATATTTATTATATAATATTACATTTAAATAACATTTATTATATAACATATTATATTTATAGCTGGAATATTTATTATATAATATTACATTTAAATAACATTTATTATATAACATATTATATTTATAGCTGGAATATTTATTATATAATGGTTATATATAATATTTATAGCTGGATATTTATAACTGGAATAATTATTTTATTTATAGCTAGATTAATTATTATAATGACTTTCTCAATAAGCTTACTCTCTTGACGTATCAACTAAATAAGATGCTGAGACTCGCCTCCTTATGGAAACCAAAGGTCTAGCCCAGAGACATGTGCAGGGTCTAGCCCAGAGACCTGTTTAAAACCTAGCCTTGAGACATGTGTAGGGTCTATATAGCCCTGAGACATGTGCAGGGTCTAGCCCAGAGACATGTGCAGGGTCCAGCCCAGAGACATGTGCAGGGTCCAGCCCTGAGACATGTGCAGGGTCCAGCCCAGAGACATGTGCAGGGTCCAGCCCTGAGACATGTGCATGGTCTAGCCCAGAGACATGTGCAGGGTCCAGCCCTGAGACATGTGCAGGGTCTGGCCCTGAGACATGTGCAGGGTCCAGCCCAGAGACATGTGCAGAGTCTAGCCCAGAGACATGTGCAGGGTCCAGCCCTGAGACATGTGCAGGGTCCAGCCCTGAGACATGTGTAGGGTCTGGCCCTGAGACATGTGCAGGGTCCAGCCCTGAGACATGTGCAGGGTCCAGCCCAGAGACATGTGCAGGGTCCAGCCCTGAGACATGTGCAGGGTCCAGCCCTGAGACATGTGCAGGGTCCAGCCCTGAGACATGTGCATGGTCTAGTCCTGAGACATGTCCAGGGTCCAGCCCTGAGACATGTGCATGGTCTAGTCTGAGACATGTGCAGGGTCCAGCCTTGAGACATGTGCAGGGTCCAGGCCTGAGACATGTGCAGGGTCCAGCCCTGAGACATGTGCATGGTCTAGTCTGAGACATGTGCAGGGTCCAGCCCTGAGACATGTGCAGGGTCCAGGCCTGAGACATGTGCAGGGTCCAGCCCTGAGACATGTGCAGGGTCCAGCCCAGAGACATGTGCAGGGTCCAGCCCTGAGACATGTGCAGGGTCCAGCCCTGAGACATGTGCAGGGTCCAGCCCTGAGACATGTGCAGGGTCCAGCCCTGAGACATGTGCAGGGTCCAGCCCTGAGACATGTGCAGGGTCCAGCCCTGAGACATGTGCAGGGTTCAGCCCAGAGACATGTGCAGGGTTCAGCCCAGAGACATGTGCAGGGTCCAGCCCAGAGACATGTGCAGGGTCCAGCCCAGAGACATGTGCATGGTCTAGTCCTGAGACATGTGCAGGATCCAGCCCTGAGACATGTGCATGGTCTAGTCCTGAGACATGTGCAGGGTCCAGCCCTGAGACATGTGCATGGTCTAGCCCTGAGACATGTGCAGGGTCTAGCCCTGAGACATGTGCAGGGTCCAGCCCAGAGACATGTGCAGGGTCTAGCCCTGAGACATGTGCAGGGTCTAGCCCAGAGACATGTGCATGGTCCAGCCCTGAGACATGTGCAGGGTCCAGCCCTGAGACATGTGCAGGGTCCAGCCCAGAGACATGTGCAGGGTCCAGCCCTGAGACATGTGCAGGGTCCAGCCCTGAGACATGTGCAGGGTCCAGCCCTGAGACATGTGCAGGGTCCAGCCCTGAGACATGTGCATGGTCTAGTCCTGAGACATGTGAAGGGTCCAGCCCTGAGACATGTGTAGGATCTAGCCCAGAGACATGTGCATGGTCCAGCCCAGAGACATGTGCAGGGTCCAGCCCTGAGACATGTGTAGGGTCTGAAGTGGCTTCAGTATTTTTACTTGGTTATAAGAAGTTCAAGTTGACTGGCGGAGGTAGGCTATTAGTAAGACAGGTTTGCTCCACTTGGCGGCAGAGTCCATCAGCACAGTATAGATAGTCTGTTTTATCACATCACAAACTAGACTCCTTGTATCATTACTGTTGTTCTAAACTTATAGCTTTATATAGAGTTACTGATGTTCTAAACTTATATCTTTATATAGAGTTACTGATGTTCTAAACTTATATCTTTTGATATAGAGTTACTGTTCTAAACTTATAGCTTTATATAGAGTTACTGATGTTCTAAACTTATATAGTTACTGTTGTTCTAAACTTATAGCTTTATATAGTTACTGTTGTTCTAAACTTATAGCTTTTGATATAGAGTTACTGTTCTAAACTTATAGCTTTATATAGAGTTACTGATGTTCTAAACTTATATCTTTATATAGAGTTACTGATGTTCTAAACTTATAGCTTTATATAGAGTTACTGATGTTCTAAACTTATAGCTTTTGATATAGAGTTATTGTTCTATTGTTCTAAACTTATACAGTAGACCCTCGCTAATCCGGACCCCGTTAATCCGAAACCTCGCTAATCCGAACGACATTAGGTAGCAAAAAAATAAATAATAATAAATAAATAAAAATTAAAAAATTAAAAAATTAAAAAAAAATTAAAATAAATTTTTTTTTTTTTAAAGTCGTGCAATTATTGAACTTTGAAACTACCACGAGCCTGTCATACGATGCAGCTGCAGTGATATGGAGAAGAAAAGAGCACACAAGAGCCTTACCATTGAGGAGAAGGTCGAGATCTCGGGAAGAAAAGCTACAAGTTACTATCTGAACAATATGGAGTAGGTGTCTCCACTATGTCAGACATAAAGAAGAAGGGCAGCGAGTTGCGAGGATGCAAAGAAAGATGGATTCTGGAGAGCTGCTAAAAGAATGAGGATGGGAAGGGAGCATAATGATTAAAAATTACTTGTACTCCCAGTATTCAACCCACACCTGCAAAAAATAAACAAAATAATGATATTCATACATTTCACTAATCTGAAAATTTCACTAATCCGAACTACTCAGAATCCCCAGGCTATTCGGATTAGTGAGGGTCTACTGTAGCTTTATATAGAGTTATTGTTGTTCTAAACTTATAGCTTTTGATATAGAGTTATTGTCAGTAAACCAGTGACCATTCATTTCTTGGCTAAGGCAGCTGCTGCTAAATTGCTGTAGCTGGTAGTTCACACTAGTGATTAAGATCTGGCGACAGTCTTCCCACACAGATCAGATAATATGATACATTCATCTTGACCAACTCTTGGTAGTAAATGTGCAGGGGTAACTTTAGGCATGGGGGAACTTTAGGCACGGGGGAACTTTAGGCACAGGGAAACTTTAGTCATGGGGAAACTTTAGTCATGGGGAAACTTTAGGCATGGGGGAACTAGGCACGGGGGAACTTTAGGCACAGGGAAACTTTAGTCATGGGGAAACTTTAGTCATGGGGAAACTTTAGGCATGTGGGAACTAGGCACGGGGGAACTTTAGGCACGGGGAAACTTTAGTCATGGGGAAACTTTAGGCATGGGGGAACTAGGCATGGGGGAACTTTAGGTACGGGGGAACTTTAGGCACGGGGAAACTTTAGGCATGGGGAAACTTTAGGCATGGGGGAACTTTAGGCATGGGGAAACTTTAGTCATGGGGAAACTTTAGGCATGGGGGAACTTTAGGCATGGGGAAACTAGGCATGGGGGAACTTTAGGCACAGGGAAACTTTAGGCATGGGGAAACTTTAGGCATGGGGTAACTTTAGGCACAGGTGAACTTTAGTCACGGGGGAAACTTTAGGCAGGGGGGAACTTTAGGCACGGGGGAACTTTAGGCACGGGGGAACTTTAGGCATGGGGGAACTTTAGGCACGGGGGAACTTTAGGCACAGGGGAAACTGGCATGGGGGAACTTTAGGCACAGGGGAAACGGGCATGGGAAAACTTTAGGCACGGGGGAAGCTTTAGGCGCGGGGGAAAGTTTAAGCGTGGGGGAAAGTTTAGGTGCGGGGGGAACTTTAGGCATGGGGGAACTTTAGGCAGGGAAGAAAGACTCAAGAAAGGAACGTGAGGATTTTTTCCCCCCATATGCTTTTTAAGTCAGTTGGTTTGCTACCTTAATGGCATGCTGGGAGTGTGTTAGTAATCCAAAATGGTTGAAGACAAAGTCAAGAAGATCCAAGTTTTATCGGAGATGTGAATTTCGTTTTTTCTTTGATGAGGGTCTGCCATTTTGAAATATAGGTCCATCCAATCCGTTTCATGGGACACGCCTTAAGAGGTGAAATTTCCAGAGGTTGTTTAGTGTTTCATAAAAATGCCTTAAAAGCTAAAGCTTGAAGAGGGTGTGGGAGTCAAGGTGTGCCCCATGGGAGGAGTTTTCTCAGCATAACAAGTTCTCATCTCCATTACTCTGCTAGCTGCTGCCTGCATGGCTAGCTACTCCTGCCTCCATTACTCTGCCAGCTGCTGCTTGCATGGCTAGCTGCTCCTGCCTCCATTACTCTGCTAGCTGCTCCTGCCTCCATTACTCAGCTAGCTGCTGCTTGCATGGCTAGCTGCTCCTGCCTCCATTACTCTGCTAGCTGCTCCTGCCTCCATTACTCAGCTAGCTGCTGCTTGCATGGCTAGCTACTCCTGCCTCCATTACTCTGCTAGCTGCTCCTGCCTCCATTACTCAGCTAGCTGCTGCTTGCATGGCTAGCTGCTCCTGCCTCCATTACTCTGCTAGCTGCTACTTACATGGCTAGCTACTCCTGCCTCCATTACTGAGCTAGCTGCTGCTTGCATGGCTAGCTGCTCCTGCCTCCATTACTCTGCTAGCAGCTCCTGCCTCCATTACTCTGCTAGCTGCTGCTTGCATGGCTAGCTGCTCCTGCCTCCATTACCTCTGCTAGCTGCTGCCTGCATGGCTAGCTGCTCCTGCCTCCATTACTATGCTAGCTGCTGCTTGCATGGCTAGCTACTCCTGCCTCCATTACTGAGCTAGCTGCTGCTTGCATGGCTAGCTGCTCCTGGCTCCATTACTCTGCTAGCTGCTGCTTGCATGGCTAGCTACTCCTGCCTCCATAGCTCTGCTAGCTGCTTGTTAATTTCATTGTAAGAGAGGCTATGTGATTAATCAAGTTCAAAGTTCAATTGGCATTTGTGCCTGCTCATAATGTGCGTGTAGCATTTCTTGCATTCAAACTCCATCAAAGCAATAGAATTGTCACCTTTTGGTCTGCCAGTATTCTATTACTGTCATTATGTGAAGCTTAACTATAATCTTAATCTGCAGCTGTCAGTGGCCCGCCTGGATCTTCACGACATCTTCTTCCACCTCCCTCCAGCCAGACAGATGTCCTTAATCTCACACACCCACTCCACCATCACTGCTACCACTACTTACAGGAAGACAACAGCAATCAAGGTGACTGGGATTAATTAACTGGGTCAGAGCTTCAGCCAACCCCCTACTGGTGAAGTAGTCTGAGTTCTACTAAGTCTGCCTGTCTCAAAATGAAAGGTCACTTGTCCTAAATATTAAGCCCGTCCTAAATATTAAGGGTCACTTGTCTTAAATATTAATCCCGTCCTAAATATTAAGCCCGTCCTAAATATTAAGCCCATCCTAAATATTAAGGGTCACTTGTCTTAAATATTAAGCCCGTCCTAAATATTAAACCCGTCCTAAATATTAAGGGTCACTCGCCCTAAATATTAAGCCCGTCCCCGTCCTAAATATTAAGGGTCACTTGTCTTAAATATTAAGCCTGTCCTAAATATTAAACCCGTCCTAAATATTAAGTGTCACTCGTCTTAAATATTAAGCCCGTCCGAAATATTAAGCCCGTCCTAAATATTAAGCCCGTCCTAAATATTAAGGGTCACTTGTCTTAAATATTAAGCCCATCCTAAATATTAAGGGTCTTGTCCTAAATATAAAAGGTCATCCATCCTAAATATGAAGGGTCACCCGTCCTGAGTATAAATGGGCTGTTACATCAGCATAATTATATATATTATATGTTGTTCACTCGTATTTGTTCACCTTCAGAATGCAGTGCCAAGGAATCTCCCGGAAGGCCCACATTCTGAGCATTCCAGACGTGCAGATACTGTTAAGGCAGCAGGAGTGCCGCACCACACGGATTGGACTGGCAGTGCAGGTCGGGGAGGGGGTGCAGGTCACGGGGGAAGAGGAGGAAAGCTCTCCTCCGCCACCATCAAGTGCATGCAGAGAAGGCTCAAGTCTGCCAGAAACCAGTGACCTTTAGTTACATGTAGGTCTGTTATAAAGTATACTTGTCAGATTATCTTATCTCTGAACTGAAATCACAATAAAGCTCTAGGTATTAATTAGTCATGTGTGAAATGTTGACTGGCGTATCTGCGTGTACATACATGTGTGAAATGTTGACAGTGATGTATCTGCGTGCACACATGCCGCACAAGCTTGCATTAACAAAGGTAATGATTCCTGCCATTAGATGTGCTACGATGGGCAGATGCCTGCAGTGTGCTCTAGCAATAACATTCAAAGTGTCTCCAGAGAATAGTACGTCAGGTGAGAGCCATCCACAATGCATATGTTGACGGAGGCCAGAGGCTGCAGTTGACATAATCTCCTCACCTCCTCCCCCGATGGAAACACATCATCCTTCCTGAAAGGAAGAAGAAGGAGGACAAGAAGTAGAGAGTTTGACTTTATTATCTGAGCATTCTGAGCTCCTACCTTGCCACGAGCACTCTGAAGTGTGGAGGGCCGGGATGCGACTTTTTGTATGGAGAAGACTTGTCACTGCCACTAGGTTTGTAGACTTCCAGTAGTTCCATCACACTACAACAATTGCAAACAAACAAAGGAAGGAAGAGCCTTTCCCTCAAACTAGCCCATCCAACCAACCATAACTCCACAGAGAGGGCATGTGGATTCTGTGCATGCAAATGCTTCCCCACATGCTTGCCTAAAGAAAACCATAGGCAGGCCAGTAGCTGGGACCTACCTCTAGAGGAGCACCTCCCCAGACCTACCACATGCCTGCCTAAAGAAAACCATAGGCAGGCCAGTAGCTGGGACCTACCTCTAGAGGAGCACCTCCCCAGACCTACCACATGCCTGCCTAAAGAAAACCATAGGCAGGCCAGTAGCTGGGACCTACCTCTAGAGGAGCACCTCCCCAGACCTACCACATGCTTGCCTAAAGAAAACCATAGGCAGGCCAGTAGCTGGGACCTACCTCTAGAGGAGCACCTCCCCAGACCTACCACATGCCTGCCTAAAGAAAACCATAGGCAGGCCAGTAGCTGGGACCTACCTCTAGAGGAGCACCTCCCCAGACCTACCACATGCCTGCCTAAAGAAAACCATAGGCAGGCCAGTAGCTGGGACCTACCTCTAGAGGAGCACCTCCCCAGACCTACCACATGCTTGCCTAAAGAAAACCATAGGCAGGCCAGTAGCTGGGACCTACCTCTAGAGGAGCACCTTCCCAGACCTACCACATGCTTGCCTAAAGAAAACCATAAGCAGGCCAGTAGCTGGGACCTACCTCTAGAGGAGCACCTCCCCAGACCTACCACATGCTTGCCTATAGAAAACCATAGGCAGGCCAGTAGCTGGGGCCTACCTCTAGAGGATCACCTCCCCAGACCTACCACATGCTTGCCTAAAGAAAACCATAGGCAGGCCAGTAGCTGGGACCTACCTCTAGAGGAGCACCTCCCCAGACCTACCACATGCTTGCCTAAAGAAAACCATAGGCAGGCCAGTAGCTGGGACCTACCTCTAGAGGAGCACCTCCCCAGACCTATCACATGCCTGCCTAAAGAAAACCATAGGCAGGCCAGTAGCTGGGGCCTACCTCTAGAGGAGCACCTCCCCAGACCTATCACATGCCTGCCTAAAGAAAACCATAGGCAGGCCAGTAGCTGGGACCTACCTCTAGAGGAGCACCTCCCCAGACCTACCAAGTATCACACACCTGGTATGAGTCTCATGATTTACACGTCATTCACATACTCACATGTCTGGGTACAAAATTCTCACATCACCCCAATCATTTTCACTTGCCTGTAATCTCGCAGACCAGACACTTAACCAGTCACCATAAAAATAGCAATTGGTAAAGGGTCTTCCTCATTGACTGAACACGAACGATTACAGTGGCCAACAAAGTTGTTCTGCGAGCTAATGGAAACTTTCTCTGCAAGGGAATCTTGAATAGAAAATGCTTACTAGGTGTTAGAGAAACCATGGAGACAGTCACTGAGGACATTGTGTTCTGTGTATATCCAGAGACACTGAAAGTGGATAATTTGTGAGAGGAAACAGTGAGGGTGGGAGGGTGGGGGAGGAGGGAGGGAGGGGGGTCATCTACGCCTTTGGTATGTCTAGCACTTTTGGTGATTTCTGGGGAGCGATTCTCATTGCTGCTGGATGTCAAACCTTGGCAACTATGCCTCCATAAATACCACCTCCATAGGTACCAGGGTGGCACTCCATAGGTACCAGGGTGGCACTCCATAGGTGCCAGGGTAGTGCCTCCATAGGTACCAGGGTGGCACTCCATAGGTACCAGGGTGGCACCTCCATAGGTACCAGGGTGGCACTCCATAGGTACCAGGGTGGCACTCCATAGGTGCCAGGGTAGTGTGCCTCCATAAGTACCAGGGTGGCACTCCATAGGTACCAGGGTGGCACTCCATAGGTACCAGGGTGGCACCTCCATAGGTACCAGGGTGTCACTCCATAGGTACCAGAATAACACTCCATAGGTACCAGGGTGGCACTCCATAGGTGCCAGGGTAGTGCCTCCATAGGTACCAGGGTGGCACTCCATAGGTACCAGGGTGGCACCTCCATAGGTACCAGGGTGGCACTCCATAGGTACCAGGGTGGCACTCCATAGGTGCCAGGGTAGTGTGCCTCCATAAGTACCAGGGTGGCACTCCATAGGTACCAGGGTGGCACTCCATAGGTACCAGGGTGGCACCTCCATAGGTACCAGGGTGTCACTCCATAGGTACCAGAATAACACTCCATAGGTACCAGGGTGGCACTCCATAGGTACCATGGTGGCACCTCCATAGGTACCAGTAGTGCCTCCATAGGTACCAGGGTGGTACTCCATAGGTACACCTCCATAGGTACCAGGGTGGCACTCCATAGGTACCAGGGTGGCACCTCCATAGGTACCAGGGTGGCACCTCCATAGGTACCAGGGTGGCACTCCTACCAGGGTAGTGCCTCCATAGGTACCAGGGTGGCATCTCCATAGGGTGTCACTCCATAGGTACCAGGGTGGCACCTCCATAGGTACCAGGGTGGTACCTCCATAGGTCAGGGTAGTGCCTCCATAGGTACCAGGGTGGCACTCCATAGGTACCAGGGTGGCACCTCCATAGGTACCAGGGTGGCACCTCCATAGGTACCAGGGTGGCACCTCCATAGGTACCAGGGTGGCACCTCCATAGGTCAGGGTAGTGCCTCCATAGGTACCAGGGTGGCACCTCCATAGGTACCAGGGTGGCACCTCCATAGGTACCAGGGTGCCACCTCCATAGGTACCAGGGCATAGGCACCAGCAGGGTAGTGCCTCATCCATAGGCAGACCTTACTAGTGATCAGACTGAGATCTCGCATTTTGCGGGTTAAAAGTGGTGAGATTTATGTGTTCCAACCTCCTCTGAATCTGACCCAATCTGCAAATTGACTGCCCAATCTGTAAATTTCCAGAATGAGCTCCCATCAGCTACGGTACAGGTGACCTATTAATTTTCTCGTATATATACACACGTAGATCTGGTAGTTCTCGGCATAGACATGAGTACTCAAGCAGAATCTATCTATCTTGTGACAAAGATAAAGGGAGTTTTGCTAAGCAACTATCCTTAGAAAAAAAATTCTCTTAATTTTCCCAGCTTCCCAGCAGCAACAGTTGACATGAGCAAGCAAAGACAGACATCTTGATTCTCTGCAGGTTTAATCAGAGTTCAGGAACATAGTTAACCTGGGAGAGGAACCACACCATCTGTGCAGTGCAGTCACCATGGCTTCCCCTTTTCCTCCTCAAGGCATATTTGGATACTTGACCTACAACAGTAAGTCTGTCATGCCGGGAGACACAACATATGATGCAGACTATAGACCAATAACTGCCCATGTCCTAAACGGTTCTCACGTCTAAATAGGCAGAGACACCCGGAGACGCACAACCATGTTCTATTACAGATAGTGCGAGCACATCCTCCCATTAGGGTGAACGATTTGATGAAGGCCAAGAAGGAGTAAGAGATGAGGGGAAACGCCTCCAGCTACTACCATTCCATATGATGCGCACCTCTGCAAACGGATTTGCTTGTTACTCAACGAAAATCTGAGGCTTTGGAGCTAACACCCCTCCCCCCCCTCCCCCCCCCAATATATCTGTACCAGGTCTGGCCAGGTGAGAATGAGGAAACAGAACAAGGAAGAGTATTACCACTTCATTGCCGAGACATTAAAGAAAGAAGATTCCTAGACAGTCACATGTGCCACTGGAAATTGGAGCTCTGGGCCACTTTTACATTGGAGTATTGGCATTCATAGATGCTAAGTAATCCGCACTCTATTAAACGTACACATGAATGGACTAGTGTAATAAGCAACCACCCCACCCCCCGGACATAACTGCATCATAGCAAATATTTATGACCATAAACTACAGGTCTGGAACACTTCTAGACAACTTCGAGCTTGCTTAATCCTCCATCCCTCTTTCCCCCCTCTACGCTGGAACACTCCTAGACCCTGGCTTGCTTAATCCTCCATCCCTCTCTTCCCCCCCTCTACGCTGGAACATTCTTAGACCCTGGCTTGCTTAATCCTCCATTCCCCCCCTTTTCCCCCCCTCTACGCTGGAACACTCCTAGACCCTGGCTTGCTTAATCCTCCATCCCTCTCTTCCCCCCCTCTACGCTGGAACATTCTTAGACCCTGGCTTGCTTAATCCTCCATCCCCTCTCCACCTTGCCATGCCACTCGGGTTACATCGTACGTATGTATCTGAGGGCTTATTATAAATGTATCTGGCACTCTATGAAGTTGGTATGTATCTGAGAGCTTATTATAAATGTATCTGGCACTCTATGAAGTTGGTATGTATCTGAGAGCTTATTATAAATGTATCTGGCACTCTATGAAGTTGGTATGTATCTGAGAGCTTATTATAAATGTATCTGGCACTCTATGAAGTTTGTATGTATCTGAGAGCTTATTATAAATGTATCTGGTACTCTATGAAGTTGGTATGTATCTGAGGGCTTATTATAAATGTATCTGGCACTCTATGAAGTAGGTATGTATTTTATAAATGTATCTCGCACTCTATGAAGTTTGTATGTAGTATCTGAGAGCTTATTATAAATGTATCTGGCACTCTAAGAAGTTGGTATGTATCTGAGAGCTTGTTATAAATGTATCTGGCACTCTATGAAGTTGGTATGTATCTGAGGGCTTATTATAAATGTATCTGGCACTCTATGAAGTTGGTATGTATCTGAGAGCTTATTATAAATGTATCTGGCACTCTATGAAGGTTTCTCTCTCTAGATTATGTCATGCAGAATACTATATATATATATATAATGACTTTCAACTGTTTTTTGAAATTTGAGCTAAATGCTCTAGCCTTTGGGAATAAGAGACATCACTATAATTAAATACTAACACTGAACCTGCAGATATGCAAGGTTCCTTTGGGGGGCAATCAAAGATGGTGGTTGTCTTGCTCTTGTACACATCATCACCACCAAATCCTCCATGGAAATCTCTACAATAATCTTCATAAGAATTCTGCTTGTTCCACATTCCTACTCAGAAAGTGGACGAGACTTTTGGTATTTCTGCCAAAAACTCGGCAGAGCTGTGCCTGATGTTCTAGATAGTGCACACAGAAGATAATTTCTGTGTACATGTTCAGTAGAGCTCCATTTTTTGTTAGTCTTGTACCATGACCTTTACTGATCTCTCGATCAGATCCCCTGGATGATTTACTGACGTGAGATCGGATGCCCTGGATGATTTACTGATGAGAGATCAGATGTCCTGGATGATTTACTGATGAGAGATCGGATGCCCTGGATGATTTACTGATGAGAGATCGGATGCCCTGGATGATTTACTGATGAGAGATCGGATGCCCTGGATGATTTACTGATGAGAGATCGGATGCCCTGGATGATTTACTGATGAGAGATCAGATGCCCTGTGGATGTGCACAATATGTTTTCATAATTTAGTTGGGAACTGGAAAATCTGCAGATTGATAGCCAATTTGTAGGTGGGAGCACATTCCAGAAATTTACAGATTGGGCAGTCAATCTGCAGGTTGGATCAGATATACAGAAAGGTTGGAAGATATAGTCTAAAGACTAGTTTAGGTTAGGTCTTAGAGCAAGGATGTTTGACCTCTCTTTGATCCAAGTTTAAACATTTTGGAACAGTGATTTTTGAATAATGAGATGAAATTTATGCAAATTATTAGAAAACACTTCAGGCTGAAATTTAATATCAGGAGTTAAGAAACCAAACTTGTTCTTCTGGTGCACAATCATGTCTACTTCACTCCTGCCATGCAAGACTCTCAGTAACTGTGAGGTTTCTCTTCCTGGAGATGCTCTCCAAGCTGTCCTTGCTACTGTTATCCATAGCAAGACTCTCAGTAACTGTGAGGTTTCTCTTCCTGGAGATGCTCTCCAAGCTGTCCTTGCTACTGTTATCCATAGCAAGACTCTCAGTAACTGTGAGGTTTCTCTTCCTGGAGATGCTCTCCAAGCTGTCCTTGCTACTGTTATCCATAGCAAGACTCTCAGTAACTGTGAGGTTTCTCTTCCTGGAGATGCTCTCCAAGCTACTGTTATCCATAGCAAGACTCTCAGTAACTGTGAGGTTTCTCTTCCTGGAGATGCTCTCCAAGCTGTCCTTGCTACTGTTATCCATAGCAAGACTCTCAGTAACTGTGAGGTTTCTCTTCCTGGAGATGCTCTCCAAGCTGTCCTTGCTACTGTTATCATAGCAAGACTCTCAGTAACTGTGAGGTTTCTCTTCCTGGAGATGCTCTCCAAGCTGTCCTTGCTACTGTTATCCATAGCAAGACTCTCAGTAACTGTGAGGTTTCTCTTCCTGGAGATGCTCTCCAAGCTACTGTTATCCATAGCAAGACTCTCAGTAACTGTGAGGTTTCTCTTCCTGGAGATGCTCTCCAAGCTGTCCTTGCTACTGTTATCTATAGCAAGACTCTCAGTAACTATGAGGTTTCTCTTCCTGGAGATGCTCTCCAAGCTGTCCTTGCTACTGTTATTCATGGCAAGACTCTCAGTAACTGTGAGGTTTCTCTTCCTGGAGGTGCTCCCCAAGCTGTCCTTGCTACTGTTATCTATAGCAAGACTCTCAGTAACTGTGAGGTTTCTCTTCCTGGAGATGCTCTCCAAGCTGTCCTTGCTACTGTTATCCATAGCAAGACTCTCAGTAACTGTGAGGTTTCTCTTCCTGGAGATTCTCCCCAAGCTGTCCTTGCTACTGTTATCTATAGCAAGACTCTCAGTAATTGTGAGGTTTCTCTTCCTGGAGATGCTCTCCAAGCTGTCCTTGCTACTGTTATCTATAGCAAGACTCTCAGTAACTGTGAGGTTTCTCTTCCTGAAGATGCTCTCCAAGCTGTCCTTGCTACTGTTATCTATAGCAAGACTCTCAGTAACTGTGAGGTTTCTCTTCCTGGAGGTGCTCCCCAAGCTGTCCTTGCTACTGTTATCTACGATTATTGTGGGGGTATGTGGTCATAAGTCAAGTCTGAATAGCTGAAGTTCATGAACTTATGCATAACAGATTTTAGACATAAGATACAGAGTATTGATTAGGCAGTAATGGAATATAATTTAAAACAAATCATTGTCTCTATTGGTGAACAAAGTGAACCCTCATGGGGAATCGGATGGCAAACTTTTGCATTACTCTCATAGCGTATGTCATTGTGTGCATTTATAATCACCATAATTATGTTCACCCATAAAATATTAACATGCCCGCCACCTTCCTTAAATTAAACGAGATCACTTAAAATGGGAATGGTCGTCATGGTGAAGAACCTATGAAGGAAATGGCAACAGAGTTGAAGATAGAGGGGAAAACAAGTAAGAATGGGATGCATGCTTAATATGACTGGATGTCAACTGAGAGTTCATTCATTGATAATAATAATAATAATAATAATAATAATAATAATAATAATAATAATAATAATAATAATAATAATAATAATAATAATAATAATAATAATAATAATAATAATAATAATGTTAGTTGTTATTTACAGGAATGAAAAATCGAAAGAAAAAGGAAAAATAAATATATATAAATAAAGTGCTACTGAGGCAGTCACTGTACTTGAGTTTCATTGTGACTCCATTAAATAATTCACCAGGGTGCTTTAGCTATGCAAGTGGAATTCACCATTTTTGTCATGCACTCTATCAATGTTGGTAAGGTATAGATATGTACTGCACTCTCTATGGACAGAAAGGACTGCCTACATAGCTGGCATATATAGGAATGATAACTGATGCATATCGTCAATAGAGGAGAGATGTGCTAACGATGGAGAGCAAACTGAACGTACTAAATACTGTCGAGAGTTGCCAACTAATAAGTTCTTGTCACCTTCTTCATGGTCTTGCCTTTAGTGTGCTGGGAGTCCTGCAGAAAGTACTGCCTGATGACATCACTCCAGTGAAGCTAGTGTGCTTCCCATCTTCAAGGGAAGCTGCTTCCGAGTACTCGCAACAAAACATTTCTCACAGCCATACATTCACAAGCTCATTTCTATTTCAGAAGTTGCCATCCCATTATGCTGCGGGGCATCAGGTGGTTCAACCTTCCAGCAGTTCAGAATCTGTAAGGAATGAATTCTTGGCTACCTCCCCATATCACAATCCAAGCATTACAACATGTGACACCAATCATGTTCAGATTATACTGTATTAGGCCTTCAGCTATGCTAGGGATAGGACAATGGCTAGCAATACGATGATGTATTAGGCCTTCAGCTATGCTAGGGTTAGGACAATGGCTAGAGCAATACGATGATCAGTAATGTATTACGCCAGCTATGCTAGGGCTAGGACAATGGCTAGAGCAATACGATGATGTATTAGGCCTTCAGTTATGCTAGGGCTAGGACAATGGCTAGAGCAATACGATGATGTATTAGGCCTTCAGCTATGCTAGGGCTAGGACAATGGCTAGAGCAATACGATGATGTATTAGGCCTTAAGCTATGCTAGGGCTAGGACAATGGCTAGAGCAATACGATGATGTATTAGGCCTTCAGCTATGCTAGGGCTAGGACAATGGCTAGAGCAATACGATGATGTATTAGGCCTTCAGCTATGCTAGGGCTAGGACAATGGCTAGAGCAATACGATGATGTATTAGGCCTTCAGTTATGCTAGGGCTAGGACAATGTCAAGAGCAATGCAAACTGACAATGCTAGAGGATTTCAAGTTTTTTCCACAGAGTCAGGCAAAAAATAAAAATAAAATTTAAATAAAAAAGATTATTTTTCCTGATATTGTTAATTTTCTCCCCCCCCCCCCAAAAAGGGGGGGGGGGGGGGAAAGAGTCCCACACATGTTCCAGGTCTCAGACAGGTGCACCATAATGGTAAGATTAACTACTACATGTTAGACTCTGAGCTAGACACAGTTATAACTACTACATGTTAGACTCTGAGCAGGACACAGTTATAACTACTACATGTTAGACTCTGAGCAGGACACAGTTATAACTACTACATGTTAGACTCTGAGCAGGACACAGTTATAACTACTACATGTTAGACTCTGAGCAGGACACAGTTATAACTACTACATGTTAGACTCTGAGCAGGACACAGTTATAACTACTACATGTTAGACTCTGAGCAGGACACAGTTATAACTACTACATGTTAGACTCTGAGCTGGACACAGTTATAACTACTACATGTTAGACTCTGAGCAGGACACAGTTATAACTACTACATGTTAGACTCTGAGCAGGACACAGTTATAACTACTACATGTTAGACTCTGAGCAGGACACAGTTATAACTACTACATGTTAGACTCTGAGCAGGACACAGTTATAACTACTACATGTTAGACTCTGAGCTGGACACAGTTATAACTACTACATGTTAGACTCTGAGCAGGACACAGTTATAACTACTACATGTTAGACTCTGAGCAGGACACAGTTATAACTACTACATGTTAGACTCTGAGCAGGACACAGTTATAACTACTACATGTTAGACTCTGAGCAGGACACAGTTATAACTACTACATGTTAGACTCTGAGCAGGACACAGTTATAACTACTACATGTTAGACTCTGAGCAGGACACAGTTATAACTACTACATGTTAGACTCTGAGCAGGACACAGTTATAACTACTACATGTTAGACTCTGAGCTGGACACAGTTATAACTACTACATGTTAGACTCTGAGCAGGACAGTTATAACTACTACATGTTAGACTCTGAGCTAGACACAGTTATAACTACTACATGTTAGACTCTGAGCAGGACACAGTTATAACTACTACATGTTAGACTCTGAGCTGGACACAGTTATAACTACTACATGTTAGACTCTGAGCTGGACACAGTTATAACTACTACATGTTAGACTCTGAGCTGGACACAGTTATAACTACTACATGTTAGACTCTGAGCAGGACACAGTTATAACTACTACATGTTAGACTCTGAGCAGGACACAGTTATAACTACTACATGTTAGACTCTGAGCAGGACACAGTTATAACTACTACATGTTAGACTCTGAGCAGGACACAGTTATAACTACTACATGTTAGACTCTGAGCAGGACACAGTTATAACTACTACATGTTAGACTCTGAGCAGGACACAGTTATAACTACTACATGTTAGACTCTGAGCTGGACACAGTTATAACTACTACATGTTAGACTCTGAGCAGGACAGTTATAACTACTACATGTTAGACTCTGAGCTAGACACAGTTATAACTACTACATGTTAGACTCTGAGCAGGACACAGTTATAACTACTACATGTTAGACTCTGAGCTGGACACAGTTATAACTACTACATGTTAGACTCTGAGCTGGACACAGTTATAACTACTACATGTTAGACTCTGAGCTGGACACAGTTATAACTACTACATGTTAGACTCTGAGCAGGACACAGTTATAACTACTACATGTTAGACTCTGAGCAGGACACAGTTATAACTACTACATGTTAGACTCTGAGCAGGACACAGTTATAACTACTACATGTTAGACTCTGAGCAGGACACAGTTATAACTACCACATGTTAGACTCTGAGCTGGACACAGTTATAACTACTACATGTTAGACTCTGAGCAGGACACAGTTATAACTACTACATGTTAGACTCTGAGCAGGACACAGTTATAACTACTACATGTTAGACTCTGAGCAGGACACAGTTATAACTACTACATGTTAGACTCTGAGCAGGACACAGTTATAACTACCACATGTTAGACTCTGAGCTGGACACAGTTATAACTACTACATGTTAGACTCTGAGCAGGACACAGTTATAACTACTACATGTTAGACTCTGAGCAGGACACAGTTATAACTACTACATGTTAAGACTCTGAGCAGGACACACAGTTATAACTACTACATGTTAGACTCTGAGCAGGACACAGTTATAACTACTACATGTTAGACTCTGAGCTGGACAGAGTTATAACTACTACATGTTAGACTCTGAGCAGGACACAGTTATAACTACTACATGTTAGACTCTGAGCAGGACACAGTTATAACTACTACATGTTAGACTCTGAGCAGGACACAGTTATAACTACTACATGTTAGACACTGAGCTGGACACAGTTATAACTACTACATGTTAGACTCTGAGCTGGACACAGTTATAACTACTACATGTTAGACTCTGAGCTGGACACAGTTATAACTACTACATGTTAGACTCTGAGCAGGACACAGTTATAACTACTACATGTTAGACTCTGAGCTGGACACAGTTATAACTACTACATGTTAGACTGAGCTGGACACAGTTATAACTACTACATGTTAGACTCTGAGCAGGACACAGTTATAACTACTACATGTTAGACTCTGAGCTGGACACAGTTATAACTACTACATGTTAGACTCTGAGCAGGACACAGTTATAACTACTACATGTTAGACTCTGAGCTGGACACAGTTATAACTACTACATGTTAGACTCTGAGCTGGACACAGTTATAACTACTACATGTTAGACTCTGAGCTGGACACAGTTATAACTACTACATGTTAGACTCTGAGCAGGACACAGTTATAACTACTACATGTTAGACTCTGAGCTGGACACAGTTATAACTACTACATGTTAGACTCTGAGCAGGACACAGTTATAACTACTACATGTTAGACTCTGAGCTGGACACAGTTATAACTACTACATGTTAGACTCTGAGCTGGACACAGTTATAACTACTACATGTTAGACTCTGAGCTGGACACAGTTATAACTCCTACATGTTAGACTCTGAGCTGGACACAGTTATAACTACTACATGTTAGACTCTGAGCAGGACACAGTTATAACTACTACATGTTAGACTCTGAGCTGGACACAGTTATAACTACTACATGTTAGACTCTGAGCAGGACACAGTTATAACTACTACATGTTAGACTCTGAGCTGGACACAGTTATAACTACTACATGTTAGACTCTGAGCAGGACACAGTTATAACTACTACATGTTAGACTCTGAGCAGGACACAGTTATAACTACTACATGTTAGACTCTGAGCAGGACACAGTTATAACTACTACATGTTAGACTCTGAGCTGGACACAGTTATAACTACTACATGTTAGACTCTGAGCTGGACACAGTTATAACTACTACATGTTAGACTCTGAGCAGGACACAGTTATAACTACTACATGTTAGACTCTGAGCTGGACACAGTTATAACTACTACATGTTAGACTCTGAGCTGGACACAGTTATAACTACTACATGTTAGACTCTGAGCAGGACACAGTTATAACTACTACATGTTAGACTCTGAGCAGGACACAGTTATAACTACTACATGTTAGACCGAGCAGGACACAGTTATAACTACTACATGTTAGACTCTGAGCAGGACACAGTTATAACTACTACATGTTAGACTCTGAGCAGGACACAGTTATAACTACTACATGTTAGACTGAGCAGGACACAGTTATAACTACTACATGTTAGACTCTGAGCAGGACACAGTTATAACTACTACATGTTAGACTCTGAGCTGGACACAGTTATAACTACTACATGTTAGACTCTGAGCTGGACACAGTTATAACTACTACATGTTAGACTCTGAGCAGGACACAGTTATAACTACTACATGTTAGACTCTGAGCTGGACACAGTTATAACTACTACATGTTAGACTCTGAGCAGGACACAGTTATAACTACTACATGTTAGACTCTGAGCAGGACACAGTTATAACTACTACATGTTAGACTGAGCAGGACACAGTTATAACTACTACATGTTAGACTCTGAGCTAGGCACAGTTATAACTACTACATGTTAGACTCTGAGCTGGACACAGTTATAACTACTACATGTTAGACTCTGAGCAGGACACAGTTATAACTACTACATGTTAGACTCTGAGCTGGACACAGTTATAACTACTACATGTTAGACTCTGAGCTGGACACAGTTATAACTACTACATGTTAGACTCTGAGCAGGACACAGTTATAACTACTACATGTTAGACTCTGAGCTGGACACAGTTATAACTACTACATGTTAGACTCTGAGCTAGACACAGGTATAACTACTACATGTTAGATTCTGAGCAGGACACAGTTATAACTACTACATGTTAGACTCTGAGCTGGACACAGTTATAACTACTACATGTTAGACTCTGAGCTGGACACAGTTATAACTACTACATGTTAGACTCTGAGCAGGACACAGTTATAACTACTACATGTTAGACTCTGAGCTGGACACAGTTATAACTACTACATGTTAGACTCTGAGCTGGACACAGTTATAACTACTACATGTTAGACTCTGAGCTGGACACAGTTATAACTACTACATGTTAGACTCTGAGCTGGACACAGTTATAACTACTACATGTTAGACTCTGAGCTGGACACAGTTATAACTACTACATGTTAGACTCTGAGCAGGACACAGTTATAACTACTACATGTTAGACTCTGAGCAGGACACAGTTATAACTACTACATGTTAGACTGAGCAGGACACAGTTATAACTACTACATGTTAGACTCTGAGCTGGACACAGTTATAACTACTACATGTTAGACTCTGAGCTGGACACAGTTATAACTACTCCATGTTAGACTCTGAGCAGGACACAGTTATAACTACTACATGTTAGACTCTGAGCAGGACACAGTTATAACTACTACATGTTAGACTGAGCAGGACACAGTTATAACTACCACATGTTAGACTCTGAGCTGGACACAGTTATAACTACTACATGTTAGACTCTGAGCTGGACACAGTTATAACTACTACATGTTAGACTCTGAGCAGGACACAGTTATAACTACTACATGTTAGACTCTGAGCAGGACACAGTTATAACTACTACATGTTAGACTCTGAGCAGGACACAGTTATAACTACTACATGTTAGACTCTGAGCTGGACACAGTTATAACTACTACATGTTAGACTCTGAGCTGGACACAGTTATAACTACTACATGTTAGAGTCTGAGCAGGACACAGTTATAACTACTACATGTTAGACTCTGAGCTGGACACAGTTATAACTACTACATGTTAGACTCTGAGCTAGACACAGTTATAACTACTACATGTTAGACTCTGAGCAGGACACAGTTATAACTACTACATGTTAGACTCTGAGCAGGACACAGTTATAACTACTACATGTTAGACTCTGAGCTGGACACAGTTATAACTACTACATGTTAGACTCTGAGCTAGACACAGTTATAACTACTACATGTTAGACTCTGAGCAGGACACAGTTATAACTACTACATGTTAGACTCTGAGCAGGACACAGTTATAACTACTACATGTTAGACTCTGAGCAGGACACAGTTATAACTACTACATGTTAGACTCTGAGCTATACACAGTTATAACTACTACATGTTAGACTGAGCAGGACACAGTTATAACTACTACACGTTAGACTCTGAGCTGGACACAGTTATAACTACTACATGTTAGACTCTGAGCTGGACACAGTTATAACTACTACATGTTAGACTCTGAGCTGGACACAGTTATAACTACTACATGTTAGACTCTGAGCAGGACACAGTTATTGGTCTCTTCAGCAAGCTAAGTCCACCATCTATGGAAAGAAATACTGGCTAGGTCAAAATTCCAGCTAAACAAGAAGCGACAAGTGAGCTACTTCTTCTAAGAAGGACCAATGACACTTCAAAATTTAATCCAGCCTTTGTTGCAACCTGAAGCTTTTTCCTTGAAATAGTACCTTCCAACATTAATTAATTTTCACAGAGGAGGTTGAATTATCTCAGCGACCTCAAGGCTAAAGAGCTTGATTACAAAATTATGGGATTGAGAGAAGTCATTGAAAAGAGACAAAAGATCTTGTGATCTCATGGAAAATCATGAGACTTGGAAGGTCTGCACAGGTAACTAGGTAACTCCTCTCTCTGGTATTTCCTGTTATTTGGTCCACAGATGGGCAACTACGAGTATCCAAGGAGCATAGCAGCTGTGTGAAATGAGGTGTCAGAATTCTAACACTGATATTATGGTGTGGAAGTTAATTTAGCAGCCATCCAATTGCTGAGCATCTCTCCAGCCCCTAATTCTGTTCAAGGCGAGAGGTCACAGTTGAATATTTATGAGAAAATGTGTCCCATCTCACTTTAATACGGGTTCAAGGTACAGAGACACACTTGGGAGACATTGAAGACCAACATAAAGACCAGAACTATGCTAATATGTTTGTTTGAAGTACATTGTGGGCGTGGCATATGTGGGATGAGGAATTCTATTAGGTAGCTATAGGGTTCTGTGGTAAGTATGGGTAGCTATAGGTTTAACTAGGTGGCTATAGGGTTCTGTGGTAACTACTTGTAGCTATAGGGTTCTGTGGTAACTACTAGGTAGCTATAGGGTTCTGTGGTAAGTATGGGTAGCTATAGGTTAAATAGGTGGCTATAGGGTTCTACTAGGTAGCTATAGGGTTCTGTGGTAAGTATGGGTAGCTATAGGTTAACTAGGTGGCTATAGGGTTCTGTGGTAACTACTAGGTAGCTATAGGGTTCTGTGGTAACTACTAGGTAGCTATAGGGTTCTGTGGTAAGTATAGGTAGCTATAGGTTAACTAGGTGGCTATAGGGTTCTGTGGTAAGTATGGGTAGCTATAGGTTAACTAGGTGGCTATAGGGTTCTGTGGTAAGTATGGGTAGCTATAGGTTAACTAGGTGGCTATAGGGTTCTGTGGTAAGTATGGGTAGCTATAGGTTAACTAGGTGGCTATAGGGTTCTGTGGTAACTACTAGGTAGCTATAGGGTTCTGTGGTAACTACTAGGTAGCTATAGGGTTCTGTGGTAAGTATAGGTAGCTATAGGTTAACTAGGTGGCTATAGGGTTCTGTGGTAAGTATAGGTAGCTATAGGTTAACTAGGTGGCTATAGGGTTCTGTGGTAAGTATGGGTAGCTATAGGTTAACTAGGTGGCTATAGGGTTCTGTGGTAACTGGGTAGTTATGGGGTTCTGTGGTAACTGGGTAGCTATGGGGTTCTTGGGTTCTGTGGTAACTACTAGGTAGCTATGGGGTTCTGTGGTAACTACTTGTAGCTATAGGTAACTATGGGATTCTTTGGTAACTAGTATTCTGTATAAGGTTATATAAGGTTCTGTGGTAGTTATGGGGTTCTGTGGTAACTACTAGTAGCTATGGGGTTCTGTGGTAACTACTAGTAGCTATGGGGTTCTGTGGTAACTGGGTAGCTATGGGGTTCTTGGGTTCTGTGGTAACTACTAGGTAGCTATGGGGTTCTGTGGTAACTGGGTAGCTATGGGGTTCTTGGGTTCTGTGGTAACTACTAGGTAGCTATAGGGTTCTGTGGTAACTACTAGGTAGCTATAGGTAACTACTAGGTAGCTATAGGTAACTACTAGGTAGCTATGGGGTTCTCTTAATGACCTGCAACTTCTTCCTCAAATTGTATACAAAGACATGTAAGAAGTCCAAGGAGTGGGCGGGAAAGGTTTTCACTAGGAAGAATTGCTATCGGCCAACAAGAGACTTGTAGGAGCTCAGTTGTGCTAGGTCGGCTTCAGTGGCAAGATATTGCATTCTTCTTAGCATAATCTCTGTCACAGAGATAGCCACGATTCATTTATTCACCTAATAAATCATGTCCAACCAACATCCATAACACTTCAACTAATGATTAATATCTTTCTTCAACGTCTCTAAAGTGCAGCTCTGCATCTTGAACTTGCAAGAGGGAGAAACATTTGTTCATGAATATTCATATAAAACAGTAGCCATTACCTTAAACAGCATTTGTCTGAGATACTTCTCTATTGTTAGCTGCTGCAGGTCCTCATTTGGCATGTGGCAACCTAAAGCAGTAAGAGAGTGTACCAATTGACTTGTCTGCACATAACTTTAACTCCCTGAGGTTAGAGCCTGAGGTTAGAGCCTGAGGTTAGAGTCTGAGGTTAGAGCCTGAGGTTAGAGCCTGAGATTAGAGCCTGGAATTTTCGAGAGTTGATAATTCACATTTTCAAAAAAATTCTTAAAAAGCTAGCTAGCTACTCATTTGATTCCGTGGTGAGGGCTTCAGCTCCTCTCTCATGGCTGCAAGCTACTCATTTGATTCCACGGTGAGGGCTTTAGCCCCTTTCTCATGGTGAAGGCTTTAGTTCCTCTCTCATGGCGAAGACTTTAGTTCCTCTCTCATGGTGAAGGCTTTAGTTCCTCTCTCATGGTGAAGGCTTTAGTTCCTCTCTCATGGTGAGGGCTTCAGCCCCTCTCTCATGGTGAAGGCTTTAGTTCCTCTCTCATGGTGAAGGTTTTAGTTCCTCTCTCATGGTGAAGGCTTTAGATCCTCTCTCATGGTGAGGGCTTCAGCCCCTCTCTCATGGTGAAGGCTTTAGTTCCTCTCTCATGGTGAAGGCTTTAGTTCCTCTCTCATGGTGAAGGCTTTAGTTCCTCTCTCGTGGTGAAGGCTTTAGTTCCTCTCTCATGGTGAGGGCTTCAGCCCCTCTCTCATGGTGAAGGCTTTAGTTCCTCTCTCATGGTGAAGGCTTTAGTTCCTCTCTCATGGTGAAGGCTTTAGTTCCTCTCTCATGGTGAAGGCTTTAGTTCCTCTCTCATGGTGAAGGCTTTAGTTCCTCTCTCATGGTGAAGGCTTTAGTTCCTCTCTCATGGCGAAGGCTTTAGATCCTCTCTCATGGTGAAGGCTTTAGTTCCTCTCTCATGGCGAAGGCTTTAGTTCCTCTCTCATGGTGAAGGCTTTAGTTCCTCTCTCATGGTGAGGGCTTTAGTTCCTCTCTCATGGTGAGGGCTTCAGCCCCTCTCTCATGGTGAAGGCTTTAGTTCCTCTCTCATGGTGAAGGCTTTAGATCCTCTCTCATGGTGAAGGCTTTAGTTCCTCTCTCATGGCGAAGACTTTAGTTCCTCTCTCATGGTGAAGGCTTTAGATCCTCTCTCATGGTGAAGGCTTTAGTTCCTCTCTCATGGTGAAGGCTTTAGTTCCTCTCTCATGGTGAAGGCTTTAGTTCCTCTCTCATGGTGAAGGCTTTAGTTCCTCTCTCATGGTGATTCCTCTCTCATGGTGAAGGCTTTAGATCCTCTCTCATGGTGAGGGCTTCAGCCCCTCTCTCATGGTGAAGGCTTTAGTTCCTCTGTCACGGTGAAGGCTTTAGTTCCTCTCTCATGGTGAAGGCTTTAGTTCCTCTCTCATGGTGTTCCTCTCTCATGGTGAGGGCTTCAGCCCCTCTCTCATGGTGAAGGCTTTAGTTCCTCTCTCATGGTGAAGGCTTTAGTTCCTCTGTCACGGTGAAGGCTTTAGTTTCTCTCTCGTGGTGAAGGCTTTAGTTCCTCTCTCAAGGTGAAGGCTTTAGTTCCTCTGTCATGGTGAAGGCTTTAGTTCCTCTCTCATGGTGAAGGCTTTAGTTCCTCTGTCACGGTGAAGGCTTTAGTTCCTCTGTCACGGTGAAGGCTTTAGTTCCTCTCTCGTGGTGAAGGCTTTAGTTCCTCTCTCATGGTGAAGGCTTTAGTTCCTCTCTCATGGTGAAGGCTTTAGTTCCTCTCTCGTGGTGAAGGCTTTAGTTCCTCTCTCGTGGTTTTAGCTCCACTCTCATAGCTGCTATCTGCAGCCTGGACAGCTATCTACTCATTTGAATCTATTGTGAAGACTAGGGTTAAACAAAGTTCAAGGTTCAATTTCCATTGCACATGTGCAGAATCCAGTTTAGCAGTGCAGAGGCTAATTTGTGTGTTAGAATTGCATGAAAACAACAAATTAAAAATAAATAAATAAAATAAATAAATAAACTAAAAATTCCACACATCCCTGAGCATATTAATAAAAGCATGTTTTGCTTTGCTCGAGTTCTTAAAATGCATGCAGATATCTGCTGGTCATGATGCTGCACTATTTCACTGTGGGGAGCCCAACACTATCTGAACCAGGAAGGAGGTTTGAAGATGATCACAATGTTCCCCCCTCGTGCGTTTATCAAGTGAGGGTCGTAGTTTGGTTAAAAATCAACTGGAAAATTCAAACAGCATATTTCTCTCAACTCCTCGACATTTCGGCTAGATACTCGAGTCTTCATCATCAAGACATGTGGAGTGAGTAAATTAAAGTTAATTAATGAGACAGTCATTCTCTCCGTATTAGGTCAACTGAGAGTCTGTTGAGAGTATAGTTCTCTAATATCAGCTTAAATTGTTTTTTCTCCTTTCCCCCCCACTAATGCTCAAACCACTTCTTCCCCCCACTAATGTTCAAACCACTTCTTCCCCCCACTAATGCTCAAACCACTTCTTCCCCCCACTAATGTTCAAACCACTTCTTCCCCCCACTAATGTTCAAACCACTTCTTCCCCCCACTAATGTTCAAACCACTTCTTCCCCCCACTAATGTTCAAACCACTTCTTCCCCCCACTAATGTTCAAACCACTTCTTCCCCCCACTAATGTTCAAACCACTTCTTCGGTCTTCACAGCGCCAAATTTTCATTGTTTCAGTTAGCCATTATTACGCTTGAAAAATATATTCTGAGTCAATTATTCTCCTGATTGCTGAAGGATGGAATGAGCTATGCTGCTGTGTTGTGGCAAGCTTGTCCACAAGCTAGCCTGCAAGCAGAGTAGACAGACGTGCACTGACCTGTTGTATGGCAAACATCCATGGCCTTTTATTTCACTTATTCTTCAACCTTGTGATCCGGTAGCTCTAGCCTGTGAGGGAAGCTATGATACTAGGCCTTGTCTGGTGACTCTAGCCTGTGAGGGAAGCTATGATGCTAGGCCTTGTCTGATGACTCTAGCCTGTGAGGGAAGCTATGATACTGGGCCTTGTCTGGTGACTCTAGCCTGTGAGGGAAGCTATGATACTGGGCATTGTCTGGTGACTCTAGCCTGTGAGGGAAGCTATGATACTGGGCCTTGTCTGGTGACTCTAGCCTGTGAGGGGGAAGCTATGATACTAGGCCTTGTCTGGTGACTCTAGCCTGTGAGGGAAGCTATGATACTAGGCCTTGTCTGGTGACTCTAGCCTGTGAGGGAAGCTATGATACTAGGCCTTGTCTGGTGACTCTAGCCTGTGAGGGGAGCTATGATACTGGGCCTTGTCTGGTGACTCTAGCCTGTGAGGGAAGCTATGATACTGGGCCTTGTCTGGTGACTCTAGCCTGTGAGGGAAGCTATGATACTGGGCCTTGTCTGGTGACTCTAGCCTGTGAGGGAAGCTATGATACTGGGCCTTGTCTGGTGACTCTAGCCTGTGAGGGAAGCTATGATACTGGGCCTTGTCTGGTGACTCTAGCCTGTGAGGGAAGCTATGATACTGGGCCTTATCTGGTGACTCTAGCCTATGAGGGAAGCTATGATACTGGGCCTTGTCTGGTGACTCTAGCCTGTGAGGGAAGCTATGATACTAGGCCTTGTCTGGTGACTCTAGCCTGTGAGGGAAGCTATGATATTGGGCCTTGTCTGGTGACTCTAGCCTGTGAGGGAAGCTATGATACTAGGCCTTATCTGGTGACTCTAGCCTGTGAGGGAAGCTATGATACCTGGTTGACTCTAGCCTGTGAGGGGAGCTATGATACTGGGCCTTGTCTGGTGACTCTAGCCTGTGAGGGAAGCTATGATACTAGGCCTTGTCTGGTGACTCTAGCCTGTGAGGGAAGCTATGATACTAGGCCTTGTCTGGTAGCTCTAGCCTGTGAGGGAAGCTATGATACTAGGCCTTGTCTGGTGACTCTAGCCTGTGAGGGAAGCTATGATACTAGGCCTTGTCTGGTGACTCTAGCCTGTGAGGGAAGCTATGATACTGGGCCTTGTCTGGTAGCTCTAGCCTATGAGGGAAATGACTTGTGATCTGGTGGAGCTATAGCTGTGAGGGAAGTGATGATATAAGGACTTGGAAGCAGACAGTCCATTTTGATTTGAAGTTATTTAATGATCAGCTCAGACGCTGACGAGAGTCTAGGAATTAGTAGCTATAGCTATTATGCCAACTACACTTATCTATGCACTTAACTTTTAAAAATATGTATTTTTAAACAAACTTTGATGCTTATTAATTCTCTTAATTAAAATATTTCATGGCATGCATTTTCATGGCATCTCCACCTTGTAAATTATATATATATAACAACTTAATGATTGGTAATCCCAAACTAGAGACTTACTAACATGTACTATTTGGCAGTACCCAACCACACTTGTCAAGCTCCAATTTTACACAATAGATGTTGACAGTAATATTGATATTGTGGGGGTGGACAGCTGCTGGTCACACACACACACACACACACACACACACACACACACACATCTCTGACCACAGAGAGGAATCCTTGTAGTGTTCATCTTTCAGAGCGAGAGAGAGAGAGTGTGTTGAATTACCTGTAGTTGCAGGCAAACCAACCACAATTATGGCGTCCAAGAATGCTAGGGAGGCCTTAACTTCTGACCACGGTCTGCACAGTGGAACTTGAAGTATGGCACACACACACTCACACACTAATGCACACACACACATGCACACACACACACACATGCACACACATGCACACACACACACACATGCACACACATACACACCACAGTCAATTAACACTAGGAATAGACTAGGGTGGACTTCTTCTGAGCCAACTGATGGTAAATAGCATCGATAGAGGACAAACAGACAACATAAAACACACACACAAAACAACCACACACATACACACACCACACATACACAAAACAACCACACACATACACACACCACACATACACAAAACAACCACACACATACACACACCACACACATACACATCACACAAAACAACCACACACATATACACATACACATACACAAAACAACCACACACATACACACACCACACACATACACATCACACAAAACAACCACACACATATACACATACACATCTCACACATACACACACCACATACATACATACACACAACACACACACACATACACATAGATACATACACACACCACACCCATGTACACACATACACACACCACACACATACACACACAGAGATATATACACACACCACAACATGTACACACATATGCACACCACACACATACACACACAGAGATATATACACCACACACATGTACACACATACACACACCACACACATACACACACAGAGATATATACACACATCACACACACCACACACAGAGATATATACGCACACCACACACATACACACACAGAGATATATACACACACATGCACACACCACACACTCCAATGAGACACACACTCCAATGAGACACACACTCCAATGAGAGTGTAAATAAGTGAAATGCTATGGATAGCACAGGAGGTCGGCATGTGGACACAATCTGTCACTGCTCGATCTCACTCCTGATAAACACATGCTCTCACATAACAACTGGCATGTCCTGTGTTGTTATGACAGGCATGTGCAGTGTGGTTATGCTGGGCCCAGGGTTGCTATCTGAATAGCTCTGGCTAGCCATCACCGGCAAGCGACATTGGACTGACTCTCTGAGCAGCAAGTTGACAGCTGATAAAATATTCAGGCTTGAAATCTGGCACAAGCTCCGTTGATGCCACTTATATGAACACATTATACATCATGAGAACTTCAGTTGAAGAATCACCATGGCACTACTTTGCCATGCTCTAGACTGTGGGTCTCAGTCACACAGCGGAGATATTCTACTGTGATGGCATTTGTTGCATATCTTGCATCCCAGCAACCTTCAGGGAGGAATGCCTTCTAAGCTTCTACGCATCCACAGCTAAAGTGCTACTTAGTTGCAGGAATGTTGAGCTTTTTACAGCTGCAAAGTGGCGACAGTCTATTAGTAAATTTGACAGCTGCAAAGTGGTGAAAGTGGTGATAGTTTATTAGCTAAAAAGGACTTTTAATAATTTTTTCCCTTGTTTGTTTTTGTTTGTTTTTCCTCAGAAACCATGGGAAACCTAAATCCAAATTAATCTTCGTATCACAGCATGAGGTTTCGTTGCCTTGGCATTCCAAATACGGAATAGCATTTTCCAGTAAGACTACTCTAAAATGCACCACACAAACACACCGGAAAGCAATTTCAATTTTTTTTGAAGAAAGTGCTCTATAAATAGTAGAACCATATATATATATATAGCAGAACCAAGAAAAGCTAGGAATTGAACATTCTCAGTTTATATCGAGAGAGAGAGAGGGCAAATGCTTGGTAATGAATATAGAGTTTGGGTGGCTTTTTAAGACACACATGAGAAGTGCACCAGAGATGGTCAGTTAACCTCAATGTCTCTCCCACCTGCTAATGGCCTTGGCTGCTGCTTGTAAACTGTGTACTTCCAAGAGAGCTCAGGAATGTACAGCCCACCCAAGATCCACTCTTTCTGCAACCCAAAGCTTTCATCATACTTATATATAATATATATGGCTTAGACATGCATTCCAATATGCTGTATACATTGCAGGGCAGTTATCTTCAATGATGCCTATAGAAGGGATCCTTTGAAACAAGTGCTTCTTATTGTGGCTGCACCTCTTCTGTAACTGGCTTGACAGCAGAAGAAGGTCCATGACAACCTGGAAGCTATTTATATGCAAAGAGGCAAAGTGGAGAGGAAGGACCCCTCAAGCAAGCCCGACTCATGCCTCACATTTACTTCGGCTTTTGTTCATGGGCGACCGACTTGGAACTCAATTCTGTGGGTGTGGTTTTTACATAATGAATGAACAGGCACGAATTTTTTTCTAATCAAATGTCGATTCACCGTCTCTTGTAATGACGATGTCAAGAAGTTAGGATCAACTTTTTTCTATCAAACGTCGATTCACCGTCTCTTGTAATGACGATGTCAAGAAGTTAGAATCAACTTTTTTCTATCAAATGTCGATTCACCATCTCTTGTAACGACGACGCCAAGAAGTTAGGATCAACTTTCACAAATGATGATCCACGCGCCTTGGGGCAAAATGCAGGTTAAAAAATAAAAATAAATATTGGTCTGGCCTAAACCAGACCAGCAGACTGTTTTCTGGCCTCAAATTATGCGATACCACAAACTACAAGATGATGTGCTCAACTTGGCTTTGATGCAACTAGCTCGTCATGTTACTCAATTGTGGTAATTGATTGTGGTATGTCTAGGTAAAGGGTCACAACATAAACAAGTTGAGATCATTTTCCTGTGTTGCTGCATCTATATACTAATTGCATCTATATACTAATACACACACACATACTAGTATGCATCTATATACTAATGCACACACACATACTAGTATGCATGTATATACTAATACACACACACATACTAGTATGCATCTATATACTAATACACACACACATACTAGTATGCATGTATATACTAATGCACACACACATACTAGTATGCATCTATATACTAATGCACGCACACATACTAGTATGCATGTATATACTAATACACACACACATACTAGTATGCATCTATATACTAATACACACACACATACTAGTATGCATGTATATACTAATGCACACACACATACTAGTATGCATGTATATACTAATGCACACACACATACTAGTATGCATGTATATACTAATACACACACACATACTAGTATGCATGTATATACTAATGCACACACACATACTAGTATGCATGTATATACTAATGCACACACACATACTAGTATGCATGTATATACTAATGCACACACACATACTAGTATGCATCTATATACTAATGCACACACACATACTAGTATGCATGTATATACTAATACACACACACATACTAGTATGCATGTATATACTAATACACACACATACTAGTATGCATGTATATACTAATACACACACATACTAGTATGCATGTATATACTAATACACACACACATACTAGTATGCATCTATATACTAATGCACACACACATACTAGTATGCATGTATATACTAATGCACACACACATACTAGTATGCATGTATATACTAATGCACACACACATACTAGTATGCATGTATATACTAATACACACACACATACTAGTATGCATGTATATACTAATGCACACACACATACTAGTATGCATGTATATACTAATGCACACACACATACTAGTGTGCATGTATATACTAATACACACACACATACTAGTATGCATCTATATACTAATACACACACACATACTAGTATGCATCTATATACTAATACACACACACATACTAGTATGCATGTATATACTAATACACACACACATACTAGTATGCATGTATATACTAATACACACACACATACTAGTATGCATGTATATACTAATGCACACACACATACTAGTATGCATGTATATACTAATACACACACACATACTAGTATGCATGTATATACTAATACACACACACATACTAGTATGCATGTATATACTAATACACACACACATACTAGTATGCATGTATATACTAATGCACACACACATACTAGTATGCATGTATATACTAATACACACACACATACTAGTGTGCATGTATATACTAATACACACACACATACTAGTATGCATGTATATACTAATGCACACACACATACTAGTATGCATGTATATACTAATACACACACACATACTAGTATGCATGTATATACTAATGCACACACACATACTAGTATGCATGTATATACTAATACACACACACATACTAGTATGCATGTATATACTAATACACACACACATACTAGTATGCATGTATATACTAATACACACACACATACTAGTATGCATGTATATACTAATACACACACACATACTAGTATGCATCTATATACTAATACACACACACATACTAGTATGCATGTATATACTAATGCACACACACATACTAGTATGCATGTATATACTAATACACACACACATACTAGTATGCATGTATATACTAATGCACACACACATACTAGTATGCATGTATATACTAATACACACACACATACTAGTATGCATGTATATACTAATACACACACACATACTAGTATGCATGTATATACTAATACACACACACATACTAGTATGCATGTATATACTAATACACACACACATACTAGTATGCATGTATATACTAATGCACACACACATACTAGTATGCATGTATATACTAATGCACACACACATACTAGTATGCATGTATATACTAATACACACACACATACTAGTATGCATGTATATACTAATACACACACACATACTAGTATGCATGTATATACTAATACACACACACATACTAGTATGCATGTATATACTAATACACACACACATACTAGTATGCATGTATATACTAATGCACACACACATACTAGTATGCATGTATATACTAATACACACACACATACTAGTATGCATGTATATACTAATGCACACACACACACTAGTGTACATCAACGTTTCCTCTCTCTCTGCTACCTTTTCAGAGTGCCATACCACACTGTCTCTATTGTCACTCACCTTTTACCCATGTCGGGATCAGTAGACTGACTGGTACATAATGGACATGCAGATGGGGAGACCAACTCAGAGCTGTGATGCTCCATTAGCCCCCCAGTGTTGTGATGTTCCATTAGCCCCCCAGTGTTGTGATGTTCCATTAGCCCCCCAGTGCTGTGATGTTCCATTAGCCCCCCAGTGCTGTGATGATCCATTAGCCCCCCAATGCTGTGATGCTCCATTAGCCCCCCAGTGTTGTGATGTACCATTAGCCTGTGATGTTCCATTAGCCCCCCAGTGCTGTGATGTTCCATTAGCCCCCCAGTGCTGTGATGATCCATTAGCCCCCCAGTGCTGTGATGCTCCATTAGCCCCCCAGTGCTGTGATGCTCCATTAGCCCCTCAGTGTTGTGATGTTCCATTAGCCCCCCAGTGCTGTGATGTTCCATTAGCCCCCCAGTGTTGTGATGTTCCATTAGCCCCCCAGTGCTGTGCTGCTCCATTAGCCCCCCAGAAGAGTGTCCACTACACAATACCAACAAAACAACCGTGAAAAACATGAACTTCTTGGGAAAAGAATCTGTGGACAGTGCACACTTAGAGAGTTTACAAAATACTGGGACTGGAGTGATAATCACCGAGAGTTAGTTTTCACTTGCCAGTGGACACATAATTATGGAGTGTGAGTGGAAATGTCTTTTTCAGTTGCACAAACACAGTGGGCCATGGACAGACATTAGCTCTGCAGGTTACCTTGATAGGTACACTCTGTGGGCTATGAATCCAATCCTTTTAAGGGAAGCATAGACCTGCACACACACCAGGAAGAACAGACTCGGAGTACAAACTGAGTGTGTGTGTGTGTGTGTGTGTGTGTGCATGTCTTGCATGCATGGTGCATATGTGCACGCAGAGTGTGTTACATGCATGTATTTGTGCGTGTGTTTGTTGTGTGTATGTGGTGTGCACATGTGTGTGTGTGTGTGTTGTGTGTATGCATGTGTGTATTTGTGTGTGTGTATGCATGCATGTGTGCATGTATGTGTGCATGTGTGTGTGTGCATGTATGTGTAATGTGTGTGCATGTGCGTGTATGCATGCATGTGTGCATGTATGTGTATGTGTGCATGTGCATGTATGTGTAATGTGTGTGTGCATGTGTGTATGCATGTATGTGCGTATATATGTGTGTGCATGTATATGTGATGTGTATGTGTGCATGTGCGTGTGTGCATGTATGTGTGGTGTGTGTGTGTGCATGTGTGCATGTATGTGTAATGTGTGTGTGCATGTGCGTGTATGTGTAATGTGTGTGTGCATGTGCGTGTGTGCATGTATGTGCATATATATGTGTGCGTGCTGTGTGCATCTATATGTGATGTGTATGTGTGAATGTATGTATGCATATGTGTGTGTGTGTGCATGCATGTGTGATATGTGTGTGTGCATGTGCATGTATGTATGTATGCATAATGTGTGTATGTGCGTGTGTATTGGTGTGTGTGTATGCATGTGTGTATGCATGTGTGTGTGCATAATGTGTGTGTGCATGTGTATTGGTGTGTGTGTATGCATGTATGTGTGCATAATGTGTGTTTGTGTGTGCATGTGATGTGTATGTGTGATATGTGTGTGTATGCATGTGCATGTATGCACATAATGTGTGTGTGAGTGTGTATTGGTGTGTGTGTATGCATGACAAACACGCACGCCACACAACTCACCTGGTAGAAGTGAAGTTGTAAGCCAGATAATAGAGAGTGGTAAGCCTGCCAATAGCAAACAGAGAAGAGGAAGCTTGGTAAACAGATACTGTACTATCATCATCATCATCGTTACTTGACACTGCTTTCAGCTTCAACTGCACACAGGTCAGAACTGCCATGATGTGCTTATTTTAGAAATTCATGTCTTCATGAGCAGTGTGCAGGTCTATAGCTTCACCACATGAAAGAGCAGTAGGTCTCTGTGCATCTATTTAATTGTGGGAAAACCATAGCAATGCTTCATGCACACACGTTACCTAGGTTACTAATGTCTTGTGTAGAAACAAAAAAATTGGGGTGTAATAATTCACCACATAGACCCTAATTGGAATTCTATACTAATTGGAAACCTGCCCTAATTGTTTCTATCCCACACAAACTTGCAAGGTAGTTGCATAACAAGAGCAGCTGGTAGGCCCTCCTAACAGCCTCAGTGTCTACACCCGTTTCCTCAATTGGTCAACTAGTAACTTTGGTAAGGTTTTTGATGACCAGCCACAAAGTTCTTATAATTATAATGTAGTCTAAACATGATTGTGATAAACAATGCTTATAAAGAGGTGGAGCCAACCACTAGACTCATTAACATATTCATGAGAACCCAGCTCCCCCTCCTACCCACTCCTCCCACTTCTAATATAGTATAAGATGAACATACAACTATGATGTTTATAAGTGTGAAGTAGTGTGAATCCTTGCCTCTTGCAAACTCAGAATTCTTCCAGAGCTAGTTATCTTTAGTGCTCCCTGGATAAATGGGGGGGGGGGAGAGAAGGGTACAATCTCCAGATGCTTCTCGAAGTAAGGACATGATGCATACCTTTAATTGCAACAACTTTGAACTATTTTCCCATCCCATCTCCACATCTCCCTCCCACCCTCCCACACACTCTCTCTCCTCGCTCCATTTTCCTTGAGAACTTACACACTCCATGAGGAACAGGGCTTCTTCAGGCAGCAAGACTGTGCTGCTGTTGTGGGTGTGGCCATGTATCGACCAATGCCTACCCTGCAGTAGGTGACGTGCAAGAGAAATTGCCACAGAATAAAGCTTCACATCAGAGTACTTCCAGTGATAATAGTCTGATTATGTACTAAATGAAGGAAATAACAACTTGACTGATCATAATTCATGAAACAACTGAACCAACTTTTCAACAAAAGCAGTTTTCTGTCATTTAAAGTGTAGAAAGAGTTTCATAATGTTCTAATGTGCCCATTTTGACAAGAATCAGACAATTTTTCCTCAAAACACTCAAAAACGTCACAATTGGAGCAAAAATGAGAAGGGAAATGATGCAGGCCACCCACAAAGACAGCGTCATTGGAACCGCCAATGACATTACCTACCACAAAAACACGTTCACCTAGAACTTGTTGATATAGCCTCAAGCTATGCTCTAACAGGCCTGGCCATGCATGCCTGGAGATAATTAGCACCTGTACCTTCTGCACTGTGACGTGAACCAAACCACCATATCCTTTTCCATGCTTCGTTCCTCTCTGCCACTCCCCCACGGAGAGGTTTCTGGAGTGATAACAAGAAAAGGAATCATTTACATCCCCTTAACGACGACCACCCGCAAGAAACCAGCGATAAACAAACATGGGAGGGGGAAAATAACATCTCAAACTGCACCGTGAATATCATTAGCATGTGCCCTCAGAAGTGGTATGCAGGTCTCAGAAGTAATTAGTAACTAGGCTGAGGAGTGTTTTGCTGCTAAGGGAACCACCACTTCGGTGCAGATGTAGTATTGATGTGGTTGCTATTTATTGTTTGGGTGATGGCTCAGTTTTGGTCAAGGTGGGCATCTTATCAGTCTGTTGCAGCTGTACCTGTATGTAACCTGTGAACCTCAACAGTCATTATCACCAACTTGCACCTGAACCCACAATAGCTTTAGTGGAGAATCTACTAAGTACACTTTACTATCATGAGCATTACTGCCCACACTGCCTGTGGGGTCTAGTGGTCGTTAGTCAACTGGACCTGCTTGCCAGCTATGGCAAAGTACCTGAGTAGGTGTCAGAGTGAATGACGGGGGTGGTAATCTGCAGACAGGAACAGAAAAATAATGCTCGTGTTCAACCAGACTTGGCAAACTATGAATGTGGGTTACCTGGACAAATACCTAGCTCTCACTAGGGAAAAGAAAATTTTTTTTTGAACACGAACATAATTAACCTGATGATACAGACCACAACCAAAGGCAAAAGTTTGTAAATATTGTTACGAGTTATTCTTCTTAAACTAACCACGATTGCTTAGAAATACCTACGTCCACCCGCACATGATCTACGTCCACCTGCACATGATCTACGTCAACCTGCACATGATCTACGTCAACCTGCACATGATCTACGTCCACCTGCACATGATCTACGTCCACCTGCACATGATCTACAGCCACCTTCACATGATCTACGTCCACCTGCACATGATCTACGTCCACCTGCACATGATCTACGTCCACCTGCACATGATCTACGTCCACCTGCACATGATCTACGTCCACCTGCACATGATCTACGTCCACCTGCACATGATCTACGTCCACCTGCGCATGATCTACATGTGACTTGACATCATGGCTGTAGCCTCACAAAGCAATACATGCGCAAGTTGCCGTGTTTCACCTGCACAGGTAGTACTTCACTAATGCCAATAAATGTATAATTAATGGTTTGAGTGCCCCCCTTACTTACACTAAGAGGCCATGGCTGGGGTATGATAGTTTGTGCACCAGAGGTTGATACAGAGAGAAACATCACTCCATGATTCTTCAGGGTCTCTTCAAGATTTCTTACCCAGCAGGAAGAATTGCAACCATGGTGCTTCACTTTAGCGAGAAACAGGCCCAAAACAAAATCGCATTTGCATAATCAGAATGGAGTAATTTGATTGGTCCAACACACCAATATTTTACTTCGATATACGCAATTATTCCTTGTTAACACCTTGTGACTCCAGTTGTGAACCTGTGGTTTTCATGGAGCAATCCAAATGCCCCAGTTACAGGTTCACTTATAATTATAATGACAGTCTTAATAATCACTTGTGAACTAGTGATTTGAATGGAGCAATCCAAATGCCCAGTTACAGATTCACTTATAATTATAATGACAGTCTCAATAATCACTTGTGAACTAGTGATTTGAATGGAGCAATCCAAATGCCCAGTTACAGGTTCATTATAATTATAATGACAGTCTCAATAATCACTTGTGAACTAGTGATTTGAATGGAGCAATCCAAATGCCCAGTTATAGGTTAACTTATAATTATAATGACATAGTCTCTGTGAACTAGTGATTTGAATGGAGCAATCCAAATGCCCAGTTACAGGTTCACTTATAATTATAATGACAGTCTCAACAGTCTCAATAATCAACTTGAAATTTACTCTCTCAACATTTCGATTAGATGCTCTAGCCTTCATCAGGAATAATGGTGGAGGCTAGATGATCCAGCATTCATCAGGAATAATGATGGAGGCTAGATGATCCAGCCTTCATCAGGAATAATGGTGGAGGCTAGATGATCCAGCCTTCATCAGGAATAATGATGGGGGCTAGATGATCCAGCCTTCATCAGGAATAATGATGGAGGCTAGATGCTCCAGCCTTCATCAGGAATAATGATGGAGACTAGATGCTCCAGCCTTCATCAGGAATAATGATGGAGGTTAAATGCTCTAGCCTTCATCAGGAATAATGATGGAGGCTAGATGCTCCAGCCTTCATCAGGAATAATGATGGAGCTAGATGCTCCAGCCTTCATCAGGAATAATGATGGAGGCTAGATGCTCCAGGGATAATGGTGGAGGCTAGATGCTCCAGCCTTCATCAGGAATAATGATGGAGCTAGATGCTCCAGCCTTCATCAGGAATAATGATGGAGGCTAGATGCTCCAGGGATAATGGTGGAGGCTAGATGCTCCAGCCTTCATCAGGAATAATGATGGAGGCTAGATGCTCTAGCCTTCAACAGAAAATACCAATGTTTAGCAGCTATGATTATAAATAAGAACCTCAGCCAATAGGATTTCATTATTATAAAATGCTGAGGCTCTTCCAAGTGTCTTTGCTCTGCTTGGATTACAGCCTCAGCCTTCTGGGTTCTAAATACCATAGACAACTTGGTCTCTATTTCAAATGAATTTAGAGAGAGTGACATGGTGTTCAGAAATAATTTTCACTCCTATCAGATTGGCTCATGGGTACCTTATGCCTGCAACTGCCAATGCTATGATGCATGATGTAAATACAGGACTATTATTACTGGGTTAAAACAATACACATGGCATGACAAAACAGGTCTGTTCATTGAACAGGACAATTGGCAACTGTGTGTAGAGCTCAGAAGAATTCCCCAGTTAACAAATTGGAGCTCTCAAAAACCACACTCAGTCCTGTAGTTTTAGCCACTCGATTATAGCTGCACTAATCTTGTAATAATGATTGAGGTATGTATAAGAGAGCTCATTACAATGTAACTAAGGTGTACAGAAGCCAATTAACCTAACCCACACTAACCAGGAAAAGGAGAGGAGTCAGTTTGCAAGAGTTAGCTGGAGACCAGTTTATTTGTTTGCATAGCAGAAGACATAAAAGCTCTTACTTCAAAGTCTACAGCTAATGTAAATCGGAATGTTATTGATGGGTAGTTGTTATTGATGACTACAGCAACACACCATTGTTTGGCCAGTCAGCAGGACGCTAGCAGAATGTGTGGCCACTGTCTAACTCAGTGCATAAACATTGTAGTAAAACTCTCAAGTGGCCCACGCATTAACGGGCCGGAGGTTGCTTGGCAGCAAACCTAAACTGCGGAGACGACCACACACAAAATCAACCTGACCGTGGAATGCGCAATTACTAACAACTATCAGCTGCTACTTGCCTCGTGAATCTCATTATGTGAGCCGGGTGGCCTCGTCTCCCACGGGGATAGCTATAAAGGCTCACATCGCAGTACAGTTCGTAATTGTGCAGTGAAAAATAATAAGAGTCCTTGTTGGCAAAAAAAGAAAAGCTTAAACCTAGCAAGGTGAACCGAAATGGAGACTCTGCATTGCAAACCTTATTCTCCAGCTCTCCTGCTGCCAAGGTTTACTACCCTGCAGGCTCCAGCTGCTTTGACTGCATTGGCCATGCCAACCCTGGATCACAAGCCTCTACTTCATGCTATTGACAACTCCAGCTCTATAGCCCTCTCTCTCCTTGCTCAGGTGGTGTGTGATGGCAATGACATAAGCATTGCTAGCAACATGGAGATACACCAGAGACCACCCTTCTCCTACATTACCCTCATCTCTATGGCCATCAAGAGCACCTGTCGCAAGAAGCTCACCCTGAACGACATATACAACTACATTATGGAACACTTTCCTTTCTACAGGCAGAACAGAAGAGGCTGGCAAAATTCAATCAGGCATAACCTTTCACTCAATGAGTGCTTCATGAAGTTGCCTCGAGACAAGGATGACCCTCCAGGTAAAGGTAGCTACTGGACACTGGCTCCTGGATTTATGGATGCCAGTCCAGAGGCTTGTTTGAAGCTGAATAGGAGGAGAAGGAACAGAACTAAATCAGTGCAGAAGAAGCATGCAGTGGACATTTTAGATGCGACTGAAGCAAGAAATTTGAGTAGCAGCAGTGACTCATTGATTCGATCAGCACTTCTTACACCGCCATCTAGCCCAAATGACATGGTGTTTGGTGAAGAGCAGCAGAAGTCAGTCAGTCGCACCTCACCTCCTGATAATATCGTCCTCCTCAATCACAGCTACCAGGTGAAGATCAAGCCAGCTTTCTCCTGTTCCCAGGCAACAGGAAACGAACTTAGTCTTAAATGCCAGCAATTTTCAATATCAAATTTACTCCTATAGGTTCACTTCTCTTGTTTAGTTCAACTGTTTTACCCATTGCACGAGTTATACAACCAGCACTCACCTGAATTTGCTGTACATCCTTCCTTTTTTTTTTTTTTTTTGCTATCACAATCACACTTCCTGTATATCATGCAGCTGCAAGCAATACTGACGGCATGGTCTTGCTATTAACTGCAATCTGTTCAACTTCATAGGGTGTCATTCTCTCTCCCCATTGTTACTACTCTTTGCAACCAGTTTTGTCTCGTGTATTCTTACTGAATTTAACTTACTGTTTATTGTGTGTCACATCCATTTGCAGCTTATATTTAATAATTGTTATGCATAGAGCTAAATGATATGCTGGTCACTTTCTACGATCCTAACTGGGGCACGTGGTCCAGGCTAACACGTGACCATTATTGGCCAATTAACCCGCTCGCTGGGCATCTCATATTAACGTGTGGCAGGTATCTGCAAGCTACTGGTTGCTGGAGAGTGTGGTTGACAATTCGCCGGTGAAAGTTCCAGCATGTGGTGAACTAAAATTAATTTATTTTTTTAAAAATGGTGTAGGAAGCGCTCGAAGTGTAACAAGCTCTGAATAGTGTGAGGTGGGGACTAATTGGAGAATTGGAGTGGCGACTATGGCCCATGAAGACCAGGCCAACAAATTTGACCTGATAGACGTGAGTGGGCCACTGACTATAGAGGCCATATTGAGATGCTTGCAACAGAGATTCAACAGTGGGCATTACTATGTAAGTGATTATAAGTAGCTGTAGTTATAGGCTATGGCAGCTATAATTGGAAGCTGTGCTATAATGGACAGCCTTTTAAATAGGCAATAGTACAATTGTGAATCCAGCTGGGTCATTATTGTACCAGCTGGATGAATTATACAGAGCTCATGGATTCAGACCCGCCCACCCATTGTGATATACTGTTTTTTCAACTAAAATTAACTAAAATTCAATTTTATGCTTTCATTTGTCATTCGTGTTCATTTGTCATTCGTGAAGAGCGAATGAATGAAGCCTCATTTTTCACCTGAACTAGACCACACAAGAGACGAGCGTGTTGTGTTTTATTTAAGACACCTGACTTCGTGTACTCTACCTCAGTCTTGTGTTAAATATATACTTTTGGGTCTGTGCACTTTTTGAATGAGATGAATTCTGTGGACATTTATCATGTACATTGCTTCAGGCTCAGAATTGCAAGTTGCATAGATTTCTATTACACTACAGGAAGTGCTGTAATGAGATTCATGGACTTAATCTAGATCCAATGTAAGTGATACTAATCAAGTGCAAAGATTGTAGTTTTCCTAGTTCTGAGCCTGACCACTGGGAGTGTGCTGGTAATAGTGGAGTGCAGCTCTCTGTTAGTGTAGAAATGGGAAATGGAAGGAAGCTTGTGGTGATCCTCTGGCAATGGTCACTTAATCTTTACCAGTTACTTTTCAGGATGTAGCTCAAGAATGCACACAGCATGCGATGGCTCTTTTAACCAATTAACCACCACAAGTGCCTAAGGCACAAACTCTGACATCATTCACAGAGGAAAATGATGAACCGTAATTACCAGATTCTTTACCCGTGCGTGCCCGATAGACTGCTCTAGCGATGCAAAATAGTCGTAAAACTTTACTTCCGGCTTGAGGGGGAGAGCGAGCAAAATGATTTTTTTATGGCTGACGATGGCAACTTCTGTTATGAACTGTCTCTTCCTGGCCTTTGCTGCAGCTTCTGGAAGCCCGTATTCGAAGGAGAGCTGCACAGGCATCTATACTTACCTGGAATCTCTCTGCATCCCTTTACGGAATCTCTCTGCATCCCTTTACTCTCGAGAGGAGGAGCTCATGAACGAATTTCTTTGCTGTAGAACTCGTTGTAGACATCGAGCGATGTAGTGATGCATAGCTTTTGTTTGCTTACTTCTTGACAACCGAAAATAAAATCAGCAGGCAATTGGATAGAAGACAAACTTGTTCTTCAGGTTAGCAAGCGTGTTTTACCGTGCCATGTAAAACATTCTTGATCGTAAGAAGTCTTGCCCTGTGAGTGACCTTCAAGGTGTCTCTCTGTATGGATTTGTTGATGTTTGTGTATGTACTAGTCAAGGGATAGGAATGGAAATTTAGCCAGAGGTCTGTGAGTTCATTTATACCTAAAGGCAACCGTTGATCAAGTGTGTATTTCCATGGCAATCCAACCTCCCAAGTGTAATCTCTATTAGAGTGTAATCTCTATTAGAGTGGCACTCTTGGTATTTTGTGGTGGTTCAGATAGTTCATATCCGATGTTTATGCACTTTTATCGTAAACACACACATGCACACACACACACACACACATGCACACACACACACACATGCATGTGAGTGACATTGCAGCTGCAGCTGCTTACAAACAGTTGTTTGCCTCTCTTTTCATCTTTCTTTACTACCAGCAATTTGCCATAGTAGTGCGAGACAATGGAAGTTGTAAGTAATGGCCGTGCTGTTCAGCATGGCTATATAGGTCTTGATGAAAGGCCCATGAAACCTTTTACAGTGCATGGTATGTTTGGTTGTGCAGAGAGCTATGGGAGCCTGTGATGGCAGTTGCAGCTAGACAGCTGCTTGTAGAGCCAATGCCTTAGCTCTGTGAGATGGGTAATGCAGTGAGCTTAAAGTTGGCTTGCAAATATGCCGCTCTCTCACACTAGCAACATGACGCGAAGCAACGTGTCATTTTTGTGATGTGGTGAACACAGGGTCAGGGGTCGCATTGCTTCTCCTGAATATTCATTCTAGCTTCGTTTGTGATGCGTTGGTCGACTCTGTTTGGTGTGCACTATTTGCATTTCAGCAAGACTCTGTTTGGTGTGCGCTATTTGTGTGCGCTATTTGCATTTCAGCAAGACTGTTTGGTGTGCGCTATTTGAATTTCAGCAAGACTCTGTTTGGTGTGCGCTATTTACGTTTCAGCAAGACTGTTTGGTGTGCGCTATTTGCATTTCAGCAAGACTCTGTTTGGTGTGCTCTATTTGCATTTCAGCAAGACTGTTTGGTGTGCGCTATTTGAATTTCAGCAAGACTCTGTTTGGTGTGCGCTATTTGCGTTTCAGCAAGACTGTTTGGTGTGCGCTATTTGCATTTCAGCAAGACTGTTTGGTGTGCGCTATTTGCATTTCAGCAAGACTCCGTTTGGTGTGCTCTATTTGCATTTCAGCAACAGATTACTTCAGCAAAGAAGAAATAAATGGAGGGAAATTATCGAGGCAGTGAACCCCCTAATATATGGGATGTACCCCGCAAGTCCTACCTTGCCTAGGAGTGGGCTAGTTTAGAACCCCCTAATATTTGGGATGTATACAACACGGCCAATATTGTAGACTGCTCGTAGTGCCAGATATGCCATGAACCAGCCTCAAGTGTCACCGGATATGATGTGAAGGTCATGCGACTTGTGAACCAGCCTCATGTTTGGCAGTAGATTTACTCAGGCATGTTTATGCATGGCAAGACATGTATGCATTGATTGTTGTGCATCCCTTACCTTACCATGGCTATGTCAATGACTCTCTATAATCAACTTAAATGTACTCACTCAACATTTCAGCGATGCTCTAGCCAGTATTCCTCATGATAGCTAGACCATCTATAGCTAAAACGTCGCGAGAGTAATTAGATTATAGAGAAGGTCATTGTATTGGTGTCAACTGATACTTCATTGAGAGTTTAGGTGAATGATGTTGAATTGTGTTGCATTAATGTCATGCTTAGTTACATTTCGTTACATGCCTGGAGTGAATTGGCATTACAAATATCACCCACTCAAGTTCGTGTGTACTACACAGAGGTGATGGGTATCAATTATGTAACACAGCATAACCCCTATAATCATGCCCTTACATACATACATACATACTGACATGAGTGGGCAGGTAGCCATGTGTTACACTGCCTTATTGCCATCTCAATACAATGACATAGCTGTATATTTAACATCATGTTATGCTGTGTAACACCTCACTCTTCTGTGCAACCGCAGAGCTGGGTTGGTAACATCCTCCTCTTTGTCAACCCTCACGAACCTGCTGGACCTGCCACTCATTTCGTTCTGTCTCGGTTCACAGAGCTGCTTTTGGCTGACCTGTCCGCTTCTACGGAGCCGAGGGTACTAGTGTTCGGGGGGCTCTCGGGCAGTGGCAAATCCTTCAATGCAGACCACCTACTGATGAAGATGTTCCAAATGGCAGAGAAGGCAGACTGGCTTCTGGACTTGAGGAAGGTTAGGAAGAGGGGAGACAGATTTAGTTTGGTTTGTGGGGACATCTAAGCAAAGAAGTGACAGAGTTCTCTCTCATGGAGAAGACGAGGAGTGTAGTTGTTATTCCCTCCAGGTTAGTATTAGGGGGAGGGGTAATCGCCCTGTCTTGGATCTGGGAGGGGAGGGGCAAACCTGATCCATCCACATCTGCCGATGATGAGGATGTCCCAAAATTGGTGTGTGCCTCTCCCTCTCTCCCATGATTTCTCAAACCCTAGTTTGCCCCACCCTCCTCCCTTGCGTAGAGTCCTAAGAGAAAGGCTGACTTGCTAGTCACTCCCGAGGAGGAGGCTGTGTGCAAGAGCCCTGTACCATGGGCGTGGATGTCTAGACTTGTAAATTGTCCCGTAAGCACTTAGTGGCTCATTTTTGTCCTGGACAGATACCAGCTCGTCCTGTCACGGCTCCTCCATGAGCCTGGCACCTCCATGAGCCTGGCTCCTCCATGAGCCTGGCTCCTCCATGAGTGAGCCTGGCACCTCCATGAGCCTGGCTCCTCCATGAGTGAGCCTGGCACCTCCATGAGCCTGGCTCCTCCATGAGTGAGCCTGGCACCTCCATGAGCCTGGCTCCTCCATGAGTGAGCCTGGCACCTCCATGAGCCTGGCTCCTCCATGAGTGAGCCTGGCACCTCCATGAGCCTGGCTCCTCCATGAGTGAGCCTGGCTCCTCCATGAGTGAGCCTGGCACCTCCATGAGCCTGGCTCCTCCATGAGTGAGCCTGGCTCCTCCATGAGTGAGCCTGGCTCCTCCATGAGCCTGGCTCCTCCATGAGCCTGGCACCTCCATGAGCCTGGCACCTCCATGAGCCTGGCACCTCCATGGGCCTGGATCCTCCATGAACCTGGATCCTCCATGAACCTGGATCATGAGCCTGGCACCTCCATGAGCCTGGCTCCTCCATGAGCCTGGCACCTCCATGAGCCTGGCACCTCCATGAGCCTGGATCATGAGCCTGGCACCTCCATGAGCCTGGCTCCTCCATGAGCCTGGCACCTCCATGAGCCTGGATCCTCCATGAGCTGGATCCTCCATGAGCCTGGTACCTCCATGAGCCTGGATCCTCCATGAGCCTGGCTCCTCCATGAGTGAGCCTGGCACCTCCATGAGCCTGGCTGCTGCTATTGCTGATTTGAATAGTGAGTGAGGTTGAGAGTGGTGTTGTGTACAGTGCTGCTGGATCTGTTACGGCCTAACTTTGATCTCTCCGAATACTCCGTGGGAGGCCATCAAAACTCACTCACTCACTCAGCACTGCCTTGACAACTGCTATGTAAAGTAAGACTCTGGTTGTAGAGTAAAGATGTGGGTCTGTCCGACTTGAACTGAGGTCCATCCAACTGCTCTAACTGGCGCAGTGAGTTTGTCAATGGAATATCTTTTATTATGGGCGGTTGCAGAAGCCAAAGCTCGGGCCCAAAGCTCTGGCAATGATTATGCCTTCCAGTATAATTTGCTACTCCTTGCATGGATGTATGTAGCTGTGGATGTGAGCTTCAGGTTGGCTTGCCTGCTCGCACTATTGCCAGTCTTGGTGTTGTAGGACAGTATTGGTGTTGTAGGACAGTCTTGGTGTTGTAGGACAGTATTGGTGTTGTAGGACAGTCTTGGGGTTGTAGGACAGTATTGGTGTTGTAGGACAGTCTTGGGGTTGTAGGACAGTCTTAGTGTTGTAGGACAGTTATTGGTGTTGTAGGACAGTATTGGTGTTGTAGGACAGTCTTGGTGTTGTAGGACAGTTTTGGTGTTGTAGGACAGTCTTGGTGTTGTAGGACAGTCTTGGTGTTGTAGGACAGTCTTGGTGTTGTAGGACAGTCTTGGTGTTGTACAGTCTTGGTGTTGTAGGACAGTCTTGGTGTTGTAGGGTCTTAGTGTTGTAGGACAGTCTTGGGGTTGTAGGACAGTCTTTGGGTTGTAGGACAGTCTTAGTGTTGTAGGACAAGGGCAGTTATAGGAATGTGGGAGACACGTAGGTTTGTGATAGTCATGGGGTTGTAGGACAGTCTTGGGGTTGTAGGACAGTCTTAGTGTAGGACATCTTAGTGTTGTAGGACATCTTAGTGTTGTAGGACATCTTAGTGTTGTAGGACAGTCTTGGTGTTGTAGGACATCTTAGTGTTGTAGGACAGTCTTGGTGTTGTAGGACATCTTAGTGTTGTAGGACAGTCTTGGTGTTGTAGGACAGTCTTAGTGTTGTAGGACATCTTAGTGTTGTAGGACAGTATTGGTGTTGTAGGGCAGTCTTAGTGTTGTAGGACAGTCTTAGTGTTGTAGGACAGTCTTGTGGTTGTAGGACAGTCTTAGTGTTGTAGGACATTCATGGGGTTGTAGGACAGTCTTAGTGTTGTAGGACAGTAATGGGGTTGTAGGACAGTCTTAGTGTTGTAGGGTTGTGTGGATAGTTTATGACGGTCATGGGGTTGTAGGACAGTCTTCCAGTCTTGTGGAAGTATAAATGGCAGGCCAAATAATAGGCTTCAGATGAAATATTATTGTCTTCCATTTACCTAATTCGGAAGCTTTTCTAATTGTGTTGTTTTTGACATAATTGTTGTTGTTATTGTTGTTGTTGCAGTATTGGCAGGTATCTTCTGTGGTGCTCAAGGCTCTAGGGACTGCCTGCACCCAATCCAACAAGGATTCATCTCGCATTGTAAGTTCACGCCAATAGGACAAATGATCTTAATCCTTCAATGAACTCTAGGTTGACACAATGCGACTTTCTCCATAATTAAATTAAATCCACTCACTCGACATTTCGGCTAAGATGCTCTAGCCTTAATGTCATGAGTAGTTGATTATCGAGAAAGTTATTGGATCTTAATCTTGCCTAACAAGTGATCATCACATTCCACAGGTGATTCTAATGCAGTGAAACTAGAAACAATGCTAACTTATGCTTTAATAATCTTGCACACTTCAACAAACTCCCTATCATATTCAAATCAATGGCTAATATTTCCATCATTTGTACCTTAAAGAATTGCATAAAAAGTTGCACCTTAGCCCAGCGTGTGACGGATTTATCATCCAGAGAGCTAGAGCTACCATCACCAGCGAAATCACACACAGAACTGACTCGAGTTAATAATCAAGCTCAAGCTTAAGGCGGGACTAATCCATTCGTTCGGGAAAAAAACATTTTTTAAAGTTATTTATTCATTCTATAGTATAGTTCATGTAGTATTTCTATTTCAAGTTTCAGAGCATTTGAATGCTTCACTGCAAAGTTATACACACTTTTGTCCATGCTATTGACTACATAAATTCGAAGTTACGAACCTGAAAGGAATATAGAGAACATAATAATGTACTTTTTTCAAGAGCCGTTATCTCAAAAAGAGTTATTTCAAGTTTGTGTGCACATAACTGGGCCATGCTTTGTCCTATATCAACTTTTAATATATCATTTGAAAGCTCTTTTCATACTCTTTCATTTGAATAGAAAGAATCCACTAAAAAAAATCTATGGGAGAGATATTAGCCCTGGAATGTTGCTAATCATGAGCAAAACACTGACCTTTCTTAAAAATCCATTTTACAAGTTATGATGTTTTCATCCATTCAAAATGCATGACTGTGGGTTCTCTAAGTGCTGTCAAAATTGTAAGTGGTTATGTGACACAGGTGTTGAGTAAAGTGCAATAAAGTGAAATCACCTTGGTGTCCACAACTGTCCACAACTCTGACCAGGATGGCGCTAGGTCAAAACTAAATATACCATTGGAAAGCTCTCTGAATGAGCAGCAATTTGGTACTAATTTCAACATCATAGTATATAGAACAAAAAAGTTACGAACGAATTAAAAAAAGGCCCAGAAATGGATTAGTCCCGCCTTAATTAAACGAGGGTGTGAATTGACCTCAGTACTCTAGCAGCAGAGTCTCAACACTCTAGCAGGTAGTCAGCAACTACTGAGGCTAGCTGTGCATGCAGAGTCTCAACACTCTAGCGGGTAGCTGAGCCTAGCTGTGCATGCAGAGTCTCAGTATACTCTAGCAGGTAGTCAGCAACTACTGAGCCTAGCTGTGCATGGAGAGTCTCAGTACTCTAGCAGGTAGTCAGCAACTACTGAGCCTAGCTGTGCGTGCAGAGTCTCAACACTCTAGCAGGTAGCCTGCAACTACTGAGGCTAGCTGTGCATGCAGAGTCTCAGCACTCTAGCAGGTAGCCTGCAACTACTGAGCCTAGCTGTGCATGCAGAGTCTCAGTACTCTAGCAGGTAGTCTGTAACTACTGAGGCTAGCTGTGCATGCAGAGTCTAGCAGGTAGCCTGCAACTACTGAGGCTAGCTGTGCATGCAGAGTCTCAGTACTCTAGCAGGTAGCCTGCAACTACTGAGGCTAGCTGTGCATGCAGAGTCTCAACACTCTAGCAGGTAGTCTGCAACTACTGAGCCTAGCTGTGCATGCAGAGTCTCAACACTCTAGCAGGTAGTCAGCCACTACTGAGGATAGCTGTGCATGCAGAGTCTCAACACTCTAGCAGGTAGTCTGCAACTACTGAGCCTAGCTGTGCATGCAGAGTCTCAACACTCTAGCAGGTAGTCAGCCACTACTGAGGATAGCTGTGCATGCAGAGTCTCAACACTCTAGCAGGTAGTCAGCAACTACTGAGGCTAGCTGTGCATGCAGAGTCTCAACACTCTAGCAGGTAGCCTGCAACTACTGAGGCTAGCTGTGCATGCAGAGTCTCAGCACTCTAGCAGGTAGCCTGCAACTACTGAGCCTAGCTGTGCATGCAGAGTCTCAACACTCTAGCAGGTAGTCAGCAACTACTGAGGATAGCTGTGCATGCAGAGTCTCAACACTCTAGCAGGTAGCCTGCAACTACTGAGGCTAGCTGTGCATGCAGAGTCTCAGGACTCTAGCAGGTAGTCTGCAACTACTGAGGATAGCTGTGCATGCAGAGTCTCAGGACTCTAGCAGGTAGCCTGCAACTACTGAGGATAGCTGTGCATGCAGAGTCTCAACACTCTAGCAGGTAGCCTGCAACTACTGAGGCTAGCTGTGCATGCAGAGTCTCAGCACTCTAGCAGGTAGCCTGCAACTACTGAGCCTAGCTGTGCATGCAGAGTCTCAGTACTCTAGCAGGTAGTCTGTAACTACTGAGGCTAGCTGTGCATGCAGAGTCTAGCAGGTAGCCTGCAACTACTGAGCCTAGCTGTGCATGCGGAGTCTCAGCACTCTAGCAGGTAGCCTGCAACTACTGAGCCTAGCTGTGCATGCAGAGTCTAGCAGGTAGCCTGCAACTACTGAGCCTAGCTGTGCATGCAGAGTCTCAACACTCTAGCAGGTACAGTCTGCAACTACTGAGCCTAGCTGTGCATGCAGAGTCTCAGTACTCTAGCAGGTACATGTAGTCAGCAACTACTGAGCCTAGCTGTGCATGCAGAGTCTCAGCACTCTAGCAGGTAGCCTGCAACTACTGAGCCTAGCTGTGCGTGCAGAGTCTCAACACTCTAGCAGGTAGTCAGCAACTACTGAGCCTAGCTGTGCATGCAGAGTCTCAACACTCTAGCAGGTAATCTGCAACTACTGAGGCTAGCTGTGCATGCAGAGTCTCAGTACTCTAGCAGGTAGCCTGCAACTACTGAGGCTAGCTGTGCATGCAGAGTCTCAACACTCTAGCAGGTAGCCTGCAACTACTGAGCCTAGCTGTGCATGCAGAGTCTCAACACTCTAGCAGGTAGCCTGCAACTACTGAGGCTAGCTGTGCATGCAGAGTCTAGCAGGTAGCCTGCAACTACTGAGGCTAGCTGTGCATGCAGAGTCTCAACACTCTAGCAAGTAGCCTGCAACTACTGAGCCTAGCTGTGCATGCAGAGTCTCAACACTCTAGCAGGTACAGTCTGCAACTACTGAGCCTAGCTGTGCATGCAGTCTCAACACTCTAGCAAGTAGCCTACAGCTACTGAGGCTAGCTGTGCATGCCGAGTCTCAACACTCTAGCAAGTAGCCTTCAACTACTGAGCCTAGCTGTGCATGCAGAGTCTCAACACTCTAGCAGGTAGTCTGCAACTACTGAGGATAGCTGTGCATGCAGAGTCTCAGGACTCTAGCAGGTAGTCTGCAACTACTGAGGATAGCTGTGCATGCAGAGTCTCAGGACTCTAGCAGGTAGCCTGCAACTACTGAGGATAGCTGTGCATGCAGAGTCTCAACACTCTAGCAGGTAGTCTGCAACTACTGAGCCTAGCTGTGCATGCAGAGTCTCAGCACTCTAGCAGGTAGCCTGCAACTACTGAGCCTAGCTGTGCACCAACAGAAGATGTGCGGCTAGCATGCTGTGTGATGCCTCCCCCCTCTCTCATAGTTACATAAGTTAATTTTGCGTATGTACTAATTACATCATCTGCATTGGGTCTAGACTTCATGGATCTCATTGCAACACTTCCAGTGGTCGCTCTAGACACTTGTGGAGGAGTTCCTGGAGCTGGATACTTGGCATGGTTGTCAAACGATAAGTCTCTGTACTCCTCCAGTGATTATCTACTTAGCCTCCACCTAAGCTTTGAGCTGCACACATTTCTACATGGCATCTGTACCTCCTTCTCTAGAGCATTCACTTCCCGGGAGATGTTGTAATGCCATCAAGGGAGGGTTCGTAATATGACACGAACCTGATGCAAGTCATCAGTGTCATGGCAGCCTCTGTGCTGTGATGTGGAAAGACACGAGGATGGGTTTTCCTGCTGCAACCCAAAGGCCTGCGTCATTCTTGACCGGCCATTGCAGCTGCTACACCATGCTGCTGCAACCCAAAGGCCTGCGTCATTCTTGACCGGCCATTGCAGCTGCTACACCGTGCTGCTGCAACCCAAAGGCCTGCGTCATTCTTGACCGGCCATTGCAGCTGTGTGGTTTTTGTTCTATGATTATAATCACCGTGGGAACGTAACTGAGCTTTAATGGTGTGAGGATTATAAGAACTAACCAACATCAGTATTCATTACCTGGAACTCATTTACAAGACTCTCTCTCTGTGTGTGTGTGTGTTTTTGTTTGTTTATCCGGGCGTAGAAGTGTGTGTGGTGACCCCTGGTGGATGACCCGTCCTCTGAGATCAGACAAATCCTCTCACGCTGGCATGGCCACACAGCTAGTGAGGTTAATTAGGATTAGCTGCTGGGGTTTTGTTTGTATAAACATGGCACTATGAATTTGCGCTGGTTTCCATGGCAACAATGCTAATGCAGCCTTGCGGTGTAACTTGACTTGGTGTAATTTATTAGAGTGGGAGGAGAGGAGGGAGGGGTAAAGGAAAGAGATACGATCGTGTGGGACAGAACTGTGAACTCTGTACTAAAATGGACTGTGGATTCTGGTCGTTAAGCCTCTTGAGGTGTAGCGCACCGAAAGTTATTGAGAGCACATCTCGTTGCTGTTTCAAGCAGTGTTTGTCGGGCATCGGTTACAGTATCTGTGTGGAGTTCGGGTCTAGGTATCGGTTATGCACATTCATAAAAGCTTTACCATCAGTGTTTGCATTTTACCCGGGTAAAACCTATTTAACCTAACCCAGTGGGTAAAACCTGTGTTTTAGGTATTTCGCCCAGGTTTTACTCGGGTTTTTTACCCGGGTTTTACCCAGGTATCACCCAGTGATATAAAACACTTATTTGTAGCCCTGTCACAGCCCTGTCCCAGAGCCACAAGTGTCTGGGTGGTGGTGGACACCAGGGCTATTTAAAAGGCAAGCAAATACCACAGGACATCATTCACTGCTTACAGTTTAGTAAGTGTACTGCAATTACAAAAATTAGAAAGCCCAGAAACTCGTCTTCTGCCACAGGCTCCTGCGAGGACCTCAGGAGATTGACTATTAAATCTTTTTAACTTGCATATCAATTGGACTTTAATCCCATGAATCTTGTTTAAATATTTAAATAAATCATTAAATAAAAAAATATATACTCTAGTAGACAACCTTGTCACTTGGTAAATAAATGCTGAGTGAAACACAGCTCCTGTTTTTGTCTAGTTCTTTACAGTTGCCATTTATTGAATGTCTTACTTCCTGATTACAGAGTTAATTTCTTATAATATCTTTACAGTTTATAATAAATCTATTGTGTCTATTATTTTATCCTGGGTTGTATCCATGTTTAAGTAAAACCTGGGTAAAACCCGGGTAAAAGGTATTTAACCCAACCCGGGTTACACCCAAGCCCTGGGTAAAACCTGCAAACTCTGTTACCATTACTGCAACGTTTCAGAAATTGAGGCAAGAATTTTACTAGCGTGACCTCACCCATTGTAGCTGCAATTGTCTGTAGTTGTCCATAATTTCCTGGAGAGGCTCTTACTGCTCATTTGCAATGCCGTCTTCTAGTAGCGCAGGTTCCTCCTCCCCTCCGCGGCCATGAAGTTGTCTTCTAGTAGCTCCTCCCCTCCGCGGCCATGAAGTTGTCTTCTAGTAGCGCAGGTTACTCCTCCCCTCCGCGGCCATGAAGTTGTCTTCTAGTAGCGCAGGTTACTCCTCCCCTCTGCGGCCATGAAGTTGTCTTCTAGTAGCGCAGGTTACGCCTCCCCTCTGCGGCCATGAAGTTGTCTTCCAGTAGCGCAGGTTACTCCTCCCCTCTGCGGCCATGAAGTTGTCTTCTAGTAGCGCAGGTTCCTCCTCCCCTCCGCGGCCATGAAGTTGTCTTCTAGTAGCGCAGGTTCCTCCTCCCCTCTGCGGCCATGAAGTTGTCTTCTAGTAGTGCAGGTTCCTCCTCCCCTCCGCGGCCATGAAGTTGTCTTCTAGTAGCGCAGGTTACTCCTCCCCTCTGCGGCCATGAAGTTGTCTTGTAATAGCGCAGGTTACTCCTCCCCTCTGTGGCCATGAAGTTGTCTTCTAGTAGTGCAGGTTCCTCCTCCCCTCCGCGGCCATGAAGTTGTCTTCTAGTAGCGCAGGTTACTCCTCCCCTCTGCGGCCATGAAGTTGTCTTCTAGTAGTGCAGGTTACTCCTCCCCTCCGCGGCCATGAAGTTGTCTTCTAGTAGTGCAGGTTACTCCTCCCCTCCGCGGCCATGAAGTTGTCTTCTAGTAGTAGCGCAGGTTACTCCTCCCCTCCGCGGCCATGAAGTTGTCTTCTAGTAGTGCAGGTTACACCTCCCCTCCGCGGCCATGAAGTTGTCTTCTAGTAGCGCAGGTTACTCCTCCCCTCTGCGGCCACGAAGTTGTCTTCTAGTAGTGCAGGTTACTCCTCCCCTCCGCGGCCATGAAGTTGTCTTCTAGTAGTGCAGGTTACTCCTCCCCTCCGCGGCCATGAAGTTGTCTTCTAGTAGCGCAGGTTACTCCTCCCCTCCGCGGCCAAGAAGTTGTATTCTAGTAGCGCAGGTTACTCCTCCCCTCTGCGGCCATGAAGTTGTCTTCTAGTAGTGCAGGTTACTCCTCCCCTCCGCGGCCATGAAGTTGTCTTCTAGTAGTGCAGGTTACGCCTCCCCTCTGCGGCCATGAAGTTGTCTTCCAGTAGCGCAGGTTACGCCTCCCCTCTGCGGCCATGAAGTTGTCTTCCAGTAGCGCAGGTTACTCCTCCCCTCTGCGGCCATGAAGTTGTCTTGTAATAGCGCAGGTTACTCCTCCCCTCTGCGGCCATGAAGTTGTCTTCTAATAGTGCAGGTTATTCCTCCCCTCCGCGGCCATGAAGTTGTCTTCTAAGTAGCGCAGGTTCCTCCTCCCCTCCGCGGCCATGAAGTTGTCTTCTAGTAGCGCAGGTTACTCCTCCCCTCCGCGGCCATGAAGTTGTCTTCTAGTAGTGCAGGTTACTCCTCCCCTCTGCGGCCATGAAGTTGTCTTCTAGTAGCGCAGGTTACTCCTCCCCTCTGCGGCCACGAAGTTCCAGAACACTCTCCAACGGGCCCAATGATTGTATGCCTGGCTTGTGAAGGAGGCTAACACCGAGCCTTCGGAAGAATTGTTTTGTCTTTGGCTAAGCGGAGCTTTTCACCGTGAAAGATGTTCAGATAGTTGTGGGCGCGAGCATACTTAGAGGAGTGAAGTCAGAAGCCAAGTCCAACGTATGCTTGAGAGGTCATCGCCAGTTCCTTAGTTGACCCGGAGAGACTTGCTCATCTTAAATAAGGCTCCAGAGTCTTCCTTAGTCAGGCTGGAGAGATGAACACCCTCATTCATTCATTCATTCATTCATTCATTCATTCAGGCCAGTCATGAATGCTTAACTTCCCAGTGAGTGTGCATTATTGAGCAATGTTGTTTAATAAGCACCTGTTTTCTTGCAGGTTGGGTGAAGCAGGCGCTGGACGTGCAGAGTTTATACATGTGCCCTTAATTAATCAATCAATTGGTTATTAATGAAATAGCTTTTGCAAATAAATACTCACACACATATACATACATATACACATACATATGTACATACATATGCATGTGTCACCTATGCATACATACACACGTACGCACACATACGTATGCACACATGTTTATATGCACCTATGCATACATACACACATACATATGTGTCTATATATGCACATATGCATGCATACACTACATACATATATATGTATGTCTATATATGCACATATGCATACACATACACTATATACATATATGTATGTGTCTATATATGCATATTGTGTTTTGCAGGCTGCCAAATATTTGCACTAGACAGATGTCCTAATTAATAAATAAACAATAAGCAATTAAAATACATAAATAATTAATAATAATAAAAATTAATTAGCTGTAAATAAACAGGAAATGTCCACTGTATTTCCCTGAGGTACAGGCAGCTCCAAATCTTCTCCCCATTCAGGATTGTGGATCCACCATGCCTGTCTGCTGCCACAGAGAGTGGACAGAGCTTACTGTAGCTCCTGCCTGCTGGTAAATGGACGCTCTATTTTGTGTGTAGCTTCTGCTCTTGTAAGCAAGCAAAGGGAAGCAAACTAAAGCGAGTGTGGACTATCACAGAAATTATTTCCCTTGCTGGCAAGGGTCACCATCTCAAATCCTGTGAGGTGCGTGTGGTCCTCCCTCAAAGCCTGCAAAGCAGGTGGTTTTCACGCAAATGGTTTTCACGCAAATGTGTTGTGGAGTGGGTGTGGTTTCCCGACTCAAAGTGGGTGTTGTAGGTGTGACTTTCCACCTCAAAGTGTAAAATGGGTATGTGCAAGCTTTTGATGTACCCAATGAATTCTGCCAGTCAGCACCCAACCACAGACATACACACACACAGACGCATGCACACACTCGCTCATGCACAGCACACATGCATGCACACACATGCATGCACACACATGCATAGACACACATGCATAGACACATGCACACACTCATGCACACACAGGGTGTATGTGTGCTCGTGCACTTCTCAAGCGTGCAGTGATTGGATCTTTTTTCTTCCATTATACAAGTTTTTTTTAAACATTAATTTATCCATAGCCATTGCGAAGATCACATTAACCCCTTCATTTCTGACGTAACTGCCGTGTTGTTTACTGCATTGACTGCAGGGTCGAATGGTGGAGTTCAAGTTCAGCGGTCTGCAGATCACCAAAGTCCGGATCAACTGCTATTTCCTGGATAAGGTATGCATTAAATAAGGTCCTGCCAATACTTCATTTCCTGTTGAGGGTGTGGTGAATTGGTAAGTGCTTCATCAGTCATGGTTCGTTATGTCTTTGCCATGCATGCACCAAGCTGGTGCGGCAGCTATGCTGCCTGGAGGAATGCATATATATATATATATATATACATATGTGCATGTATTATATGTGTGTATATATACATATGTACATGTATTATGTATATATGTATATATATATATATACTCTCAATGAACTCTCAGTTGATATAATAACCTTCTCAATGATCAACTTGAGAGAGAGTACAATTTCAAGTTGAAGGTTATATATGTATATATTATATATGCATAATTATATATTGTGTGTATGTTTTGTATATATGAATATATTATATGTATGTATATATATGTGTATATATATTATATATGTATATATATGTGTATATATATTATATATGTATATGTATATATATATGTATATATTGTATATATTATATATGTATATATGTGTGTATATATTATATATGTAATATATATAATGTGTTTGCCAAACCAAGAACTGTGAAATTTCCACCTTTTGCCTCTGCCGCGACCTTTTGCCTCTGCTGCGACCTTTTGCCTCTGCTGCGACCTTTTGCCTCTGCTGCGACCTTTTGCCTCTGCTGCGACCTTTTATTTGTTGCAACCCTGGTGGCATCTTAGCAGAACAGATGACCTCTCAGGTGAGTTATTGAGAATATTGTTCTTCCCAGCTGTTTGGTTTGTTGGGTTCTCCACGTCACCCCCTGAAGGAGGCTGTCGCTAGTCCTCCACGTCACCCCTGAACGCTGGTCCTCCATCAAGGGCTGGTGGGACTGAGCAGCTGTAGAGGGAGTTTGCTCTCATTATGGTCCAGCCATGTCAGGTGTGTATAGGTCACGGTCGTGCTGACTCGGCACACAAGCGTGATGGCTGCAATCAACATCAATTACTTCTGTGTCAAGGTGGGGCATCAAAGTACCCCTGAACCATGGGCTGCTGGATGGCCGGCAAGTTCCTGCCATGCAGCGCTGGGTGCACTTGTCCTAGGAATATGTTCTCTCATTATTTGCATTTCAGAACACACACTAGACCACACCCACACTGGGTGGAGGCAGGTTGAAGGAGATTGACAATAGCTCTATGGGGACACACACTGGACCAACATCACACTGGGTTGAGGCAGGTTGAAGTAGGTTGACACTAGTTCTATGGGGACACACACTGGACCAACACCACACTGGGTTGAGGCAGGTTGAAGTAGGTTGACAATAGCTCTATGGGGACATACACTGGACCAACACCACACTGGGTTGAGGCAGGTTGAAGTAGGTTGACAATAGCTCTATGGGGACACACACTGGACCAACACCACACTGGGTGGAGGCAGGTTGAAGGAGGTTGACAATAGCTCACACACTGGACCAACACCACACACCACACTGGGTGGAGGCTAGGTTGACAATAGCTCTATGGGGACACACACTGGACCAATACCACACTGGGTGGAGGCAGGTGAAGGAGGTTGATCTGGCTCTAATGGGGCGTCGGAACAAATACATTCATCTCCATGTTCCGTGTGCTGACCTAATCTTAGGCCTGTACTTTCAAACTCAGCACCACAGTGTCAGCCTGAACTATGCCGGAGTGGAAGTACCCTTAGATCTAGTGTGCGGACTGAGCACACTAGATGTGTGACCACCTGACCTCTTTGCAAGTCTCACAGCTGAGTGCCATCCAGCAGCAAGTAAATCACACTGACACAGCTTTGCTGACAAGAAGTTTCTTGAGAAAGCGACTTGTAGAACAAGAGATCACTGAAAGGAGTACTTCACCATGGGAGAGCTCAGCTGGTGGTCGTCAAGGACACCTTTGGCCAAGTAGTAAAAGATAAGCTGCTGACTATTCTCAAAACAATCAACAGATTTAAGGTTCGCAACATGACGCTGGATGAGCGCTGCGTGTTGTCAATTGGCCTTTGACCCTATTCATTTCGAACTGCGCTCAACAAAGATGGACATGTGATAGTTCTGATTGGTCCGACGCTGCATTCCAGATGCTGGATTAGAAAAAATTCCAATCCAGCGTCTGAAACACAGCGTCGGACCAATCAGTGTCCATCTTTGGTGAGTGTGATTCGAGGGTCAAAGATCAATTGACAAAACACAATGCAACGCTCGGCCAGCATCGTGTTCTGAACCGGCCTTTACCCGCTCAATGCGTGTCAGTTACCTGGAATAGGTGAGAGAGTGTCTACAGTCATGTCTGCGGAGTGCTTAACATCAAGTACCTATCAAACCAGAAGACAAGCCGTCCGTATACAGCCTTTGATGCTGCAGTGAGACTCTACCAGTTCGCAAGAGTACCTTTTAGGGTCACTAATGGTGTGGCTTGTTTCCAGAGAAAGATGGATGAGCTCATTTCCAAGGACAAGTTGAAAAGTACAATTGCCTACCTGGATAATGTCACTCTGTGTGGTATGGTACAAGAGGAGTATGATACTGAAAGATTCCCTTGAATTGTCAATACAGTCCTGAGCAGTGTGTTCTCAGGAACTGAGCTGCATATACTCACATGCTTGGTCAAGAACGGTGAGATTGGGATGGATCCAGAGTGGATGCACCCACTTCAAGAATTACCAGTTCCTTCTAATATGAAAGCCCACAAGTGTGTATTAGGATTCTTCTCATTCTACTCCCATTGGATGCCTGGTTGTTCCGATAAGATCTGGCCTCTGGTGGCAACAAAGATGTTTCCGTCTACCCAAGAAGCAAGAGACACTTTCAAGGTTTTAAAGAAAACCATTGAAGAGTCAGTGGTATGCAGTATTGATGTGTCAGTAAAATTTGGTGTTGAGACTGATGCCTCCTCCGATGTTGAAATAGCGGCAACTCAACCAAGCAAGGAGACCTGTCGCTTTCTTTTCTCGCACACTCCAAGGGCCAGAGACTCGCCATGCATCAGTGGAAAAGGAACCACAAGCTATAATAGAGACTGTTCGTCTTTGGCAGCATTATCCAATGGGTAAACATTTCTCACTCAAGATGGATCAGAGATCAGTAGCATATGTGTGTGACACGAAGCAGAGAGGAAAAGCAAAAACTGCTAAGATCATGTGATGGCGGATGGAACTGTCATGCTACCTGTATAGCTTTGGTATTGTGTATCAGCCGGGAAGGGAGAATATTCCTCCTGGCCTTATCACGAGGATAACGTAATGCAATGAATAGTGGAAGTCATACTGAACTGCACCAATCTCCATGTCACCCAGGTGTAACACTAATGTATCACTTCGTAAAATCCCGACACCTGCCTTATTTGATGGAGGGTATGAAAGGAGCCACCAAATATGTTCCAATTGGAACAACTTGATCCGCACGTTTAAATGTGGATTTCAAGGGTCCACTTGTAACCTATAACAGAAACCAATAAGTACTTCTTGACAGTGATGGATGAGTACTCAAGGTTTCCTTTTATATTCCCACGTGCTCACGACGGTAATCAAATGCTTTTGTGAATTCTTCTCCATGTTCGGCATGCTGGCCTGTGTGTGCACTCAGACAGAGGATCTGTCTTCATGAGCATTGAGCTGCGTAACTTCCTTCCCTAGAAAAGGATAGCAACTAGCCACGCCCTATAACCCTCAAGGAAATGGGCACTCAGAGAGGTATAATGGAACTGTATGGAAAGCCATTACTCTTGCTCTCAACACAGAGGGGCTACCTGCGTCTTGCTGGCAGGGAGTTCTCCCTGATGTATTACACTCTATTCCAGCCTTGCTTTGCACTACGACAAACACAAAAAAACACACCCCATGATGAGCAGATATTCAATTTTTCTCGGCAGTCTACGGTTGGCAGTTCCATCCCTACTTGGCTCATGGCCCCCAGTACTGTCCTCCTCAAGCGGTATGTCCGATCTCACAAGTCAGAACCTCTGGGGGACGAGGTAGAGCTCCTCGAAGCTACGCCCACATACGCTTGCCTGATGGACGTGTGACGACAGCGTCTATCCCGCACCTGGCCCCATGTGGAGAGTGGCCCCTACCTGCGAGGGACCATTATCTTGACAACTTAATCACCTGAAGTAATACCGACACAGGTATCGGAGACTGGACCGGATGCGCCTCTGCAGACATTCCCACACTCGATAGCCAACCTACTTCTTTAGTGCGTACAACAGCTGAACCCCCTCTCTCTCGTTTGTGCTGTTCCAAGTGGAGCCGACAGCTGCTGGAACATTTGATGCAGTGGACATTTTAGTCACACAAAGGGGGGGGGGGGGGGGGGTGAATGATGTGAAGATTTCGTACCCCTGTAGCACCCTAGGTGCTCGTGACAACTTATATTAACACTCACCTCACTGCCTGTTGTGAGGCTACTAGTATTTGCTCGAGGTTAGTCCTTACTTGTGTGTTGTTTGCTGCTGGAGTTCTTGGCCCTACTTCTATGAAGGTCCTCCTCCCTTATGCCTCAATGACCTCTGCCTCTTACCTTGTCATTGGTCTGGTAAATGACTGCCACCTCTTTGTTCCCCTCCCCTCCCCTCCCCACTCTCCCCACCCCACTCTCCCCACCCTCCCCTCCCCACCCCACCCCTTCCCACCCCACTCTCCCCACCCCACTCTCCCCTCCCCACCCCTGCCCACCCCACTCTTCCCTCTCCACCCCACTCTCCCCTCCCCACCCCACTCTCCCCTCCCCACCCCACTCTCCCCACCCTCCCCTGCCCACCCCACTCTCCCCTCACCACCCCTTCCCTCCCCACCCCTTCCCTCCCCTCCCCACTCTCCCCTCCCCACTTCCCCTCCGTAGACGCGCACTGTTAGTGTGAGTCCAACAGAGCAAAACTTCAACATCTTCTATCAGCTGCTGGCTGGGCTCTCTCCCGAGGAGAAAGGTAAATCTATGTTTATTGCAAGGCTCTATATATTATTACAAGGCTCTATATATTATTGCAAGTCTCTATTATGTCAAGGCTCTATATATTATGACAAGGCTCTATATATTATTACAAGGCTCTATATATTATTGCAAGGCTCTATATATTATGTCAAGGCTCTATATATTATTGCAAGGCTCTATATATTATTACAAGGCTCTATATATTATTGCAAGGCTCTATATATTACTATATATTATTGCAAGGCTCTATATATTATTACAAGTTCTATATATTATTGCAAGTCTCTATATATTATGTCAAGGCTCTATATATTATTAAAAGGCTCTATATATTATTGCAAGGCTCTATATATTATGTCAAGGCTCTATATATTATTGCAAGACTCTATATATTATTACAAGGCTCTATATATTATTGCAAGGCTCTATATATTATTGCAAGGCTCTATATATTATTGCAAGGCTCTATATACTATTGCAAGGCTCTATATATTATGTCAAGTCTCTATATATTATTGCAAGGCTCTATATATTATGTCAAGTCTCTATATATTATTGCAAGGCTCTATATATTATGTCAAGTCTCTATATATTATTGCAAGGCTCTATATCTATGTGTTGTGTATTTTATGACCGAATGATTGAAAAAGAATGAGTGAAAAAGGAATATATTTTTAATTGGAACGCGCCCCACCCCTGTTTTCAGGTTTTTAACATTGGCTTGGAATGATTTTAAGCATTATTCTTGTTCCATTCTGTAGGCTATTATGTGTTCTTTGGAATGGTTTTAAGCATTATTCTTGTTCCATTCTGTAGGCTATTATGTGTTCTTTGGAATGGTTTTAAGCATTATTCTTGTTCCATTCTGTAGGCTATTATGTGTTCTTTGGAATGGTTTTAAGCATTATTCTTGTTCCATTCTGTAGGCTATTATGTGTTCTTTGGAATGGTTTTAAGCATTATTCTTGTTCCATTCTGTAGGCTATTATGTGTTCTTTGGAATGGTTTTAAGCATTATTCTTGTTCCATTCTGTAGGCTATTATGTGTTCTTTGGAATGGTTTTAAGCGTTATTCTCGTTCCATTCTATAGGCTATTAGGTGTTCTTTGACCTGATAACAATATTGATTATTGGGTGGAAAAAATGGAAAAAAGCGTTTTTCTCCCTGAAAGTTTAGCATGTTTGGATATGCCAGTGAATAATCTATATCGACAGCTCCACTCTACAAGCCAACACTCCTGCAAAGGCTAGCAACATGTGAACAATGGCAATACATCAGAAACACTTAGCAACCATTCAACAATAGCTAGCAACATATCAACAACATCTAGCAACCTTCAACAACAGCTAACAACCCTTCAACAACCAACAGCTAGCAACACATCAACAACAGCAACACATTAACAGCTGGTAACCCTTCAAAAACAACCAGCAACCCATTAATAGCAACTGGTAGTGGTTATGATGGTGTACCAGGTCTTGCTTTTGGTTCAAGAATGTGTACAATATTAGCACATATTTGTTGTGGTCCAGCCACTGGAATACTGACAGATGTAGATACTGGAACACTGGCAGCTAGGTGGCCATGAGGTCTAACCACTGGAACACTGGCAGCTAGGTGGCCATGAGGTCTAGCCACTGGAACACTGGCAGCTATGTAGGTGGCCATGAGGTCTAGATACTGGAGCACTGGCAGCTTGGTGGTCATGAGGTCTAGCCACTGGAACACTGGCAGCTAGGTGGCCATGAGGTCTAGCCACTGGAACACTGGCAGCTATGTAGGTGGCCATGAGGTCTAGATACTGGAGCACTGGCAGCTTGGTGGTCATGAGGTCTAGCCACTGGAACACTGGCAGCTAGGTGGTCATGCGGTCTAGCTACTGGAACACTGGCAGCTATGTAGGTGGCCATGAGGTCTAGATACTGGAGCACTGGCAGCTTGGTGGTCATGAGGTCTAGCCACTGGAACACTGGCAGCTAGGTATGAGGTCTAGCTACTGGAATACTGGCAGCTAGGTGGCCATGAGGTCTAGCCACTGGAACACTGGCAGCTAGGTGGCCATGAGGTCTAGCTACTGGAACACTGGCAGCTAGGTGGCCATGAGGTCCAGCCACTGGAACACTGGCAGCTAGGTGGCCATGAGGTCTAGCCACTGGAACACTGGCAGCTAGGTGGCCATGAGGTCTAGCCACTGGAACACTGGCAGCTAGGTGGCCATGAGGTCTAGCCACTGGAACACTGGCAGCTAGGTGGCCATGAGGTCCAGCCACTGGAACACTGGCAGCTAGGTAGCCATGAGGTCTAGCTACTGGAACACTGCCAGCTAGGTGGCCATGAGGTCCAGCCACTGGAACACTGGCAGCTAGGTGGCCATGAGGTCTAGCTACTGGAACACTGGCAGCTAGGTGGCCATGAGGTCTAGCCACTGGAACACTGGCAGCTAGGTGGCCATGAGGTCCAGCCACTGGAACACTGGCAGCTAGGTGGCCATGAAGTCTAGCCACTGGAACACCGGCAGCTAGGTGGCCATGAGGTCCAGCCACTGGAACACTGGCAGCTAGGTGGCCATGAGGTCTAGCCACTGGAACACTGGCAGCTAGGTGGCCATGAGGTCCAGCCACTGGAACACTGGCAGCTAGGTGGCCATGAGGTCCAGCCACTGGAACACTGGCAGCTAGGTGGCCATGAGGTCTAGCCACTGGAACACCGGCAGCTAGGTGGCCATGAGGTCCAGCCACTGGAACACTGGCAGCTAGGTGGCCATGAGGTCTAGCCACTGGAACACTGGCAGCTAGGTGGCCATGAGGTCCAGCCACTGGAACACTGGCAGCTAGGTGGCCATGAGGTCTAGCCACTGGAACACTGGCAGCTAGGTGGCCATGAGGTCTAGCTACTGGAACACTGGCAGCTAGGTGGTCATGAGGTCTAGCCACTGGAACACTGGCAGCTAGGTGGCCATGAGGTCTAGCCACTGGAACACTGGCAGCTAGGTGGTCATGAAGTCTAGCCACTGGAACACTGGCAGCTTGGTGGCCATGAGGTCTAGCCACTGGAACACTGGCAGCTAGGTGGCCATGAGGTCTAGCCACTGGAACACTGGCAGCTAGGTGGCCATGAGGTCTAGCTACTGGAACACTGGCAGCTAGGTGGCCATGAGGTCTAGCCACTAGAACACTGGCAGCTAGGTGGCCATGAGGTCTAGCTACTGGAACACTGGCAGCTAGGTGGCCATGAGGTCCAGCCACTGGAACACTGGCAGCTAGGTGGTCATGAAGTTGAGAGAGCATGTGTGGTTGTATGCTCGAGAATAACTACATCACAGCCCCCTCTGTTATGTGTTGACATTGTGTCCAGCAACAACAGCAGGTGTTTGTAAACAAATTACAGTCTTATTACGACCACGGATATCAATGTTGTTATGGTGATAAACACTTTGTATCTGGTTTCCCAATTATATAATGATATTCATATTCACGGTCACAATTATGGTTAAAAGTTGTTGCCCACAATGTTTGTCAACAATGCAACTATTAACTGCGAGGGGGCGTAAGGGCATTCCTGGTTTCATATTGATTTTAATATAGCAGTTGTATGTATTTTACGAATATTTCCTGGGAATCCGGCGGTCCAAGCATTAAGTAATTAAATCGTTTGTTGCACGCGTGCGCCTGAATTTTTGAAAGGAGGGAACTTGGCACCAAAACAGCTGGTTCTCCTTCTTTCGTGGCTTAGGGCTCTCTCAGGTAGGACACACAAGCTTCCCTATTCATAATGAAGGTATTTGGACCACCACAGACTCGCTTGTGTGTGCCATGGGGGAAATAACTCATTCTTCTGTGACCCATAAATAGAAGAGAATTCTACTGGATCTGTTAGAGAGTGACGCATCTTGAAGATCCTTTCTTTCATCATACCTGATCGGGTAAAACCAGGTGAGTCTGAAGACCTGCTTAGGTGCTGTCCAAGGAGAAGGCTGTTGGCGTTGACTAAACATAACCAGAAGCTGTCACACTTGGTCTGTCAAGGGGACTGCTATATTCCTGAGCCAGTTGTGGCTACTTCGCTTGTTCGTGTAGTCAGTAATCTATTGAGAGGAGAAGGAAGTTCTAGCATCAACAGATGTCTCTCAAAGTTCCAGCAACAACAGGTGTCTCTCAAAGTTCCAGCAACAACAGACGTCTCCCAAAGTTCCAGCAGCAACAGACGTCTCTCAAAGTTCCAGCAGCAACAGATGTCTCTCAAAGTTCCAGCAGCAACAGGCATCTCTCAAAGTTCCAGCAACAACAGGTGTCTCTCAAAGTTCCAGCAGCAACAGACGTCTCTCAAAGTTCCAGCAGCAACAGACGTCTCTCAAAGTTCCAGCAGCAACAGGCGTCTCTCAAAGTTCCAGCAACAATAGGTGTCTCAAAAGTTCCAGCAGCAACAGACGTCTCTCAAAGTTCCAGCAGCAACAGATGTCTCTCAAAGTTCCAGCGGCAACAGATGTCTCTCAAAGTTCCAGCAGCAACAGATGTCTCTCAAAGTTCCAGCAGCAACAGATGTCTCTCAAAGTTCCAGCAGCAACAGACGTCTCTCAAAGTTCCAGCAGCAACAGACGTCTCTCAAAGTTCCAGCAGCAACAGATGTCTCTCAAAGTTCCAGCAGCAACAGATGTCTCTCAAAGTTCCAGCAGCAACAGATGTCTCTCAAAGTTCCAGCAGCAACAGATGTCTCTCAAAGTTCCAGCAGCAACAGACGTCTCTCAAAGTTCCAGCAGCAACAGACGTCTCTCAAAGTTCCAGCAGCAACAGATGTCTCTCAAAGTTCCAGCAGCAACAGATGTCTCTCAAAGTTCCAGCAGCAACAGATGTCTCTCAAAGTTCCAGCAGCAACAGATGTCTCTCAAAGTTCCAGCAGCAACAGATGTCTCTCAAAGTTCCAGCAGCAACAGGCGTCTCTCAACAGACTCCAGCAGCAACAGATGTCTCTCAAAGTTCCAGCAGCAACAGATGTCTCTCAAAGTTCCAGCAGCAATAGGTGTCTCAAAAGTTCCAGCAGCAACAGGCGTCTCATCTCAGCGGCTAGAATGGAAACAGTCTCTAGTCACACGCCGATGCAGAACTGGATATTACTGGGGGCAGCAACAACGCACCATTAGGAATTGAGCATGATGAATTATAAACTTTGGATTCATTTACACCACTAGATGCTACCAGAGTGAGTTTTAGCTGAGAGGTGTAAACTTTGGATTCATTTACACCACTAGATGCTACCAGAGTGAGTTTTAGCTGAGAGGTGTAAACTTTGGATTCATTTACACCACTAGATGCTACCAGAGTGAGTTTTAGCTGAGAGGTGTAAACTTTGGATTCATTTACACTGCTAGGAGCTACCAGAGTGAGTTTTAGCTGAGAGGTGTGATATGCCAGGACCTCGCATGGGTGTAGCTTTTATGGTGCCTTGTGTTCCTCTAGCATTATGGTGTTTGGCGAGGGGATCGAGTTACCTTTTAGTAGCTGTAGTCCCTCCATGGACTAAGCTCTAGCAAGGCAGGCAATTAGCTATCCATGGACTAGCAAGGTAGGCAATAAAGTATGTAACTAGGTACCTCCATGGACTAGCAAGGCAGGCATTGAAGTCGTGTAGCTAGCTAGTACCTCCATGGACTAGCAAGGCAGGCATTGAAGTCGTGTAGCTAGCTAGTACCTCCATGGACTAGCAAGGCAGGCATTGAAGTCGTGTAGCTAGCTAGTACCTCCATGGACTAGCAAGGCAGGCATTGAAGTCGTGTAGCTAGCTAGTACCTCCATGGACTAGCAAGGCAGGCATTGAAGTCGTGTAGCTAGCTAGTACCTCCATGGACTAGCAAGGCAGGCATTGAAGTCGTGTAGCTAGCTAGTACCTCCATGGACTAGCAAGGCAGGCATTGAAGTCGTGTAGCTAGCTAGTACCTCCATGGACTAGCAAGGCAGGCATTGAAGTCGTGTAGCTAGCTAGTACCTCCATGGACTAGCAAGGCAGGCATTGAAGTCGTGTAGCTAGCTAGTACCTCCATGGACTAGCAAGGCAGGCATTGAAGTCGTGTAGCTAGCTAGTACCTCCATGGACTAGCAAGGCAGGCATTGAAGTCGTGTAGCTAGCTAGTACCTCCATGGACTAGCAAGGCAGGCATTGAAGTCGTGTAGCTAGCTAGTACCTCCATGGACTAGCAAGGCAGGCATTGAAGTCGTGTAGCTAGCTAGTACCTCCATGGACTAGCAAGGCAGGCATTGAAGTCGTGTAGCTAGCTAGTACCTCCATGGACTAGCAAGGCAGGCATTGAAGTCGTGTAGCTAGCTAGTACCTCCATGGACTAGCAAGGCAGGCATTGAAGTCGTGTAGCTAGCTAGTACCTCCATGGACTAGCAAGGCAGGCATTGAAGTCGTGTAGCTAGCTAGTACCTCCATGGACTAGCAAGGCAGGCATTGAAGTCGTGTAGCTAGCTAGTACCTCCATGGACTAGCAAGGCAGGCATTGAAGTCGTGTAGCTAGCTAGTACCTCCATGGACTAGCAAGGCAGGCATTGAAGTCGTGTAGCTAGCTAGTACCTCCATGGACTAGCAAGGCAGGCATTGAAGTCGTGTAGCTAGCTAGTACCTCCATGGACTAGCAAGGCAGGCATTGAAGTCGTGTAGCTAGCTAGTACCTCCATGGACTAGCAAGGCAGGCATTGAAGTCGTGTAGCTAGCTAGTACCTCCATGGACCAGCAAGGCAGGCATTGAAGTCGTGTAGCTAGCTAGTACCTCCATGGACCAGCAAGGCAGGCATTGAAGTCGTGTAGCTAGCTAGTACCTCCATGGACCAGCAAGGCAGGCATTGAAGTCGTGTAGCTAGCTAGTACCTCCATGGACCAGCAAGGCAGGCATTGAAGTCGTGTAGCTAGCTAGTACCTCCATGGACCAGCAAGGCAGGCAATGAAGTGGTGTAGCTAGCTAGTACCTCCATGGACTAGCAAGGCAGGCATTGAAGTCGTGTAGCCAGCTAGTACTTCCATGGACTAGCAAGGCAGGCAATGAAGTAGTGTAGCTAGCTAGCTAGTACCTCCATGGACAAGCTCTAACTCAGCAGGCAATGAGTGTGTCTAGGAGTTCTTCCATTTTCTGTTCAATCATTGTCTACTTTTGCCTTTATATATGCATCTCTCCATATGAATCTCTATATACGACTCTCTATATATGTTTAATAACACTCCATTGTTTTTGTCAAGGCTGTCGATGCTTGTGCCTGCATTGAACCTTTCAGCACCTGGAGCTTTTTATATGGTTTTTTAAAACAGGTTTATTTTAGATGAGGGCTAGAGCCAGCCCTGTTGGAAAACAGTTGCGTTCGTTTGCTAAGATGTGTTCCTTACATTGGCCATTGTCACGAGTGTGGTGCATACAGGGGTTAATTGATTAATCGATTAGCTGTAATTAGCAATTAGTACGGTTCTGAATGTTACTAGGCAAGTTTGGCAGGAGGACTAGTTTTAAATGTAGACAGACGGACACTGCGCTGTGTAAAATACTCCTCTAGCATAAAGGTGTCCTCCCCTGGCATAAAGTTAGCATAAAGGTGTCCTCCCCTAGCATAAAGGTGTCCTCCCCTAGCATAAAGGTGTCCTCCCCAGCATAAAGGTGTCCTCCCCTAGCATAAAGGTGACCTCCCCTAGCATAAAGGTGTCCTCCCTAGCATAAAGGTGTCCTCCCCTAGCATAAAGGTGTCATAAAGGTGTCCTCCCCTAGCATAAAGGTGTCCTCCCCTAGCATAAAGGTGTCCTCCCCTAGCATAAAGGTGACCTCCCCTAGCATAAAGGTGTCCTCCCCTAGCATAAAGGTGTCCTCCCCTAGCATAAAGGTGTCCTCCCCTAGCATAAAGGTGTCCTCCCCGCATAAAGGTGTCCTCCCCTAGCATAAAGGTGTCCTCCCCTAGCATAAAGGTGACCTCCCCTAGCATAAAGGTGTCCTCCCCTAGCATAAAGGTGTCCTCCCCTAGCATAAAGGTGTCCTCCCCTAGCATAAAGATGACCTCCCCTAGCATAAAGGTGTCCTCCCCTAGCATAAAGGTGTCCTCCCCTAGCATAAAGGTGACCTCCCCTAGCATAAAGGTGTCCTCCCCTAGCATAAAGGTGTCCTCCCCGCATAAAGGTGTCCTCCCCTAGCATAAAGGTGTCCTCCCCTAGCATAAAGGTGACCTCCCCTAGCATAAAGGTGACCTCCCCTAGCATAAAGGTGTCCTCCCCGCATAAAGGTGTCCTCCCCTAGCATAAAGGTGTCCTCCCCTAGCATAAAGGTGTCCTCCCTAGCATAAACGTGAGCATAAAGGTGTCCTCCCCTAGCATAAAGGTGTCCTCCCCTAGCATAAAGGTGTCCTCCCCAGTCCTCCCCTAGCATAAAGGTGTCCTCCCCAGCATAAAGGTGTCCTCCCTAGCATAAAGGTGTCCTCCCCTAGCATAAAGGTGTTCTCCCCTAGCATAAAGGTGTCCTCCCCTAGCATAAAGGTGTCATAAAGGTGTCCTCCCCTAGCATAAAGGTGTCCTCCCCTAGCATAAAGGTGTCCTCCCCTAGCATAAAGGTGTCCTCCCCTAGCATAAAGGATTACCTCAAGTGTACATTTTATAGACACAGGCAGTGCTGTCGAATCTTATCTCGTTATGTAATGCCTACAACCTCTGCCAGGAAGGGGGTTGTGAGTATTTATTGGCAAGCGAAGTGTCCCCCATTGGAGAGTTGGATGGAAAAACTGGCAACACTCATAACTGGCTGCACAAGAGTGAGAACTGGCCTCACAGGAGAGAGAACTGGCCTCACAGGAGTGAGAACTGGCTGCACAGGAGTGAGAACTGGCTGCACAGGAGTGAGAACTGGCTGCACGACTGGCTGCACAGGAGTGAGAACTGGCTGCACAGGAGAGAGAACTGGCTGCACAGGAGAGAGAACTGGCTGCACAGGAGTGAGAACTGGCCTCACAGGAGTGAGAACTAGCCTCACAGGAGTGAGAACTGGCCTCACAGGAGAGAGAACTGGCTACACAGGAGAGAGAACTGGCTGCACAGGAGAGAGAACTGGCTGCACAGGAGTGAGAACTGGCCTCACAGGAGTGAGAACTAGCCTCACAGGAGTGAGAACTGGCCTCACAGGAGAGAGAACTGGCTGCACAGGAGAGAGAACTGGCTGCACAGGAGTGAGAACTGGCCTCACAGGAGTGAGAACTGGCTGCACAGGAGTGAGGACTGGCTGCACAGGAGTGAGAACTAACTGGCTGCACAGGAGAGAGAACTGGCCTCACAGGAGTGAGAACTGGCCTCACAGGAGAGAGAACTGGCTGCACAGGAGTGAGAACTGGCTGCACAGGAGAGAGAACTGGCCTCACAGGAGTGAGAACTGGCCTCACAGGAGAGAGAGCTGGCTGCACAGGAGAGAGAACTGGCCTCACAGGAGAGAGAACTGGCTACACAGGAGAGAGAACTGGCTACACAGGAGTGAGAACTGGCCTTACAGGAGTGAGAACTGGCCTCACAGGAGTGAGAACTGGCCTCACAGGAGTGAGAACTGGCCTCACAGGAGTGAGAACTGGCCTCACAGGAGTGAGAACTGGCTGCACAGGAGAGAGAACTGGCCTTACAGGAGTGAGAACTGGCCTCACAGGAGAGAGAACTGGCTTCACAGGAGAGAGAACTGGTCTCACAGGAGTGAGAACTGGCTACACAGGAGTGAGAACTGGCTGCACAGGAGAGAGAACTGGCTGCACAGGAGTGAGAACTGGCCTCACAGGAGAGAGAACTAGCCTCACAGGAGTGAGGACTGGCCTCACAGGAGTGAGAACTGTCTGCACAGGAGAGAGAACTGGCCTCACAGGAGTGAGAACTGGCTGCATGATTAATAACTTCCACGTAAAGTCTGCTAGAGTTTCATTGTGTTAGTCTATTCCTCAGCAGGTGGTGGATACCATTTGTGATGAGTGGTTAAACGTTGGCAAGTTGAAGCAAGCCAAACAGTTCCTCGATGTCCTTGCACTGGATTCTTCACTTCATCTGACATCAAGCACAAGAGAGAACACACTGCATAGTCGGTATGCGTGCTTCTCATCTTCAGGGCAGCTGCTTCCAAGTACTCTTAGAAGGACCATCAGCTCTCGGCCACACTTCCACAAGCACATTTCCATACCAGAGCTGGCCATCCCATTTTGTTGCGGCCAGCTTGCACCAGATGGGAACCGGTAAGGAATGTAGAAATATGTCTTTGAACACTTCTACATATCACATTAGACATTAGATCATCACGATGATATCATCACTAGTTTACAGAAGGTCCAGGGCCTGGACAGTAGCTATGGCAACAGCTAGAGTGATGCAATCTAGCAATGCAAGCATTTCGTAAACAAATGAAGCCAGATCTTGGCAAGGTTCGGCTCATCACGGGAAAGCTTGTGTTCATTTCTAGTGGTTGTACAGCTAGCAATGGTTGTACAGCTAGCAATGGTTGTACAGCTAGCAATGGTTGTACAGCTAGCAATGGTTGTACAGCTAGCAATGGTTGTACACAGCAATGGTTGTACAGCTAGCAGTAGTTGGCAAGTTACGTAAGCCCTCACTGCAGAGCTGAAACTTAGTGACTTTGATATCTCGGCTGAGTTGCCTCGGTTGAGCTTGCACAGCTCATCTTCATGGAGTCACCAGACCACCATGTTGATGTTGCATTGAATTGGAAACTTTGCGTTGCCACACGTGGCAGGATCTGTGCTGGACATGGCTCTCTGCTGTAGGTCCACCTGGTGTTGCCACGCATGGCAGGATCTGTGCTGGACATGGCTCTCTGCTGTAGGTCCACCTGGTGTTGCCACACATGGCAGGATCTGTGCCGGATGGCTCTCTGCTGTAGGTCCACCTGGTGTTGCCACGCACGGCAGGATCTGTGTCGGACATGACTCTCTGCTGTAGGTCCACCTGGTGTTGCCACGCATGGCAGGATCTGTGCCGGATGGCTCTCTGCTGTAGGTCCACCTGGTGTTGCCACGCACGGCAGGATCTGTGTCGGACATGGCTCTCTGCTGTAGGTCCACCTGGTGTTGCCACACACGGCAGGATCTGTGCTGGACATGGCTCTCTGCTGTAGGTCCACCTGGTGTTGCCACGCACGGCAGGATCTGTGTCGGACATGGCTCTCTGCTGTAGGTCCACCTGGTGTTGCCACACACGGCAGGATCTGTGCTGGACATGGCTCTCTGCTGTAGGTCCACCTGGTGTTGCCACGCACGGCAGGATCTGTGCCGGACATGACTCTCTGCTGTAGGTCCACCTGGTGTTGCCACGCATGGCAGGATCTGTGCTGGACGTGGCTCTCTGCTGTAGGTCCACCTGAAGAGAACGGGATGGGTCACCCACCTTAGATAAATGGGTTTACATTATTTTTAAATGGGAATAGTCATCTTTGTGAAGAAGATGGGCTGGCAGATCTGAAGATAGAGGAAAGTGAACTGACTGCAAAGGAGTGTTGACTGGTGCATTGTGAGTGGCAGTCATTGTATGGTCAAGGGAGTTTCATTATGCCATAGCTTCTCAACCCCTCACAATGGAGGTTCTGTTCACAAGGGTGTGGAAACTATAGCATGCTTGGCTATGCACAGAAACACAAAGCAAGTTCCTGCACGTCCTGCCACTAGTACGTGGGTGTTCCCTTGGATAGCAAGTCCCTGCACGTCCTGCCACTAGTACGTGGGGTGTTCCCTTGGCTACATGTTGGTGTACAGAGAAAAGGTAACTGACTGCACCTCAACAAGGAGGAGTGGTTTGCTAATGATGTATTGATCACATAAGCATATCAAGCATGTTTTAAAAATGATAATCTGAATCCTTGTCAGCTACTCCATATGGTTGTCTTGTCAATACTCTGATCTTCTCGTCAGCCAAGTACTGGCTGATGACTTCATGCAAGGCTCTTAGTTCCTGTCAGCTTTTCATTGGGTCTTCCTTCAGGACTGGGGACAATTTCACCAGCTGGCAAGCACTGCCTGATGATCTCACTTGCTTCCCATCTTCAAGGAATCTGCTTCCAAGAATTCCTAACAAAAAAAACCCTCCTCTTTCTCCCTCAGCCATATTTCACACAAGCATTTCTGTTTGACCACCAGCCACTCCGCGGTGTTGCAGTGTGCAGCCACCTGTGCAGGCAGGGCAGCTATAATCTAGCATACTCATGTACACTCATCATCTACAATACAACGGCAGGAGGAAAACGACTCGGCAGGAGACAAGCGACTCGGCGGGCGCTTGAGCTCTCCTTACAATTCTTGCATTCCTTTCTAGTTGAGACTTTTTGCTGGTAGCTTTAGCTTGAAAGAGATCATTTGTTTTTTCTTCTTTCCACTTAGTCTCTCCCAAAAGGTTGAGAAGCGATTCCTGTTTGCCACAGGCTTTATGTTCATGAAAGGGCAGAGGATAATGGCGGGCCTGGAGGATAGTTGATGGTGGAGATGACAGTTTTTCGCATTGCGTTCAAACGGGCGTGATGATAGAGGAAAAAAGACGAAGGGCACTCCTCCTGCACATAAAATAGATTGTTCAGCATCATGAGCACACCTTTATGCCAGACATGACTGACGGGGGGCTAGTATGTACATGCCGACATATACACACATGCATAGATAGATAGATAGACACATACATACATACATACATACATACATAGATACTAGGTAGATGCATGCATACATACATAGATAGATAGATAGGTAGATGCATGCACACCTACATACATAGATAGATAGATACTAGGTAGATGCATGCATACATACATACATAGATAGATAGGTAGATGCATGCATACCTACATAGATAGATAGATAGGTAGATACATACATACATACATACATAGATAGGTAGATACATACATACATAGATAGGTAGATACATACATACATACATACATACATACATGCATACATAGATAGATAAGATAGACACATGCATACATATTGTAATCCTGAGCCAGCTCTAAGCCATGCGTGGATGTGACAGTATGTGTGAGAGGAGAGGGAAGGAGAGGGAAGGAGAGGGAGAGAGTGAGTATGTGAGGACATCACCAGGTGAGGGTGGTTGCATCCTGAGTCAGTGGTGGAGGACTAAATGTTCCAGGATCCAGCGTGCTGTCACTAATGTTATCCCGAGTCTGGGATATCCAGGAAATATTATAGCAGTACTGGACATGTGTTGTGCGTGTGTATGCGTGTGTGTGTGCGTGTCTCTTGTGTAATTGGTGTCTAATTAATTAGAATTGGCAGTTAATTAAGTAGTGTGTGGTGAAGTGGATGACTTCATGATTATATCACATGCACTTAGCCGATTATATCACATGCACTTAGCCACACCTAGTTATAGTATCAGAGTGTCTTTCTATCATGACCTGGCACTATTCCTAAGCACTGCTCATGTGCAGCAACTGTCTCTATTCCTAAGCACTGCACATTACAGCAACCGTCTCTATTCCTAAGCACTGCACATTACAGCAACCGTCTCTATTCCTAAGCACTGCACATTACAGCAACCATCTCTATTCCTAAGCACTGCACATTATAGCAACTGTCTCTATTCCTAAGCACTGCACATGTGCTGCAACCGTCTCTATTCCTAAGCACTGCTCATGTGGAGCAACCGTCTCTATTCCTAAGCACTGCACATTACAGCAACCGTCTCTATTCCTAAGCACTACACATGTGCTGCAACCGTCTCTATTCCTAAGCACTGCTCATGTGCAGCAACTGTCTCTATTCCTAAGCACTGCTCATGTGCAGCAACCGTCTCTATTCCTAAGCACTGCTCATGTGCAGCAACTGTCTCTATTCCTAAGCACTGCACATTACAGCAACCGTCTCTATTCCTAAGCACTGCTCATGTGGAGCAACCGTCTCTATTCCTAAGCACTGCACATTACAGCAGCTGTCTCTATTCCTAAGCACTGCTCATGTGGAGCAACCGTCTCTATTCCTAAGCACTGCTCATGTGGAGCAACCGTCTCTATTCCTAAGCACTGCACATGTGGAGCAACCGTCTCTATTCCTAAGCACTGCTCATGTGCAGCACCCGTCTCTATTCCTAAGCACTGCACATGTGCTGCAACCGTCTCTATTCCTAAGCACTGCACATGTGGAGCAACCGTCTCTATTCCTAAGCACTGCACATGTACAGCAACTGTCTCCATTCCTAACCACTGCTCATGTGCAGCAACCGTCTCTATTCCTAAGCACTGCTCATGTGCAGCAACCGTCTCTATTCCTAAGCACTGCTCATGTACAGCAACCGTCTCTATTCCTAAGCACTGCTCATGTGGAGCAACCGTCTCTATTCCTAAGCACTGCTCATGTGCAGCACCCGTCTCTATTCCTAAGCACTGCACATTACAGCAACCGTCTCTATTCCTAAGCACTGCACATGTGGAGCAACCGTCTCTATTCCTAAGCACTGCACATGTGCGGCCACCTCATAGCTCTCCACCTCATTGCAGGCTCGGAGTCTACAAGCTGATAGTGTGACGTGCTTAGTTGGTTGACATGTAACAAGATCTGGAGAGAGGATGTCCAAAAGAATGACCGATACACAGTTTTTCCTAAAAACGCTCAAAAACGTCCCAATTGGAGCAAAATAGAGCTTCTTTCGTTTAAAAAGGGGAGATTTCTCACCAAAAGCCGTTTTCTGTCGTTTAAGGAGTAGAAACAGTTGTTAGTGCCACTAATTCAGTGCTGAACCAGTGAGCTTTCTGCTCTCGAGTTCTTCTCCATACCTGGTGTCGGTGATCGATGGTGGAAACTGACTTTGAGATAACTTAGAGAGGAGGACAAACTTGTTTAGTGCTAATATGTTACTCCAACAAAAGGAGAGGAACTGTCTTCTTATAATACTGTCGGTTTGAGTGAGGGGGGGGGGGGGGGGGGGGGAGTGGCATCGTGCATGCTTGCAGCATTTCGTGTGGTGCTGAAGAGTCAAGTTGTATTCCTTCCTCTGAGAAAAGCTCTCGGACTCCGTGATTGTGTGTGTGCATGTGGAGTTGTTTGGTTCTTGAGTGCTCAACTTTGCCCTCTACGAGAGCTGTCACATGTGGAGTTGTTTGGTTCTTGAGCACTCACCTTTGCCCTCTACGAGAGCTGTCACATGTGGAGTTGTTTGGTTCTTGAGCACTCACCTTTGCCCTCTACGAGAGCTGTCTCCAGCAGTAGAAGTTGAAAGTGGAAGCATCATTGCCCGTCGTCTGTGATGAATGCCATTGATCTCTGCGTGGCCATTGGACCTAGTTTTGTTCCAATGTATTCCTCGCGTGTTTGCCCGCAGTTGGTTCGGATGAGCCAGAGATTCTGCCACTCCCTAAAGAATGAGTCAATAGTTGTCTTGAAGACGCTCGAAAGAAAAGAATAATTTTCAACTCTCCCGCAGTTGTGCCGACAGCGAGTGTTATGGGAACTATGAACATGAACCGCCGGATAGTTGGACCTTTAGGTCTGGTATTCCACCTGGAAATGACCAAGCGTGATAGCACTCTTCCCCCGTCCCCCTCCCCTCTTCCCCCGTCCCCCTCCCCTCTTCCCCCCGTCTCCCTCCCCTCTTTCCCCGTCTCCCTCCCCTCTTCCCCCGTCTCCCTCCCCTCTTCCCCCGTCTCCCTCCCCTCTTCCCCCGTCTCCCTCCCCTCTTCCCCCGTCTCCCTCCCCTCTTTCCCCGTCTCCCTCCCCTCTTCCCCCGTCTCCCTCCCCTCTCCCCCCATGATTTTACAAACCTGATATGCTGCCCCTTCGTCACATCCTAAGAGAAACAGTGGTAACCCACGGGTACCTGTTCTTGTGCTGGACATAGCAACATTACTCTCTTAAAACAATATTGACTTCTTCAGACAATAACAAAAAACCCTCAGGGATGGGTGGGGGGGGGGGGGGGGGCCTGCTTCAGGAGGGGCGGGGCTCACAATTGTGAGTGCACTTGATTCCATTAGGCTCAGAAGATCCTGAGTCTCTTAGACCGTCTGCAGCAGCTGCAAGCCAAGAGAGTACAGCATTGATGGGTACCACTTAGGGCTCGGTGCTCCGCATGAGTAGTGGGAGAGGTGGTGTGCTCGGGAGGTCATGAATAGCATCAAGGATCGCGACAATGATTCACAAGTAGGCATGGCTGAATGTATACGTCCGGTTCACCATATGCTTTAATTCATTGTGTACCTCTCAAGTCAACCACGTATTAATCACCTACTGCACTAAGTAATCACACTGCTCAAACAAATAAAACTCCAAGTGCACACTACTCTAATTAACTCCAGGAGGATCATATATTGCTCTAATTGATTGCAGGTACTCTAACCAATTGTACTATCTATAATTGATCACAAACTGCCATCAGCATCTCGCATGCGTGGCTCTTGAAGACTCAAGCCACAAACATTGCTGTGTGTAGCAGTTAGTGTCAAAGTCTGGATTATCTCAGTGGATGTGAGGTCATTAGGTCATCAAGTCTCTCCTAGGTTACAAGGTTGTTGATCCAGGAATGAGATATCCACATCTCTGCTTTTCCCACCCTCTATGTGTGTCACTGCTGAAACACCTCCGGATGGGAGTGGAGGTGGCAGCTGCTGACCCTCTAAATACAGCAGGCCAGATCTGATCTGATATCAAACTCTCGTATTGATGCACAAGCACCCTGCAGCATGAGTGGTAGAAGGCTGTAAGGGAGCAACATAAGATGGTGCTCAATCTTCATGGATATTGATCAGCACACCTTCCTCCTCCTGCTGGATGCCCTCTCAGGCCTGGCTCCTCCTGCTGGCTACCCTCTCAAGCCTGCCAGCTCCTCCTGCTGGCTGCCCTCTCAAGCCTGCCAGCTCCTCCTGCTGGCTGCCCTCTCAGGCCTGGCTCCTCCTGCTGGCTGCCCTCTCAGGCCTGGCTCCTCCTGCTGGCTGCCCTCTCAGGCCTGGCTCCTCCTGCTAGCTACCCTCTCAGGCCTCGCTCCTCCTGCTGGCTACCCTCTCAGGCCTCGCTCCTCCTGCTGGCTACCCTCTCAGGCCTGGCTCCTCCTGCTGGCTGCCCTCTCAGGCCTGGCTCCTCCTGCTGGCGACAGGCCTGGCTCCTCCTGCGGGCTGCCCTCTCAGGCCTGGCTCCTCCTGCTGGCGACCCTCTCAGGCCTGGCTCCTCCTGCTGGCAGCCCTCTCAGGCCTGCTGGCTGCCCTCTCAGGCCTGGCTCCTCCTGCTGGCTACCCTCTCAGGCCTGGCTCCTCCTACTGGCTGCCCTCTCAGGCCTGGCTCCTCCTGCTGGCTAAGCCTGCCAGCTCCTCCTACTGGCTAACCTCTCAGGCCTGGCTCCTCCTGCTGGCTACCCTCTCAAGCCTGCCAGCTCCTCCTGCTGGCTGCCCTCTCAGGCCTGGCTCCTCCTTCTGGCTACCCTCTCAGGCCTGGCTCCTCCTACTGGCTACCCTCTCAGGCCTGGCTCCTCCTGCTGGCTGCCCTCTCAGGCCTGGCTCCTCCTGCTGGCTACCCTCTCAGGCCTGGCCCCTCCTGCTGGCTGCCCTCTCAGGCCTGGCTCCTCCTGCTGGCTTCCCTCTCAGGCCTGGTTCCTCCTGCTGGCCTCCCTCTGAAGCCTGCCGGCTCCTCCTGCTGGCTCCTCCTGCTGGCTTCCCTCTGAAGCCTGGCGGCTCCTCCTACTAGCTGCCCTCTCAGGCCTGGTTCACAACATGCCGTAAGCTTGTGCGCTGATGCTGGTGTGTTCCTGAGTTCTAGTTCCCCACCACTGCAAGATAGCACAATGTTTAGCCAACGTAATTGGTATTGTGACCCTCCTTTAGAAGCTTGAGAGATCAACGAATCAAGCAAGTGGACGTCTCGAGACGAGCACTCTTCTTGTTAAGACTGCAGCTCCAAATGTTGGGGGACTGCAGAAGCAATAATAATAATATTAACAAACTATCTATGATGTTATTAGGTTTGCAACACTCATCCTGTACATTGCAGTTTTGTAGTTGGCTACATACTTGTGTTGGATAAATAGAGCACTAGGCTGAGTAATATTGAAACTATGTTTTTCCCCAATTAAATTTAAATTTTTTTAACCTCCTGTACAACAAGAAGAAGTCTACGCAAGTTTCGATGCAATGAATGCAAGTTAAGCATGTTTGTCCTGTTTGTGTGTGCAGCTAAGTTCCACTTGGAATACCACGAGGTCCGCACACTGCATTACCTGTCTCAAGGGATGGAGCCCAAAGACTCGGCAGACCACATGCAGAATCACTTTGAAGCTTGGAAGGTGAGAAGAATGAATGAGGTGTGATGGTGTCATCTGGACTCCTCTTAGTGGAGAAGACTCCTCTAAGTGGAGCTAGGCTGGAGGGGTGTCTGCATGCGTGGTAATTATCAGAGGTCCTCAGACTACACATACGTATGTTTGCATAGAGAACGAGGTGTCCCTGTAGGGGGAGAGGCATCGTGGACAATACTGGGGTCACTTATGGATGCCAGAGTTCTTGCCCACCTAATCTTAACCCTCTCTCTAGCCATTATTGCATGCAGAGATGTCTGTGTGTGCACTAGCTGCTCTGAGGTGAGGACTAGTGTGTGTCTTCACTAGCTGCTCTGTGGTGAGGACTAGTGTGTGTCTTCACTAGCTGCTCTGAGGTGAGGACTAGTGTGTGTCTTCACTAGCTGCTCTGAGGTGAGGACTAGTGTGTGTCTTCACTAGCTGCTCTGAGGTGAGGACTAGTGTGTGTCTTCACTAGCTGCTCTGAGGTGAGGACTAGTGTGTGTCTTCACTAGCTGCTCTGTGGTGAGGACTAGTGTGTGTCTTCACTAGCTGCTCTGAGGTGAGGACTAGTGTGTGTCTTCACTAGCTGCTCTGAGGTGAGGACTAGTGTGTGCCTACACTAGCTGCTCTGTGGTGAGGACTAGTGTGTTGGGTGAGGACACAGTGCAGCGTAGTTGCAGGGAAGGGATTTTTGTGTGTGGGTTTCTTGACGTGTGCATGCATGCCAATGGAGTAGCCGAGCATATATGTTATGTGCATGGATATGTTCCACAGAGGGGGGGGAGGGGGGGGGTTGACCTTAAGTTTGGGTGGAAAATCTCTGATAGTAATAATTGTGATGATAATACTAATAATGACGTCTTCACTCAGATGACAGGAGTTTCATCAGAGTTCACAAGCATAGTATTAGATAGTATGCACAGTATGCAAGATAATGAATGTCATTAGTAGCTGACTCGTGGAATACCCATCTCCACATGCTTGCGTAGGTCATCATAGTAACACCGAGCATCCTAGAGGTTGTCATAATATAGGTAGTGTGTAAGTTGCAACCATAGACAGCGGCAATAGCTTAGAATAATAGGTGTGGTTTAAACTCAGTGCCTTGTGACTGTGAAGGGCAAGGTGGCGTGTGAATCTGTAATTCCATAAACATTTAATTAAAACTATGTGTTTGATTAGGTAAGAGGGACTATGTTGAGCTCCCCTGGCTAACAGCTACTTGGTGGCCTAGACTGGCAGCTACTTGGTGGCCTACACTAGCAGCTACTTGGTGGCCTAGACTGGCAGCTACTTGGTGGCCTACACTAGCAGCTACTTGGTGGCCTACACTAGCAGCTACTTGGTGGCCTACACTAGCAGCTACTTGGTGGCTTAGACTGGCAGCTACTTGGTGGCCTACACTAGCAGCTACTTGGTGGCTTAGACTGGCAGCTACTTGGTGGCCTGGACTAGCAGCTACTTGGTGGCCTAGACTGGCAGCTACTTGGTGGCCTACCTAGACTACCAGCTACTTGGTGGCCTGGAGTCTCTTGCTTGTACACTTCCTTCCCCTTCCCCCCAAAACTTTCACCGCATGTTCGGTCATGTCCAGATGCCTCAATTGTGTCTCTGCAATCTTTGAGAGTGTTCCACAACCACCTGCTTGGTGCCATTTCTAACCATTGGTAGCAGGGCTAGGAAATGGCTTAATTCACCTAATTAGAAAGTTGTAGTTTGTTTTTAAAAAAATTACATTTTTTATCATTATTTTCCATCCATCTGCCTGGAGTGGTTACTGTAGCTTCAGGGGTACCCAATATTGAGCTGTGATGGGTCTACAACGGCAAAACGTTCCGGATAATTGCATTGCGGTGGAGAGAAAAGACACAGGCCCACCAATTAGTCCAGCCACTGTTCCTTCAGCAGGCCAATGTGTTTGATGGTTAGCTGTGTGGGGAGAGGTGGGTGTGTGTGGTCACCTTTGCTTCCTCTCTCCTCTATGTGGCTTGGCTTGTCAAGCAAGGACAGAATGGGACGTGGGATGATGCTAAACCACCCTTCTCTCTCCCTTCTGCTAATGGTCTTTATGGGTGTGGTCTTTATAGCCTGGAGGACAATTGTCTTAGGTTGCCAAGAGCCTTGAATGCTTGCCGCCCCCTCATCTTGTAGTCTGGCTATAGAGCGTGCTCAAGACCTTCTGTAGCGCGCCTACCGGCCAGTCAGGATGCACGGGCAGTTAGGATGTGAAGACAAGGCTGAATGCTAATGCATACTGCTGTAAAGTTATTAAAACATAAGAGAAGGCTAATGGCTGCCTCGATATAGTTGGAGAGCAAAACAACTGACCCTCACTGTGTCTGGGGAGGTGGTGGTCGTATGCATGGCCGGGGCTGAGGCGAGGGTTAAGGTTAGGGATAAGGTGAAGGGCTAGGAATAATGTGAGGGCCACAGGAATAAGGTGAGGGCCACAGGAATAAGGTGAGGGCCACAGGAATAAGGTGAGGGCCACAGGAATAAGGTGAGGGCCACAGGAATAAGGTGAGGGCCACAGGAATAAGGTGAGGGCCACAGGAATAAGGTGAGGGCCAGGAATAAGGTGAGGGCCACAGGAATAAGGTGAGGGCCACAGGAATAAGGTGAGGGCCACAGGAATAAGGTGAGGGCCACAGGAATAAGGTGAGGGCCAGGAATAAGGTGAGGGCCACAGGAATAAGGTGAGGGCCACAGGAATAAGGTGAGCACAGGAATAAGGTGAGGGCCACAGGAATAAGGTGAGGGCCACAGGAATAAGGTGAGGGCCACAGGAATAAGGTGAGGGCCACAGGAATAAGGTGAGGGCCACAGGAATAAGGTGAGGGCCAGGAATAAGGTGAGGGCCAGGAATAAGGTGAGGGCCAGGAATAAGGTGAGGGTCACAGGAATAAGGTGAGGGCCAGGAATAAGGTGAGGGCCACAGGAATAAGGTGAGGGCCACAGGAATAAGGTGAGGGCCACAGGAATAAGGTGAGGGCCAGGAATAAGGTGAGGGCCACAGGAATAAGGTGAGGGCCACAGGAATAAGGTGAGGGCCACAGGAATAAGGTGAGGGCCACAGGAATAAGGTGAGGGCCACAGGAATAAGGTGAGGGCCACAGGAATAAGGTGAGGGCCACAGGAATAAGGTGAGGGCCAGGAATAAGGTGAGGGCCACAGGAATAAGGTGAGGGCCACAGGAATAAGGTGAGGGACAGGAATAAGGTGAGGGCCACAGGAATAAGGTGAGGGCCAGGAATAAGGTGAGGGCCAGGAATAAGGTGAGGGCCACAGGAATATGGTGAGGGCTACAGGAATAAGGTGAGGGCCAGGAATAAGGTGAGGGCCAGGAATAAGGTGAGGGCCACAGGAATGAGGTGAGGGCCACAGGAATAAGGTGAGGGCCAGGAATAAGGTGAGGGCCAGGAATAAGGTGAGGGCCACATGAGGGCCAGGAATAAGGTGAGGGCCAGGAATAAGGTGAGGGCTAGGAATAAGGTGAGGGCCACAGGAATATGGTGAGGGCTACAGGAATAAGGTGAGGGCCAGGAATAAGGTGAGGGCCAGGAATAAGGTGAGGGCCACAGGAATGAGGTGAGGGCCACAGGAATAAGGTGAGGGCCAGGAATAAGGTGAGGGCCAGGAATAAGGTGAGGGCCACATGAGGGCCAGGAATAAGGTGAGGGCCACATGAGGGCCAGGAATAAGGTGAGGGCCAGGAATAAGGTGAGGGCTAGGAATAAGGTGAGGGCCACAGGAATATGGTGAGGGCTACAGGAATAAGGTGAGGGCCAGGAATAAGGTGAGGGCCAGGAATAAGGTGAGGGCCACAGGAATGAGGTGAGGGCCACAGGAATAAGGTGAGGGCCAGGAATAAGGTGAGGGCCAGGAATAAGGTGAGGGCCACATGAGGGCCAGGAATAAGGTGAGGGCCAGGAATAAGGTGAGGGCTAGGAATAAGGTGAGGGCCATGAATAAGGTGAGGGCCAGGAATAAGGTGAGGGCCAGGAATAAGGTGAGGGCCAGGAATAAGGTGAGGGCCACAGGAATAAGGTGAGGGCCAGGAATAAGGTGAGGGCCAGGAATAAGGTGAGGGCCACAGGAATAAGGTGAGGGCCAGGAATAAGGTGAGGGCCAGGAATAAGGTGAGGGCCAGGAATGAATAAGGTGAGGGCCACAGGAATAAGGTGAGGGCCACAGGAATAAGGTGAGGGCCAGGAATAAGGTGAGGGCCAGGAATAAGGTGAGGGCCAGGAATAAGGTGAGGGCCACAGGAATAAGGTGAGGGCCAGGAATAAGGTGAGGGCCACAGGAATAAGGTGAGGGCCACAGGAATAAGGTGAGGGCCAGGAATAAGGTGAGGGCCAGGAATAAGGTGAGGGCCAGGAATAAGGTGAGGGCCAGGAATAAGGTGAGGGCCAGGAATAAGGTGAGGGCCACAGGAATAAGGTGAGGGCCAGGAATAAGGTGAGGGCCAGGAATAAGGTGAGGGCCAGGAATAAGGTGAGGGCCAGGAATAAGGTGAGGGCCAGGAATAAGGTGAGGGCCACAGGAATAAGGTGAGGGCCAGGAATAAGGTGAGGGCCAGGAATAAGGTGGGGGCCAGGAATAAGGTGAGGGCCAGGAATAAGGTGAGGGCCACAGGAATAAGGTGAGGGCCAGGAATAAGGTGAGGGCCAGGAATAAGGTGAGGGCTAGGAATTAAAAAAAGTGGCCAAAACTAAGTGGCCATCCATAAAAGGAGATGATTGTCAATATTGAATTGGTGAGGGTCAGCTGTACATATACAGTACTAAAGAGAACGGACATGCAGTCGATGAGGAAGAGGGAATTGGCTACATAATCAGTAGAAGAGAGAGAACTTGGCTGCACAGTCAGTAGAGGAGAGAGAACTGGCTGCACAATTAGTAGAGGAGAGAGAACTGGCTGCAGTCAATGAGAACTGGCTGCACAATCAGTAGAGGAGAGAGAACTTGGCTGCACAGTCAGTAGAGGAGAGAGAACTGGCTGCACAGTCAGTAGAGGAGAGAGAACTGGCTGCAAAGTAAGTAGAGGAGAGAGAGTTGGCTGCTTCACCATTGGTGTCTTCGAAGTTGTCTTAAAATAGCAGTTGCAATCATTGACCTTTCCCCCCTAAAGAGTGTCGTACATTCCCTTCAAACAGAACTTTCACAGTTGCTACCCTCCCTCCTAAAAACCAGAACTTTCACAGTTGCTACCTTCCCTCCTAAAAACAAGAACTTTCACAGTTGCTATCCTCCCTCCTAAAAACCAGAACTTTCACAGTTGCTACCCTCCCTCCTAAAAACAATAACTTTCACAGTTGCTACCCTCCCTCCTAAAAACCAGAACTTTCACAGTTGCTACCCTCCCTCCTAAAAACAAGAACTTTCACAGTTGCTACCCTCCCTCCTAAAAACCAGAACTTTCACAGTTGCTACCCTCCCTCCTAAAAACCAGAACTTTCACAGTTGCTACCCTCCCTCCTAAAAACCAGAACTTTCCCAGTTGCTACCCTCCCTCCTAAAAACTAGAACTTTCACAGTTGCTACCCTCCCTCCTAAAAACAAGAACTTTCATAGTTGCTACCCTCCCTCCTAAAAACCAGAACTTTCACAGTTGCTACCCTCCCTACTAAAAACAAGAACTTTCATAGTTGCTACCCTCCCTCCTAAAAACCAGAACTTTCACAGTTGCTACCCTCCCTACTAAAAACAAGAACTTTCACAGTTGCTACCCTCCCTCCTAAAAACAAGAACTTTCACAGTTGCCAACCTCCTTCCTAAAGAAGCTGCAGGCAAACCTGGAGTACTTGTGTTTAAAATAATCCATAAAGAAGATATCAATTTTCGTAGAACTCATGACCTACGAATTATTTTTCACCGATGGGACTGACAGTGGGACGCAGCTGACTTCAGAAGAGAAACCAGCTGAAGGGTTGTGGATGAGGTAGCTAGGCCATTCTTGAGAAGCTATCATGTTTATAGAGCTATTTGGAAACCAACAGTTAATGGATTGTTAATTAGGAGATTACTGTGCAGTAGCTAGCAGTAATAAAAACTAATTAATATTGAGCACGTACCCCTACGTACAGTAGGTTGGAAATTGCCAAAGCTTATCTGAACTTCAAATATCTCGGGAGAGACGTATTTCCAGCACTTCTAGAAGCTCGTTCTCTTCTCTCTCTCTCTCGAGGAATGGCTAACGCATGATCTTACCCATTTCTTAATTAAAAATGTTTCTTGTTTGGGTTAGTGTGTTTGCAACAATTTATCAAATACGAAAGTTCCAGATTTACGGTAATTGGACTGAAATAACTAGCAGGAGAGTGCAGTGCGGCTGATATCTGGTCGTGTTGAGACTTGTAACTCCCTGTCTCTCCTCCTGTCTGTCCCTCTCTATGAATGTCTGCCTGTCTGTCTGTTTGATTGTCTCTCCTGTCTAGTCAAGTCTGGCTCAGCTGGGAATCCCCTTCACAGACGTGGTGAAGGTGTTAGTAGCCATCCTACTTCTGGGCAATGTGCTCTTCTACGAGGCCAAGAACCAAGAGCTATCAATACAGGGCTCTGAAGGTTGTGTGTGGTGTGTGTGTGTGTGTGTGCCTGGCTGAGTCAACATCCACTGGCATTGATGAGATAGTTTTGTAATGTGATTAGTGGTAGCTAATTTTTTGGTTATGTCAAGGTTTGTATACCATAGTGAGGCGAGTGGAAGTGAAAAGGGGTGTGGTTGTTTACAAGTGCTATTATGCTATGAATGTACAGGAATGTGTGTGTGTGTGTGCATATATGCTTACACTTATTACAAGGTAATGATTACACTCCATAGTTGCAGCCCCTGTGTACCTGTCTGTTCTGCACGTTGGCCTCCTCTCTCCTTGTCCCTCTCCACACTCCTTCCTCTAATTATGTGTGCAATATGCCTCTCTCTCCGTCTCTCATCTTGTTTCCCCCCTTCATCCCCCTCTGTTCCTCCCTCCTGTTCTCCTCCAGAGCTGCGTGCTGTGGGATCGTTGTTAGGTGTGCAGGCAGTGCAGCTGCAGAAAGGCCTGACCATGCGGACATATAGCAGTGAGATGGGAGAGGTGGTCCAGTCGCAATGCTCGGCAGCTGCTGTGCGTGGCACAAGAGCACACATGCACTCCTCCTCCACTCCTCCTCCTCCTCCACTCCTCCTCCACTCCTCCTCCTCCTCCACTCCTCCTCCACTCCTCCTCCACTCCTCCTCCTCTCCTCCTCCACTCCTCCTCCTCTCCTCCTCCTCCATTCCTCCTCCTCCACTCCTCCTCCTCCACTCCTCCTCCTCCACTCCTCCTCCACCACTCCTCCTCCACTCCTCCTCCTCCTCCACTCCTCCACTCCTCCTCCACTCCTCCTCCACTCCTCCTCCACTCCTCCTCCACTCCTCCTCCACTCCTCCTCCTCCTCCTCCACTCTTCCCTCCTCCTCCACTCCTTCTCCTCCAACTTGTCTCCCTCTCTTCCTCCTCCTCCAGGCTAACAGTGCAAGGGATGCTCTAGCTAAAGCTCTCTACATTCGTACTATCGTGGCCATCATGCGCCGAGTCAACACCCTTTTGAAAAGTGTGGCACAGCGATCACAGGAGGGTGTGGCTCAAGGAAAACACTCCCCCTCCGGTCTGAGTGATGAGCACACATTGAACGTGGTGGACTTGTTTGGCTACGAGGCCAATGAAGTGAATTCTCTGGAGCAGCTCTGCATCAACTGGTCGGCCGAGAAGCTTCAGCAACATTACGTCCACACACTCTTCACCAAGACAGTGCAGATGTGCCAGTAAGACTCTTGTTGCGGGCATGGCTTGGGGTGTGGTTTGTGGTGCACAATATTTCGTGAGCGAAGCGATCCCTCTGTGCGATGTTGGAATGGAGACCTTGGTATTGTCACGCACGGCACGTCTGTGTATGCATTCCCCGTACGTGCACCGTGAAGAATAGGAACAGAATGGCCGCCTTAAATGATGTGGGTTTGCGTAAATCGGGGATGGTTGTCATGGTGAAGAGACCGCCTGGTACAGATTCGAAGGCCTGTCTCTGCAGCACAAGTGAGCACAGGCTGCTCGGTTAAGGGAGCACCCACCCCTTTCTGCGGAGGGGTTAAGGGAGCACCCACCCCTTTCTGTGGGAGGTTTCTTTAAAAAATTTTTTTTTAATGCCACAACTTTTAAGTGCTTAATCAATTTTCAATAATTTCGGTTAAAAATGCCTCTTCAATATGCTCTGCAATGATAGAGCTCTGCAATGGTATTTGTATAGAGCTCTGCAATGGTATTTGTATAGAGCTCTGCAATGGTATTTGTATAGAGCTCTGCAATGGTATTTGTATAGAGCTCTGCAATGGTATTTGTATAGAGCTCTGCAATGGTATTTGTATAGAGCTCTGCAATGGTATTTGTATAGAGCTCTGCAATGGTATTTGTATAGAGCTCTGCAATGGTATTTGTATAGAGCTCTGCAATGGCATTTGTATAGAGCTCTGCAATGGCATTTGTATAGAGCTCTGCAATGGCATTTGTATAGAGCTCTGCAATGGCATTAGTATAGAGCTCTGCAATGGCATTTCTATAGAGCTCTGCAATGGCATTTGTATAGAGCTCTGCAATGGTATTTGTATAGAGCTCTGCAATGGTATTTGTATAGAGCTCTGCAATGGTATTTGTATGGAGCTCTGCAATGGTATTTGTATGGAGCTCTGCAATGGTATTTGTATGGAGCTCTGCAATGGTATTTGTATGGAGCTCTGCAATGGTATTTGTATAGAGCTCTGCAATGGTATTTGTATAGAGCTCTGCAATGGTATTTGTATAGTTAGTGGTGCTCAATCCACCAAGTTTACAATAGCACCGAAGTCGTTAAAAGAACACCATAGAAACCACTTTACACCCTATAGGTGTGCCATCAACACTTGCCACTTGTGTGGGAGTACAATGAATGACTAGTGAATACTAGCATGTGAAGTGAGCACACAGACTGCCCAAGGCTATATTCAATACTAGCATGTGAAGTGAGCACACAGACTGTCCAAGGCTATATTCAATACTAGCATGTGAAGTGAGCACACAGACTCTCCAAGGCTATATTCAATACTAGCATGTGAAGTGATCACACAGACTGTCCAAGGCTATATTCAATACTAGCATGTGAAGTGAGCACACAGACTGTCCAAGGCTATATTCAATACTAGCATGTGAAGTGAGCACACAGACTGTCCAAGGCTATATTCAATACTAGCATGTGAAGTGATCACACAGACTGTCCAAGGCTATATTCAATACTAGCATGTGAAGTGAGCACACAGACTGTCCAAGGCTATATTCAATACTAGCATGTGAAGTGAGCACACAGACTGTCCAAGGCTATATTCAATACAAGCATGTGAAGTGAGCACACAGACTGTCCAAGGCTATATTCAATACTAGCATGTGAAGTGAGCACACAGACTGTCCAAGGCTATATTCAATACTAGCATGTGAAGTGATCACACAGACTGTCCAAGGCTATATTCAATACTAGCATGTGAAGTGAGCACACAGACTGTCCAAGGCTATATTCAATACTAGCATGTGAAGTGAGCACACAGACTGTCCAAGGCTATATTCAATACTAGCATGTGAAGTGAGCACACAGACTGTCCCAAGGCTATATTCAATACTAGCATGTGAAGTGAGCACACAGACTGTCCAAGGCTATATTCAATACTAGCATGTGAAGTGAGCACACAGACTGTCCAAGGCTATATTCAATACTAGCATGTGAAGTGAGCACACAGACTGTCCAAGGCTATATTCAATACTAGCATGTGAAGTGAGCACACAGACTGTCCAAGGCTATATTCAATACTAGCATGTGAAGTGAGCACACAGACTGTCCAAGGCTATATTCAATACTAGCATGTGAAGTGATCACACAGACTGTCCAAGGCTATATTCAATACTAGCATGTGAAGTGAGCACACAGACTGTCCAAGGCTATATTCAATACTAGCATGTGAAGTGAGCACACAGACTGTTCAAGGCTATATTCAATACTAGCATGTGAAGTGAGCACACAGACTGTCCAAGGCTATATTCAATACTAGCATGTGAAGTGATCACACAGACTGTCCAAGGCTATATTCAATACTAGCATGTGAAGTGAGCACACAGACTGTCCAAGGCTATATTCAATACTAGCATGTGAAGTGAGCACACAGACTATCCAAGGCTATATTCAATACTAGCATGTGAAGTGATCACACAGACTGTCCAAGGCTATATTCAATACTAGCATGTGAAGTGAGCACACAGACTGTCCAAGGCTATATTCAATACTAGCATGTGAAGTGAGCACACAGACTGTCCAAGGCTATATTCAATACAAGCATGTGAAGTGAGCACACAGACTGTCCAAGGCTATATTCAATACTAGCATGTGAAGTGAGCACACAGACTGTCCAAGGCTATATTCAATACAAGCATGTGAAGTGAGCACACAGACTGTCCAAGGCTATATTCAATACTAGCATGTGAAGTGAGCACACAGACTGTCCAAGGCTATATTCAATACTAGCATGTGAAGTGATCACACAGACTGTCCAAGGCTATATTCAATACTAGCATGTGAAGTGAGCACACAGACTGTCCAAGGCTATATTCAATACTAGCATGTGAAGTGAGCACACAGACTGTCCAAGGCTATATTCAATACTAGCATGTGAAGTGAGCACACAGACTGTCCCAAGGCTATATTCAATACTAGCATGTGAAGTGAGCACACAGACTGTCCAAGGCTATATTCAATACTAGCATGTGAAGTGAGCACACAGACTGTCCAAGGCTATATTCAATACTAGCATGTGAAGTGAGCACACAGACTGTCCAAGGCTATATTCAATACTAGCATGTGAAGTGAGCACACAGACTGTCCAAGGCTATATTCAATACTAGCATGTGAAGTGAGCACACAGACTGTCCAAGGCTATATTCAATACTAGCATGTGAAGTGAGCACACAGACTGTCCAAGGCTATATTCAATACTAGCATGTGAAGTGATCACACAGACTGTCCAAGGCTATATTCAATACTAGCATGTGAAGTGAGCACACAGACTGTCCAAGGCTATATTCAATACTAGCATGTGAAGTGAGCACACAGACTGTCCAAGGCTATATTCAATACTAGCATGTGAAGTGAGCACACAGACTGTCCAAGGCTATATTCAATACTAGCATGTGAAGTGAGCACACAGACTGTCCAAGGCTATATTCAATACTAGCATGTGAAGTGAGCACACAGACTGTCCAAGGCTATATTCAACACTAGCATGTGAAGTGAGCACACAGACTGTCCCAAGGCTATATTCAATACTAGCATGTGAAGTGAGCACACAGACTGTCCAAGGCTATATTCAATACTAGCATGTGAAGTGAGCACACAGACTGTCCAAGGCTATATTCAATACTAGCATGTGAAGTGAGCACACAGACTGTCCAAGGCTATATTCAATACTAGCATGTGAAGTGAGCACACAGACTGTCCAAGGCTATATTCAATACTAGCATGTGAAGTGAGCACACAGACTGTCCAAGGCTATATTCAATACTAGCATGTGAAGTGAGCACACAGACTGCCCAAGGCTATATTCAATACTAGCATGTGAAGTGAGCACACAGACTGTCCAAGGCTATATTCAATACTAGCATGTGAAGTGAGCACACAGACTGTCCAAGGCTATATTCAATACTAGCATGTGAAGTGAGCACACAGACTGTCCAAGGCTATATTCAATACTAGCATGTGAAGTGAGCACACAGACTGTCCAAGGCTATATTCAATACTAGCATGTGAAGTGAGCACACAGACTGTCCAAGGCTATATTCAATACTAGCATGTGAAGTGAGCACACAGACTGTCCAAGGCTATATTCAATACTAGCATGTGAAGTGAGCACACAGACTGTCCAAGGCTATATTCAAAACTAGCATGTGAAGTGAGCACACAGACTGTCCAAGGCTATATTCAATACTAGCATGTGAAGTGAGCACACAGACTGTCCAAGGCTATATTCAATACTAGCATGTGAAGTGAGCACACAGACTGTCCAAGGCTATATTCAATACTAGCATGTGAAGTGAGCACACAGACTGCCCAAGGCTATATTCAATACTAGCATATGAAGTGAGCACACAGACTGTCCCAAGGCTATATTCAATACTAGCATGTGAAGTGAGCACACAGACTGTCCAAGGCTATATTCAATACTAGCATGTGAAGTGAGCACACAGACTGTCCAAGGCTATATTCAATACTAGCATGTGAAGTGAGCACACAGACTGTCCAAGGCTATATTCAATACTAGCATGTGAAGTGAGCACACAGACTGTCCAAGGCTATATTCAACACTAGCATGTGAAGTGAGCACACAGACTGTCCAAGGCTATATTCAATACTAGCATGTGAAGTGAGCACACAGACTGTCCAAGGCTATATTCAATACTAGCATGTGAAGTGAGCACACAGACTGTCCAAGGCTATATTCAATACTAGCATGTGAAGTGAGCACACAGACTGTCCAAGGCTATATTCAATACTAGCATGTGAAGTGAGCACACAGACTGTCCAAGGCTATATTCAATACTAGCATGTGAAGTGAGCACACAGACTGTTCAAGGCTATATTCAATACTAGCATGTGAAGTGAGCATACAGACTGTCGAAGGCTATATGCATGTGAAGTGAGCATACAGACTGTCGAAGGCTATATGCATGTGATGAGCATACAGACTGGACTTTATCTCATAAAAAGGGATGAATTGAAAAACTGATTATTCATACGATAGAAAAAATAAAGAGCTTTCAGATGTAAAAAAATTATTTACTAATGGGGAAAAAATTGGTATTCTTCAATGCACTCTTGGAGCCATGTTATTCAATCTTCTGCCCGTCCATTTTTTCTTAGCCAGTAAATAATGAAATGGCAGCATAAGAAGTATCATACCTCAAGAATGGTCAATAATGAGCTGAAACACAGAAACTTGAAACACAGTACAACAGTGAAGATAATTGTGTTTTTAATTAATTAATTAATTAATTTATTTTTTTATAATTTTTTTATTTTTTGTTTTTTTGTTTTAAGAAAACCAAAAAAAATGTCTCCCTTAGTCATAAGCCCTTAGTCATAAGCTAATGTCTCCCTTAGTCATAAGCTAATGTCTCCCTTAGTCATAAGCTAGTGTCTCCCTTAGTCATAAGCTAATGTCTCCCTTAGTCTCATAAGCTAATGTCTCCCTTAGTCACAAGCTAATGTCTCCCTTAGTCACAGGCTAATGTCTCCCTTAGTCATAAGCTAATGTCTCCCTTAGTCATAAGCTAATGTCTCCCTTAGTCATAAGCTAATGTCTCCCTTAGTCATAAGCTAATGTCTCCCTTAGTCACAAGCTAATGTCTCCCTTAGTCATAAGCTAATGTCTCCCTTAGTCATAAGCTAGTGTCTCCCTTAGTCATAAGCTCGTGTCTCCCTTAGTCATAATCTAATGTCTCCCTTAGTCATAAGCTAATGTCTCCCTTAGTCATAAGCTAATGTCTCCCTTAGTCATAAGCTAATGTCTGCCTTAGTCACAAGCTAATGTCTCCCTTAGTCATAAGCTAATGTCTCCCTTAGTCACAAGCTAATGTCTGCCTTAGTCACAAGCTAATGTCTCCCTTAGTCATAAGCTAATGTCTGCCTTAGTCACAGGCTAATGTCTCCCTTAGTCATAAGCTAATGTCTCCCTTAGTCATAAGCTAATGTCTCCCTTAGTCATAAGCTAATGTCTCCCTTAGTCACAAGCTAATGTCTCCCTTAGTCATAAGCTAATGTCTCCCTTAGTCATAAGCTAATGTCTGCCTTAGTCACAAGCTAATGTCTCCCTTAGTCATAAGCTAATGTCTCCCTTAGTCACAAGCTAATGTCTGCCTTAGTCACAAGCTAATGTCTCCCTTAGTCATAAGCTAATGTCTGCCTTAGTCACAAGCTAATGTCTCCCTTAGTCATAAGCTAATGTCTCCCTTAGTCACAAGCTAATGTCTCCCTTAGTCATAAGCTAATGTCTCCCTTAGTCATAAGCTAATGTCTCCCTTAGTCATAAGCTAGTGTCTCCCTTAGTCATAAGCTCGTGTCTCCCTTAGTCATAATCTAATGTCTCCCTTAGTCATAAGCTAATGTCTCCCTTAGTCATAAGCTAATGTCTCCCTTAGTCATAAGCTAATGTCTGCCTTAGTCACAAGCTAATGTCTCCCTTAGTCATAAGCTAATGTCTCCCTTAGTCACAAGCTAATGTCTGCCTTAGTCACAAGCTAATGTCTCCCTTAGTCATAAGCTAATGTCTGCCTTAGTCACAAGCTAATGTCTCCCTTAGTCATAAGCTAATGTCTGCCTTAGTCATAAGCTAATGTCTCCCTTAGTCACAAGCTAATGTCTCCCTTAGTCATAAGCTAATGTCTCCCTTAGTCATAAGCTAATGTCTCCCTTAGTCATAAGCTAATGTCTGCCTTAGTCATAAGCTAATGTCTCCCTTAGTCATAAGCTAATGTCTCCCTTAGTCACAAGCTAATGTCTCCCTTAGTCATAAGCTAATGTCTCCCTTAGTCATAAGCTAATGTCTCCCTTAGTCATAAGCTAATGTCTCCCTTAGTCATAAGCTAATGTCTCCCTTAGTCATAAGCTAATGTCTCCCTTAGTCATAAGCTAATGTCTGCCTTAGTCATAAGCTGTCTCCCTTAGTCACAAGCTAATGTCTCCCTTAGTCACAGGCTAATGTCTCCCTTAGTCATAAGCTAATGTCTCCCTTAGTCATAAGCTAATGTCTCCCTTAGTCATAAGCTAATGTCTCCCTTAGTCATAAGCTAATGTCTCCCTTAGTCATAAGCTAATGTCTGCCTTAGTCATAAGCTAATGTCTCCCTTAGTCACAAGCTAATGTCTCCCTTAGTCACAAGCTAATGTCTGCCTTAGTCATAAGCTAATGTCTCCCTTAGTCACAAGCTAATGTCTCCCTTAGTCACAAGCTAATGTCTGCCTTAGTCATAAGCTAATGTCTCCCTTAGTCACAAGCTAATGTCTCCCTTAGTCATAAGCTAATGTCTCCCTTAGTCATAAGCTAATGTCTCCCTTAGTCACAAGCTAATGTCTCCCTTAGTCATAAGCTAATGTCTCCCTTAGTCACAAGCTAATGTCTCCCTTAGTCACAAGCTAATGTCTCCCTTAGTCATAAGCTAATGTCTCCCTTAGTCATAAGCTAATGTCTCCCTTAGTCATAAGCTAATGTCTCCCTTAGTCACAAGCTAATGTCTCCCTTAGTCATAAGCTAATGTCTCCCTTAGTCATAAGCTAATGTCTCCCTTAGTCATAAGCTAATGTCTCCCTTAGTCATAAGCTAATGTCTCCCTTAGTCATAAGCTAATGTCTGCCTTAGTCATAAGCTGTCTCCCTTAGTCACAAGCTAATGTCTCCCTTAGTCACAAGCTAATGTCTCCCTTAGTCACAAGCTAATGTCTCCCTTAGTCATAAGCTAATGTCTCCCTTAGTCATAAGCTAATGTCTCCCTTAGTCATAAGCTAATGTCTCCCTTAGTCATAAGCTAATGTCTCCCTTAGTCATAAGCTAATGTCTCCCTTAGTCATAAGCTAATGTCTCCCTTAGTCATAAGCTAATGTCTCCCTTAGTCATAAGCTAATGTCTCCCTTAGTCATAAGCTAATGTCTCCCTTAGTCACAAGCTAATGTCTCCCTTAGTCATAAGCTAATGTCTCCCTTAGTCATAAGCTAATGTCTGCCTTAGTCACAAGCTAATGTCTCCCTTAGTCATAAGCTAATGTCTCCCTTAGTCACAAGCTAATGTCTGCCTTAGTCACAAGCTAATGTCTCCCTTAGTCATAAGCTAATGTCTCCCTTAGTCACAAGCTAATGTCTGCCTTAGTCATAAGCTAATGTCTCCCTTAGTCACAAGCTAATGTCTCCCTTAGTCATAAGCTAATGTCTCCCTTAGTCACAAGCTAATGTCTCCCTTAGTCATAAGCTAATGTCTCCCTTAGTCACAAGCTAATGTCTCCCTTAGTCATAAGCTAATGTCTCCCTTAGTCATAAGCTAATGTCTCCCTTAGTCACAAGCTAATGTCTCCTTAGTCATAAGCTAATGTCTCCCTTAGTCACAAGCTAATGTCTCCCTTAGTCATAAGCTAATGTCTCCCTTAGTCATAAGCTAATGTCTCCCTTAGTCATAAGCTAATGTCTCCCTTAGTCATAAGCTAATGTCTGCCTTAGTCATAAGCTGTCTCCCTTAGTCACAAGCTAATGTCTCCCTTAGTCACAGGCTAATGTCTCCCTTAGTCATAAGCTAATGTCTCCCTTAGTCATAAGCTAATGTCTCCCTTAGTCATAAGCTAATGTCTCCCTTAGTCATAAGCTAATGTCTCCCTTAGTCATAAGCTAATGTCTGCCTTAGTCATAAGCTAATGTCTCCCTTAGTCATAAGCTAATGTCTCCCTTAGTCACAAGCTAATGTCTCCCTTAGTCATAAGCTAATGTCTCCCTTAGTCACAAGCTAATGTCTCCCTTAGTCATAAGCTAATGTCTGCCTTAGTCACAAGCTAATGTCTCCCTTAGTCATAAGCTAATGTCTGCCTTAGTCATAAGCTAATGTCTCCCTTAGTCACAAGCTAATGTCTCCCTTAGTCATAAGCTAATGTCTCCCTTAGTCATAAGCTAATGTCTCCCTTAGTCATAAGCTAATGTCTCCCTTAGTCATAAGCTAATGTCTCCCTTAGTCATAAGCTAATGTCTCCCTTAGTCATAAGCTAATGTCTCCCTTAGTCATAAGCTAATGTCTCCCTTAGTCATAAGCTAATGTCTCCCTTAGTCATAAGCTAATGTCTCCCTTAGTCATAAGCTAATGTCTGCCTTAGTCATAAGCTAATGTCTCCCTTAGTCACAAGCTAATGTCTCCCTTAGTCATAAGCTAATGTCTGCCTTAGTCATAAGCTAATGTCTCCCTTAGTCACAAGCTAATGTCTCCCTTAGTCATAAGCTAATGTCTGCCTTAGTCATAAGCTAATGTCTCCCTTAGTCACAAGCTAATGTCTCCCTTAGTCATAAGCTAATGTCTCCCTTAGTCATAAGCTAATGTCTCCCTTAGTCATAAGCTAATGTCTCCCTTAGTCATAAGCTAATGTCTGCCTTAGTCATAAGCTAATGTCTCCCTTAGTCACAAGCTAATGTCTCCCTTAGTCATAAGCTAATGTCTGCCTTAGTCATAAGCTAATGTCTCCCTTAGTCACAAGCTAATGTCTCCCTTAGTCATAAGCTAATGTCTCCCTTAGTCATAAGCTAATGTCTCCCTTAGTCATAAGCTAATGTCTCCCTTAGTCATAAGCTAATGTCTCCCTTAGTCATAAGCTAATGTCTCCCTTAGTCATAAGCTAATGTCTCCCTTAGTCACAAGCTAATGTCTCCCTTAGTCATAAGCTAATGTCTCCCTTAGTCATAAGCTAATGTCTGCCTTAGTCACAAGCTAATGTCTCCCTTAGTCATAAGCTAATGTCTGCCTTAGTCACAAGCTAATGTCTCCCTTAGTCATAAGCTAATGTCTCCCTTAGTCATAAGCTAATGTCTCCCTTAGTCACAAGCTAATGTCTGCCTTAGTCACAAGCTAATGTCTCCCTTAGTCATAAGCTAATGTCTCCCTTAGTCTCATAAGCTAATGTCTCCCTTAGTCACAAGCTAATGTCTCCCTTAGTCATAAGCTAATGTCTGCCTTAGTCACAGGCTAATGTCTCCCTTAGTCATAAGCTAATGTCTCCCTTAGTCATAAGCTAATGTCTCCCTTAGTCATAAGCTAATGTCTGCCTTAGTCACAGGCTAATGTCTCCCTTAGTCATAAGCTAATGTCTCCCTTAGTCATAAGCTAATGTCTCCCTTAGTCATAAGCTAATGTCTCCCTTAGTCATAAGCTAATGTCTCCCTTAGTCACAAGCTAATGTCTCCATTAGTCATAAGCTAATGTCTCCCTTAGTCATAAGCTAGTGTCTCCCTTAGTCATAATCTAATGTCTCCCTTAGTCATAAGCTAGTGTCTCCCTTAGTCATAAGCTAATGTCTCCCTTAGTCATAAGCTAATGTCTCCCTTAGTCATAAGCTAATGTCTCCCTTAGTCATAAGCTAATGTCTCCCTTAGTCATAAGCTAATGTCTCCCTTAGTCACAAGCTAATGTCTCCCTTAGTCACAGGCTAATGTCTCCCTTAGTCATAAGCTAATGTCTCCCTTAGTCATAAGCTAATGTCTCCCTTAGTCATAAGCTAATGTCTCCCTTAGTCATAAGCTAATGTCTCCCTTAGTCACAAGCTAATGTCTCCCTTAGTCATAAGCTAGTGTCTCCCTTAGTCATAAGCTCGTGTCTCCCTTAGTCATAATCTAATGTCTCCCTTAGTCATAAGCTAATGTCTCCCTTAGTCATAAGCTAATGTCTCCCTTAGTCATAAGCTAATGTCTGCCTTAGTCACAAGCTAATGTCTCCCTTAGTCATAAGCTAATGTCTCCCTTAGTCACAAGCTAATGTCTGCCTTAGTCACAAGCTAATGTCTCCCTTAGTCATAAGCTAATGTCTGCCTTAGTCATAAGCTAATGTCTCCCTTAGTCACAAGCTAATGTCTCCCTTAGTCATAAGCTAATGTCTCCCTTAGTCATAAGCTAATGTCTCCCTTAGTCATAAGCTAATGTCTCCCTTAGTCATAAGCTAATGTCTCCCTTAGTCACAAGCTAATGTCTCCCTTAGTCATAAGCTAATGTCTCCCTTAGTCATAAGCTAATGTCTCCCTTAGTCATAAGCTAATGTCTCCCTTAGTCATAAGCTAATGTCTGCCTTAGTCATAAGCTGTCTCCCTTAGTCACAAGCTAATGTCTCCCTTAGTCACAGGCTAATGTCTCCCTTAGTCATAAGCTAATGTCTCCCCTTAGTCATAAGCTAATGTCTCCCTTAGTCATAAGCTAATGTCTCCCTTAGTCATAAGCTAATGTCTCCCTTAGTCATAAGCTAATGTCTCCCTTAGTCATAAGCTAATGTCTGCCTTAGTCATAAGCTAATGTCTCCCTTAGTCACAAGCTAATGTCTCCCTTAGTCACAAGCTAATGTCTGCCTTAGTCATAAGCTAATGTCTCCCTTAGTCACAAGCTAATGTCTCCCTTAGTCACAAGCTAATGTCTGCCTTAGTCATAAGCTAATGTCTCCCTTAGTCACAAGCTAATGTCTCCCTTAGTCATAAGCTAATGTCTCCCTTAGTCATAAGCTAATGTCTCCCTTAGTCATAAGCTAATGTCTCCCTTAGTCATAAGCTAATGTCTCCCTTAGTCACAAGCTAATGTCTCCCTTAGTCATAAGCTAATGTCTCCCTTAGTCATAAGCTAATGTCTCCCTTAGTCATAAGCTAATGTCTCCCTTAGTCACAAGCTAATGTCTCCCTTAGTCATAAGCTAATGTCTCCCTTAGTCATAAGCTAATGTCTGCCTTAGTCACAAGCTAATGTCTCCCTTAGTCATAAGCTAATGTCTCCCTTAGTCACAAGCTAATGTCTGCCTTAGTCACAAGCTAATGTCTCCCTTAGTCATAAGCTAATGTCTCCCTTAGTCACAAGCTAATGTCTGCCTTAGTCATAAGCTAATGTCTCCCTTAGTCAAGCTAATGTCTCCCTTAGTCATAAGCTAATGTCTCCCTTAGTCACAAGCTAATGTCTCCCTTAGTCACAAGCTAATGTCTCCCTTAGTCACAAGCTAATGTCTCCCTTAGTCATAAGCTAATGTCTCCCTTAGTCATAAGCTAATGTCTCCCTTAGTCATAAGCTAGTGTCTCCCTTAGTCATAAGCTAATGTCTCCCTTAGTCATAAGCTAATGTCTCCCTTAGTCATAAGCTAATGTCTCCCTTAGTCATAAGCTAATGTCTCCCTTAGTTATAAGCTAATGTCTCCCTTAGTCACAAGCTAATGTCTCCCTTAGTCATAAGCTAATGTCTCCCTTAGTCATAAGCTAATGTCTCCCTTAGTCATAAGCTAATGTCTGCCTTAGTCACAAGCTAATGTCTCCCTTAGTCATAAGCTAATGTCTGCCTTAGTCACAAGCTAATGTCTCCCTTAGTCATAAGCTAATGTCTCCCTTAGTCATAAGCTAATGTCTCCCTTAGTCACAAGCTAATGTCTGCCTTAGTCATAAGCTAATGTCTCCCTTAGTCATAAGCTAATGTCTCCCTTAGTCACAAGCTAATGTCTCCCTTAGTCACAAGCTAATGTCTCCCAGCAAAGCAAGACACTAGACCCTGTGGGGTCTCCAAACCACCTCCCCCTGCGGGGTCTCCAAGCACCTCCCCCGTAGATCCTCGTACACTATATAAACCTGCTGCACAGACAGGTGAGAATGGGCTGCATGGCTGACAGGAAGGGAGGATGGACTAGTTACTCTGTCTTCAACATGCTCTCTGCCTAGTGTTCAGTGCTAGTAACACTAAAGTAGAATTGAAGTCGACTTTGAAAGCTCTTTTGCACCTGCTGTACTTTTTGAAATATTTATATTATTATTATTTATTTATTTGACCTCTGTACTTTTTTGTAAATGATATCCCCCATAGGGGGGATAATCCGAAGGGGTTAATATTCATTATATTTATACTCGTACTATAATGCTACATGAATTGGGACTGGAATTACGAGCAGCGAAACATGGTGTAGCGAAATACACGGGTGAGGTGTGGGAGATGTGCTCTGGTGAGGTGTACTATAATGCTACATGAATTGGGACTGGAATTACGAGCAGCGAAACATGGTGTAGCGAAATACACGGGTGAGGTGTGGGAGATGTGCTCTGGTGAGGTGTGGGATGTGCTCTTGTGTGGGGTGTGAAATGTGCTCTGGTGTGGTGTGTGAGATGTGCTCTGGTGTGTGAGATGTGCTCTGGTGTGTAAGGGTTCATGTGGTGTCTTTGTTGTGTGTTTTGTGCAGAGAGGAGGGCGTGGACCCATTGTTTGAGAACACCATTTATGACTGCTCTCCTTGTGTGGAGCTCATTGGAGGATTGGTAAGCAGCTGCGTGGTGAGCTCTACAAAGCACACATGATATATATGGTAAAGGGTCTTCAATTATTGTGGTCTTGTTTCCTCTTGCTTTATTAAACCCCCGAGGCAATTCATGGGTAGGAGATGTGCACATTAATTAACACTGACAAATCATATCATTTGTGAGTGAAGATCCTTTCTCCCCTCTTCATCTGCCTCTCCTCTCACTCTCTCCCTCACCTCTCACTATCTCCCTCACCCCTCTCCTCTCACTCTCTCCTGCCCCTCTCCTCTCACTCTCTCCCTGCCCCTCTCCTCTCACTCTCTCCCTCACCCCTCTCCTCTCACTCTCTCCCTCACCCTCTCCTCTCACTCTCTCCCTCACCCTCTCCTCTCACTCTCTCCCTCACCCCTCTCCTCTCACTCTCTCCCTCCCCCTCTCCTCTCGCTCTCTCCCTCACCCTCTCCTCTCACTATCTCCTGCCCCCTCACCCCTCTCCTCTCACTCTCTCCCTCACCCCTCTCCTCTCACTCTCTCCCTCACCCTCTCCTCTCACTCTCTCCCTCGCCCCTCTCCTCTCACTCTCTCCCTCGCCCCTCTCCTCTAACTCTCTCCCTCCTCTCCTCTCACTCTCTCCCTCCTCTCCTCTCACTCTCCCTCACCCCCTCCCTCCTCCTCTCCTCTCACTATCTCCCTCCTCCTCCCACAGGAAAATGGGATGCTGGCAATGTTGAATCAAGAGACACTCTCACCTCGGTACCAGGGCTGGGGTGATGTGAGGGCTGAGTATGCTTGGCTAGAGCTAGGGCTAGGGCTAGGAATAGGTGGTCTCTACGGCTAGGACTAGGACTAAGGCTAGGACTAGGTGTACTGAGCTAGGACTAGGTGTACTGGGCTAGGACTAGGTGTACTGAGCTAGGACTAGGTGTACTGGGCTAGGACTAGGTGTACTGGGCTAGGACTAGGTGTACTGAGCTAGGACTAGGTGTACTGGGCTAGGACTAGGTGTACTGAGCTAGGACTAGGTGTACTGGGCTAGGACTAGGTGTACTGGGCTAGGACTAGGTGTACTGGGCTAGGACTAGGTGTACTGAGCTAGGACTAGGTGTACTGGGCTAGGACTAGGTGTACTGAGCTAGGACTAGGTGTACTGGGCTAGGACTAGGTGTACTGGGCTAGGACTAGGTGTACTGAGCTAGGACTAGGTGTACTGGGCTAGGACTAGGTGTACTGGGCTAGGACTAGGTGTACTGGGCTAGGACTAGGTGTACTGAGCTAGGACTAGGTGTACTGGGCTAGGACTAGGTGTACTGAGCTAGGACTAGGTGTACTGGGCTAGGACTAGGTGTACTGGGCTAGGACTAGGTGTACTGGGCTAGGACTAGGTGTACTGGGCTAGGACTAGGTGTACTGGGCTAGGACTAGGTGTACTGAGCTAGGACTAGGTGTACTGGGCTAGGACTAGGTGTACTGGGCTAGGACTAGGTGTACTGAGCTAGGACTAGGTGTACTGAGCTAGGACTAGGTGTACTGGGCTAGGACTAGGTGTACTGAGCTAGGACTAGGTGTACTGGGCTAGGACTAGGTGTACTGGGCTAGGACTAGGTGTACTGGGCTAGGACTAGGTGTACTGAGCTAGGACTAGGTGTACTGGGCTAGGACTAGGTGTACTGAGCTAGGACTAGGTGTACTGGGCTAGGACTAGGTGTACTGGGCTAGGACTAGGTGTACTGAGCTAGGACTAGGTGTACTGGGCTAGGACTAGGTGTACTGGGCTAGGACTAGGTGTACTGGGCTAGGACTAGGTGTACTGAGCTAGGACTAGGTGTACTGAGCTAGGACTAGGTGTACTGGGCTAGGACTAGGTGTACTGAGCTAGGACTAGGTGTACTGAGCTAGGACTAGGTGTACTGAGCTAGGACTAGGTGTACTGGGCTAGGACTAGGTGTACTGGGCTAGGACTAGGTGTACTGAGCTAGGACTAGGTGTACTGGGCTAGGACTAGGTGTACTGAGCTAGGACTAGGTGTACTGAGCTAGGACTAGGTGTACTGGGCTAGGACTAGGTGTACTGGGCTAGGACTAGGTGTACTGGGCTAGGACTAGGTGTATACTGGGCTAGGACAAGGTGTACTGAGCTAGGACGTGTACTGAGCTAGGACTAGGTGTACTGGGCTAGGACTAGGTGTACTGGGCTAGGACTAGGTGTACTGAGCTAGGACTAGGTGTACTGGGCTAGGACTAGGTGTACTGAGCTAGGACTAGGTGTACTGAGCTAGGACTAGGTGTACTGGGCTAGGACTAGGTGTACTGAGCTAGGACTAGGTGTACTGAGCTAGGACTAGGTGTACTGAGCTAGGACTAGGTGTACTGGGCTAGGACTAGGTGTACTGGGCTAGGACTAGGTGTACTGGGCTAGGACTAGGTGTACTGGGCTAGGACTAGGTGTACTGAGCTAGGACTAGGTGTACTGGGCTAGGACTAGGTGTACTGAGCTAGGACTAGGTGTACTGAGCTAGGACTAGGTGTACTGAGCTAGGACTAGGTGTACTGGGCTAGGACTAGGTGTACTGGGCTAGGACTAGGTGTACTGAGCTAGGACTAGGTGTACTGGGCTAGGACTAGGTGTACTGGGCTAGGACTAGGTGTACTGGGCTAGGACTAGGTGTACTGAGCTAGGATTAGGTGTACTGGGCTAGGACTAGGTGTACTGAGCTAGGACTAGGTGTACTGGGCTAGGACTAGGTGTACTGAGCTAGGACTAGGTGTACTGAGCTAGGACTAGGTGTACTGAGCTAGGACTAGGTGTACTGAGCTAGGACTAGGTGTACTGAGCTAGGACTAGGTGTACTGGGCTAGGACTAGGTGTACTGGGCTAGGACTAGGTGTACTGAGCTAGGACTAGGTGTACTGAGCTAGGACTAGGTGTACTGGGCTAGGACTAGGTGTACTTGGCTAGGACTAGGTGTACTGAGCTAGGACTAGGTGTACTGGGCTAGGACTAGGTGTACTGGGCTAGGACTAGGTGTACTGAGCTAGGACTAGGTGTACTGGGCTAGGACTAGGTGTACTGGGCTAGGACTAGGTGTACTGGGCAAGGACTAGGTGTACTGAGCTAGGACTAGGTGTACTGGGCTAGGACTAGGTGTACTGAGCTAGGACTAGGTGTACTGGGCTAGGACTAGGTGTACTGAGCTAGGACTAGGTGTACTGAGCTAGGACTAGGTGTACTGGGCTAGGACTAGGTGTACTGGGCTAGGACTAGGTGTACTGAGCTAGGACTAGGTGTACTGAGCTAGGACTAGGTGTACTGAGCTAGGACTAGGTGTACTGAGCTAGGACTAGGTGTACTGGGCTAGGACTAGGTGTACTGAGCTAGGACTAGGTGTACTGGGCTAGGACTAGGTGTACTGGGCTAGGACTAGGTGTACTGAGCTAGGACTAGGTGTACTGAGCTAGGACTAGGTGTACTGGGCTAGGACTAGGTGTACTGAGCTAGGACTAGGTGTACTGGGCTAGGACTAGGTGTACTGGGCTAGGACTAGGTGTACTGGGCTAGGACTAGGTGTACTGAGCTAGGACTAGGTGTACTGAGCTAGGACTAGGTGTACTGGGCTAGGACTAGGTGTACTGGGCTAGGACTAGGTGTACTGGGCTAGGACTAGGTGTACTGAGCTAGGACTAGGTGTACTGGGCTAGGACTAGGTGTACTGAGCTAGGACTAGGTGTACTGGGCTAGGACTAGGTGTACTGGGCTAGGACTAGGTGTACTGAGCTAGGACTAGGTGTACTGAGCTAGGACTAGGTGTACTGGGCTAGGACTAGGTGTACTGAGCTAGGACTAGGTGTACTGAGCTAGGACTAGGTGTACTGAACTAGGACTAGGTGTACTGGGCTAGGACTAGGTGTACTGGGCTAGGACTAGGTGTACTGGGCTAGGACTAGGTGTACTGAGCTAGGACTAGGTGTACTGAGCTAGGACTAGGTGTACTGGGCTAGGACTAGGTGTACTGAGCTAGGACTAGGTGTACTGGGCTAGGACTAGGTGTACTGGGCTAGGACTAGGTGTACTGAGCTAGGACTAGGTGTACTGGGCTAGGACTAGGTGTACTGGGCTAGGACTAGGTGTACTGAGCTAGGACTAGGTGTACTGGGCTAGGACTAGGTGTACTGGGCTAGGACTAGGTGTACTGAGCTAGGACTAGGTGTACTGAGCTAGGACTAGGTGTACTGGGCTAGGACTAGGTGTACTGGGCTAGGACTAGGTGTACTGGGCTAGGACTAGGTGTACTGAGCTAGGACTAGGTGTACTGAGCTAGGACTAGGTGTACTGGGCTAGGACTAGGTGTACTGGGCTAGGACTAGGTGTACTGGGCTAGGACTAGGTGTACTGAGCTAGGACTAGGTGTACTGAGCTAGGACTAGGTGTACTGAGCTAGGACTAGGTGTACTGGGCTAGGACTAGGTGTACTGGGCTAGGACTAGGTGTACTGGGCTAGGACTAGGTGTACTGAGCTAGGACTAGGTGTACTGGGCTAGGACTAGGTGTACTGGGCTAGGACTAGGTGTACTGAGCTAGGACTAGGTGTACTGAGCTAGGACTAGGTGTACTGAGCTAGGACTAGGTGTACTGAGCTAGGACTAGGTGTACTGGGCTAGGACTAGGTGTACTGGGCTAGGACTAGGTGTACTGGGCTAGGACTAGGTGTACTGGGCTAGGACTAGGTGTACTGGGCTAGGACTAGGTGTACTGAGCTAGGACTAGGTGTACTGGGCTAGGACTAGGTGTACTGGGCTAGGACTAGGTGTACTGGGCTAGGACTAGGTGTACTGAGCTAGGACTAGGTGTACTGGGCTAGGACTAGGTGTACTGGGCTAGGACTAGGTGTACTGGGCTAGGACTATGTGTACTGGGCTAGGACTAGGTGTACTGAGCTAGGACTAGGTGTACTGGGCTAGGACTAGGTGTACTGGGCTAGGACTAGGTGTACTGGGCTAGGACTAGGTGTACTGAGCTAGGACTAGGTGTACTGGGCTAGGACTAGGTGTACTGAGCTAGGACTAGGTGTACTGGGCTAGGACTAGGTGTACTGAGCTAGGACTAGGTGTACTGAGCTAGGACTAGGTGTACTGAGCTAGGACTAGGTGTACTGAGCTAGGACTAGGTGTACTGGGCTAGGACTAGGTGTACTGGGCTAGGACTAGGTGTACTGAGCTAGGACTAGGTGTACTGGGCTAGGACTAGGTGTACTGAGCTAGGACTAGGTGTACTGAGCTAGGACTAGGTGTACTGGGCTAGGACTAGGTGTACTGAGCTAGGACTAGGTGTACTGGGCTAGGACTAGGTGTACTGTGCTAGGACTAGGTGTACTGGGCTAGGACTAGGTGTACTGGGCTAGGACTAGGTGTACTGGGCTAGGACTAGGTGTACTGGGCTAGGACTAGGTGTACTGAGCTAGGACTAGGTGTACTGAGCTAGGACTAGGTGTACTGAGCTAGGACTAGGTGTACTGGGCTAGGACTAGGTGTACTGGGCTAGGACTAGGTGTACTGAGCTAGGACTAGGTGTACTGGGCTAGGACTAGGTGTACTGAGCTAGGACTAGGTGTACTGAGCTAGGACTAGGTGTACTGGGCTAGGACTAGGTGTACTGGGCTAGGACTAGGTGTACTGGGCTAGGACTAGGTGTACTGAGCTAGGTAGGTGTACTGAGCTAGGACTAGGTGTACTGAGCTAGGACTAGGTGTACTGGGCTAGGACTAGGTGTACTGAGCTAGGACTAGGTGTACTGAGCTAGGACTAGGTGTACTGGGCTAGGACTAGGTGTACTGGGCTAGGACTAGGTGTACTGGGCTAGGACTAGGTGTACTGGGCTAGGACTAGGTGTACTGAGCTAGGACTAGGTGTACTGAGCTAGGACTAGGTGTACTGAGCTAGGACTAGGTGTACTGAGCTAGGACTAGGTGTACTGGGCTAGGACTAGGTGTACTGAGCTAGGACTAGGTGTACTGGGCTAGGACTAGGTGTACTGGGCTAGGACTAGGTGTACTGAGCTAGGACTAGGTGTACTGGGCTAGGACTAGGTGTACTGGGCTAGGACTAGGTGTACTGGGCTAGGACTAGGTGTACTGAGCTAGGTAGGTGTACTGAGCTAGGACTAGGTGTACTGGGCTAGGACTAGGTGTACTGAGCTAGGACTAGGTGTACTGGGCTAGGACTAGGTGTACTGGGCTAGGACTAGGTGTACTGAGCTAGGACTAGGTGTACTGAGCTAGGACTAGGTGTACTGAGCTAGGACTAGGTGTACTGGGCTAGGACTAGGTGTACTGAGCTAGGACTAGGTGTACTGAGCTAGGACTAGGTGTACTGGGCTAGGACTAGGTGTACTGGGCTAGGACTAGGTGTACTGAGCTAGGACTAGGTGTACTGGGCTAGGACTAGGTGTACTGAGCTAGGACTAGGTGTACTGGGCTAGGACTAGGTGTACTGAGCTAGGACTAGGTGTACTGGGCTAGGACTAGGTGTACTGAGCTAGGACTAGGTGTACTGAGCTAGGACTAGGTGTACTGGGCTAGGACTAGGTGTACTGGGCTAGGACTAGGTGTACTGAGCTAGGACTAGGTGTACTGGGCTAGGACTAGGTGTACTGGGCTAGGACTAGGTGTACTGAGCTAGGACTAGGTGTACTGAGCTAGGACTAGGTGTACTGGGCTAGGACTAGGTGTACTGGGCTAGGACTAGGTGTACTGAGCTAGGACTAGGTGTACTGGGCTAGGACTAGGTGTACTGAGCTAGGACTAGGTGTACTGGGCTAGGACTAGGTGTACTGGGCTAGGACTAGGTGTACTGAGCTAGGACTAGGTGTACTGAGCTAGGACTAGGTGTACTGGGCTAGGACTAGGTGTACTGGGCTAGGACTAGGTGTACTGAGCTAGGACTAGGTGTACTGGGCTAGGACTAGGTGTACTGAGCTAGGACTAGGTGTACTGGGCTAGGACTAGGTGTACTGAGCTAGGACTAGGTGTACTGAGCTAGGACTAGGTGTACTGAGCTAGGACTAGGTGTACTGGGCTAGGACTAGGTGTACTGAGCTAGGACTAGGTGTACTGGACTAGGACTAGGTGTACTGGGCTAGGACTAGGTGTACTGGGCTAGGACTAGGTGTACTGAGCTAGGACTAGGTGTACTGGGCTAGGACTAGGTGTACTGAGCTAGGACTAGGTGTACTGAGCTAGGACTAGGTGTACTGGGCTAGGACTAGGTGTACTGGGCTAGGACTAGGTGTACTGAGCTAGGACTAGGTGTACTGGGCTAGGACTAGGTGTACTGGGCTAGGACTAGGTGTACTGGACTAGTAGGTGTACTGGGCTAGGACTAGGTGTACTGGGCTAGGACTAGGTGTACTGGGCTAGGACTAGGTGTACTGGGCTAGGACTAGGTGTACTGGGCTAGGACTAGGTGTACTGAGCTAGGACTAGGTGTACTGGGCTAGGACTAGGTGTACTGAGCTAGGACTAGGTGTACTGGGCTAGGACTAGGTGTACTGGGCTAGGACTAGGTGTACTGGGCTAGGACTAGGTGTACTGAGCTAGGACTAGGTGTACTGGGCTAGGACTAGGTGTACTGAGCTAGGACTAGGTGTACTGGGCTAGGACTAGGTGTACTGGGCTAGGACTAGGTGTACTGAGCTAGGACTAGGTGTACTGGGCTAGGACTAGGTGTACTGGGCTAGGACTAGGTGTACTGAGCTAGGACTAGGTGTACTGGGCTAGGACTAGGTGTACTGGGCTAGGACTAGGTGTACTGAGCTAGGACTAGGTGTACTGGGCTAGGACTAGGTGTACTGAGCTAGGACTAGGTGTACTGAGCTAGGACTAGGTGTACTGAGCTAGGACTAGGTGTACTGGGCTAGGACTAGGTGTACTGGGCTAGGACTAGGTGTACTGGGCTAGGACTAGGTGTACTGAGCTAGGACTAGGTGTACTGGGCTAGGACTAGGTGTACTGGGCTAGGACTAAGTGTACTGGGCTAGGTATACTAGGCTAGGACTAAGTGTACTGGGCTAGGTATACTAGGCTAGGACTAAGTGTACTGGGCTAGGTATACTAGGCTAGACTAAGTATACTGGGCTGTGTATACTAGGACTAAGTGTACTGGGCTAGGTCTAAGTGTACTGGGCTAGGTATATGCACAGTAGGTCTGAAATCTTTTCCCCCTGGTTTCTATTAACCCTGAAGTTAGAGTATAGCCTGACGTACAACAGTTTATAACTATATAATTATCGTATGAGTCGTCACATGACTTCCTCCCTGCATGTGATGTGATAGTGTGACTTCCGAAGATATCCGCGTGAGAATGAGAGAGAAGTTCAAGTCCAACAGATGGTGAGATCTAACAATATGCAAGTAATGCAACGTAACGGCTTCAAGTAATGCAGTGTAACACACTCAACTAACCGATAAACTCATGCAGCAGCTAATTCCCTTTAATGTTTACTTACCTCTCAGTGCCGTATTGACCACACCTCTCTTTAATTAGCTTCGTACCTCCGAGTGGGTCATCCTCGACCTTCGCCGTGAGGCACTTTACGGGAGGTGAGAGTGTGTATGACATCTACAGTGTCCTCAACGCCAACGCTGACACCATTGCAGATGACATCATCTCCACCTTCAGGATCAAGGCAAGCCGGTTAAGCTGGTCGGGGAAGAGGCTGGTAGCTAAATAGGGCAACTCAGATGTTGTGTTTCTAATCTCTTATTAGAGAGAGTCAAGTATGTGTGTCTCTGTTGTTGCAGGGAACTGTTCCACTAGTGGAGACAATAGCTCTTGTCTTTCTCTGTTGTTGCAGAGAACTGTTCCGCTAGTGGAGACAATAGCTCTTGTCTTTCTCTGGGGGTCTCTGTTGTTGCAGGGAACTGTTCCACTAGTGGAGACAATAGCTCTTGTCTTTCTCTGTGTGTCTCTGTTATTGCAGGGAACTGTTCCACTAGTGGAGACAATAGCTCTTGTCTTTCTCTGTTGTTGCAGGGAACTGTTCCGCTAGTGGAGACAATAGCTCTTGTCTTTCTCTGTGTGTCTCTGTTGTTGCAGGGAACTGTTCCACTAGTGGAGACAATAGCTCTTGTCTTTCTCTGTTGTTGCAGGGAACTGTTCCGCTAGTGGAGACAATAGCTCTTGTCTTTCTCTGTGTGTCTCTGTTGTTGCAGGGAACTGTTCCACTAGTGGAGACAATAGCTCTTGTCTTTCTCTGTTGTTGCAGGGAACTGTTCCGCTAGTGGAGACAATAGCTCTTGTCTTTCTCTGTGTGTCTCTGTTGTTGCAGGGAACTGTTCCACTAGTGGAGACAATAGCTCTTGTCTTTCTCTGTTGTTGCAGAGAACTGTTCCACTAGTGGAGACAATAGCTCTTGTCTTTCTCTGTGTGTCTCTGTTATTGCAGGGAACTGTTCTACTAGTGGAGATAATACCTCTTGTCTTTCTCTGTGTGTCTTTTTGTTGCAGGAATGCAAGTTCGGGTTTGTGGCACATCTCTTTGCTATGGAGCTCAACAGAGACCTCAATGGTGGGGCAATGCGCTCTCTCTCTTCCTACTATTCTTTATTGTTCTCTCTGTTGTAGTGCTTGTCTTGTTATCTTATTTGTTGGTGTTTATCTCATTGCTGTTTCTTGTTTGTTATCTTGTTGTCGTTCATCGTTTATTGTTCATATCTCGTTTTTGTTCTATTTTGTTTGTTGTATATCTTATTTGTTGTTACAATAATCAACTTGCTCTAGTCGAAACGTCGCGAGGGTACAATTTCAAGTTGATTATTGAGAAGTTGTTGCAATCTCATTGTCAACTGAGAGTTCATTGTGTGTTGTTGTTGTTGTTGTATCTTGTTTGTTGTTGTCGTCTTATCTTGTTTGTTTTTGTTGTTTTATCTTGTGTGTTGTTCTTTATCTTGTGTGTTGTTCTTTATCTTGTGTGTTCTTTATCTTGTTTGTTGTTGTTTATCTTGTTTTTTGTTGTTTATCTTGTTTGTTGTTCTTTATCTTGTGTGTTGTTGTTGTTTATCTTGTTTGTTGTTCTTTATCTTGTGTGTTGTTGTTGTTTATCTTGTTTGTTGTTGTTTGTTGTTCTTTATCTTGTGTGTTGTTGTTTATCTTGTTTGTTGTTGTTTATCTTGTTTGTTGTTCTTTATCTTGTGTGTTGTTGTTTATCTTGTTTGTTGTTGTTTGTGCCTTGTTGACACTGCTACATGTAGCGGATGGAACAGCCCGAGGGCAAATGTGTCGCATCACTCCAGCATATCTGCAGCACGCACCGTAAGTTAGCACCTGACAAAGTATGTGTGCTGATTATGTGGGTGTGGTATGATTTCAATTGGCAATTAAGCCTGCAGTATGCGTGCTTCTCTGTACTCTGACCTGCAGAAAGTGTGTGTGCTTCTCTGTACTCTGACCTGTCCTCTTATGTGCGAACCTTTTATATGTACCTATGTAGCATGCCAACACCTTTCTCAGGATATCCTTGGATACTTGGTATATTCCTGGACCTCCTGAGATACTTGGTCTATGCCCCTGGTGCATGCAGTCCGCCACCACTCAACTATAATATACACAGAAACACTTGTAGGCCTCCACCACTCAACTATAATATATACAGAAACACTTGTAGTCCTCCACCACTCAACTATAATATATACAGAAACACTTGTAGGCCTCCACCACTCAACTATAATATATACAGAAACACTTGTAGTCCTCCACCATTCAACTATAATATATACAGAAACACTTGTAGTCCTCCACCACTCAACTATAATATATACAGAAACACTTGTAGGCCTCCACCACTCAACTATAATATATACAGAAACACTTGTAGGCCTCCACCACTCAACTATAATATATACAGAAACACTTGTAGGCCTCCACTACTCAACTATAATATATACAGAAACACTTGTAGGTCTCCACCACTCAACTATAATATATACAGAAACACTTGTAGTCCTCCACCACTCAACTATAATATATACAGAAACACTTGTAGGCCTCCACCACTCAACTATAATATATACAGAAACACTTGTAGGCCTCCACCACTCAACTATAATATACACAGAAACACTTGTAGGCCTCCACCACTCAACTATAATATACACAGAAACACTTGTAGGCCTCCACCACTCAACTATAATATACACAGAAACACTTGTAGTCCTCCACCACTCAACTATAATATATACAGAAACACTTGTAGGCCTCCACGACTCAACTATAATATACACAGAAACACTTGTAGGCCTCCACCACTCAACTATAATATATACAGAAACACTTGTAGGCCTCCACCACTCAACTATAATATATACAGAAACACTTGTAGTCCTCCACCACTCGACTATAATATATACAGAAACACTTGTAGTCCTCCACCACTCAACTATAATATATACAGAAACACTTGTAGTCCTCCACCACTCAACTATAATATATACAGAAACACTTGTAGGTCTCCACCACTCAACTATAATATATACAGAAACACTTGTAGGCCTCCACCACTCAACTATAATATATACAGAAACACTTGTAGTCCTCCACCACTCAACTATAATATATACACACAGAAACACTTGTAGTCCTCCACCACTCAACTATAATATATACAGAAACACTTGTAGTCCTCCACCACTCAACTATAATATATACAGAAACACTTGTAGTCCTCCACCACTCAACTATAATATACACAGAAACACTTGTAGGCCTCCACCACTCAACTATAATATATACAGAAACACTTGTAGGCCTCCACCACTCAACTATAATATACACAGAAACACTTGTAGGCCTCCACCACTCAACTATAATATACACAGAAACACTTGTAGGCCTCCACCACTCAACTATAATATATACAGAAACACTTGTAGGCCTCCACCACTCAACTATAATATATACAGAAACACTTGTAGGCCTCCACCACACAACTATAATATACACAGAAACACTTGTAGTCCTCCACCACTCAACTATAATATATACAGAAACACTTGTAGTCCTCCACCACTCAACTATAATATATACAGAAACACTTGTAGTCCTCCACCACTCAACTATAATATATACAGAAACACTTGTAGGCCTCCACGACTCAACTATAATATACACAGAAACACTTGTAGTCCTCCACCACTCAACTATAATATATACAGAAACACTTGTAGGCCTCCACCACTCAACTATAATATACACAGAAACACTTGTAGGCCTCCACCACTCAACTATAATATACACAGAAACACTTGTAGTCCTCCACCACTCAACTATAATATATACAGAAACACTTGTAGGCCTCCACCACTCAACTATAATATACACAGAAACACTTGTAGTCCTCCACCACTCAACTATAATATACACAGAAACACTTGTAGGCCTCCACCACTCAACTATAATATATACAGAAACACTTGTAGGCCTCCACCACTCAACTATAATATATACAGAAACACTTGTAGGCCTCCACCACTCAACTATAATATACACAGAAACACTTGTAGGCCTCCACCACTCAACTATAATATATACAGAAACACTTGTAGGCCTCCACCACTCGACTATAATATACACAGAAACACTTGTAGGCCTCCACCACTCAACTATAATATATACAGAAACACTTGTAGGCCTCCATCACTCAACTATAATATATACAGAAACACTTGTAGGCCTCCACCACTCAACTATAATATATACAGAAACACTTGTAGTCCTCCACCACTCAACTATAATATACACAGAAACACTTGTAGGCCTCCACCACTCAACTATAATATATACAGAAACACTTGTAGTCCTCCACCACTCAACTATAATATATACAGAAACACTTGTAGTCCTCCACCACTCAACTATAATATATACAGAAACACTTGTAGGCCTCCACCACTCAACTATAATATACACAGAAACACTTGTAGGCCTCCACCACTCAACTATAATATACACAGAAACACTTGTAGGCCTCCACCACTCAACTATAATATACACAGAAACACTTGTAGACCTCCACCACTCAACTATAATATATACAGAAACACTTGTAGGCCTCCACCACTCAACTATAATATATACAGAAACACTTGTAGGCCTCCACCACTCAACTATAATATATACAGAAACACTTGTAGGCCTCCACCACTCAACTATAATATACACAGAAACACTTGTAGGCCTCCACCACTCAACTATAATATACACAGAAACACTTGTAGGCCTCCACCACTCAACTATAATATATACAGAAACACTTGTAGTCCTCCACCACTCAACTATAATATATACAGAAACACTTGTAGGCCTCCACCACTCAACTATAATATACACAGAAACACTTGTAGTCCTCCACCACTCAACTATAATATACACAGAAACACTTGTAGGCCTCCACCACTCAACTATAATATATACAGAAACACTTGTAGGCCTCCACCACTCAACTATAATATACACAGAAACACTTGTAGTCCTCCACCACTCAACTATAATATATACAGAAACACTTGTAGGCCTCCACCACTCAACTATAATATATACAGAAACACTTGTAGGCCTCCACCACTCAACTATAATATATACAGAAACACTTGTAGGCCTCCACCACTCAACTATAATATACACAGAAACACTTGTAGGCCTCCACCACTCAACTATAATATATACAGAAACACTTGTAGTCCTCCACCACTCAACTATAATATATACAGAAACACTTGTAGGCCTCCACCACTCAACTATAATATATACAGAAACACTTGTAGTCCTCCACCACTCAACTATAATATACACAGAAACACTTGTAGGCCTCCACCACTCAACTATAATATACACAGAAACACTTGTAGGCCTCCACCACTCAACTATAATATACACAGAAACACTTGTAGGCCTCCACCACTCAACTATAATATATACAGAAACACTTGTAGGCCTCCACCACTCAACTATAATATATACAGAAACACTTGTAGGCCTCCACCACTCAACTATAATATATACAGAAACACTTGTAGGCCTCCACCACTCAACTATAATATACACAGAAACACTTGTAGGCCTCCACCACTCAACTATAATATACACAGAAACACTTGTAGGCCTCCACCACTCAACTATAATATATACAGAAACACTTGTAGGCCTCCACCACTCAACTATAATATACACAGAAACACTTGTAGGCCTCCACCACTCAACTATAATATATACAGAAACACTTGTAGTCCTCCACCACTCAACTATAATATATACAGAAACACTTGTAGTCCTCCACCACTCAACTATAATATACACAGAAACACTTGTAGGCCTCCACCACTCAACTATAATATACACAGAAACACTTGTAGGCCTCCACCACTCAACTATAATATATACAGAAACACTTGTAGGCCTCCACCACTCAACTATAATATACACAGAAACACTTGTAGGCCTCCACCACTCAACTATAATATATACAGAAACACTTGTAGGCCTCCACCACTCAACTATAATATATACAGAAACACTTGTAGGCCTCCACCACTCAACTATAATATATACAGAAACACTTGTAGGCCTCCACCACTCAACTATAATATACACAGAAACACTTGTAGGCCTCCACCACTCAACTATAATATACACAGAAACACTTGTAGGCCTCCACCACTCAACTATAATATATACAGAAACACTTGTAGGCCTCCACCACTCAACTATAATATACACAGAAACACTTGTAGGCCTCCACCACTCAACTATAATATATACAGAAACACTTGTAGGCCTCCACCACTCAACTATAATATATACAGAAACACTTGTAGGCCTCCACCACTCAACTATAATATACACAGAAACACTTGTAGGCCTCCACCACTCAACTATAATATACACAGAAACACTTGTAGGCCTCCACCACTCAACTATAATATATACAGAAACACTTGTAGGCCTCCACCACTCAACTATAATATACACAGAAACACTTGTAGGCCTCCACCACTCAACTATAATATATACAGAAACACTTGTAGTCCTCCACCACTCAACTATAATATATACAGAAACACTTGTGTCCTCCACCACTCAACTATAATATATACAGAAACACTTGTAGGCCTCCACCACTCAACTATAATATATACAGAAACACTTGTAGGCCTCCACCACTCAACTATAATATATACAGAAACACTTGTAGTCCTCCACCACTCAACTATAATATATACAGAAACACTTGTAGGCCTCCACCACTCAACTATAATATACACAGAAACACTTGTAGGCCTCCACCACTCAACTATAATATATACAGAAACACTTGTAGGCCTCCACCACTCAACTATAATATATACAGAAACACTTGTAGGGCTCCACCACTCAACTATAATATATACAGAAACACTTGTAGTCCTCCACCACTCAACTATAATATATACAGAAACACTTGTAGGCCTCCACCACTCAACTATAATATATACAGAAACACTTTAGGCCTCCACCACTCAACTATAATATATACAGAAACACTTGTAGACCTTCACCACTCAACTATAATATACACAGAAACACTTGTAGGCCTCCACCACTCAACTATAATATACACAGAAACACTTGTAGTCCTCCACCACTCAACTATAATATATACAGAAACACTTGTAGGCCTCCACCACTCAACTATAATATATACAGAAACACTTGTAGGCCTCCACCACTCAACTATAATATATACAGAAACACTTGTAGGCCTCCACCACTCAACTATAATATATACAGAAACACTTGTAGGCCTCCACCACTCAACTATAATATATACAGAAACACTTGTAGTCCTCCACCACTCAACTATAATATATACAGAAACACTTGTAGGCCTCCACCATTCAACTATAATATATACAGAAACACTTGTAGTCCTCCACCACTCAACTATAATATACACAGAAACACTTGTAGGCCTCCACCACTCAACTATAATATATACAGAAACACTTGTAGGCCTCCACCACTCAACTATAATATATACAGAAACACTTGTAGGCCTCCACCATTCAACTATAATATATACAGAAACACTTGTAGTCCTCCACCACTCAACTATAATATACACAGAAACACTTGTAGGCCTCCACCACTCAACTATAATATATACAGAAACACTTGTAGGCCTCCACCATTCAACTATAATATATACAGAAACACTTGTAGTCCTCCACCACTCAACTATAATATATACAGAAACACTTGTAGGCCTCCACCACTCAACTATAATATACACAGAAACACTTGTAGGCCTCCACCACTCAACTATAATATATACAGAAACACTTGTAGGCCTCCACCACTCAACTATAATATATACAGAAACACTTGTAGGCCTCCACCACTCAACTATAATATATACAGAAACACTTGTAGGCCTCCACCACTCAACTATAATATACACAGAAACACTTGTAGTCCTCCACCACTCAACTATACTATATACAGAAACACTTGTAGGCCTCCACCACTCAACTATAATATATACAGAAACACTTGTAGGCCTCCACCACTACTCAACTATAATATATACAGAAACACTTGTAGTCCTCCACCACTCAACTATAATATACACAGAAACACTTGTAGTCCTCCACCACTCAACTATAATATACACAGAAACACTTGTAGGCCTCCACCACTCAACTATAATATATACAGAAACACTTGTAGGCCTCCACCACTCAACTATAATATATACAGAAACACTTGTAGTCCTCCACCACTCAACTATAATATATACAGAAACACTTGCAGTCCTCCACCACTCAACTATAATATACACAGAAACACTTGTAGACCTCCACCACTCAACTATAATATATACAGAAACACTTGTAGGCCTTCACCACTCAACTATAATATACACAGAAACACTTGTAGTCCTCCACCACTCAACTATAATATATACAGAAACACTTGTAGGCCTCCACCACTCAACTATAATATATACAGAAACACTTGTAGTCCTCCACCACTCAACTATAATATATACAGAAACACTTGTAGGCCTCCACCACTCAACTATAATATATACAGAAACACTTGTAGTCCTCCACCACTCAACTATAATATACACAGAAACACTTGTAGGCCTCCACCACTCAACTATAATATATACAGAAACACTTGTAGGGCTCCACCACTCAACTATAATATATACAGAAACACTTGCAGTCCTCCACCACTCAACTATAATATACACAGAAACACTTGTAGGCCTCCACCACTCAACTATACTATACACAGAAACACACACACAACAAGAAGAAGTTGAAACAAGCTCTTGAATTAAAAAAAGGCCACTAGACTGTGCCCTCAACCAATTGGATGACCCTTTACCATTTAAAGCTGCTTTTTAAAAATGACTGATGGGCAGGCATTAAATTGTCAGGTCGCCTAACTGGTGTGGTCCCCATGGATAGCCTTGTTTCTAATCTTGTGTAAGGAGGCTTGATGGTGTGCTCTTTTGGGGTTTTTATTTCTCTATTTGGCTTTGTGTGTGCAGTACACAGCTCTTGTGTGTGCAGTACACAGCTCTTGTGTATGCAGTACACAGCTCTTGTGTGTGCTGTACACAGCTCTTGTGTGTGCTGTACACAGCTCTTGTGTGTGCTGTACACAGCTCTTGTGTGTGCAGTACACAGCTCTTGTGTATGCAGTACACAGCTCTTGTGTGTGCTGTACACAGCTCTTGTGTGTGCTGTACACAACTCTTGTGTGTGCTGTACACAACTCTTGTGTGTACTGTACACAGCTCTTGTGTGTGCTGTACACAACTCTTGTATGTGCAGTACATAGCTCTTGTGTGTGCAGTACATAGCTCTTGTGTGTGCTGTACACAGCTCTTGTGTATGCAGTACACAGCTCTTGTGTGTGCTGTACACAGCTCTTGTGTGTGCAGTACACAGCTCTTGTGTATGCAGTACACAGCTCTTGTGTATGCAGTACACAGCTCTTGTGTGTGCAGTACACAACTCTTGTGTGTGCAGTACACAACTCTTGTGTGTGCAGTACACAACTCTTGTGTGTGCTGTACACAGCTCTTGTGTGTGTTTTACACAGCTTGTATGCAGTACACAGCTCTTGTGTGTGCAGTACATAGCTCTTGTGTGTGCAGTATACAGCTCTTGTGTGTGCTGTACACAACTCTTGTGTGAGCCAATGGCACTGCAGGGTTGCCTATTAAAGAAGCAAGCAGTAGTCGACCTATGAACTATGAGGCAACTCTTGCCTGTTTGTGTGTGCACTCCACTAAGTCTAACTCCAACAGAACTAAGTGCCAGATGGTGAAGAAGCTGTGTAAGCAGCTGATGTGTGACTTCCTGTGTTGGCTGAGAAGTGGCTGTGTCAAATAGAGTCTTCCACGCCATGCATCTGTATCAAGTTGAGCACCTTGTTAAGAGCAGTCTGAGGGTGGGAAATAGTCTGGCTCCTTGAAAGAACCTTTAAGTGGCTGGAACCTCAACATGATGGGGAAAGTGCAGCCAGATATTTCCACCCACGCACAGCCTGGGCTCTGATCATCCAAGCTCCTTGGGGAGACATGGTGTGGAAATTGCTTTCCTTCGTGGTGTCATGCAATGCCTGATTAGAAAAAGGCCCCAGTCCCTGACAGATGTTTCCTGCAATTACTGGAACTTGGAACCAGCGGGAACCAGCAAGAACCAAACCAGCGGGAACCAGCAGGAACCAGCGGGAACCAAACCAGCAGGAACCAGCAGGAACCAGCAAGAACCAAACCAGTGGGAAGCAAGTACAGAACAAAGAAATTAAAAGTTGATCAGAAATTTGTCATTACTATATTCATGAGGCATGGAGATTAATGGAACACTTAGCTTGTGAGTGCGTGTGAGGCTTGCTGTGTGTGGCTGACATAGATGCGAGGTAATTAGTGCTTCCAGAGATATCTGATGCCGTAACCCGATGCTTGCCTGTGGGATAGCGCTGCTAGAAGCTAGTGTTGATTTGTTTTTGGGTCGCTATGCACAAGTTGTCGTGGAGTAATTATAGCATTCCTGAGCTGGTGCTGGATCGATGCCAGCACTCTCAGCTGACATCCGAGTGTTGGAATGCTGCAATATAATAGCCCCACAGGTTGGATGTTTGTGGGAAACACACACGCACCTGGTGCACATTACACAATATAATAGCCTCACAGGTTGGATGCACCTGGTGCACATTACATCACACCAGCTCTGAAGTTGTGTGTATGTTACTCTCTGTGTGTGTGTCACCAGGCCAGTATTGCTCCCTTTTTTTCCTTCTTTTTTTTCTTTCTTTCCCCCCCCCCCTTTTTTTGTGTAAACGAGCATAACTTAGTTGTCTTTTGCTCCCTACAGCTGATTTTGATACCAGAATACAGCTTGCTGCACGAGCTTTCTGATGATATGCTTGATAAGAAGTTTCAGTGAAGTATAGAGGTTTGGCCGTGATCACACGCACAAAAATCCCTATCAAAAAATATGCACATGTATATAGACTTTGACAACTACTTGTAGAGAGTAGATAATTAAACCACAACAATAAAAGGAGTGTTGATGACAAGGTCAACCATATATGGTATACAAAAATGGGAATATCACTCCAAATTGAATATCTCAACACTCTCTGCATAGAGAAAAGGCAGATCTACATAATGAAGCAGGTATTCATATATTTTTCATTGAGATTTCTTTGTTTTTTCTTCAAAAAACACGTTTCAGAGAAATCGCAGTTGAATTGGGTTACTGTTATATATTGTCCCCATTAGACTACTGCCACCATAAAATCTTTCTTTTTGCAACCTGATCTCCTGAGTAAGTAGAATGTAGAATGCATGTATCAGGTGAAATCCTTAGGAATGGTGGCTTCTGAAAAGAGCAAGTTTGGAGGGGGAAAGGGGGGGGGGGATTAAAGTGTTCCTGCACCATACGTCGTCCTTCCCCCCCCCTGCCTGCCACCTCACCCTCCTTCTTTAGTTGACCAGTTGAATGTAAGTGAAGGCCTGGATAAAATCCACCATCACTGGAGACTTGTGCATCGAAATGTTTTCAAATTTGAAAATCAGTTTCTACAGATGTTTAGAAAGGACATAAGCAAGAAAAAAGAAAAGAATGATTCTTCTCAAAATAATTTAAAAAATGGGCAATACTGACCTTAACAATCTGCCTCCACCCAGTGTGGATGTGGTCCAGTGTGTGTCCCCATAGAGCTATTGTCAACCTACTTCAACCTGCCTCCACCCAGTGTGGGTGCGGTCCAGTGTGTGTCCCCATAGAGCTATTGTCAACCTACTTCAACCTGCTTCAACCCAGTGTGGTGTTGGTCCAGTGTGTGTCCCCATAGAGCTATTGTCAACCTACTTCAACCTGCCTCCACCCAGTGTGGTGTTGGTCCAGTGTGTGTCCCCATAGAGCTATTGTCAACCTACTTCAACCTGCCACCACCCAGCAGGGGTGTATTTAGGGGGGGGGCGGGGGGGGCATGCGCCCCCCCTTGTATCATTCTCGCCCCCCCCCCTTGAAATTAGACACCACCCTTATACATTACATACACCATCATTGTATCATTCTCGCCCCCCCTTATTTTTCCATATCTCAAGTTCGCCCCCCCTTGGCAAAATTTCTGTATACAACCCTGCCCAGTGTGGTGTTGGTCCAGTGTGTGTCCCCATAGAGCTATTGTCAATCTCCCTCCACCCAGTGTGGTGTTGGTCCAGTGTGTGTCCCCATAGAGCTATTGTCAACCTACTTCAACCTGCCTCCACCCAGTGTGGTGTTGGTCCAGTGTGTGTCCCCATAGAGCTATTGTCAACCTACTTCAACATGCCTCCACCCAGTGTGATGTTGGTCCAGTGTGTGTCCCCATAGAGCTATTGTCAGCCTACTTCAACCTGCCTCCACCCAGTGTGGTGTTGGTCCAGTGTGTGTCCCCATAGAGCTATTGTCAACCTACTTCAACCTGCCTCCCCAGTGTGGTGTTGGTCCAGTGTGTGTCCCCATAGAGCTATTGTCAACCTACTTCAACCTGCCTCCACCCAGTGTGGTGTTGGTCCAGTGTGTGTCCCCATAGAGCTATTGTCAACCTACTTCAACCTGCCTCCACCTAGTGTGGTGTTGGTCCAGTGTGTGTCCCCATAGAGCTATTGTCAACCTACTTCAACCTGCCTCCACCCAGTGTGGTGTTGGTCCAGTGTGTGTCCCCATAGAGCTATTGTCAACCTACTTCAACCTGCCTCCACCCAGTGTGGTGTTGGTCCAGTGTGTGTCCCCATAGAGCTATTGTCAACCTACTTCAACCTGCCTCCACCCAGTGTGATGTTGGTCCAGTGTGTGTCCCCATAAAGCTATTGTCAACTTACTTCAACCTGCCTCCACCCAGTGTGGGTGTGGTCCAGTGTGTTTGCGTAAACTCGTCTAGACTTTGTTCGTCCCCTCTCACTGCTGGCAGCCATTCCTTGCAAGAGTTATGAAGTGCAAAGTTGATGGACTCTTAAGGAAGTGTCAAGTGTGGATATAGAGACTGCCAATTATCACCATAGCAAAGTTGATGCAGAGATTAATTGGCTGTTGTGGTGATATTGCACAGTCAACAGATTGCTTACATCTGGCTGACATCATCAGGGTTTCATTTTTAAAATTGTCCAAGGGGGTGTAACTGGAGGAATCTGGATTTTAAGGGAGGGGGAGGGGGCATGATGGTTAAAGATGTGACAAAGTTTCTAATGAATTTTAATAAACCAATTTCCAGGGGGAGGGGGGGGGGGGCAAAAAGCTTCCCCCCCCTCCCCCTTAATGAAACCCTGATCATATAGCTCTCAGGGTGGTCCACTGCATTCATGGACAAAACCGTCATCAGCTGTGGGCAACATCCTAGTGTCCGCGCGTTCAAATACCAAAGCCCCCCACTCCCTCCCCTGAATATAACCTTGATCATATAGCTCTCAGGGTGGTCCACTGCATTCATGGACAAAACCGTCATCAGCTATGGGCACCATCCTAGTGTCTGCGCGTTCAAATACCACAGTGAAATGCCCCCTAGACCCTGGGGAGATGGCGCAGTGATTGAATGTGATCCTTGCCTGTTGCCAATTCTGAATTCCATATGTAGAGAAGTTTTCGAAGGGTGCAGATTTTTTTTTAATAGTGCAAAGAAATATTTATTATGTGACTTTGAAAATAATTAAATAGGTGCCCAGCATTTGGTAAAGGGTCTGGCCGCAAGGGATCTTGTTTTGAAGTGCTGAGCAGATGGTTGGCCTTCCTTCTCCCTTTATACCCGATGACTTCACCTGAATAGCATGTTACAACCACCATTGCTGTCTTGGGTGTTGGCATGCTTGTTCCTCTCTGTTAAGCTGTCACTTGTTTACTCCTAGTCCAGCATTACATCATCGTGATGACATCATCAGTAATGCACTGACCAATAGTGGATTAGGCAAAACCAGAGTTGACCAGTGTGGGCTTATAAGAGAGCATGCTTATAAACCAGAGTTGACCAGTGTGGGCTTATAAGAGAGCATGCTTATAAACCAGAGTTGACCAGTGTGGGCTTATAAGAGAGCATGCTTATAAACCAGAGTTGACCAGTGTGGGCTTATAAGAGAGCATGTGCTTATAGCTTATAAACCAGAGTTGACCAGTGAGGAGAGCATGTGCTTATAGCTTATAAACCAGAGTTGACCAGTGTGGGCTTATAAGAGAGCATGTGCTTATAGCTTATAAACCAGAGTTGACCAGTGTGAGTTTATAAGAGCGCATGTGCTTATAGCTTATAAACCAGAGTGGACCAGTGTGGGCTTATAAGAGAGCATGTGCTTATAGCTTATAAACCAGAGTTGACCAGTGTGAGTTTATAAGAGAGCATGTTTTTATACCAGAGTGGACCAGTGTGAGCTTATAAGAGAGCATGTGCTTATAGCTTATAAACCAGAGTTGACCAGTGTGAGCTTATAAGAGAGCATGTGCTTATAGCTTATAAACCAGAGTTGACCAGTGTGAGTTTATAAGAGAGCATGTGCTTATAGCTCATAAACCAGAGTTGACCAGTGTGAGCTTATAAGAGAGCATGTGCTTATAGCTTATAAACCAGAGTGGACCAGTGTGAGTTTATAAGATATAAACCAGAGTGGACCAGTGTGAGAGAGCATGTGATGTGGAGTTGGGTGGAGAACATGTCGCACATGGTGCATGTGTGTATGTGTGTACGTGTATTCATCGGGCATTTACCCGCCAAAAATATGATGGGGTCACCTGCCTTTTAAATTCCAACATGATGGTATCCCTTACCTGCCCAACATCAGAGTCCAAGCACTCCAACATGATGGCATCCCTTACCTGCCCAACATCAGAGTCCAAGCACTCCAACATGATGGCATCCCTTACCTGCCCAACATCAGAGTCCAAGCACTCCAACATGATGGTATCCCTTACCTGCCCAACATCAGAGTCCAAGCACTCCAACATGATGGTATCCCTTACCTGCCCAACATCAGAGTCCAAGCACTCCAACATGATGGCATCCCTTACCTGCCCAACATCAGAGTCCAAGCACTCCAACATGATGGTATCCCTTACCAGAGTCCAAGCACTCCAACATGATAGCATCCCTTACCTGCCCAACATCAGAGTCCAAGCACTCCAACATGATGGTATCCCTTACCTGCCCAACATCAGAGTCCAAGCACTCCAACATGATGGCATCCCTTACCTGCCCAACATCAGAGTCCAAGCACTCCAACATGATGGTATCCCTTACCTGCCCAACATCAGAGTCCAAGCACTCCAACATGATGACATCCCTTACCTGCCCAACATCAGAGTCCAAGCACTCCAACATGATGGTATCCCTTACCTGCCCAACATCAGTCCAAGCACTCCAACATGATGGTATCCCTTACCTGCCCAACATCAGAGTCCAAGCACTCCAACATGATGGCATCCCTTACCTGCCCAACATCAGAGTCCAAGCACTCCAACATGATGGTATCCCTTACCTGCCCAACATCAGAGTCCAAGCACTCCAACATGATAGCATCCCTTACCTGCCCAACATCAGAGTCCAAGCACTCCAACATGATGGTATCCCTTACCTGCCCAACATCAGAGTCCAAGCACTCCAACATGATGGCATCCCTTACCTGCCCAACATCAGAGTCCAAGCACTCCAACATGATGGTATCCCTTACCTGCCCAACATCAGAGTCCAAGCACTCCAACATGATGGGATCCCTTACCTGCTCAACATCAGAGTCCAAGCACTCCAACATGATGACATCCCTTACCTGCCCAACATCAGAGTCCAAGCACTCCAACATGATGGGATCCCTTACCTGCTCAACATCAGAGTCCAAGCACTCCAACATGATGGTATCCCTTACCTGCCCAACATCAGAGTCCAAACACTCCAACATGATGATATCCCTTACCTGCTCAACATCAGAGTCCGTCCATGCACTCCAACATGATGGCATCCCTTACCTTCCCAACATCAGAGTCCAAGCACTCCAACATGATGGTATCCCTTACCTGCCCAACATCAGAGTCCAAACACTCCAACATGATGATATCCCTTACCTGCTCAACATCAGAGTCCGTCCATGCACTCCAACATGATGGCATCCCTTACCTGCCCAACATCAGAGTCCAAGCACTCCAACATGATGGTATCCCTTACCTGCCCAACATTAGAGTCCAAGCACTCCAACATGATGACATCCCTTACCTGCCCAACATCAGAGTCCAAGCACTCCAACATGATGGTATCCCTTACCTGCTCAACATCAGAGTCCAAGCACTCCAACATGATGATATCCCTTACCTGCCCAACATCAGAGTCCAAGCACTCCAACATGATGGGATCCCTTACCTGCCCAACATCAGAGTCCAAGCACTCCAACATGATGATATCCCTTACCTGCCCAACATCAGAGTCCAAGCACTCCAACATGATGGTATCCCTTACCTGTCCAACATCAGAGTCCAAGCACTCCAACATGATGGCATCCCTTACCTGCCCAATATCAGAGTCCAAGCACTCCAACATGATGACATCCCTTACCTGCCCAACATCAGAGTCCAAGCACTCCAACATGATGGCATCAATAATGTACAGCTCAGTGCAGTAGGTCCTCTGCTATGCTAGGGCTAGGACAATGGCTAGAGCAATACAATGCTAGGATTTGAAGTTGTCCTGTAGAACATCAGGTTTAAGCAATTGTTGTGTTGTTGTTGTTGTTGTTGCAGACACGCGGACAGCAGTCAGCCCACCACGTATGTGCAGGACTTCCAGGTATGTGCATACTGTACAAGGCAATAGTGCAGGCTCCAGCACAGGCAGACACCCCAAATATCTGCTAGACATTAGCTTAAAAACTGTCTTCTTCTTTCTTCCTCTCTTTGCTATCCTTTCGCCTTCCTACTTCCCCTCTTGCTCCTCCTCCTCCTTACCCTCCTCCTCCTCTCCTCCTCCTCACCCTCCTCCTTACCCTCCTCCTCCTCACCCTCCTCCTTCTCACCCTCCTCCTTACCCTCCTCCTCCTCACCTGCCCTTCTCTTCTCTTAGTCTAATCTAGGAGGCATGTTGGCTGTCCTAAAGAAGTCCAGATCTTACTTCATGCGTTGTATAAAGGTGAGCACTGGGCATGATGTAACATGGTGTAACAGAACAAGACAAGTATATAAGGCCAATTGTAACACACTAGCATAATGCATTAGTCGTGTAATACAGTATAAGATTTGTATTGGTCATGTAACACAGTGAGCTTGGCTGGTTCACACTGCATAGGATCAGAAGTTTGGCTAGCAGGTGGGAATTACATTTTCTCTGTGGTGACTCTTTACCTTGATAGTTGTCTTATAATGACCCTTTACCTTTATATACGCAATATAGTGCCTTTTGTCCTTTTACATTCTACGTGCTGTATTAATATACACTATGTGACGACCCTTTACCTTTTATGCTCTACATACCTCATAGGTAGTTATTCCTTTACTGGTATGTGCATATTACGACCCTTTACCCACTCTGAACAATGCATAATCCCTCACTGATGGTATATATGTTCTGCCTGCAGTCCAACAATTCACAGACTCCGAGCCAGTTTGACCGTGAGGTGGTCTCCGCTCAGATCCAGCACTTTGCAATATTTGAGACAGTGAATTTGGTCCAATCAAGTCAGTCCTTTTCAATACTCGTCCTTTGTGTGGCTATGTGTGTATATGGGCTATGTGTGTATATGCCAGTGCCTGGTGATGGAGGGGCATTTGTATACATGAATGGCATTATGGGATCTGGAATAAAATGTATTGAGACCCTTTACCTGATCATGTAGCAACTAACAATCGTCTGTGAACTGGAGGTTAATCCCCCTCTCCTTCCCCACTCCCCCTCGTCAAGGTTTTGTAAACTGGATGTCGTATGATGACTTCATCCAACGCTATCACATGTTGTATCAAGACCAAGCCCACAGCTCCGCCCCTTTAGATAGCCGAGAGCTTACAGAGGAGCTGCTGCAGTCCATGGGCCTCTTGATGGAGGAGCTGGAGGTCTCCGAGGATCACTATGGTCTAGGCAAGACCAAGGTCTTCCTCAAGTAAGAACTGGTGCAGATATACACTGTGGCAAGGAGTTTCTCCTACAGAGGTGTGCATATGTGTTGGCACTGAAGCTGTTTGTTGAGCAGGGAGGGTGTGTACTGAAGCTGTTTGTTGAGTAGGGAGGGTGTGTACTGAAGCTGTTTGTTGAGTAGGGAGGGTGTGTACTGAAGCTGTTTGTTGAGCAGGGAGGGGTTGTACTGAAGCTTATTGTTGAGCAGGGAGGGTGTGTACTGAAGCTGTTTGTTGAGCAGGGAGGGGGCGCATTGAAGCTGTTTGTTGAGCAGGGAGGGGGCGCATTGAAGCTGTTTGTTGAGCAGGGAGGGTGTGTACTGAAGCTCTTTGTTGAGCAGGGAGGGTGTGTACTGAAGCTGTTTGTTGAGCAGGGAGGGGGCGCATTGAAGCTGTTTGTTGAGCAGGGAGGGTGTGTACTGAAGCTGTTTGTTGAGCAGGGAGGGTGTGTACTGAAGCTGTTTGTTGAGCAGGAATGGGTTGCACTGAAGCTGTTTGTTGAGCATGGAGGGTGTGTACTGAAGCTGTTTGTTGAGCAGGGAGGGTGTGTACTGAAGCTGTTTGTTGAGCAGGGAGAGTGTGTACTGAAGCTGTTTGTTGAGCAGGGAGGGTGTGTACTGAAGCTGATTGTTGAGCAGGGAGGGGTTGTACTGTTCAAAGCTGTTTGTTGAGCAGGGAGGGTGTGTACTGAAGCTGTTTGTTGAGCAGGGAGGGTGTGTACTGAAGCTGTTTGTTGAGCAGGGAGGGGTTGTACTGAAGCTGTTTGTTGAGCAGGGAGGGTATGTACTGAAGCTGTTTGTTGAGCAGGGAGAGTGTGTACTGAAGCTGTTTGTTGAGCAGGGAGGGTATGTACTGAAGCTGTTTGTTGAGCAGGGAGAGTGTGTACTGAAGCTGTTTGTTGAGCAGGGAGAGTGTGTACTGAAGCTGTTTGTTGAGCAGGGAGGGTGTGTACTGAAGCTGTTTGTTGAGCAGGGAGGGGTTGTACTGAAGCTGTTTGTTGAGCAGGGAGAGTGTGTACTGAAGCTGTTTGTTGAGCAGGGAGGGTGTGTACTGAAGCTGTTTGTTGAGCAGGGAGGGGTTGTACTGAAGATGTTTGTTGAGCAGGGAGAAGTTGTACTGAAGCTGTTTGTTGAGCAGGAAGGGAGGAACTGACCTTAGTGCCATCTTGAGTTTCGTGGTGTGTGTGAGTTGTTAGTTTCTGGAGGTGGTGGGTATCCAATTTCTTGCTATGTACTGGTTTGATCCACGCCTTAAAATGGCTGATAGCAACACAGGGTGTAGCACAACCAAACCCCTGACTTAGCAAAACTTCACTTGGCCCTGTGAACAATCTTAATTGTGTTTGTTCTGCAAAGTCCTGCCACCAGCCTGGGTCGGTAAAGGGTCGATTCACTCCCAGACACTGAACAGAATGGGTCGGTAAGGGATGATTCTCTCCCAGACACTGAACAGCATGGGTCGGTAAGGGATTATTCTCTCCCAGACATTGAACAGCATGGGTCGGTAAGGGATTGTTCTCTCCCAGACACTGAACAGCATGGGTCGGTAAGGGATGATTCTCTCCCAGACACTGAACAGCATGGGTCGGTAAGGGATGGTTCTCTCTCCCAGACACCGAACAACATGGGTCGGTAAGGGGTGGTTCTCTCCCAGACATTGAACAGCATGGGTTGGTAAGGGATGGTTCTCTCTCCCAGACACTGAACAGCATGGGTCGGTAAGGGATAGTTCACTCACAAACACTGAACAGCATGGGTCGGTAAGGGATGATTCACTCACAAACACTGAACAGCATGGGTCGGTAAGGGATGATTCACTCACAAACACTGAACAGCCTGGGTCGGTAAGGGATGATTCACTCCCAAACACTGAACAGCCTGGGTCGGTAAGGGATGATTCACTCCCAAACACTGAACAGCATGGGTCGGTAAAGGTTGATTCACTCCCAGACACCGAACAGCATGGGTCGGTAAGGGATGATTCTCTCCCAAACACTGAACAACATGGGTCAGTAAAGGGTTGATTCACTCCCAGACTCTGAACAGCATGGGGCGGTAAGGGATAGTTCACTCTCAAACACTGAACAGCATGGGTCGGTAAGGGATGGTTCTCTCCCAGACACTGAACAGCATGGGTCGGTAAGGGATGGTTCACTCCCAGACACCGAACAGCATGGGTCGGTAAGGGATGGTTCTCTCCCAGACACTGAACAGAGTTATATAAATTGGCCAGTGAAGTGAAAATCTTATTATTGGCCAGTGAAGTGACCCCCACAGGGGAGTTGGGTGAAAAACTTGATATTGCTGCACATGGCATATGTTTCTATGTATGTATGTATTTACTGTATGTTCACCCGTCAGATCAGGAACGGTACCCCCGTCTTAAATAATGCGGACTTATTAACACACCGCATTTATTGCCTTTATTTGGCGGTGATGATTTATGCATGATAGCTTATTTTTTATAAGCCACTGGCACGCCCCCTCGTCAGGCACCTCTGTACCATGGAATAGGCCATGGAATAGGCCATGAAATAGGCCATGGAATAGGCCATGGAATAGGCCATGAAATAGGCCATGGAATAGGCCATGAAATAGGCCATGGAATAGGCCATGGAATAGGGCCATGAAATAGGCCATGAAATAGGCCATGGAATAGGGCCATGAAATAGGTCATGGAATAGGTCATGAAATAGGCCATGAAATAGGCCGAGAATCATCTACAGTAGTTACCATCTGACCCAGATTTTCTTGCTGAAGTATATACATGGACAGGTCCTCAAGTGGCGACTGACGACTTCTATGGCTATCTGGACGAGTTTTTTTTTGCAGAGGAACACATGAGCAGCTGACGCTTCACTTGATATTTGTGTTAGCCAGTGGCAGTGGAGCATCTTTGACCTTCCAAAGAACAAACTGCTTCTCCTCAACACAGTTATCAGCTCCCCTCCCATCACAGGTGTCAAGCCACTCCCCCACTCCTTCCAGCTCCTCCTACTCCAATTCAATCTCTAGATTTGTTCTGATTTCACAGTTATTCACAACATTAACATCATTATTCATGGAAGAGCTGGCTTTTACAGTTTCCTTGTTCAGAACATATCCACCTGCATTTGGAGACAAGGTGATAATTATCATGATAGCAGTTCAGCATATCTACTATTGCTCTCAACGAACTCTCAGTTGACATAATTTAGATATAATGACATTAACTCTAGCCAACTCAACAGCTAGCATTCTATTAGAGCTAGCTACCTAGCTCATGGTCATAATTGTCATGAAGAAAAAAGTAACTTAGGACTCACAATCTGAGCTTCTAGAAGCAATTGTCAGGCAGTTATAGCCTAGCTTTTAGTTGGCTCATCTTACCTCTTGTGGTGGCGCTGCTTCATAGAAGAGCAGATGCAACAAGAAGATTGTGGCTGGTTACCCTCCCTTCCAGGCACTAACTATAGATTTTGCAGAGAAGAATGTGTGTGCCACTAAAGTGGCAAAATATCTAATATTGGCACTAGCACAGCCGAGATTTGCTATTCGCTGATAAAAAATACCACATCAACACTAGGGCAAGTAGCTAAAGAAGCATAATATACTATTACAAGAAATGTTGTGGTTTGGGGGGGGGGGGGGGGGGGGCTTGCTGTCATCCTTTAGCTCTTCTAGCAAGATAATCTAGCTAGCTACACATTGAAAATTATTCGTGTTCAAAATCAATCATGTAACTAGTTGATTTGTACTGCTTTCATTGCTAACTAGCGCTTGGCGTCATCCACCATCGAGAAACTACCTTAGGCTCAGACAAAGCTTCTACACTCCATCTGTCCATGTGTCTACAAGGGAAGGAGCGCCATCAAAGTATGCCATTAACTAAACCTTGAAGATTGCCTTTGAGATCTAGAAGCTTGAAACAGACACTAAAGTGTGACACACTCTATACAATGGAATGCTTGAGAGAGCTGTGAGAAGGCTCTAGCTACAAACCTCATCTGTAGCTATAACTACTGCATTGTACTAGGCATGTTCCAAGGAAAGATGTCATCAGATTAACTACTAACTTTCTAAGGCCCACAGCTCTGGTTAGCTTGAGTTAAGCAACTTACTTGGTTGTGGTTTGCAATAGTTCTTTTGACTAGAGAATGCTATATATGAGAAGGCTCTAGTTGCAAGCCACAGCAGTATTATTAGCAGCTGCACTGGGCTGGGATAGGATCAAAGAAGGAAAACTACACCCCAAGCTGCCACCACCACGCTCCCTGAAGGCCGCAGATTTAGGGTGTCTAGCTATGGAGGTGTGATTAATTAAGAAATAGTTGTCATGCGGATTATTGCGCGCATGTGCACGCTAAAACCATAGTTACGTCTACCTGTGCCAGAATGGATAAAGAAATGGACTTCAGAAAAGGAGAGAAAGAGAAAAGTGAAAGTCTCTTCTGAACAGCAGAACAAGGAGAGCTGAAGAGAGCAAGTGTTGTAAATAAAATCGTGGGAGAAGCTGAGCAACACTCGATGGAGAAGCTTGCTTGGGCTCAGGTGAAGTTTCATTCTGTCTATTCATCAACACACTCAAGCTATGGACACGTTTGCTAAAATGGAAATGATCGTCACAGACGAGTTCTTGAATAGAAGACTCCTTGAAAACTGAGGAATGTCACGGATTCTGGCATAACGCTGATGTTGCTGGAGTATTCACAGACGTAGCGCTGATGTTGCTAAGAGTATTCTCAGACTAAGATGTAGTGCTGATGTTGCTAGAGTATTCACAGACTCAGATGTAGCGCTGATGTTGCTGGAGTATTCACAGACTCAGATGTAGCGCTGATGTTGCTGGAGTATTCACAGACGTAGCGCTGATGTTGCTAGAGTATTCACAGACTAAGATGTAGTGCTGATGTTGCTGGAGATTCACAGACGTAGCGCTGATGTTGCTAGAGTATTCACAGACTAAGATGTAGTGCTGATGTTGCTGGAGTATTCACAGACGTAGCGCTGATGTTGCTAGAGTATTCACAGACTAAGATGTAGTGCTGATGTTGCTGGAGTATTCACAGACGTAGCGCTGATGTTGCTAGAGTATTCACAGACTCAGATGTAGTGCTGATGTTGCTGGAGTATTCACAGACGTAGCGCTGATGTTGCTAGAGTATTCACAGACTAAGATGTAGTGCTGATGTTGCTGGAGTATTCACAGACGTAGCGCTGATGTTGCTAGAGTATTCACAGACTAAGATGTAGTGCTGATGTTGCTGGAGTATTCACAGACGTAGCGCTGATGTTGCTAGAGTATTCACAGACTAAGATGTAGTGCTGATGTTGCTGGGGTATTCACAGACGTAGCGCTGATGTTGCTAGAGTATTCACAGACTCAGATGTAGTGCTGATGTTGCTGGAGTATTCACAGACGTAGCGCTGATGTTGCTAGAGTATTCACAGACTAAGATGTAGTGCTGATGTTGCTGGGAGTATTCACAGACGTAGCGCTGATGTTGCTAGAGTATTCACAGACTCAGATGTAGTGCTGATGTTGCTGGAGTATACACAGACTCAGATGTAGCGCTGATGTTGCTGGAGTATTCACAGACTCAGATGTAGCGCTGATGTTGCTGGAGTATTCACAGACTCAGATGTAGCGCTGATGTTGCTAGTATTCACAGACTCAGATGTAGCGCTGATGTTGCTCGAGTATTCACAGACTCAGATATAGCGTTGATGTTGATGAGTATTCACAGACTCAGATGTAGCGCTGATGATGCTGGAGTATTCACAGACTCAGATGTAGCGCTGATGTTGCTCGAGTATTCACAGACTCAGATGTAGCTCTGATGTTGCTGGAGTATTCACAGACTCAGATGTAGCTCTGATGTTACTGGAGTATTCACAGACTCAGATGTATCGCTGATGTTGCTGGAGTATTCACAGACTCAGATGTAGCACTGATGTTGCTGAGTATTTACAGACTCAGATGTAGCGCTGATGTTGCTGGAGTATTCACAGACTCAGATGTAGCGTTGATGTTGCTGGAGTATTCACAGACTCAGATGTAGCACTGATGTTGCTGGAGTATATTCACAGACTCAGATGTAGCGCTGATGTTGCTGGAGTATTCACAGACTCAGATGTAGCGTTGATGTTGCTGAGTATTCACAGACTCAGATGTAGCACTGATGTTGCTGGAGTATTCACAGACTCAGATGTAGCACTGTATTCACACACTCAGACGTAGCGCTGATGTTGCTCGAGTATTCACAGACTCAGATGTAGCGCTGATGTTGCTGGAGTATTCACAGACTCAGATGTAGCGCTGATGTTGCTGGAGTAATGTTGCTGGAGTATTCACAGACTCAGATGTAGCGCTGATGTTGCTAGAGTGAGTATTCACAGACTCAGATGTAGCACTGATGTTGCTGGAGTAATGTTGCTCGAGTATTCACAGACTCAGGTGTAGCTCTGATGTTGCTGGAGTATTCACAGACTCAGATGTAGCACTGATGTTGCTGGAGTATTCACAGACTAACATGTAGCGCTGATGTTGCTAGAGTATTCACAGACTCAGATGTAGCGCTGATGTTGCTGGAGTAATGTTGCTGGAGTATTCACAGACTCAGATGTAGCGCTGATGTTTCTGGAGTATTCACAGACTCAGATGTATCTCTGATGTTGCTAGAGTATTCACAGACTCAGATGTAGCACTGATGTTGCTGGAGTATTCACAGACTCAGATGTAGCGCTGATGTTGCTGGAGTATTCACAGACTCAGATGTAGCACTGATGTTGCTCGAGTATTCACAGACTCAGATGTAGCGCTGATGTTGCTAGAGTATTCACAGACTCAGATGTAGCTCTGATGTTGCTGTCACAGACTCAGACGTAGCGCTGATGTTGCTGGAGTATTCACAGACTCAGACGTAGCTCTGATGTTGCTGGAGTATTCACAGACTCAGATGTAGCTCTGATGTTACTGGAGTATTCACAGACTCAGATGTAGCACTGATGTTGCTGGAGTATTCACAGACTCAGATGTAGCGCTGATGTTGCTAGAGTATTCACAGCTGAGATGTAGCGCTGATGTTGCTAGAGTATTCACAGACTCAGATGTAGCGCTGATGTTGCTGAGTATTTACAGACTCAGATGTAGCACTGATGTTGCTGGAGTATATTCACAGACTCAGATGTAGCGCTGATGTTGCTGGAGTAATGTTGCTGGAGTATTCACAGACTCAGATGTAGCGCTGATGTTTCTGGAGTATTCACAGACTCAGATGTATCTCTGATGTTGCTAGAGTATTCACAGACTCAGATGTAGCACTGATGTTGCTGGAGTATTCACAGACTCAGATGTAGCGCTGATGTTGCTGGAGTATGGAGTATTCACAGACTCAGATGTAGCACTGATGTTGCTCGAGTATTCACAGACTCAGATGTAGCGCTGATGTTGCTAGAGTATTCACAGACTCAGATGTAGCTCTGATGTTGCTGTCACAGACTCAGACGTAGCGCTGATGTTGCTGGAGTATTCACAGACTCAGACGTAGCTCTGATGTTGCTGGAGTATTCACAGACTCAGATGTAGCTCTGATGTTACTGGAGTATTCACAGACTCAGATGTAGCGCTGATGTTGCTGGAGTATTCACAGACTCAGATGTAGCGCTGATGTTGCTAGAGTATTCACAGCTGAGATGTAGCGCTGATGTTGCTAGAGTATTCACAGACTCAGATGTAGCGCTGATGTTGCTGAGTATTTACAGACTCAGATGTAGCACTGATGTTGCTGGAGTATATTCACAGACTCAGATGTAGCGCTGATGTTGCTGGAGTATTCACAGACTCAGATGTAGCGTTGATGTTGCTGAGTATTCACAGACTCAGATGTAGCACTGATGTTGCTGGAGTATTCACAGACTCAGATGTAGCACTGATGTTACTGGAGTATTCACAGACTCAGACGTAGCGCTGATGTTGCTCGAGTATTCACAGACTCAGATGTAGCGCTGATGTTGCTGGATTATTCACAGACTCAGATGTAGCGCTGATGTTGCTGGAGTAATGTTGCTGGAGTATTCACAGACTCAGATGTAGCGCTGATGTTGCTAGAGTGAGTATTCACAGACTCAGATGTAGCACTGATGTTGCTGCAGACTCAGATGTAGCGCTGATGTTGCTGCAGACTCAGATGTAGCGCTGATGTTGCTGGAGTAATGTTGCTCGAGTATTCACAGACTCAGGTGTAGCTCTGATGTTGCTGGAGTATTCACAGACTCAGATGTAGCACTGATGTTGCTGGAGTATTCACAGACTCACATGTAGCGCTGATGTTGCTAGAGTATTCACAGACTCAGATGTAGCGCTGATGTTGCTGGAGTAATGTTGCTGGAGTATTCACAGACTCAGATGTAGCGCTGATGTTTCTGGAGTATTCACAGACTCAGATGTATCGCTGATGTTGCTAGAGTATTCACAGACTCAGATGTAGCGCTGATGTTGCTGGAGTATTCACAGACTCAGATGTAGCGCTGATGTTGCTGGAGTATTCACAGACTCAGATGTAGCGCTGATGTTGCTGAGTATTCACAGACTCAGATGTAGCACTGATGTTGCTGGAGTATTCACAGACTCAGATGTAGCACTGATGTTACTGGAGTATTCACAGACTCAGACGTAGCGCTGATGTTGCTCGAGTATTCACAGACTCAGATGTAGCGCTGATGTTGCTGGATTATTCACAGACTCAGATGTAGCGCTGATGTTGCTGGAGTAATGTTGCTGGAGTATTCACAGACTCAGATGTAGCGCTGATGTTGCTAGAGTGAGTATTCACAGACTCAGATGTAGCACTGATGTTGCTGCAGACTCAGATGTAGCGCTGATGTTGCTGGAGTAATGTTGCTCGAGTATTCACAGACTCAGGTGTAGCTCTGATGTTGCTGGAGTATTCACAGACTCAGATGTAGCACTGATGTTGCTGGAGTATTCACAGACTCACATGTAGCGCTGATGTTGCTAGAGTATTCACAGACTCAGATGTAGCGCTGATGTTGCTGGAGTAATGTTGCTGGAGTATTCACAGACTAAGATGTAGTGCTGATGTTGCTGGGAGTATTCACAGACGTAGCGCTGATGTTGCTAGAGTATTCACAGACTCAGATGTAGTGCTGATGTTGCTGGAGTATACACAGACTCAGATGTAGCGCTGATGTTGCTGGAGTATTCACAGACTCAGATGTAGCGCTGATGTTGCTGGAGTATTCACAGACTCAGATGTAGCGCTGATGTTGCTCGAGTATTCACAGACTCAGATGTAGCGCTGATGTTGCTAGAGTCTTCACAGACTCAGATGTAGCTCTGATGTTGCTGGAGTATTCACAGACTCAGACGTAGCGCTGATGTTGCTGGAGTATTCACAGACTCAGACGTAGCGCTGATGTTGCTAGAGTATTCACAGACTCAGATGTAGCTCTGATGTTGCTGGAGTATTCACAGACTCAGATGTAGCTCTGATGTTGCTGGAGTATTCACAGACTCAGATGTAGCGCTGATGTTGCTGAGTATTCACACTTGGCTAGAGATTCAACACAAACAAATAGTGGAAACGAACAAGAAATATTTATTAAAAGCCAGCAATGTTGGATTGACACGTCAGGAAACAAGCTGTACCCATGTAGACTACAGTGATGACCCTTTACCGTCTGTTTTATTAGTGGTGTATATGATAAATGACTACGAGTTATCTAACTGGTACACTTGATTTAATCTTGAATGGTAAGGGGTCATCTAAGTACTTTCCCCATGTATATTGTCGACGTATATTCAGGGAAATGGTGTTGTCACTGATGCAAATATAGCAGCAACGCAAGCAGATATGTCTCCCTTCTCCTCTCCCAACTTCCTTCTCTGCCCTCTCTCTTCCTCTCTAGCGAGGAGTTCCGTAAGAGTCTGGAGCAGATGAGAGGTCGAGTGCTGAAACGAGCCGCAGTGAAGGTCCAAGCAGTTGTGCGTATGTTCCTAGCCAAGAAGCACTGGCCCCAACTTAAGTTCTCACTCAGACAAGCAAGACTTCAAGGAGCTGCTGCCCAGCAAACTCAGCCCAAGTAATGACCAAAGTGTGTCGTTGACATATACAGATGTGAAGTTCTAGTATACAAGTAGTATACTAGTGTGATGTTGTAGTATACAGCGCTGTTATATTTTTAGTATACTAGTGTGGTTGCATTTTTTAGTATACTAGTGTGATGTAGTATTTACTGTTGTTGGAGTATACAGCATTGTTGGATTTTTTAGTATACTAGTGTGATGTAACAGCGTTGTTGGATTTTAGTATACTAGTGTGATGTTGTAGTATACAGCGTTCTTGGATTTCTAGTATACTAGTGTGATGCTGTAATATACAGCGTTGTTGGATTTTTAGTAACGTACAGTATACTAGTGTGATGCAGTATACAGCGTTGTTGGATTTCTAGTATACTAGTGTGATGTAGTATACTAGTGTGATGTACAGCGTTGTTGGATTTTAGTATACTAGTGTGATGCAGTATACAGCATTGTTGGATTTCTAGTATACTAGTGTGATGTAGTATACAGCATTGTTGGATTTCTAGTATACTAGTGTGATGTAGTATACAGCATTGTTGGATTTTAGTATACTAGTGTGATGTAGTATACAGCGCTGTTGGATTTTTAGTATACTAGTGTGATGTATACAGCGCTGTTGGATTTTTAGTATACTAGTTTACTAGTTTGATGTAGTATACAGCGTTGTTGGATGTTTAGTATACTAGTGTGATGTTGTAGTATACAGCATTGTTTATAGTATACTAATGTGATGTAACTGTTTCTAGTGAGCCCTGCCTAACTAGTGCTCACGTCCAGAATGGAGGAAGCCCCTACACGGTGAGGAACTACACTATCGTAGGCAACTACAAAGTGGGATTTCCCCAGTGGAGGGTCATGAAGTGCGTATATCCTGAGGCTGTGGGAGGATCTCCCATATTAAGGATTGGTGATGAGGTTCGCGTGCTCGGTCGGTCCCAGAAGAGAGGCTATTTGATCGTGGAGTTCAACGGCAAACAGATGCATCTTCCTCATCAGTTCACAGAATTGAGGGTGAGGACCTAGTGTGGGTGTGGCCTGGAGATGTGCATGTACGTGCCAGAGGATGCCATTCCAATGCCATGTGTAAACTCAGATTTAATCCTAGTGTGATGTTGGTCCAGTGCCCATAGAGCTATTGTCAACCTCAACCTGCCAGTGTGGTGTTGGTCCAGTGTGTGTCCCCAGAGAGCTATTGTCAACCTCTTCAACCTGCCTCCACCCAGTGTGATGTTGGTCCAGTGTGTGTCCCCATAGAGCTATTGTCAACCTCTTCAACCTGCCTCAACCCAGTGTGGTGTTGGTCCAGTATGTGTCCCCATAGAGCTATTGTCAACCTACTTCAACCTGCCTCAACCCAGTGTGGTGTTGGTCCAGTGTGTGTCCCCATAGAGCTATTGTCAACCTACTTCAACCTGCCTCAACCCAGTGTGATGTTGGTCCAGTGTGTGTCCCCATAGAGCTATTGTCAACCTCTTCAACCTGCCTCAACCCAGTGTGGTGTTGGTCCAGTATGTGTCCCCATAGAGCTATTGTCAACCTACTTCAACCTGCCTCAACCCAGTGTGGTGTTGGTCCAGTGTGTGTCCCCATAGAGCTATTGTCAACCTACTTCAACCTACCTCACCCGGTGTGATGTTGGTCAAGTGTGTGTCCCCATAGAGCTATTGTCAACCTACTTCACCCAGTGTGGTGTTGCAATGAAGAGACTAGTAATTTTGTTGTAATTGTTTTTAGCTGTCACCGCCTCGCAGTCCTCCACCCGCTCTTCCTCAACCCTCAACCTTGAACCCTCCCAGGATGGGGAGACGTTTGCAGCCTACATATAGTGACTTGTAAAAGTTATCAAAAGTGATTGATTCATGTTTTAGATGTGTATACATGTATGCACATGTATATATATATACATGTATATGTACACATCAGTATACATGTATATTTAGTCAAAGCTGACCACTCCACTCACCCATGTGCTCTTGTATAGCAATATCTATTGGTTTTCGGTTTATTGTTGTTGTTGTTATTGTATTGTTGTTATTATTATTATATTATATTATTGTTATATTATTACTACTACTACTATTATATACTGTTATCATCAGAACAAGAGACTTTATAGGAGACCAGTAACACGGATAATATAATAGCAATAATAATACTGACTTTCTCGATAACTTCAACTTCAATGCATATACTCACTCACTCGATGTTTCAGCAGGTGCTCGAGCCTTCATCAGGAATAATTATATAGTAGGACTTGTGCAGCAGGGATGAGTGAAGACATCAGGAACTTGAACAGAGTCATTTCTAGAACTCGTGATGTTCTGTTTCCAGTCTTGTGATGGTCTCCCCCATGTATATAGCACTTCCCACAGCTGCAAGGGATGTGGTACACAATGCATGAGTGCATACTAGCTGGTAATTCTGTGCCAAGTTGTCTCGAGATGCCTGTAGAAAGTGTGCTAAAGAGAAGTCTGCAATTGCTGAAAATGCATGGGATAATGGACATCCTATTTTGAAGCTTCCCATCTTAGACCGGAAGACAAAATGAACTGCTTATGTAGTGAAGGAGGTTTTCACATCAGCCTAGCACTAAAGTGTGAGCGGTTCAATCGAGATTGTGGAATGGTTGCTGGGTGGCCACTCGAGAGCCTGAACTTGAAACCGTGCCATTAGTTCGTACCTCCTACAGTGTCTCTTGGGGTAACTGTTCAGAGTGAGAATAAGTGTCGGGGTCAGCAAGAGACAATGGAGGGATGGACCTGTTCTGTTTGCAACAGTATTGTTGTTGGTTAATTATCTCTCTTGTTGTTAAGCGGCTTATTAATAGCTGGAACATTGTTAGAAAGCATTCATGGTCATGTTTAAATGAGACAAGACAAAGCAATGGATAGTGGAGTAAGTTGGGTTTTTTTTAGGGATAAGCTTATGTTAGGAAGCAGTATATTTGATGTCTGACTCTTGACACCATCCCCCAAATCTGATGGCAGCTGAGCTGGGGATGTTGCTGCTTGTAAACAGGACAACATCAAAGAGAATGTTGAATCCATGCTCTGGAGTGTGGCAAAGCCGGCTTGATTATATTGTTGTAAGGGAAAGAATGATCAGTTTCCTCATCTCCAGTACTCATTTAGCTTGAGCTTTGGGATATATTTTTCTTTCCTGACCATACGATTAGCTCTTTTGGTAAGGCCCACTTCATCTCAGACTTTCTTTCAACCCTAGCAACATTTTTAAGATGGAATTGAGAGCCACTGGACTTCTGACTTCTTTGACTACATACACCTACTCATATTTGCTACAAGTTGCTACAAGTGAAGGAGAATAATTTATAACTGAACATATAATTATTGTGCAATACGGAAATGTATAACTGATGGCACACAGACCTTCAGTAATAATTATATCCCAACTTGATCCTTCTCCTTCTCCTGAGGTTTCCTGTCACTGGTATATATACACTCACTGCCTGCTTCTTGAACCTTCCCACTTATCCCCCCCCCCCTTTTTTTTTGCCTGTAAGGCCACAGATGCGGGATGAACCATGCACCGATGCCCTAAGGGTCTCGCAGACTTGACAAAGAAAGCTTTTCAAAGTTGATTGGATCAACATTGGTTGAACCCTATTCAGGTACACCTGTCTGCATCACTAGGTACCAATTCCGAAGTTGTTTGGTGCCTCAAATGTACTGAAGCTTAATTAAATTAGGAGGTGCTGCAAATACATTATGGTAGTGACCTGGTTTTGTGAACGTCGGTGATGTTTAGTTCATAAGCGTGTTTATGATATTGATGACCTTTTATTGATTTTGGATTGGCGATTATGATGGGACAGTTTGGAGTCTTCTGGTTATCGTAGACACATTGTACACAAGTTGTGTGGGGAGTTAATATAGAGAGAGACAAGAAGAAAAGAATTATATATATATGTGTGTGTAACGACAGACATTTTTTTAAAACCAATATAGACGATGTGTTACAGGTCAAATGATTTTTTGATAAAGAAGTATATATAATATATAGTATTTGTTAAGGGTCCTGTAAATGTTTGTTGTTTACATTGTTTAAAAAATATTATTTTGCTTTATTTCATTTTTGACTAGTCGATAGATGAAGGCTGGAGCATCTAGCCTCCATCATTATTCCTGACGAAGGCTAGAGCATCTAGCCTCTATCATTATGCTAGAGCATCTATATATATAGCCTCCATCATTATTCCTGATAAAGGTTGAAGCATCTAGCCTCCATCATTATTCCTGATGAAGGCTAGAGCATCTAGTGGAAACGTCGAGAGAGGAGAAAGTGATTGCAATTTCTTTAATAGTCACTGCTCGTTTGTTGAGAAAATGAAACAAAGTGCTTTGGCTATTTTTATTAACGTCTCTCACTCTGTATATAAATATGTGCATGTATGATTGTATCATTGTTAAGCAAAATTTGTTATTGTAGGTAGTATCTGGTACATGTATATAGTCTTGGATGACATTCATCCTCACCCACTTGTTAATTAAGTGGTCTGCCCCTGATATTATGCACATCGTTGGGGGTTGCTGTTAACTGTCACACGAACAAACTTCTGAGGATATAATCACTTTATAGATCAAAAATGTGCAGCTGCTTGCTGACTCAGCTCAATTGTGCGGTTAACTATTGTCCAGCAAGCTTCTGATATACATTATAAGTATAGAGTAACCTTGTTCTGCTGCAGCAGTAACTGTCAAGAGTAAACTTCTGAGGAAGCCAACAGCAACTGATCACACTTTGTAGCATGAAAGCATGCTGACTCAGTTCATATATTACACATGCACAAGCGTGTTTATGACCTTAACTTCCTTTACCAATCTCCAGGGGTAGAGAAGAAACAAATTAGTGCAGAATCAAAATACAAGCAAGTTATTGCAATGCATTGGGAAGTTGTCTTCTGGTATATAGACAAACGTATGCAAGTTAGGGGGGTGGAGGAAGTAGATGAAAGATCCTGAAGATGAAATTTCACTGAAAGGCTTCTTTGCATTGTGCAAGTCCATGGCCCAAGTACACTTGCTACATATTCAGGAGTATTTATATTCAAAAGGAGATACCACCCCAATAGTAGATATTGCATAGCGGATTGATCAGTCACTATGTCTAACTACGTGCTTTTCCTGGTGAGGTACCTGTAGGGGTACTAGATTTGTAACTATATACTGTATTGACAAATAATTGGGATGTCTGCACTCAAAATTTCTAGGATATCTTGACTACCCTCACTCCATCAACAAATTTGTCAAGTGTTGGAAACTGTGCCACTGTGCCATTTAAAAAAATTTAATTTTAAGCTCAGTAGCAAAAGCTATTTAGAGCATGATAATAATTATTATGATAATGTAGATGGGGGGGGGGGGGGGTGAAAGGTTGAATTCAATCTGTCTGGTAAGGTATGACAAGTTCTACAGACAGCCATGTATTTGTCAGCCCCTCCTATTAGCTCCACCTGTAAGGAAAGAAAGTAAAGAGGGTTTCTAAATCGCACAAGAATCCAACCTTATGACTTGCTAAGATACCTGTACTTCATTGAGGAAGTGCTTTCAAGCTGGTGTGGCCTCTAAACACATCCAGCTTGTACTATATATGTGGATAGAAGATAACCAGTTGCATGCAGAGGCTTGTAATATCTTGCTATATAAAAGGGAAAGCTGGGTTATCTGTTAGATGTGATATTCAAATCAATCCTGATAGGTGGAATCATTCACTTATCTTCCCTCTCCACACACCTACATTTCACTATGTCTGTTTGCTATCGATTATTGACTCGAGGCATGTTCACATTGCACTTTAGACTGATGCGCATTGGGTCAGAGGAAAATGCTCATGTGTGTTTGTCGCTTCCACTCTAGCACTGAAATAAACCAGATGAAGCCAAAATCATCACTCTACCAAAATCATGTACTACAGCTATAGTTGAGATTGAGTGGGGTTTTTTTTGCGTCCTTTTCTTGCTGATTGTCAGGCCTCAGCCGTGACTGGCTGCAGAGCAGCCCTGCAAATATCTAACTATAAATAGAATTTATAAATAGAGCTAGACACAATTTATAAATAAAGCTCGAACTCATGACCTCAACTATCAACACATAGGACAATCATATCATCTCACACTCTTAGATAAGTCCTGTAGGGACATACACTACTCTCACACTGTTATCAACACCATAAGCTGAGAGCCTGGCTGCAAGGGTATTTAAACCCCTCTGCAGTCCAGGCTTAGTCAGTCTCATCCTATCTTAATATTCAGCTACTCGACTGTTGTTTTAATATAAGCTACTTAAGATCTAAAACTCTTTTGTCAAGCTTGGGGTTTAGCTAGAAAAAGTTAGGGAGAGACTCTGGTGGCAGCAAATTACCAAGGTTGGTATCTGTTAGGTCTCTTGTGGTTGGAGACTAACACCGATCGCTACCTACAGATGCACAGGAAACATTTTCTGTAGAGAAGAAAGCTGAAGGAAAAGCAGAATCAACGAAGGTTGTGACGGCATGAACTTCAGAAATCCAGGTGCAGGGCAAATAAACATAGCAACAGTTTCCTAGCTATATAGCTAGTTTACACACGCCAAAGATAGTATATAGCTAGCTCCTAACTGCAGTATAACAAAGACATGAGTGAATGAAATTCTTTCCAATACACACCCACGTAGTTATTTGAACGCTTTAATTTGTTACTCTGATTCGCATCAAACCCACCTATTGAGGTGGACCAGAATTATGCACATCTCTGCTGAATCTCTGATCCTTGGGTGGTGGAGCAGGTAGTCAAGCCCTACATCTCTGCTGAAGCTCTGATCCTTGAGTTTGAGGTGGAGCAGGTATCAAGCCCTACATCTCTGCTTAAGGAGGATGAAACCCACGGCTCATTAATGATTCATGAGATAACTACTACCTGCCATAACGTTGTTGTCATTCCCCCCCTACCCTTAATTTTGGTGCCAAAAGAAAGCTTAATTCAAATGCAATCCAATGATATGCTTTATGATGATGTATAACTAAAAACTGGCCTAGGAAAAAAAGTCAAACCCGCTAGCATCTGGAAATAGCCATTCCCAAATATGGAGATAAGACCATTACCACCTTTAAGTGTTATGGGCATTTCAAGTTTTTTTTAACCACAAGCCCATTCAAGCCAAGTACCCACACACCCAGGCCGGGTATGTATGTCCCACACATGAGAGAGTATTACAAGAGACTCAATCACCCAAAAACTGATGTTAGATGCTCATAACAAAGAGGAAAGAAAGGGCTATAAAATGATATATAAAGAAGTTTTCCCTATCTCCATATTTACGTTACGCCCGTAATTTGACCGAAAATCCACATTCTTGGGGGCTCGCAATCACAATCTAGTATTGTTGGGTAATGTCGTTGGGCCACCAACATGCACTTTCCATGCACTGTATTGGTACACATAGGCACAATCATATGCTCAATTAGAATAATTAGGTACTGCTTGGAGTGGGCTTCATTTTGAGACTAAAATCAAGTGCGTGGGCCAGTGTGTTGCAGAGATATGGCTGACCTTACTAGCCTGAAATTCACTGTCTTCCTCATGAAGATTGAAAGGTAAGGAGTGCATGGATAAAATCCTCCATAACTCAACAATGGAACATCCAAATAGCTTCAGCTTTGAAAGACAGCTTGTACTGGTATTGTGCAAGGATATAAGCCTCAAAACAGAAAAAGCTAAATATTTTGTCAAAAATCACTATTATGGGTTACATCCCTCTTAAGCTTGGGTTTGAGGTGGAGCAGCCCTACATCTCTGCTGAAGCTCTGATCCTTGAGTTTGAAGTGGAGCAGGCAGTCAAGCCCTACATCTCTGCTGAAGCTCTGATCCTTGGGTTTGAGGTGGAGCAGGTAGAGCAGGTATCAAGCCCTACATCTCTGCTGAAGCTCTCCTTGAGTTTGAGGTGGAGCAGGTATCAAGCCCTACATCTCTGCTGAAGCTCTGATCCTTGAGTTTGAGGTGGAGCAGGTATCAAGCCGTACATCTCTGCTGAAGCTCTGATCCCTGGGTTTGAGGTGGAGCAGAGAAAGAAAATCCCTCCATTTGAAGTTTTCTCACAAAATTGGGTGGTAGTGGTTTGAATGTTTAGTGATGGCAGACCTCTTTAGTTTTCCTGTCTGCATGCATCCACGTGTTACTTTTACTCTGGTCTCCAACCTCCTCTGTTTTCCAATGTATAGACTTTCCCACAGCCGCATGGAATGTGATATAATATCATTCAAAATATTGTTCTAGTTCCTGCATGATGCAAGATGAAAACTTGTGTTGCTTGTGGAGGAGCAGCATTCAAGGTACTGGATCGTATGCCCAATCAGTTACACTTGAAATGTCCCTAGACTCCCAACTGCTAGAAGAGATGTTTACTAAATTGAGCAGTCGGTATAAAATTAACCTCGGGCAGGCACAAAATGATCTTTCATCCGTAAAAAAACTAATTCAAACTTATCCAAATTCATGTCAATGGCAACTGCTGTGATTTGTCTTGGGCAGGAAGTACTATAAGGTCATCACTGACCCATAGCTAGCGATGTTATACTGTTGACATGGCGAAGACTTAATTGGTTAGCAAAATGACTGTGTCTTTGTCATTACATTTTCATTCCACATGGGCAGAGGTAATCTATTGAAAGAAGGAATATGATCAGGAAAATATGTGAAGTGTTGCTTTAGTGGTCAAAATTCAATTCCATTCCCTGCAAAAAAATCAATATAATTATGCCTTTATTGATATTTACTAGGATACAGTGACTCCCTGGGTCACTGTTGGTCACTGTATCCTAGTACTTTCTACCAGGAGTCACCGAGAACTAGGATACAGTGACATTTTAAAGGGAGGTCACCAGATACTGCAACATCTGTCATGCACTGCACCTGCTTAGACAGGTCACACAAACTCGGGGGGTAGGGACCCATTCAGATGTGTCACTGTTCTCTCATTAAAATGCACTCTGCATTCTCAGACAAGTCAACTAAGCAAGACAAATATTTCCCCCTAGCTATTCTAAAACGCAATCCTCAGCTCACTAATCTAAAATGAACTGCATCCTCGGAAGATCATGGATAACAAAGCGGTTACAGTCAAGAACAGTGGTCACTGCTTCCTTGCACGACTGCACTCCATCCTCAGATTAATATCTTGGCTAACTATTCCAATAACAGATGTTTTATTCCCCTCACCGAATCTAGTGCTAAAATGAACTTGCCTCCTCCAGTCAATCATCGACGAGAAGGGACTCAATCCTGTGGTAGGTCACTGTATCCTAGTACTTGGTAACCGAGGGTCACCGAGAACTAGGATACAGTGACCAGAGGTATTTTAAAGGTGGGTCATCACACCAGATACTGCAACACCGGACCAACTTTACAAAAACCATCCCATCATCCATCTAGGTCAAGTTTTGAAGTTTATCTTGGCTCTAACCTTCGGTTTGGCCGTGCTTATATAGCGGACCTACCATTTTCACTGCAAGTTTTCAGGCACCCACAATAAATGAGACGGCAGGCAGAAAGGAAAATATGTCTGGGCATACACAATTAATCTCCAACGCAGGCTATAGACCGTCACAGTCGAGCTCGAGTTAAAAAACTATATAGCTCAATAGCGAGAGAAAGTTTCATCACCAACTAGGTCCACCCCTGTTCACTTGTTACATAAATATCCTTGTCCGAGGATGTTAAGGCCGCCACATCGACGCACATTGTGACACTAAATGAAAAATAACCAACTAATGTATATATAACAGTCTGTAATAATAGCTAACGTTCAAGAAGGGGGGAGGGGAGCAATGATCGTTCACAGCTCACCATACAAGTTCCTTTCTCCTCTGCCACCACTTTGGATTATTGATAATCATTGTAATTCAGTCATTTTTAATCTACATAAAAAAGTTATTTTTATTATTATTATTATATATTTTTTTTAAAGATGACCATGGTGTTTATGCTTTTCCTTCCTTCTTTCAGCAGTATAGAAGATTGTACGAGTTGGCTATAAAGCAGCATATGTATGACATTGACCACAAGGAATTATGTGCATGGAATATGCAAATGTCATCGACATATTGCTGACAGACATCACCAAATAATAGGTGTAGCTTGAGATAATAACGATTAAAATGAACTTTGTGGCACTTTATTAATATATTTGATATCAAGCAAGATAAGAGTATATTCTTAAGGCTGATGGAAGGGAGTACTGGATGTGTATATAGTCGAGATGAAGTGGACCACATTAATTTTAATTCAGTGATGACACAAATGTGGTACTATAGGCCCTCAGTTAACATAGCAATGGTAGTGGTCAAGGCTAGAGTAACACATGAAACAGCTCCTTTTAGACTATAATGGAGCAAATACCATTTGAGGAAATATGGACATTATTTTAGATATTTTCTATATAGCTATTTTCTAGCTAGAGAATATGAAAATAAAAGATGCGATCCAAAATTATGCAAAATAATTATGAAGTGTCATGACAATGGGCAGAAACTAGTGTCGTGTGTTATGAGTGGCAGACTAGTAATCGTAAAGAGAGGAATCCAAGTTAAGATGACGTCCTAATTTGAAGTCGTAGCTTCCTCTAATGGGCGTTGAATTCAATCTGTCTGGTAAGGTATGACAAGTTCTACAGACAGCCATGTATTTGTCAGCCCCTCCTATTAGCTCCACCTGTAAGGAAAGAAAACAAAGAGGGTTTCCAAATCACACAAGAATCCAACCTTATGACTTGCTAAGATACCTGTACTTCATCGAGGAAGTGCTTTCAAGCTGGTGTGGCCTCTAAGCACATCCAGCTTGTACTATACTATACTATGTGGATAGAAGAGAACTAGTTGCATGCAGAGGCTTGTAATATCTGTATATAAAAGGGAAATCCTGCTGGGTTATCTGTTAGATGTGATATTCAAATCAATCTTGATAGGTGGATTCATTCACTTCCCCTCCCCCTCCACACACCTACATTTCACTGTCTGTTTGCTATCGATTATTGACTCGAGGCATGTTCACATTGCACTTAGACCGATGGGCATTGGGTCAGAGGAAAATGCTCATGTGTGTTTGTCGCATCCACACTAGAACTGAAATAAACCAGACGAAGCACTCTACCAAAGTCGGCCAAAATCATATACTACAGCTATAGTTGAGATTGAGTGGGTTTTTTGCGTCCTTTTCTTGCTGATTGTCAGGCCTCAGCCGTGACTGGCTGCAGAGCTGCCCTGCAAAGATCATACTATAAATAGAATTTATAAATAGAGCTAGACACAATTTATAAATAGAGCTCGAACTCATGACCTCAGACTATCAACACATAGGACAATCATATCATCTCACACTCTTAGATAAGTCCTGTAGGGACATACAGTAATTCTACTACTCTCACACTGTTATCAACACCATAAGCTGAGAGCCTGGCTTCAAGGGTATTTAAACCCCTCTGCGGAGGCTTAGTCAGTCTCATCCTATCTTCATATTCAACTGTTGTTTTAATAAAAGCTACTTAAGATCTAAAACTCTTTTGTCAAGCTTGGGGTTTAGCTAAAAGAAGTTAGAGAGAGACTCTTAAAAGCTACTTAAGATCTAAAACTCTTTTGTCAAGCTTGGGGTTTAGCTAAAAGAAGTTAGAGAGAGACTCTGGTGGCAGCAAATTACCAAGGTTGGTATCTGTTAGGTCTCTTGTGGTTGGAGACTAACACTGATCGCGACCTACAGATGCACAGGAAACATTTTCTGTAGAGAAGAAAGCTGAGGGAAAAGCAGAATCAACGAAGGTTGTGACTGCATGAACTTCAGAAATCCAGGTGCAGGGCAACTAAACATAGCAACAGTTCTCTAGCTAGCTAGTTTACACACGCCAAAGATAGTATACAGGTAGCTCCTAACTGCAGTATAACAAAGACATGAGTGAATGAAATTCTTTCCAACGCACACCCACGTAGTTATTTGAACGCTTTAATTTGTTACTCTGATTCGCATCAAACCCACCTATTGAGGTGGACCAGAATTATACACATTATTTTAATTCAAATTCAGTGCGTGCTCCCATGGTGGATGGACAGGATTGAAATGTTTTATAGGTGTGGATGCAACCAATGCACATAACACTATAATTTGTTACTCTGATTCGCATCAAACCCACCTATCGAGGTGGACCAGAATTATGCACATTATCCTACATCTCTGCTGAAGCTCTGATCCTTGGGTTTGAGGTGGAGCAGGTATCAAGCCCTACATCTCTGCTGAAGCTCTCCTACATCTCTGCTGAAGCTCTGATCCTTGAGTTTGAGATGGAGCATGTAGTCAAGCCCTACATCTCTGCTGAAGCTCTGATCCTTGGGTTTCAGGTGGAGCAGGTATCAAGCCCTACATCTCTGCTGAAGCTCTGATCCTTGGGGTTGAGGTGGAGCAGGTATCAAGCCCTACATCTCTGCTGAAGCTCTGATCCTTGAGTTTGAGGTGGAGCAGGTACATCTCTGCTGAAGCTCTGATCCTTGGGTTTGAGGTGGAGCAGGCAGTCAAGCCCTACATCTCTGCTCAAGCTCTGATCCTTGAGTTTGAGGTGGAACAGGTATCAAGCCCTACATCTCTGGGGGTAAGGTACTCCATTCAGATGCGTCACTGTTCTCTCATTAAAATGCACTCTTCATTCTCAGAAAAGTCAACTAAGCAAGACAAATATTTCCCCCTAGCTATTCTAAAATGCAATCCTCAGCTGTCTGCCTCGCTGAATCTAAAATGAACTGCATCCTCGGAAGATCATGGATAACAAAGCGGTTACAGTCAAGAACAGTGGTCACTGCTTCCTTGCACGACTGCACTCCATCCTCAGACAAATATCTTGGCTAACTATTCCAATAACAGATGTTTTATTCCCCTCACCGCTAAAATGAACTTGCCTCCAGTCAATCATCGACGAGAAGGGACTCAATCCTGTGGTAGGTCACTGTATCCTAGTATATACTTGGTAACCGAGGGTCACTGAGAACTAGGATACAGTGACCAGAGGTATTTTAAAGGTGGGTCATCACACCAGATACTGACACCGGACCAACTTTACAAAAACCATCCCGTCATCCATCTAAGGTCAAGTTTTTAAGTTTATCTTGGCTCCAACCTTCAGTTTGGCCGTGTTTATATAGCAGACCTACCATCTTCACTGCAAGTTTTCAGGCACCCACAATAAATGAGACGGCAGGCAGAAAGGAAAAGATGTCTGGGCATACACAATTAATCTCCAACGCAGGCTATAGACCGTCACAGTCGAGCTCGAGTTAACAAACTATATAGCACAAAGGAATTCAATAGCGAGAGAAAGTAGAACAAAGTCTGCTAGTCCTCATCACCAACTAGGTCCATCCCTGTCCACTTGTCCGAGGATGTTAAGGCCACCACATCGACGCACATTGTGACACCAAATGAAAAATAACTAACTAATGTATATATAACAGTCTGTAATAATAGCTAATGTTCAAGAAGGGGGGAGGGGAGCAATGATCATTCACAGCTCACCATACAAGTTCCTTTCTCCTCTGCCACCACTTTGGATTATTGATAATCATTGTAATTCAGTCATTTTTAATCTACATAAAAAAGTTATTTTTATTATTATAATTTTTATTATTTTTAAGACGACCATGGTGTTTATGCTTTTCCTTCCTTCCTTCAACAGTATAGAAGATTATACGAGTTAGCTGTAAAGCAGCATATGTATGACATTGACCACAAGGAATTATGTTGGAATATGCAAGCTGCTGCAATGGTGGAATGATGGAGAATGACACAAATGTCATCGACATATTGCTGACAGACGATCACCAAATAATAGGTGTAGCTTGAGATAATAACAAGTAAAATGAACTTTGTGGCACTTTATTAATATATTTGATATCAAGCAAGATAAGAGTATATTCTTAAGGCTGATGGAAGCAGATAAGGAAATGTACTGGATGTGTATATAGTCCAGATGAAGTGGACCACATTAATTTTAATTCAGTGATGACACCAATGTGAATTAATGACATCCAGTACTGTTGAGATCGGTACTATAGGCCCTCAGTTAACATAGCAATGGTAGTGGTCAAGGCTAGGGTAACACATGAAACAGCTCCTTTTAGACTATAATGGAGCAAATACCATTTGAGGAAATATGGACATTATTTTAGATATTTTCTAGCTAGAGAATATGAAAATAAAAGATGCGATCTAACATTATGCAAAATAATTACGAAGTGTCATGACAATGGGCAGAAACTAGTGTCGTGTGTTATGAGTGGCAGACTAGTAATCGTAAAGAGAGGAATCCAAGTTAAGATGACGTCCTAATTTGAAGTCGTAGCTTCCTCTAATGGGCGTTGAATTCAATCTGTCTGGTAAGGTATGACAAGTTCTACAGACAGCCATGTATTTGTCAGCCCCTCCTATTAGCTCCACCTGTAAGGAAAGAAAGCAAAGAGGGTTTCTAAATCACACAAGAATCCACTAGCTGTACTTCATTGAGGAAGTGCTTTCAAGCTGGTGTGGCCTCTAAGCACATCCAGCTTGTACTATACTATACTATGTGGATAGAAGAGAACTAGTTGCATGCAGAGGCTTGTAATATCTTGCTATATAAAAGGGAACTCCTGCTGGGTTATCTGTTAGATGTGATATTCAAATCAATCCTGATAGGTGGAATCATTCACTTCCCCTCCACACACCTACATTTCACTATGTCTGTTGACTCGAGGCATGTTCACATTGCACTTTAGACTGATGCGCATTGGGTCAGAGGAAAATGCTCATGTGTGTTTGTCGCATCCACACTAGCACTGAAATAAACGAGACGAAGCCAAAATCATCACTCTACCAAAGTCGGCCAAAATCATATACTACAGCTATAGTTGAGATTGGGTGTGTTTTTTTGCGTCCTTTTCTTGCTGATTGTCAGCGTGAAGAGCAGCCCTGCAAAGATCTATCGACACATAGGACAATCATAATATCATCTCACACGCTTAGATAAGTCCTGTAGGGGCATACAGTAATTCTACTACTCTACTATTGTAAAAAGGTTAACCACATCACAAAACCAGACCCTTATTTAATGCCTCGCATAGACGAGGTGATCGACCAGCTTGGGGAAGTCCATTATTTGTCAAAGTTAGAGGTTTGTACCAAATTCCCCTAGCCCAAGTGGATCAGGAAAAGACAGCCTTTTGCACGCCATGGGGGAAATTGCATTTTACTATGATGCCCTTTGGATTGAGGAATGCCCCGGCATCTTTCCAAAGGATGATGGACACAGTTCTAGATGACATCCAAGATTTTAGTGGTGAATATATGGACAATATTATCATCTTTAGTCAGACCTGGGAAGACCACGTGGCACAACAAATGTGTGCTAGACAGACTAAGGAAGGCTGGACCAACCGTGTGCTAGACAGACTAAGGAAGGCTGGACCAACTGCCAAGCCGGCGAAATACCAGTGGGGGTCAGCATCCCTTAGCTTTCTGGGAAACACCGTAGGAAGAGGCAAGGTGTCCACACCAGACAACAGGGTGGAAGCAATCAGAAACTATGCGAGACCTATAACTAAAGAGACCTATAACTAAAAAGGACGTACAATCCTTCCTGGGTACCACAGGATACTCTAGGAAAATTATCCCTAATTACGCCCACAAGTCCATAGAACTCACCAATGCGACGCGGAAGAGCGCAGCTAATGTTGTATGCTGGTCTACTGCTATGAATGATGAAGTTCATTATCTATGCCATACCCTTTCCCAAGCGTCCTCCCTTACCATCCCCACTCCCACAGACATATTTATCCTACAGACAGACACATCCACAAAGGGGATTGCTGGTGTTCTGAGTGTGGAAGATGAAGAATTACCAGTAGGGTTCTACTCCAGGAAGCTGCGTCCAGCAGAGACGAGGTACTCTGCCACGGAGATCGAATGTTTGGCCATCATACGAAGCATCCAGCACTTTGGTGTTTACCTGGTGGGGAAGCCCTTCACAGTTGAAACCGACCACAAAGCTCTAACACAGCTCCACTCTTCAACTCACCTCAATGGCAGATTAACGTGGTGGGTATTACTGCTGCAACACTATAACTTCAAGCACCCGCTATCGTCCTGGCACGAAGAACGGTAACGCCGGCGGACTCTCTCGTCAGGCTTGGGATGGAGAGCAGGAAGAAGAAAACGAACGGCAACAACCTTTTCAAGGAGAAGGTGATGTCAGGCCTCAGCCCTGACTGGCTGCGCAAAGATCAAACTATAAATAGAGCTAGATAGAATTTATAAATAGAGCTAGAATTCATGACCTCAGACTATCAACACATAGGACAATCAGAACTCATCTATCAACATGTAGCCTGGCTGCAAGGGTATTTAAACCCCTCTGCAGTCCAGGCTTAGTCAGTCTCATCCTATCTTCATATTCAGCTACTCGACTGTTGTTTTAATATAAGCTACTTAAGATCTAAAACTCTTTTGTCAAGCTTGGGGTTTAGCTAGAAGAAGTTAGGGAGAGACTCTGGTGGCAGCAAATTACCAAGGTTGGTATCTGTTAGGTCTCTTGTGGTTGGAGATTAACACTGATCTCTACCTACAGATGCACAGGAAACATTTTCTGTAGAGAAGAAAGCCGAGGGAAAAGCAGAATCAACGAAGGTTGTGACTGCATGAACTTCAGAAATCCAGGTGCAGGGCAAATAACATAGCAACAGTTCTCTAGCTAGCTAGTTTACACATGCCAAAGATAGTATACAGCTAGCTCCTAACTGCAGTATAACAAAGACACGAGTGAATGAAATTCTTTCCAACACACACTCGCGTAGTTATTTGAGCGCTTTAATTTGTTACTCTGATTCGCATCAAACTCACCTATTGAGGTGGACCAGAATTATGCACATTATTTTAATTCAAATCCAGTGTGGAAGCAACCAATGTGCATTGGCGGGTGCAGTGTGGACAGGCCTTAATTAAGAAATTGGTGGTGGAAACCCAGAAAAAAGTATGACATGTTCGTAGAAAAAAACTGAATGATTTCCCCTAGGATCTAACTGGAGACTTTGAGTACTAAAGCAATAATGGGATACCTTATTATCAGTGTGCTCCATCACCAGGAATAGTATTAGGATAATATACTTGTTAATTAATGCATGACCAAGTGCATACATTGTTGTCCATGGCAAGCTCATGTATACAAACAGAATCCGACTGACCTCTTTCTCTGAGCCCAGTCTCTTGGTAAAGGCAGCATCTTTAAAGCAGATCATGCAGATTGCCTTCAACTTGACTACACTCTCAGCCATGGGCACGAGGTTTAAGATTTCTCCAAATGGCTGAGGAAGAAACCAGAGAATGACACTACACCAGGAAATTCACATGGATACCAAGTGAGGAGTACAAGGACAATAACCAATGAAATGTCATAAGCACAATATGGCGCCAACTCAAGCTTTGTTGTAGACACAGACGACTAAAGGTCGGTTCACAACACAACGCTGGGCGAGTGTTGCATGTTGTCAATTGACCCTCAAATCGCGCTCAACAAAGATGGGCACTGATTGGTCAGATGCTGCGTTTCAGATGCTGGATGAGAACTTTTTTCTACTCCAGCGTCCGAGATGCAACGTCGGACCAATCAGAACTATCACATGTCCATCTTTGTTGAGCGTGGTTCGAAATGAATAGGGTCAAAGGTCAATTGACAACACGGAATGCAAAGCTCGGCCAGTGTTGTGAACCAGCCTTAACTGAGCTGATTCCTACACCAAACTCGGCTTATTTTATTTGCATTCTAATGATGAGTGGAGTGTGCATTGAGCAAGTCGACACAAACAACGCACCTTTCTCTGGAAGGTGCCGTCTAATGCAGCTACAATCACAATCTTGCCTAAGTTAGCCATTTCTTCACAGAACTCCACCACATCAGGAAACTGCACCATCACAAAGAAAAGGTTGGTTGAGAAGCACTCACCACAAAGAAAAACACAATAGCAACGATTTAAAACCCTGTTATGATGACATTTTACAATGCGACCCAATATATAAAAATGGACCATATAGCAAAATAATTTGAAAAAGGAGGAAAAAAACTCCAGGTCACCATGTTAATTATAAAATTTGCAAGTTCAGCCTTCAAGATGTAAGCATTAGTTTCACACAGGTTCACTATTTAACGGCAAGCAGGCAGTGGAGACACCCTTTTTGAACAGCTGCAAAATATCCCTAAGATATGTAGCAGGGTTTCATTTAGGGGGGAGGGCAGCTGCCCCCCCTTGAAAATTGATCATGCCCCCCCCCCTTTAAAATCTAGATTCCTCCAGTTGCACCCCCTTGGACAATTTTCTAAATGAAACCCTATGCAGGGAAGCATTTCTTGGCAACAGTCTGTGAATCAGGTAAGTATAGACCCCGCTGTTTGGGATTCCCCCCTTAGTTAGCTACCCCAGTGCTTATAAACTACAGGTGTTGAGAGGAAGTTCTTCTGATGGTTGCCACAGGAAGGAAAAAAAGAAGGAAATCCAAGAGGAATAATTGAATATCTTGGTATATGGTCGCATAACCAGTCACATGTCCCCAATAAATCCGACTGCACATACAACACCTAACTCTCTAATTGTAATGCCTGATGCATAATTCTGTGCCTTGCTAAGTGCACGCTCACATACTTATACTAATATTACAACAGTAGAAATGTACTGGTGAAATATGCCGTAAGCAGAAAAATGGATAAAATTTTGTCACTTACAAATTGTCCTTCATCAATACCAATCACTCCGTACTTATTAGCGTTCTTCCTTAGTTTGGACAGAGATTTTGCTGATATGGCCTCGATCAATTGCCTATGGAGACAACAGAGAGCAGGAGTGATGACAAACAAAGAGAGGAGGGAAATGGAAGAAAGAGAAAAGAACAAGGTAAAAAAGGAGTGGAATTCGAGAGGAAACAAAATATCAAAACAATGCTCATTCCTTAATTTAGTAGGTAACTCGTAATTAATGGAAGGAATACGAAAAGAGAGACTGAATAAAAAAGGAGACATCATGCACCTGTCATGAGTGATGATGTTCTCTTTACAGTATCTGTCATCTCCAGTATACTTGATCATGAGGCACGAGTGGTTGGCCACCTGAAATCTTCGCACACGTCTCATCAGTTCGGTTCTGGAGCAGAAGTAAGTTTGGGTTGTTACCAAGATGTCATCCAGTCATAATTTGAAAACACTTCTCAAGCTAGTATTTTGGGACCCCAAAATACAACAGGAAAACTCACGTCTTTCCGGAGAACATGGGACCCAAGATAAGCTGCGAAAATAACAAGTTCATTAGCATGCTACATATGCTTCATAGTCGCTCTTACTTGCACATGGCCTCGTGACATGATGTCCAACTGTTCCGGGGAAGTTACACAGCTCATTTTGCTCTTGTAATAGCTACAGCTCAAATCTCTGAAACAAGTAAAAAGTGAAAGGCGTTCAATACTGGCTTTTCTCCACAAACACGACGTATAAAACTGGTACATAGATGAAGCCATCGCTGTGCTAGATTTGGCGGGCTTATAGATTCAAGCGCCTAATTATCCTCCAATCAAAATCGTTGAAAATTTTATTATTGTCACGTGCGCCTTCGGGGGGAGTTACTATAGTAACGGGAAATTGTGCACACCAGAGATGACTTTTGACGACAGCAGCAGCTCCCATAAAAATATTTTTGCGAGTGAAAAAGATAAAGGAGATGGTAATGGATATAATTGAGACATATCTACCTTCAATTCTACTCTGAGAACCCTTATTTAGATTATAAAACCGAGGGAGGAGATTTGCCTTTGCCATGTGCACTAAATGATGCCAAGGCCATGCTATAGTTTGTTGTTTATAAAATGCTTTATAGAAAAGGTGAACCTGTATAATCATATCCCCATCAAAGGGGAAACCATCTTGATTACAGTAAACTTCCCCTAGGGCATCAAGGTTCCAAATAGACATGACCAGTGATCTTGGCAAGGGCTTTGATAATGGAACATAATGCAAACTAAGCATGTCATAGATGCTGTGGACGATTTGAGTTACACACAAGGTCTTTCCTTACTTGAAATGTTGAATCTGATGAAGATATGGTGCCTCGCCCAAGAAGCCCAATTGTAATATATAAGTACACCAAAAATAAAAATAGATCTTGGGGTGGGTGTGGTTCCCCTGCCCCAAGCGGATGCTTTATAATCCCAGGCATATGTAGTAACCTCTTTTAGAAATCCTGGATCCACCACTGGCATATTTAGGGATAGTTCGTCAGGGGCTAGATGCTCTAGCCTTCATCAGGGGATAGTTCATCAGGGGATAATTCATCAGGGGATAGTTCATCAGGGGATAGAGCATCTCATTCATCTTTATTGTTATATATGAAAACGGTATATACCCTTGCCTACTCTTATATACACTTCTCTTTACCTGTAGGTGGAGTGTCTACCAATGATAATGGAAATGCTACTCCGAATGAAAAGAATGATTCTAGTTATGAAGTAGCTGACATTGCTAGTGCATCCAGAGACGATGCAGCTGGTGTGAACGAAAGTGAAGGGCAAGGTGATGATGGTGAGGGTGGTGATGGGCTGGGTGGAAGTCATGTGACTGGTGAAGCTACAGCAGAAGAGGAGCTAGCGAGAAACGATACTGAGGTAGGCACAAATGGACAAGCTGTGTACGAACCTGCAAGTTTGAACAACTCTGATTATAGAGGCTATTCGAAGCAATTTGTAGATGTATTAAGTATTGAAGTGAATAACTAACTGCCGAGCCCCAGGAAATCCTTCTGGTCCAAACATGGACCTAGCCTACTTATAGTGAAAGGGGATTCTAGGATTCTGCAGCTCAGTTTGTATTCACATGATAATAAACTGTAGCACGGCATAATGATCTGCATACTGTGATGTTGTTTCTATGATAATAAACTGTAGCACAGCATAATATTGTTGTGATCTGCATACTGTGATGTTGTTTCTATGATAATAAACTGTAGCACATCATAATATTGTTGTGATCTGCATACTGTGATGTTGTTTCTATGATAATAAACTGTGGCACAGCATAATATTGTTGTGATCTGCATACTGTGATGTTGTTTCTATGATAATAAACTGTAGCACATCATAATATTGTTGTGATCTGCATACTGTGATGTTGTTTCTATGATAATAAACTGTAGCACATCATAATATTGTTGTGATCTGCATACTGTGATGTTGTTTCTGCCATTATAAATTGCATGTAGGAACAAGCAATAGAAGGCAGCACTGATGAGAGATTGGAGAAATCAGATGACCAGATGGGCACAGACCCTGCTGAACAAGGGGGACAGAAGGAAGGAGACCCCAAGGAGGGAGAGTCTGACCAGCCTCCCAGGGAGGGAGAAGTGGACCAGCCTCCCAGGGAGGGAGAAGCAGACCAGCCTCCCAGGGAGGGAGAAGCGGACCAGCCTCCCAAGGAGGGCGAGTCTGACCAGCCGCCCAAGGAGGGAGAAGCGGACCAGCCTCCCAGTGAGAGAGAAGCAGACCAGCCTCTCAAAGAGTCTGACCAGCCTTCCAGGGAGGGAGAAGTGGACCAGCCTGTCAGGGGTGGAGAATCTGACCATCCTCCCAGGAAGGAAGGAGTGGACCAGCCTCCCAGGGAGGGACAAACTGAACAGTCTCCCAGGGAGGAAGGCGATGACCAGTCTCCCAAGGAAGGAGAAGTTAACCAGCCTTCCAAGGAAGTAGATGCTACTGAAAGGACAGCTGAAAGAATAGAGGAGATGAAGGAACAGAACTCTGAGAAAGAAACAGACATGTGTAAAGAACTAACACCTGAAATAGAGGAGACCCCAGACTTGGGTTCTAGGGAGCACCCTATACCTGAATCAAGACTTACTGACCAGGGTAAAGGGACAAATGATATGGACAACGTCCTTATTCTCTCAGATATAGTTGAGGAGGATGAGGTGGAGTCAAGTGAGAAAGATAGGAAGGCGCTTCTGGAAGAATATAAGAGAGCGATGGAAGAGAAAAACATACAATTGACTCTTTGTGAACAAATCCAGCAGAGGATAGCTGAATGTCTGGCTAAGAGGAAGGTGTGGTATGAGTTCAGTATCCATTGGTCAGTAATTATCTTTGTCTCTTCTTTGTCTGCTGTTCTGGTTTATTATTAGATTGAAGAGCGAGGAGATCCAGGCAGAGTTACCATTGATCACCAGAAGAAATTCATGCACACTGTAGGTGAGTTAACTGGTTACTAGGTACAAGTCATTGCATGCATCAGTTCTGTTAGCTACTGTAGACTTGCCCACTTGAGGAATTTACCACCACACATTCTGCACCCTCACTGGAACTCATACACAACCCTAACTGGAGCCCACACAACCCTCACTGGAGCTCACACACAACTCTCACTGGAGCTCATACACAACCCTAACTGGAGCCCACACAACCCTCACTGGAGCTCACACACAACCCAACCCTCACTGGAGCTCATACACAACCCTCACTGGAGCTCATACACAACTCTCACTGGAGCTCATACACAACTCTCACTGGAGCTCATACACAACTCTCACTGGAGCCCACACACAATCCTCACTGGAGCCCACACACAACCCTCACTGGAGCCCACACAACCCTCACTGGAGCCCACACAACCCTCACTGGAGCCCACACAACCCTCACTGGAGCTCACACACTCATTGGAACTCAAACCTAGTAATTTTTGGAGGAGTCCTTATTGTTTCTTTATCTCCTTAAATTTTTATAAATTTTTGACTTTCAGGTACTATAGCTGAAGTGAGATTAGAGTTGGAAGAGTTTGAGCAGGAACAGATATTGGAGGAAGCCAAGCTCAGTGCTATGAAGGATGAAGGACTAGCAGATCTAAAACAAGCAAGGTACATTTGTACATACTTCTAGTATAACATACACACACTGCCTCACACACACACACACACACACTCTCACTCATTCACTCATTCACTAACTCATTAAACACTCACTCACTCAAACACTCACTCACTCATCAAAGACTCACTCACTTAAACACTCACTCACTCATCAAACACTCACTTAAACACTCAATCACTACTCACTCACTCAAGCACTCACTCAAAATCTCACTCACTGAAACACTCACTCACTCGAACACTCGCTCATCAAACACTCACTCACTCACTCAAACACTCACTCACTCATGCACTCACTCACTACTCAAACACTCAAACACACTCATTCACTCACTCACTCACTCACTCAAGCACTCACTCACTTACTACTCAAACACTCACTCACTCAAACACTCACTCAAACACTCACTCACTCACTCGAGCACTCACTCACTTACTACTCAAACACTCACTCACTCAAACACTCACTCAAACACTCACTCACTCAAAACTCACTCAAACACTCACTCAAACACTCACTCACCTACTCAAACACTCACTCAAACACACTCATTCACTCACTCACTCACTCAATCAAGCACTCACTCACTTACCTACTCAAACACTCACTCACTCAAACACTCACTCACCCACTCAAACACTCACTCACTCAAACACTCACTCACTCAAACACTCACTCACTCAAGCACTCACTCACTCAAGCACTCACTCACTCAAACACTCACTCACTCAAACACTCACTCAAACACTCACTCACTCAAACACTCACTCAAACACATATATATAATAAACTTCATTGTATTGTAAAGCACAAGTACAAACAAAGCAATGAGGGGTGGAGTCATCCAAGCTCAGCTTGTCATAATGTTCTACAAAAACATTGCACAATCACTTGGCTCCAAACCACAAATTAAGTGACCTTATGTCATGACATGCAGAAAAGCAACAAAACAAAAACTAAAATGATTAAAGGAATGAAGGGATAAATAAGGAATAATTTATGGATTATTTTTATTTCTGCAGCACCAGATGTTAAAGGAGCCAATTATTGCTTCTCTAGCAGCTTGCACTAAGAGAATACGAGTCTTGGTTGTAGAGATGTTTAGTTCGGCTTGAAGCTTTGTGAAACCACGTAGATTTGGCAGGCCACGTGAACCAATTTCCAATGTAATCAGCTTGGCGGTGTAGCCTGATTGTTGACATGCAGAGAGTAGTGGTATGTATTTGACCTCCTTCCTAGTCGCAGCTTCGTGGAATACGGTGTCGAAACACACTGTTAGTTCCACAAGGCAGACACACTTGCGTTCATCATCCCACCAGACAATGTCAGGTCTGAGTTCAGTAGGGGTGATGTGGGAAGGGAAATTGTACGCATTGGCCAGGTCAACAGTGCTAAAGGCTGTGTTAGGGAGGTGTTGCGAGATGGTTTCATAAATGATAGCCAGAACAGAGTCATGCCGCTCATTGTAACGTCTTCGTTTCAAGGCTATCTTGCATGAGTTTAGGACGTGGACAAGGTTCTGGCGATCCTCATAGCACAGGGGGCAGTTGTCAGAGTTCTTCTTTTTCCACAGGTGCAGATTTGCATTGTGGGGTAGGGTATCATGTGCAGCATCGAGAACAAATTTGAAAGACTCCTCTGGGAGAGACTGCACCGCTTTAGCCCAGATGGTAGCAGAATCAGGGGTGGTGGCACGAATCATGTGGCCCTGTCTAGGTAGGTTGTGGAGATCTTTTAAGTGAGCTTGTTCCTCCTCATTAGTCACCTGCTTCTTGACTGCTACAAGTAGTGCTTTGCGTGAGCGTGATGGATCTTTTCGCATCGTGTCCCTAACAATGATGGCTGGTCGAAATTTCAGTCGTTTCGCAGCAATCTCAGCCTGTAAACCTTTCTCTGCAATATGTCTGACACAAGGGCCAGCTGAGGTGAGTATCTGGCACTGTCTTGAGACTTGGAGTCGCTTATACAGAGAGGACAATGATGGTAGGTTAAGACCTCCATCTCTCTGTGGGAGGTAGAGCAAATTGGGACTAGCAGATTTTGTAAGACCTGTCCACTTCTTCAGAAATCTCGTAGCTGTTGTCTCTAGGTTACGTTCAATCCAAGTTATGGGGAAAACATGGATGGTGAGAGGCCAATTGAGCCTAGGACATACTTGAGCCTAGGACATACACCAAGCTTGTACAGTTTCATCTTCTGCTGTCTTGTGACTGGACATCTGTCCACTGCACCATGCGATTTAGAGCCTCCTTAAGGTTCGATCGGGCCATGGAAGGATTTTGAGGAATCTGAATGGGTAACCCAAGGAAATTGATGGTACTACTGCCCATGAAAGGGAGTGTCTTTCCTGACAACGTAAGCTGGGGGTCGATGGTGTGACCTGTAGAGCTTTGTATTGCTACAGAGTGGCACTTTGCAATATTTGCCTCACTCAAACACTCACTCACTCAAACACTCACTCACTCAAACACTCACTCAAACACTCATTATATAATAAACTCATTGAATTGTAATGCACAAGTACAAACAAAGCAATGAGGGGTGGAGTCATCCAAGCTCAGGTTGTCATAATGTTCTACAAAAACATTGCACAATCACTTGGCTCCAAATGGCTCCAAACCACAAATTAAGTGACCTTATGTCATGACCATGCAGAAAAGCAACAATAAAACAAAAAATAAATGATTAAATGATTAAGGAATAATGAAGGGATAATTATGGAATAATTATCTTATTTCTGCAGCACCAGATGTTAAAGGAGCCAATTATTGCTTCTCTAGCAGCTTGCACTAAGAGAATAAGAGTCTTGGTTGTGGAGATGTTTAGTTCGACTTGAAGCTTTGTTCACTCACTCACTCATTCACTCAAACACTCACTCACTCACTCACTCAAGCACTCACTCACTTACCTACTCAAACACTCACTCACTAAAACTCTCACTCACTCAAACACTCACTCACTCAAACACTCACTCAAGCACTCACTCAAGCACTCACTCAAACACTCACTCACTCAAACACTCACTCACTCGAAGACTCACTCACTCAAACACTCACTCACTCAAACACTCACTCACTCAAACACTCACTCACTCAAGCACTCACTCATTCACTCACTCACTCACTCACTCACTTACCTACTCAAACACTCACTCACTCAAACACTCACTCAAACGCTCACTCACTCAACACTCACTCACTCAAACGCTTACTCAAACACTCAAACACACTCACTCAAACACTCACTCACTCAAACACTCACTCACTCGAACACTCACTCACTCACTCAAACACTCTCACTCAAACACTCACTCACTCAAACATTCACTCATTCAAACACTCACTCACTCAAACACTCACTCAAACACTCACTCACTCAAACACTCACTCACTCACTCACTCGCTCAAACACTCACTCAAACACACTCACTCAAACACTCACTCACTCAAACACTCACTCACTCACTCAAACACTCACTCACTCAAACACTCACTCACTCACTCACTCAAACACACTCACTCACTCACTCTCTCACTCAAACACTCACTCACTCAAACACTCGCTCACTCACTCACTCAAACACTCACTCACTCAAACACTCACTCACTCAAACACTCACTCAAATACTCACTCACTCACTCACTCGCTCAAACACTCACTCAAACACTCACTCACTCAAACACACTCACTCAAACACTCACTCAAACACTCACTCACTCAAACACTCACTGAAACACTCGCTCACTCACTCACTCAAACACTCACTCACCCACTCACAAACACACTCAAACACTCACTCACTTACTCACTCACTCAATCACTCACTCACTCAAACACTCAAACACTTACTCATGTATAAACTTCATTGAATTGTAATGCACACGTTCAATGAGGGGTGGAGTGATCCAAGTTCAGCTTGTCATAATGTTCTACAAAAACAAAATCATTGCACAATCACTTGCTCCTAACCACAAACTATGTGTCTTTACGTCATGACATGCAGAAAAACAACAACAAATAATAATAAATCATTAAGGAATAATTAAGGAATAATTATCCCTTTAATTATCCCAATTAAGGATTATTTCTATTTCTGCAGATGTTAAAGGAGCCAATTATCGCTTCTCTATCAGCTTGCACCAAGAGGTTATGAGTCTTGGTTGTGGAGATGTTTAGTTCGCTTTATGAAACCACACAGGCCATGTGAATCAATTTCCAATGTAATCCACTTGGCTGTGTAGCCCGATTGTTGACATGCAGAGAGTAGTGGTAGGTATTTGTCCTCTTTCCTAGTCGCAGCTTCGTGGAATAAGATGTCGAAACACACTGTTAGTTCCACAAGGCAGACACACTAGTGTTCATCATCCCACCAGACAATGTCACATCTGAGTTCAGTAGGGGTGATGTGGGAGGGGAAATGGTACGTATTGGCCAGGTCAACAGTGCTAAAGGCTGTGTTAGGGAGGTGTTGTGAGATAGTTTCATAAATGACAGCCAGGACAGAGTCCTGCCGCTCATTGTACCATCTTAGTTTCATAGCTATCTTGCATGAGTTTAGATAGTGGACGAGGTTCTAGCAATCCTCATGATACAGGAGGAAGTTGCCAGAGTTCTTCCAGGTGCAGATTTGTATTGTGGGGTAGTGTATCATGTGCAGCATTGAGAACGGATTGAAAGACTCCTCTGGGAGAGACTGCACCGCTTTAGCCCAGATGGTGGCAGAATTAGAGGTGGTGGCACAAATCATGTGGCCCTGTCTAGACAGGCTGCGGAGATCTTTCAAGGAAGCTTGTTGTTCACCTGCTTCTTGACTGCTACAGGTAGTGCTTTGCGTGAGTGTGATCCATCTTCCTGCATAGTGTCTCTAACAATGACAACTGGTCGAAACTTCAGCCGTTTAGCAGCAGCAATCTCAGCCTGTAAACCTCACCCTCTCTGTGATGCAAGGGTCAGCTGAGGTGAGTATCTGGCACTGCCGTGAGACTTGGAGTCACTTATAGAGAGACAATGATGGGAGGTTAAAGGCCTCCATCTCTCCGTAGGAGGTAAAGCAAGTTGGGGCTAGTAGATTTGGTAAGACCTGTCCACTTCTTCAGAAATCTTGTAGCTGTTGGCTCTAGCCTCTAGGTTACGTTCAATCCAAATTATGGGGAAAACATGGATGGTGAGAGGCCAGTTGAGCCTAGGGCACACCCCAAGCTTATAGAGTTCCATCTTCTGATGTCTTGTAACTGGACATCTGTCCACTGCTTGTACCATGCGATTAGAGCCTCCTTTTGGATCGGGCCACGGAAGGATTTTGAGGAATCTGAATTGGTAACCCGAGGAACTTGATGGTACCGCTGCCCAGTGTCTGTCCTGACAAGGTGAGTTGGGGTTCAATGGTATGACCTGTGGAACTTTGTATTGCTACAGAGTGGCACTTTGCATGTTTGCCTTCATACCTGACCACACAAGCCACTGGTCGACCGTGTTCAACTGTTGCTGACCAGCGGCTGGGCTGTTGATAATGATGCATGTGTCATCCGCATCTTGAAGAAGGTTGGTGTGGTAGGTGGAGTCAGATAGTGATTATCAAAGATCTTTTTGCACTTGCAAAGTGTCGACTAAAGGCCGGTTCACAACACGATGCTGGCCGAGGGTTGCATTGTGTTGTGTGTTGTCAATTGACCTTTGATCTTATTCAATTTGAACCACGCTCAACAAAGATGGACATGTGATAGTTCTGATTGGTCCGACGCTGCGATTCAGATGCTGGATTTAAAAAAGTTCTAATCCAGCGTTTGAAACGCAGCGTCGGACCAATCAGTGTCCATCTTTGTTGAGCGCAATTTGAGGGTCAACGACACGCAATGCAACACTCGACCAGCATCATTTGTGAACCACCCTTAAGGTGTTAATCACTCTATTAAACACTAGCCCCTAGGGTCACCTTGATAGACACCTAGAATGCTTGGGGTAGACCAATCTGAAGTTAGGATGGTGGCTACGAGGTCTGAGTAAAGGGATTCTAACATGGAGCATAGGGCATAGTAGTGTTTAATTAAGTGAGAACTGTATGAGCGAGTGGTGGACGCTGCTGTGTGCATTTGCGAGGTCAATCCAGGAAACAGCAAGTGATTTGTTGGCCTCAAACAGGATAGTGGCTAGTTTGGAATGGTGCTCAGTGCACCCTGGGGTTGCTTTCAATAAAGCCTTCTCGGTTGACTGGTCGAGGGATTGTTGGGTCTTCAATAGCTGAACTCTTGCCAAAGAGTTTGATCCCCGCAATCTTCCAAATGTTACTGATGGTCAGCTACTCCAGTGCAGTCATGCAATCTGAGAGTTACCAGTAAAGTACTTAAGAATTAGTTATAACACACATTTTCATGAACTTGTTACGGAGTTTAAGAGCATCACCAGTACTGGATTTACAGTGCATGTATTATATTTTCTCGATTCAACTGCCCCCTTGATTAGACCACACCCTCAATTAGACTGTACACCAGCAGGAAATATGAAAGAAAATGCTCTGAGTGGGGGGAGTGGCAATCTGTCGCCACTAAAGTGATAATCAAATCCTTCAAAAATTGCGGCATTTTAGTAGACAGATGAGCATCATGAAGACAGCATTCACCGTTTAAACCTGGACAAGTAGCATAAAATGCTGTAGGAAATATTGCCAGTGAGATGTCCAAACTCCACACCGACGACGATGATTGCTATGGCAACAAGAGCACAAACATTACCATTATCAGTAATTGTCAACTGTTCGAGCTTGGGTGATCTTATGCAACTTTTGTGTGAATGCCTGTTAAGGCCTGTTCACGCTGCACCTAAACCGATGGCACTGGGTCCTAGGGGAGGGGGAACTCTTCAAGTCAATGCACATTCGTCATGTCCATACCAGCACCGAAATACCGAAATAAACCATACGAAGCAAAAATAATAGGCCTACTAAAGGCAGTCAAAATCATATGCTGTAGCTGTAGTTGGGATGGAGTTTGTTTTTGCATCCTTTTCTTGCTGATCAGCTCCTACAGATGTGCAGGAAACTTTTTCTGCAGAGAAGAAAGAGGAGAGAGCCGAGGGAAAGGCAGAACTAATGAAGGTTGCGATGTGCATGAACTTCAGAAGTCCAGGTGCAGGGCGTATAAACATAGCAACAATTCTCTAGCCATGTAGTTGATCTAGCTAGCTACTCTAGCTAGCTAGTTTGGCTGCAGGCCATAGATAGTATACAGCTAGCTCCAAAGTTCTCAACTGCAGCATCACGAAGACGTGAGTGAATGAAATTCTTTTCGATGCACACTCGTGTAGTTATTTGAATGATTGTTCTGATTCGCATCGAACCACCTATCGAGGTGGACCAGAATAATGCACATTATTTTAATTCGAATTGAGTGTGGATGCGACCAATGCAAATTAATGCATATTAATGCATATTAATGCAAATTAATGCAAATTAATGCATATTAATGTGCGTTGACTTGTGCAGTGTGGACAGGCCTTTAGTCGTGTTCAAATAATAGAGCACACCCTTGAATAGTACACGCAGCTAGGCCACACTTAAGAAATTGAATGTGCATGTTCTAATGATATATGTGTGTATATGTATGTATGTATGTATCTGCATGTATGTGTATGTATGTATGTATGTGTGTTTGTATATATACAGGGTTTCATTTAGGGGAGAACTTTTTGCACCCCTTGGACAATTTTCTAAATGAAACCCTGATTATATATACATGTGCATGTATGTATGTATGTATGCGTGTATGTATAATATGTGTACTGACTAGTTTGTTTTTGTCAGGAATGACTTCATGGCCTACAGGAAGAAGTGTCTACTTAACATCATGGACACCCGGACTGGCAAGAGGATTACAGCCACAGACATAGAGCACTACCACAGTTTGGAGGAGGAGAAAGAGGCCGACATTGTTCAAGTAAGAGCCAATGATGTCGCCAACCTGGCGTGTGCTTTACACTGTTTGAACGTCCTTGAAGATTAGACTTGAGAATATCAAGCTTCTGAACAAGATGGCCAAGTTGGAGGCTTCATTAAGAGAAAAGGTAGGCTATAGAGGTCAGTCTGTGTGACCTTTTGTATCTCATTACCACACCCAGGCTCTACGGGGCTTATGATATGGCAGACATGAGGCCATGAGACCCATGAAATGGGGGCTATGACAGGGCACCCATGCCATGATATGTGGTCCATGACAAGGGACCACCAATACATGGAGCCTATGACACAGAGCCCGTGACATGAGGCCCATGGCACAAGGCCCATAAACATGAGGCCCATGACATGAGGCCTATTTCAAGAAGTCTATGACACAGAGCCAATGTCATGAGAACCATGAAACAGGGACAAGGACAAGGGACCCTACAACTATCCCAAGTGTTAGCCAGGTGTCGTAAGCACAGAATTTTTACTTACTAAATCTCAACATGTTTCTAGCTGCTTTAGCCTCCATCATTATTCCTGATGAAGGCTAGAGCATCTACCCTCCATCATTATTCCTGATGAAGGCTAGAGCATCTACCCTCCATCATTATTCCTGATGAAGGATGGAGCATCTAGCCTCCATCATTATTCCTGATAAAGCATCTAGCCTCCATCATTATTCCTTATGAAGGCTAGAGCATCTACCCTCCATCATTATTCCTGATGAAGGCTACAGCATCTAGCCTCCATCATTAGTCCTGATGAAGGCTACAGCATCTAGCCTCCATCATTACTGATGAAGGCTAGAGCATCTAGCCTCCATCATTATTTCTGATGAAGGCTAGAGCATCTAGCCTCCATCATTATTCCGGATGAAGGCTGGAGCATCTAGTTGAAACATGGAGAGAGTGGATTTCAAGGTGATTATTGAGAAGGTCGCTGTAACAAACTCAACAAACACGAACTCGACTCAAAATGAGGACGAACCAACAGTGTCTCCAAGAGAAACCAGTCATACGCAATAATTTTGCACCTAAACCACAAACACGCACAAATAATGGTAACAGCATAAGACTACAGAAGTCTTCTGCTGTGACATACGTCAATACTTGCCACCATATCAACACCTCCACAAATCATAACGCAACTAATAATGATGATGCTAAGACAGACGCTAAAGTACTTGGTCCTTCACACCTCTCCCTCCTTCTCCAACGACAAACTTTTAATGTGTAAGGTTAAGTTCCTCGTGAGAGAGCATCTGCACTGCCATTTGACTTTCTGGATCAATACTTGACCCAGTATTGATATAGCTGCAGGAACAAGCTCCTTTGTGCCACATTGTTCTCCTTGGTCCTGTCACACCACTCCAACTTGGTGATCTGTCTCGAGGTCCACCAGGAAAGGAAACCCAAAGTCTTTGCATTGCAAGCTTCACTGTTGAGTTTCGTTGCTTTCTGGGGAATTTCCTGAAAACAATGAAGCTGTACGATCACTTCTTCCTTCATCTATTTGGCGGAGGACAGCTCCCCTCCCCTGTCTGATAGATCTGTTTGTGAATAGCATGAAAGGTTTTGCAAAGTCTGGAGCTTTGGAGAACTGCTGCTGGACACAACTTCAGCTTCCTCGCAACAATCTCACATGCTAGAGGGCCTCTTCCACCTCACTTGGCTCAGGTGTACGAGTCAAATCCGTGAAAAGTGTAGCTGTAGATGCATGCTCTGGAATAAGCTTCCTAGAATATCCCGACATTCCAAGGAAGGAGAGAACATCCTGGTGTGGGGAAGTCCCTGTAATCGTGACTGCTCTACTTGTACTTGGCCCCCTCCGACAAAACCTCCGGTAAAGGACTGCTCTGCTTGTACGTTGCCCCCTCCAACAACATCCCCCCCCCCCCCCCCCTCAGGTAAATGCATTTTACCTTACCAGATGGCACATCTTGTATTCTAGAGTTGGTCCTGCATCTGCTGCAGAACAGTCTGTCGCTGCAAGTGCTCCTCACATGAATCATTAAAAGTGACAACGTCATCCAAATATGCACCGGCAAAATCTCTGACGCCATCCAATAACTTGTCAATCATCCTTGGAAAAGTAACCATAGCATCCTGTAGACCTAGCTGGGTCACCATGGAGACCTAGCCAGGGGCTCTACCAACCTAGCTGGGTCACCCTAGAGCAAGAGTATTCTTGTGACTTCGAACATTCCAAAAGTGGTTGTCAATGTAGTCTTTTGTCGGTCCCTGAGCACCAGCATCTTCCAGAACCCCTTGTCAGGTCTACATGATCAGCTGCTCCTACCCTGTCTAATTCTTCAACCCTTGGCGTCAGTGTCATCTATCCTGATGCCACACTCAATCTTCAATAACCAACACAAAGACATGATGGAGCCCTGTCTCTCTCCCTCCACCTAAAGACATGATGGAGCCCTGTCTCTCCCCCTCCACCAACACAAAGACATGATGGAGCCCTGTCTCTCTCCCTCCACCAACACAAAGACATGATGGAGCCCTGTCTCTCTCCCTCCACCTAAAGACATGATGTAGCCCCCCTCCACCAACACAAAGACATGATGGAGCCCTGTCTCTCTCCCTCCACCAACACAAAGACATGATGGAGCCCTGTCTCTCCCCCTCCACCAACACAAAGACATGATGGAGCCCTGTCTCTCCCCCTCCACTAACACAAAGACATGATGGAGCCCTGTCTCTCTCCCTCCACCTAAAGACATGATGTAGCCCCCCTCCACCAACACAAAGACATGATGGAGCCCTGTCTCTCTCCCTCCACCAACACAAAGACATGATGGAGCCCTGTCTCTCCCCCTCCACCAACACAAAGACATGATGGAGCCCTGTCTCTCCCCCTCCACCAACACAAAGACATGATGGAGCCCTGTCTCTCTCCTCCACCAACACAAAGACATGATGGAGCCCTGTCTCTCTCCCTCCACCAACACAAAGACATGATGGAGCCCTGTCTCTCCCCCTCCACCAACACAAAGACATGATGGAGCCCTGTCTCTCTCCCTCCACCAACACAAAGACATGATGGAGCCCTCTGTCTCTCTCCCTCCACCAACACAAAGACATGATGGAGCCCTGTCTCTCCCCCTCCACCAACACAAAGACATGATGGAGCCCTGTCTCTCCCCCTCCACCAACACAAAGACATGGTGGAGCCCTGTCTCTCCCCCTCCACCAACACAAAGACATGATGGAGCCCCCCTCCACCAACACAAAGACATGATGGAGCCCTGTCTCTCTCCCTCCACTAACACAAAGACATGATGGAGCCCTGTCTCTCCCCCTCCACTAACACAAAGACATGATGGAGCCCTGTCTCTCTCCCTCCACTAACACAAAGACATGATGGAGCCTGGTCTCTCTCCCTCCACCAACACAAAGCCATGATGGAGCCCTGTCTCTCTCCCTCCACCAACACAAAGACATGATGGAGCCCTGTCTCTCCCCCTCCACCAACACAAAGACATGGTGGAGCCCTGTCTCTCCCCCTCCACTAACACAAAGACATGATGGAGCCCTGTCTCTCTCCCTCCACCAACACAAAGACATGATGGAGCCCTGTCTCTCCCCCTCTACCAACACAAAGACATGATGGAGCCCTGTCTCTCCCCCTCCACCAACACAAAGACATGATGGAGCCCTGTCTCTCTCCCTCCACCAACCTAAAGACATGGTGGAGCCCTGTCTCTCCCCCTCCACTAACACAAAGACATGATGGAGCCCTGTCTCTCCCCCTCCACTAACACAAAGACATGATGGAGCCCTGTCTCTCTCCCTCACCAACACAAAGACATGGTGGAGCCCTGTCTCTCCCCCTCCACCAACACAAAGACATGATGGAGCCCCCCTCCACCAACACAAAGACATGATGGAGCCCCCCTCCACCAACACAAAGACATGATGGAGCCCTGTCTCTCTCCCTCCACCAACACAAAGACATGATGGAGCCCTGTCTCTCCCCCTCCACCAACACAAAGACATGATGGAGCCCTGTCTCTCTCCCTCCACCAACACAAAGACATGATGGAGCCCTGTCTCTCTCCCTCCACCAACACAAAGACATGATGGAGCCCTGTCTCTCCCCCTCCACCAACACAAAGACATGATGGAGCCCTGTCTCTCCCCCTCCACCAACACAAAGACATGATGGAGCCCTGTCTCTCCCCCTCCACTAACACAAAGACATGGTGGAGCCCTGTCTCTCCCCCTCCACCAACACAAAGACATGATGGAGCCCTGTCTCTCCCCCTCCACCAACACAAAGACATGATGGAGCCCTGTCTCTCTCCCTCCAACAACACAAAGACATGATGGAGCCCTGTCTCTCCCCCTCCACCAACACAAAGACATGATGGAGCCCTGTCTCTCTCCCTCCACCAACACAAAGACATGATGGAGCCCTGTCTCTCCCCCTCCACCAACACAAAGACATGATGGAGCCCTGTCTCTCCCCCTCCACCAACACAAAGACATGATGGAGCCCTGTCTCTCTCCCTCCACCAACACAAAGACATGATGGAGCCCTGTCTCTCTCCCTCCACCAACACAAAGACATGGTGGAGCCCTGTCTCTCCCCCTCCACTAACACAAAGACATGATGGAGCCCTGTCTCTCCCCCTCCACTAACACAAAGACATGATGGAGCCCTGTCTCTCTCCCTCCACCAACACAAAGACATGATGGAGCCCTGTCTCTCCCCCTCCACCAACACAAAGACATGGTGGAGCCCTGTCTCTCTCCCTCCACTAACACAAAGACATGATGGAGCCCTGTCTCTCCCCCTCCACCAACACAAAGACATGATGGAGCCCTGTCTCTCCCCCTCTACCAACACAAAGACATGGTGGAGCCCTGTCTCTCTCCCTCCACCAACACAAAGACATGATGGAGCCCTGTCTCTCTCCCTCCACCAACACAAAGACATGATGGAGCCCTGTCTCTCTCCCTCCACCAACACAAAGACATGATGGAGCCCTGTCTCTCTCCCTCCACCAACACAAAGACATGGTGGAGCCCTGTATCTCTCCCTCCACCAACACAAAGACATGATGGAGCCCTGTCTCTCTCCCTCCACCAACACAAAGACATGATGGAGCCCTGTCTCTCTCCCTCCACTAACACAAAGACATGATGGAGCCCTGTCTCTCCCCCTCCACCAACACAAAGACATGATGGAGCCCTGTCTCTATCCCTCCACCAACACAAAGACATGATGGAGCCCTGTCTCTCTCCCTCCACCAACACAAAGACATGATGGAGCCCTGTCTCTCCCCCTCCACCAACACAAAGATATGGTGAAGCCCTGTCTCTCCCCCTCCACCAACACAAAGACATGATGGAGCCCTGTCTCTCCCCCTCCACCAACACAAAGACATGGTGGAGCCCTGTCTCTCTCCCTCCACCTAAAGACATGGTGGAGCCCTGTCTCTCCCCCTCCACCAACACAAAGACATGATGGAGCCCTGTCTCTCTCCCTCCACCAACACAAAGACATGATGGAGCCCTGTCTCTCCCCCTCCACTAACACAAAGACATTATGGAGCCCTGTCTCTCTCCTCCACCAACACAAAGACATGGTGGAGCCCTGTCTCTCTCCCTCCACCAACACAAAGACATGATGGAGCCCTGTCTCTCTCCCTCCACCAACACAAAGACATGATGGAGCCCTGTCTCTCTCCTCCACCAACACAAAGACATGATGGAGCCCTGTCTCTCCCCCTCCACCAACACAAAGACATGATGGAGCCCTGTCTCTCTCCCTCCACCAACACAAAGACATGATGGAGCCCTGTCTCTCCCCCTCCACCAACACAAAGACATGATGGAGCCCTGTCTCTCCCCCTCCACCAACACAAAGACATGATGGAGCCCTGTCTCTCCCCCTCCACCAACACAAAGACATGGTGGAGCCCTGTCTCTCCCCCTCCACTAACACAAAGACATGATGGAGCCCTGTCTCTCCCCCTCCACCAACACAAAGACATGATGGAGCCCTGTCTCTCTCCCTCCACCAACACAAAGACATGATGGAGCCCTGTCTCTCCCCCTCCACCAACACAAAGACATGGTGGAGCCCTGTATCTCTCCCTCCACCAACACAAAGACATGATGGAGCCCTGTCTCTCTCCCTCCACCAACACAAAGACATGATGGAGCCCTGTCTCTCCCCCTCCACCAACACAAAGACATGGTGGAGCCCTGTCTCTCTCCCTCCACCAACACAAAGACATGATGGAGCCCTGTCTCTCCCCCTCCACTAACACAAAGACATGGTGGAGCCCTGTCTCTCTCCCTCCACCAACACAAAGACATGATGGAGCCCTGTCTCTCCCCCTCCACCAACACAAAGACATGATGGAGCCCTGTCTCTCTCCCTCCACCAACACAAAGACATGGTGGAGCCCTGTCTCTCTCCCTCCACCAACACAAAGACATGATGGAGCCCTGTCTCTCTCCCTCCACCAACACAAAGACATGATGGAGCCCTGTCTCTCTCCCTCCACCAACACAAAGACATGATGGAGCCCTGTCTCTCTCCCTCCACCAACACAAAGACATGATGGAGCCCTGTCTCTCCCCCTCCACCAACACAAAGACATGATGGAGCCCTGTCTCTCTCCCTCCACCAACACAAAGACATGATGGAGCCCTGTCTCTCTCCCTCCACCAACACAAAGACATGATGGAGCCCTGTCTCTCTCTCCCTCCACCAACACAAAGACATGATGGAGCCCTGTCTCTCCCCCTCCACCAACACAAAGACATGATGGAGCCCTGTCTCTCCCCCTCCAACAACACAAAGACATGATGGAGCCCTGTCTCTCCCCCTCCACCAACACAAAGACATGATGGAGCCCTGTCTCTCTCCCTCCACCAACACAAAGACATGATGGAGCCCTGTCTCTCCCCCTCCACCAACACAAAGACATGATGGAGCCCTGTCTCTCCCCCTCCACTAACACAAAGACATGATGGAGCCCTGTCTCTCCCCCTCCACCAACACAAAGACATGATGGAGCCCTGTCTCTCCCCCTCCACCAACACAAAGACATGTTGGAGCCCTGTCTCTCTCCCTCCACCAACACAAAGACATGATGGAGCCCTGTCTCTCCCCCTCCACCAACACAAAGACATGATGGAGCCCTGTCTCTCCCCCTCCACCAACACAAAGACATGATGGAGCCCTGTCTCTCTCCCTCCACCAACACAAAGACATGATGGAGCCATGTCTCTCCCCCTCCACCAACACAAAGACATGGTGGAGCCCTGTCTCTCCCCCTCCACCAACACAAAGACATGGTGGAGCCCTGTCTCTCTCCCTCCACCAACACAAAGGCATGATGGAGCCCTGTCTCTCTCCCTCCACCAACACAAAGACATGATGGAGCCCTGTCTCTCCCCCTCCACTAACACAAAGACATGATGGAGCCCTGTCTCTCCCCCTCCACCAACACAAAGACATGGTGGAGCCCTGTCTCTCTCCCTCCACCAACACAAAGACATGATGGAGCCCTGTCTCTCTCCCTCCACCAACACAAAGACATGATGGAGCCCTGTCTCTCTCCCTCCACCAACACAAAGACATGATGGAGCCCTGTCTCTCCCCCTCCACCAACACAAAGACATGATGGAGCCCTGTCTCTCTCCCTCCACCAACACAAAGACATGATGGAGCCCTGTCTCTCTCCCTCCACCAACACAAAGACATGATGGAGCCCTGTCTCTCTCCCTCCACCAACACAAAGACATGGTGGAGCCCTGTCTCTCCCCCTCCACCAACACAAAGACATGATGGAGCCCTGTCTCTCCCCCTCCACCAACACAAAGACATGGTGGAGCCCCCCTCCACCAACACAAAGACATGATGGAGCCCTGTCTCTCCCCCTCCACCAACACAAAGACATGGTGGAGCCCTGTCTCTCTCCCTCCACCAACACAAAGACATGATGGAGACCTGTCTCTCTCCCTCCACTAACACAAAGACATGGTGGAGCCCTGTCTCTCCCCCTCCACCAACAGGATTGGTGCAGCCAGTCATTTTTGGTGGCTTGATGATCCCATGATTGTGCATCTTCTACTTCACCGACTCCCAATGTGCTTGGGGAAGGCGATAAGGAGCCAGCTGCACTGGTTGAGCCCCTCCTACCTCTATCATGTGAGTGGCCAATGAGGTGCAGCCTGGTGGCTTCTGCAGCATGTGCTGGTACGTACTGTTTGAGAGGCACGTCCAGTTTTCCCTTTGCTCGTACACAAGCTGCTCCCCCAAGTAGGCTCCCTCTCATCCCCTCATTTACACGCCTATGTCTCAGTGAAGACCACCACACTCATGTTCGTACCACTCCTTCAGCATGTTAACCTGGGGAGCCCACGTTGTTGCCTGGGGAGGCCACGTTGTTGCCCGGGGAGCCCATGTTGTTGCCCAGGGAGCCCATGTTGTTGCCTGGGGAGCCCACGTTGTTGCCCGGGGAGCCCTCGTTGTTGCCCGGGAAGCCCATGTTGTTGCCCGGGGAGCCCACGTTGTTGCCCAGGGAGCCCACGTTGTTGCCCGGGGAGGCCACATTGTTGCCCGGGGAGCCCATGTTGCTACCCCCAGTCGTACACGGCAACAAGGTCATTTATGTTCCCCCGTCACTCTAACAACTACACAGGTCCTTGTCATTGCGCCATGAGCTTTGACGTGGGTGTCGGAAACGACACTAATGCTTAGTCTTCATCTCCAAACTTTCAGTTACATGCCTCCTGGAGGTCATGTGAACTGTTTGTGGGCTGGGCAAGATTAGAATGCCCGAGCTGATGCAATACATATTATACTGCATGTACTATATTAATGGTAGTATAGCTCATTACACGTACATATTGCATGCATTATATTAATGATAGTATAGCTCACTCACTACATGTACATATTGCATGCATTATATTAATGATAGTATAGCTCACTCATTACATGTACATACTGCATGCATTATATTAATGATAGTATAGTTCACTCATTACATGTACATATTGCATGCATTATATTAATAGTATAGCTCACTCATTACATGTACATACTGCATGCATTATATTAATGATAGTATAGCTCTCATTACATGTACATATTGCATGCATTATATTAATGATAGTATAGCTCACTCATTACATGTACATATTGCATGCATTATATTAATGATAGTATAGCTCACTCATTACATGTACATATTGCATGCATTATATTAATGATAGTATAGCTCACTCATTACATGTACATACCGCATGCATTATATTAATGATAGTATAGCTCACTCATTACATGTCATACTGCATGCATTATAGTATAGCTCACTACATATTGCATGCATTGTGTTGCATGAATCCACTTTACCCCTACTGATGTATGTCTTTATATGGACTGCATATAACATGAGGTATTTGCATAATAATAGGAGCAACTGGCGGACGGTCTGCACATGATCGACTTTGAGCAGCTGAAGATCAACAACATTGACCTGAATGAGAAGATTGAGGAGAGAAATGATGACATTCTCAAGCTCAAGAAGAAAGTGACATCCACCATTCAAGTGCTTACTCACGTCAAGGAGAAGCTCCAATTCCTGCAGGTATTAATAATCCCTATTAGTATTAGTAATCCCTTTATTCCATTAATCCCTATTACTCCTACAGATATTAGTAATCCCTTTATTCCTACAGGTATTAGTAATCCCTATTACTATTAGTAATCCCTCTATTCCATTAATCCCTATTATTCCTACAGGTATTAGTAATCCCTATTATTCATACAGGTATTATTAATCCCTATTAATTCCTGTAGGAATTATTAATCCCTATTATTCCTACAGGTATTAGTAATCCCTATTATTCATACAGGTATTAGTAATCCCTATTATTCCTGCAGGTATTAGTAATCCCTATTATTCCTACAGGTATTAGTAATCCCTATTATTCCTACAGGTATTAGTAATCAGTAATCCCTATTATTCCTACAGGTATTAGTAATCCCTATTATTCCTACAGGTATTAATAATCCCTATTATTCCTACAGGTACATGTATTAGTAATCCTATTATTCCTACAGGTATTAGTAATCCCTATTCAGGTATTAGTAATCCCTATTATTCCTACAGGTATTATTATTCCTACAGGTATTCTATTATTCCTACAGGTATTAGTAATCCCTATTATTCCTACAGGTATTAGTAATCCCTATTATTCACCCAGGTAACAAGTATTACTCCAAACAGTATGTATTCATAACTACAAGTTAGTCTTAGCAGATAACAATATTTCTGTTCCTACAAATTTTAATTATTCTGTAAATAAAGTTCAGCAGGTAATGCTCCGGCTATTTCGGGGACTTTGCCTGAGATTGATTGTTTTTCATTTGTTGGTTTATTTGTTTATTTCTGTTTGGGTGTGCTGTTACTTCTAATGTAAATGTATGTAGTAATTATATAACTTTCATGGTGTTAATTAGGTGTTAATAGACTATGATATTGCCTGTACAATATAAATAGCTGCACTTCTTTGTATTCCTATAATTATGTTTACTTACTAATTTGTAATGCAAAATAAATAAATAAGACAAAAGTTTTTATCATCAATATTAAATCAAATTGTTGGTTGTTGTAGCTAGTTTCCATATTTAATAGTTGTGCAGTGAAGAACTACACAATCGTCTAACTGCATAAAACTTCTGAGTCTGCAGCACTTTGAAACATTTTTCTAGTAGGGTTTCTTCTACTATACACATACCACCACCACATGCCATGTCTTGTTGCTATTGCTGTGTACACATTCACAGGCTCAGCTACAGCCTCCTTCGTGGACTTGGTAACAGTTACACTGGGGAATGCCACAAAACAAACAGTTGATGTTGGTAGACGATCAGCTTCAGCCTCCTAGACTTGGTTATGATCGCCCAGGAACGAGAACTCCACACACAAAACAGCTCAACTGAGCGTGAGTAATTTGTTCTGCTTATAATACAAAACTTTAATGGCATCATTGTTGATGACCCTTACTCATGGCTTTTTTCTGCGATCAAGAAACAGATTAGTTGTGGACTTGCATTGGAATTGTCTGGCACTCAAAGGTTGTTATGAATGGACATATTACATGCAAGTTACGTAAGTGATGAACAGAGACGGTACGCAGGTCACAGATAGAAGTGAAGGAACAGAGATGGTACGCAGGTCACAGATAGGAGTGAAGGAACAGGGATGGTACGCAGTTCACAGATAGGAGTGAAGGAACAGGGATGGTGCACAGGTCACAGATAGGAGTGAAGGAACAGAGATGGTACACAGGTCACAGATAGAAGTGAAGGAACAGACATGGTACGCAGGTCACAGATAAGAGTGAAGGAACAGGGATGGATGCAGGTCACAGATAGGACTGAAGGAACAGAGATGGTACGCAGGTCACAGATAGGAGTGAAGGAACAGAGATGGTACGCAGGTCACAGATAGGAGTGAAGGAACAGGGATGGTACGTAGGTCACAGATAGGAGTGAAGGAACAGGGATGGGTACGCAGGTCACAGATAGAAGTGAAGGAACAGAGATGGTACGCAGGTCACAGATAGGAGTGAAGGAACAGGGATGGTACGCAGGTCACAGATAGATCCTTGAGGATGTTCTTTTTGTCGCACTTTGTGGTCTTTCAGATATGATTACCTTAGCAAGGGGTTCAAGGTGCGCTGGGAGTTGTTGAGGAGCTAATTGGGGCATACACGCCCACTTTGCAGCTTAAGAAGCTGCCAATGTGAGTTCTAGTGAGATACAGCTTTGTTGGGGGGGGGGGGGTGCCATCCGCCATTTAAAAAAGTGGTTAGACCAATATATAAAGAGTGCTAGTGTACTGCCTGGTAGTGTGATATATATAATATAAAGAGTGCTAGTGTACTTGCCTGGTAGTGATATATATAATATAAAGAGTGCTAGTATACTGCCTGGTAGTGATATATATAATATAAAGAGTGCTAGTATACTGCCTGGTAGTGATATATATAATATAAAGAGTGCTAGTGTACTGCCTGGTAGTGATATATATAATATAAAGAGTGCTAGTATACTGCCTGGTAGTGATATATATAATATAAAGAGTGCTAGTATACTGCCTGGTAGTGATATATATAATATAAAGAGTGCTAGTATACTGCCTGGTAGTGATATATATAATATAAAAGAGTGCTAGTGTACTGTCTGGTAGTAATATATATATAATGTATATAATTATGTTGTCAGCTGATAGACACCATTCTAATGCAAAGACGGAGCCAATTCTTCCAGTGAGTGAGTGCTTATTGACTTAAGTAACTTCATTACTGGAATCCTATATTGCTTCTCTGTTCTGTGGTTTGAAGCACTTCTCTGAGGTTACTGCCAGCCTGCCTGTTGTGGCACCTTCCAGGTGCCTTTCAGTGACTTCAGTCTGCTGAGAGTCCTCCGCAGACTACCAAATCTGTTGGGGATTTTACGTCCAGTCCCTCCTTCGGTACTTATCAAGAAACCTGAACCGTTCACACAGAGCACAAGGCTTGTGTTTTTGGGCATTTTGTTGCCTCATCCTATGCTCATATAATATGAGGACCTTTTATGAGCTCTGCAGTGATACTTTCTTAGCCATTGGCATTGGCACATTGCAACTGCAGTGTACAGCATACAGGTTATAACTACATTCACCCTGCAGAGAAAGACTCGTAATTATTACTAGGACTTTTTAATCATCTCAGAAACATCACTGAATGTATTTAACAAACCCACCCTTGTAACCTTGTGAGGCCCATGTGTTGACCTTCCCCGCAGGCCGACACATCACAGAGAAAGGGAGTGTTGAATGAGATTGAGGCTGACTTGGCACAGGTGAGGAGTGAACCACCAAGCAAAAATTACATGCATTCTCTCTTGTGTTAGGATTGCTGAACCTTGTGTTGTACTTGTTGAGCAAGATCCAACCACCACTGCTATAGATAGGCAACCTGTTGAAGATGTGACCAGTGAGGGCAGAGTAAGCACGTTGCAGTGCACAGTGTAGTATGGGTGCTAACTGGCATTCTCCTGTCAAGTAGCACATACCTGAGTGGGATTCTTTCCATGCCACCAATCACACTGTTCTCTGTTCTCTCTTCCTACACCCCTTACCCCACTTCTTGGTTCTCTATCCCAAATATAGTACATATTATATATGTCACCGGTCACCCAGAGAGTTGTGTAGTCCTGTTGAGGTGCTGAGCCTCCATCACCTAGGGAGGGTCCCAGGGATCCAGAGTTATGAGGCCAGCTGATACCCAGGAGTCTTAATATAAAGCTGCTCTTCCACCTGCCCAGCATCTTTATACTGGCATCTCTGATCTCCTGTCTCACTGTGTGGAGGTCTCATAGTCTTCCACCCTCCACTGTGTGGGGGTCCTCATAGCCTTCCACCTTCCACTGTGTGGGTGTCTCATAGTCTTCCACCTTCCACTGTGTGGGTGTCTCATAGTCTTCCACCCTCCACTGTGTGGGGGTCCTCATAGCCTTCCACCTGTGTGGGGGTCCTCATAGTCTTCCACCTTCCACTGTGTGGGGGTCTCATAGTCTTCCACCCTCCACTGTGTGGGGGTCCTCATAGCCATCCACCTTCCACTGTGTGGGGGTCCTCATAGTCTTCCACCTTCCACTGTGTGGGGTCTTATAGTCTTTCACCTTCCACTGTGTGGGGGTCCTCATAGTCTTCCACCTTCCACTGTGTGGGGTCTCATAGTCTTTCACCTTCCACTGTGTGGGGTTCCTCATAGTCTTCCTGTGTGGGGGGTCCTCATAGCCTTTTAGGGGTCTCATAGTCTTTCACTTTCCACTGTGTAGGGGTCCTCATAGTATTTCACCTTCCACTGTGTGGGGGTCCTCATAGTCTTCCACCTTCCACAGACCGTGTTTTCAAGAAAACGGTATCAAATTGGTGGCAAAATCTATCATACAATTTTGGAAAGCTTATTCCATCTACTTTTTGGAAATGTATGATAGCAAGGCCAAATATAGAGCTTTATTGTCATAAATGAAGGATATATAACAATACCGTAATGAAAATGCGGCAACGCAATGACGTAAGTGTTAGAAGGAATGGACCTGTCAAATTTGCCTTATCTGTAAATTATGTTGTTTTGTGTGTTATTCATAAAAAAGCTGAAGTGCAAATATTATTTTGCAAACATTATTTTAATTATATAATTGCAGCAGCTGATTAAAAATATCTAATCAAATACAGGAACAAAACATTTAATTTATCACAAGTTCCTGTCACTCTTTATTACACTGCAGTTCATTCAACTTCATTCTCTTCCTCATCTTCCCTCACTATCTGAAGCATCTGCATCACTCACTATCCACCACTGACTTCTGGTTAGTGCAGGTTTTAAATTTGCACATATCAGTACACTTCATGTTATTCTGAAGGCATGTGCAGTCAGGCAGTACACACTTCCTTGAGCATGTGCATGACATCAGTTCAACCACTGCATCTGGAGCGGGTGGCCCATTCATCCAATCTACAACAAGCTGACCATCATCCATCTTCCATCCATGTTCTATATACAGAACTAGGCATCTCCATGGTTCTGTATGGCAGCTTGATAGCATGCTCTCATAGCATGCTTTCGGAGTGTATCCTGGCAAGGCAAAATCGCCAGTTATATTATAACTGGCGATTTTACCGTTCTTGGATGAAAATAGTGCGTATCTAAACCGATTGATGTTGGCTGTATCATTTTTGGACCCATAAAGTAAGGATGTAAACTCCTCAAGAGCTGAAAAAGTTTCATCGTCCAGTTCAAACACCTCTCCAAATTTATAGAAGAGGTCTTGGAAATTTGGATTAGCTTTCACTAATTTAAGAGCAGCCAGTTTTCCTTTCCCAGCATAAGCACTGACAGTGTCACATCCAGTGAAACTCTGCAGACCTGGCAAAGCTGATGCAACACTGGACCCAAGCACACTGCACTTTGTTTATGTCAATGTACTTCAATCTGTTTCGAGTAAAACTCCTCTGGAACAATGGTATTCCATAGCGTGGTGCATTGGCTACTGCTAAAAGGCGGACATCAGTACCCTCAGCATGAATAAGAACTGCTGCATAATTTGACTGGGCGATGTGATCTGCATGGAGAAAGAGCCTGGTGTCTGCCTCTTCATGATTCGATTTCAATTCATCCACTGATTCTACAGAATCTTTTGTAATCTTGTAGCACAACTCTCCACAAGTAACATAGAGCATTTTGCTGTCAAGGACTTCACAGACATTTCTGGATTTCTATACAGAAACAAGATATGATATCAACTTTGTCTTGTTGGATGCATTCCTTAGGAATGGATCTCCACTGTTTCATTTTATGAGAAGGAACTATTTCTGTGTAGGTTACTCCAGTACCCTCTCCTCGAAGAATCCTCTCAGCATTTTAGATTGAGTCTTTAATGTAGACGTCAAAGACAACATTAATTCTTTTACTTTTATCTCCAACTCTAAGAATCTGGTCAAGAATTGCTAGAGCTATCTCGGTAAATGTTTTGTTGTCACATTTCATTTTCTGCACAAGAGCCATTCCATCTATCAGAGATGCATGTGGCTGTGGGATATTTGCAATGGCACTTATGTTTGTCACAACGTGGTTCCCTAGCGTAGTTTTGTTGGTTTTTCTCATAAGACCATCGCTCGTAGCAAGAGACCAAGGCAATGGTCCTAGTGGATGCCGTAGCACCACCTCCATTTGAAGTTTCCTGTTCTCTGCCATCAGTACCATTTGTGCCAAGAGGTTTCTGTCTGCTCGTATTATCTTCTCTGCATTTTTGACTTTGATAGTGGCAGTTTTAGCAATGTGCTTTAAAGGTCTTTAACTTGCAACTTGTGAGTGGGTCAGTGAATTTGAGACAATCTGGATCTGACAGTCTCCCTTTGAAAGCATTGTAGGCTTGTGCACCAATGTTAAATGCATGTAACAGATCTTGTCTAATGGCTTCTGGGGCAGCTATTCCTGAAGAAATGCTCACTTGTGCCTGCTCTTTCAGCTGAAATGGGTTGATCCAACTGTTTGATACAAGCTCTGCAATAGATTTCACAATTACTTCATCTTTCTGTATCCGTGGTGTATGTAAATCAGGATGATCATGATCCGATCGCTTCAGTGACACCATCTGCCTCATGCTTCGAAGAAACTGGGTTCTGTATTCAGTTGTAATGTAGAATTTCTGAACAGCCATAGGCTTCAAGCTGAATCCTCCTTGTGCCACCAGATGTCTGTGTGTCCTTGTTGACAGTTTCCTCAACCGTCTGATGGACAGGAATCCTACCAAAGGTGGATGTAGACATCTGGACACTAAACCAACCCTTCTTCATATATTCATCAATTTCTGGAAGTTCCAGAGGGAGAAGTGTCATGTCTTGGTAATAGACTGACATAATATTTAGCATAATTCCTGTGATCATATGCAAAACACCATGGAATCATGGCTTTGATGAGGAGGCCAGATGCAAATCCCAGTTACCTTCTCTTGAAGCTCTCAACAGGTTGAGCATTACCGCAACAATATCAAGGTAGGACATCCAGAATGCTGCAAGGTCTCCATTGTCATTGCATAGAAAGTCAAGGTGCTCTTCATATTGGCGAGCTACTTCAGCCTTTCTTAGTACATCATTAAATGTTTCATAGTTAACATCATTGGTTAATTCTTCAATGCAGTTGCTAAGTTCCTCAAAATAATCTTCCTTTTCATCCACTTTTTCTACAAAACTGTCCCAGGCAATACGACTCGGAGCCTCATACACTAATTTGTGCATTCTCACTGCTCTGTTATACATTTTTCCTTCCAGAATTCCAGTCATAGAACCAAGCTCCACTGTTTCAATTCCCATCTCCCTCAGGCCTGCATAGCCAAATCTTTTTCCAATAAATTGCAGTGTATGGAAAGCTCCCATTCTAAGAGCAATTTTTCCAAATTTGTCCATGTTTCCATTTTATTTCTGCAGCCATAGCATACAAAGCCATGTCAAATACATCTACAATGCTGGACAACTTCAAAGAGCTTCGAACATATTCAGATCTTGTCAGTATTTCATGTACTGTTGACATATATATCTGTAGCTGGAGCATTAATGGTTGGAAGGTACTCAATAATGATGTCTTCTTGTCTATGCACTTGCAGAGGCGTAGGATAAGGTCAGGCGGACCGGCGACCGCCGGACCAAATTTTGCTTTAAAAATAAAAATTAAAAAAATTAAAAAAAATTTTAAAGCTAAAATTAAAAATAAAAATAAAAAAGTGACGCATGCGCTAAAGTTGAACACGTCGACGGCTGAAAGCTGCTCAACCAACCTCACACCAGCCTCGAGGGAAAAAGGAGAGACGAGGTGTTTTAAGGCTGCTTGGTTTGAGCAATGGCCTTGGCTCCACTACCAGGAGGTTAGTGATTCAGTACTTTGCTGCTATTGCTCCCAGGCAGGCAAAAGTAACTTAATACCGAAAGGTCTCAGCAGCAAACGAGAAGAATCCTTTGTAAGTAAAGGATTTGTAAACTGGAAGGATGTCTGCTCCAGCTTCAGGTGAGTCATTCAGATGTTTGTATCAACATAGTTAGTTAAAGCTATTCTAACTTTTAAAGGCGGCATCAGACAGCGAAGTTCCATATTGATGCTACCCAGGCAATTTGCACTCGACAAGCAGATGTTGGGGTGATGGTCAGTCGTGCCCACAGTGAGCAGAAAGAATTAAATGGAAGAATGCTCATTAGCATTTTACAGAATGTGCAGTTCCTTGGAAGACAGGGACTCGCTTTCAGGGGGCACGAGGACAATGAAAGCAATTTCATACAGTTGATGAAGCTGAGAAGCCATGATCAGCAGGTAAGGATAAGTCCAAGTGAAGTGATTAATTTGACAAGTATTGTTATGAGGTGCTTTGGAATAATAAATGAATTGGTTATATGCAGGGTGTTACTGAGTGGCTTAGCAAGAAGGCTGATAAGTACACTAGTCCGGAAATTCAAAATGAAGTCATAAAATTGATGTCACACACTATTCTCCGAGAATTGATCAAGGAAGTTGATTATTTTACAATCATGCTTGATGAATGTGTTGATTCATCAGATCACGAACAGCTAGCTGTGTGCATCAGGCATGTGGATACTAATCTAGTTGTCCACGAAGACTTCATTGGACTGCCCTGACATTAAAGCTAGTAATATTGTGTCTGTTGTGAAAGACATAATGTTACGGTTTAATCTTAACTTGTCTCGATGCCGGGGACAGTGTTATGACGGGGGAAGTAGTAACATGGCAGGTAGTAGAAATGGAGTCAAGTCCCAAATACTACAGCAAGAGCCACATGCACTTTTTACCCATTGTTATGGACATGCACTAAATCTTGCTGTTGCAGACTCAGTCAAACAGGTCCAACTACTGCAATCGAATATGGACACAACTTATGAAATTAGCAAATTATTTCAATATTCACCCAAAAGGCAATCATTATTTGCAAACATCAAAGCCGATATGTTGCCCAGCACTGTTGGATTTCGTACACTATGCCCTACCCGTTGGACAGTACGAAATGAAACCTTTCGGAGTATATTGGAGAACTATGGTGTTATTTTGGAAGTGTGGGATGCAATACTAAGTGATCGTCCAGATTCTGAGACAAGGGCTCGAGTTAATGGTGTAGCAAGTCAAATGAGAATGTTTGATTACTTCTTTGGGGCATCTCTTCTCCACATCATTCTGCGGCACACCGACAACTTAAGCAAGACCTTGCAGCAGACCAACATGAGTGCATCACAAGGACAGAGTATTGCCCGGATGGCTGTTAGTACCCTGCAGGTAAATACATATTCATTTCCATAATATAGTGACTCATGTATATATTATTATTATTGTTATGGTTTTAGTCAATGAGATGTGAAGAACAGTTCAAGCAATGGTGGGAATGTGTAACTATGGAAGGTGATAGGAATGGTGTTGAGGAACACAAGTTGCCAAGGAAAAAAAGAGCACCAATACGGTTTGATGACAGCAATAACACTGGCACTTCACCATTTACACCAGAAGAAAACTACCGTGTTATTTATTTTGAAGCTCTGGATACTGTAACAAGTTGTATCAATGAAAGGTTTGAGCAGGAGGGTTATCGAATGTACAGCAAACTCGAGCGACTTTTGTTGAAAGGTGATGAAGGAAGTGAGAGCGATGAGGTATCACTTTATACCATGACGACTTTGACCGAGATATGCTTCAGGTACAGCTTTCCACATTTGCATGTAATTACAAGATTGCAGAAGAAATGGGAATTCAAGGTGTCCTAGACATTATGAAGAGCATGTCAGGTAGCCTCTTTTCAGAGGTGATTAAAGTAGCTCGTATTGTACTTGTAGTACCAGCAACAAATTCGATCAGTGAAAGATCTTTTTCAGGAATGCGTCGGGTAAAGACATATTTGAGGTCGACAATGATGCAGAAATGTCTCAATGCACTGATGATTCTGCACGTACACAAAGAAAAAACGGACACTTTAGACTAGAATGCCAATGAATTTTGTGCAAAAAGCGACTATAGACAAAATAAATTTCCTAAGTTTTTGAATTTATTATATGTCTAATATATTCATAATAAGCCATGACAATGATATCCATGCATGTGTAATACCAATCCACCATATCAGTTCGCCTGACCAACACTTGAGAGACTGCTACACCCTTGACTTGAATGTTGAAGCCAGTCCAGGAATATTGATCTCTCAGCGTTGCTGGTTGGAAATATCATTATAAACACTTTTTCCCAAGACTTTTTTGGTCCTTTTGTCAGGTACTTCCACATAGTATATTTTAAAGCTTAAAGCTACCAAAATGCACCATAAAATACTTCGCTTGTTGGCTTTCATCAAACATATATTTAAATAAATCCTGGATTTATATTTTTTTAAAGAAGTTATTATACTTCAGAACCCGAAATAAATTCACCTGTGAAAGGGTTAAGCTGTAAGTTTGAGCTTGCTATCATTGATAACCATATTCTACATATCAATACCTTTGCAATGATACCAAACACTATTTGCCACTAAATTGATACCGATAAATTTAACAGCCCATGGACTAGTAGTGGTCCTCATAGTCTTTCACCTTCTACTGTGTGGGGGTCCTCATAGTCTTCCACCTTCCACTGTGTGGGGGTCCTCATAGTTTTTCACCTTCCACTGTGTGGGGGTCTCATAGTCTTCCACCTTCCACTGTGTGGGGGTCCTCATAGTCTTCCACCTTCCACTGTGTGGGGGTCCTCATAGTCTTCACCTTCCACTGGGTGGGGTCCAAGTTATAGCTGCTAAGATGCTCGGTAGGCAGAAGGAGTGTACCCTATTTGAACTCTTGTCTGGATGTAATGCATCCTATCTGTTCCTTAATATTTATTGAGTTAAAGCCAACATTCCGACTTTTTGCCACTTTCATGGATTTACCCAAAAAATGAGTAGAGAGTATAATAATATAGTACACCACTACGTTTCATTAATCTGCAAAAAGTCGGAATTTTTTCCGTAACCCCGAGTCTGCTGCCGTAACCCCGAGTCTGCTGGGGGGTCTCATAGTCTCCACCTTCCACTGTGTGGGGGTCCTCATAGTCTTCCACCTTCCACTGTGTGGGGGTCCTCATAGTCTTCCACCTTCCACTGTGTGGGGGGTCCTCATAGTCTTCCACCTTCCACTGTGTGGGGGGTCTCATAGTCTTCCACCTTCCACTGGGTGGGGATCCTCATAGTCTCCACCTTCCACTGTGTGGGGGTCCTCATAGTCTTCCAACTTCCACTGTGTGGGGGTCCTCATAGTCTTCCACCTTCCACTGTGTGGAGGTCCTCATAGTCTTCCACCTTCCACTGTGTGGAGGTCCTCATAGTCTCCACCTTCCACTATGTGGTGGTCTCATAGTCTTTCACCTTCCACTGTGTGGGGGTCCTCATAGTCTTTCACCTTCCACTGTGTGGGGTTCCTCATAGTCTTCCAACTTCCACTGTGTGGGGGTCCTCATAGTCTTCCAACTTCCACTGTGTGGGGGTCCTCATAGTCTTCCACCTTCCACTGTGTGGGGGTCCTCATAGTCTTTCACCTTCCACTGTGTGGGGGTCCTCATAGTCTTCCAACTTCCACTGTGTGGGGGTCCTCATAGTCTTCCAACTTCCACTGTGTGGGGGTCCTCATAGTCTTCACACCTTCCACTGTGTGGGGGTCCTCATAGTCTTTCACCTTCCACTGTGTGGGGGTCCTCATAGTCTTTCACCTTCCACTGTGTGGGGGTCCTCATAGTCTTCCAACTTCCACTGTGTGGGGGTCCTCATAGTCTTCCACCTTCCACTGTGTGGGGGTCCTCATAGTCTTTCACCTTCCACTGTGTGGGGGTCCTCATAGTCTTCCACCTTCCACTGTGTGGGGGTCTCATAGTCTTCCACCTTCCACTGTGTGGGGGTCCTCATAGTCTCCACCTTCCACTGTGTGGGGGGTCTCATAGTCTTCCAACTTCCACTGTGTGGGGGTCCTCATAGTCTTCCAACTTCCACTGTCTGTCTCATAGTCTTCCACCTTCCACTGTGTGGGGGTCCTCATAGCCTTCCACCTTCCACTGTGTGGGGGTCTCATAGTCTTCCACCTTCCACTGTGTGGGAGTCCTCATAGCCTTCCACTGTGTGGGGGTCCTCATAGCCTTCCACTGTGTGGGGGTCCTCATAGCCTTCCACTGTGTGGGGGTCCTCATAGCCTTCCACTGTGTGGGAGTCCTCATAGCCTTCCACTGTGTGGGGTTCCTCATAGCCTTCCTGTGTGGGGGGTCCTCATAGCCTTCCACTGTGTGGGGGTCCTCATAGCCTTCCACTGTGTGGGGGTCCTCATAGCCTTCCACTGTGTGGGGGTCCTCATAGCCTTCCACTGTGTGGGGGTCCTCATAGCCTTCCACTGTGTGGGGTTCCTCATAGCCTTCCTGTGTGGGGGGTCCTCATAGCCTACATAGTCTTTCGCCTTCCACTGTGTAGGGGTCCTCATAGTCTTCCACCTCGCACTGTGTGGCATTCCTCTAGTCTTCACCTTGTGTGGGAGCCTCATAGCCTTCCACCTTCCACTGTGTGGGGGTCCTTATAGTCTTCCTTCCACTTTGTGATGGCACCTCATAGCCTTCATTTCCTCAAAGGTTTCCAACGGGCCAGAATCCAACCTCCCTGACTAGTTATGGTCCGCCAAAGCATTTCCTAGCTGGTCATGCCAGTAGATGGTCATGCCAGTAGAGCTAGCTGGCTCTGATTAGGTGACTATGGGAGACTCACTTCAAGTGCACTAGGTTTATGGGTACATGTGAAGTTTGTTCTAACTAATAGACTAGTCAGTGTTCAGAGTCGAGGCACTTGCAGATTAGCAGGCTCATACATACCACTAAGCCACTGGCATGACAAGCCGTGTGGTGTGCGTCGAATTAATTTGTGCAGGTACTGTAATGCTCCCAAATAGACTAGTATTGTAATATGAACAGTAGTTATTAATCGATGGTTACTTTTGGAAGGGTGGTTACTATTACCAAGTTCCATTGTAACAATTTTTAATTTTTAATGGCCGATGATCTCAACTGCTCTTAGAGGGGGTTAACAATACTTTTTCTGAAAGCTTTTCTTGCAGAGCAAGGCTGTACAGGCATCTCTGCCTACTGGAAAATCCCTTTGCCTTTGAGATAAAAGGCACTCCTGGATGGATTTCTTTGCTCAAGTTTTGCTGTTGAGCTAGTCCAATATATATATTATGTAGCAAGTTGTTTTTTTCCTTCTTCCCCCCCCCCCCCCCTACTTCAATCCTGAGCCTTCACAGTAATTGTCTCGCTTGTTGGGCTCCTCTAGCTACAAATTTTGATAGGTCAGAGCTGCAGGTGCAGTTACTAATAGAGGAGTGGTTCTTATAACCAATTGAGACTTAGCTACAGAGTTATAGCTGGAGGGGGGCGGATTCAAATAGAATAAGAGAAGATACAATCCTCCAAGGGACTGTTAAAAGTTAACCCATTACACATATCAGTAACCGCTTCACCGTTATGCCATATGGCATTTTTTTTAAACATGAATGCAACAAAATCAATTATATTGTTCGACCTATGCATCGCTTGAGCATGCCCAGAGCTCTGTTTGAGCTGTAATTAAAAGATCTAACTTATAGCACTTGGGTAACTATGGTGATTGTGATGTCAAACTCACTTGTTCGTACAAGGGGGAAATGGCTTCAGCTAAATGTGGACGATGTTTTGGTGAGCTGGATAACAACGATTTTGGACTCTCTGAAATTGAAAGTAGTGACGAGAAAGGAGAAGAGATGTTTGCTATGGACAACATAGGAAGACCTAGCAGCTCTGAGTGAAATCATGAATTCACAGCCAGTTTTCTCCAGGCCAGAGATACTTGTGCGTCATGACTTGCCTAGGGATCTAGATATGGACTGCGATGATGGTGAAGAACAGGAGCTCCCAGGTAAGTAAATGGCTATGCTTATGGATCTAGATATGGACTGCGATGGTGAAGAACAGGAGCTCCCAGGTAAGTAAATGGCTATGCTTATGGATCTAGATATGGACTGCGATGATGGTGAAGAACAGGAGCTCCCAGGTAAGTAATTGGCTATGCTTATGGATCTAGATATGGACTGCGATGATGGTGAAAACATGAACTAAGCTAGCTTTTCTCATCAGAGAAAAATAGCATTTGCCCAGCTACTTGTGGGTACTAGCTATCTATCTAGAGCTTGCACTAGCACTATATATATACTCCACAAGCTCTACCACAACCTTCACTCTGTTGCCAAGGTGATTCTCTTTGTTGTTTTTTGTTCCCTGGCTAAATGGCTGGAAATTTTAACCATTTATTCAGTAAACCCATAAACATTTTCACAACTATAGCTTCATGTTATGCGGATTATATAAATAGAGAATGAACATGGAGGGATTAAATTCAAAGTTGATTACTGAGAAGGTCATTATAATATGTGAATAGTGTTGAGGGGAGTATAGAGATAGAATATAAGGTCACAAAATGCTGCGTAAATCCTGCAGTGGAAGGGTTAAGACACAGTCTTGTACAATGCCTCTCCAAACATCCTAGTTGGTTTCATTATCATTCATTGTATATGCTGTATCATCCTTACAAGCAGAAGCGTGATGAGCTTACTCACCTCAAGCAAGCTCACGATGCAATAAGAGCAGATAACTTGCGCCTGAAGCAGAAGGGAGGGTTGGTGGGTCACATGGCACTGCTCAGGGACTACGAGGAGAGGCAAGATCAGAGCAAAGGCATGCGACAGAGGCTAGAGGTACTGCAGAAGAGGCACTCGGAACTCTCAGTTATGTGCAACGGATTCAAGCAGAAGATTGAGAAAGCAAAGTTACTCCAAGCTCAAGCTCATCGATGAAACAGTTGCATACATACCCCGACATTATGAATATCAAAGCTTTACGTGACACAGCATGTAGATGTAGCTACAGACATTTTTTAAACTTCATATCAATTATTATTATTGTGATGTGAGCAGTGAAAAGGACATATATATATATATTTATCATGTAGCTATCTACTCCACTCATAGAGAATAGTACAAATAGAACTACTGTGATATTTTACCATATCGCGTACTTGTTATTACGTACCCGATATGCGCATGCTCAGTAAAGGTTTGCGCATCCTCAGTCCCATGATAAATACATTATTAAATTGATAAGGTTGAAATATCACTCGTCTGATTGGCTGGTATTTTCACTCGTGCCTGCGGCACTCGTGGAAATACTAGCCACAGACTCGTGATATTTCCCCGTATCAATGTAATAATGTATATATATACACATTTAAGAAATGTGTTTCTAAACATTGTTCTGCTGGGTCAGTTTTATTTTGATCTATGCTCGTCACAAACTCTTTTCTGGCAGAGAAGTAAAGACCTTGCAGAGATTAACAGACCACACTATCTGGACATGTATAATTCCTCGCAGTACTAGTTTAACCAATGCTGTGCATGAAGTAAAGAAATTATGTTGTCTGTGTAATAATTTATATTTATACTACAGCACATGATCTGTAGCTAATTTGATTGGTTAATAACTATAGGTTACATAGGCGCGTAACCTACACTTTTAACCGCATGTAGTATAGCGCATGCGCAATGCAGTATAAGTAAGATAGCCTATACAAAAGAGTCGGTTATGCGCCAGTGTAACCTACTCGTTTGCTGTTACATTCCTCGGCTTCGCCTCGGGGTAACCGCAAACTCAGAGGTTACATAGGTGCATAACGACTCTTTTGTATAGGCTATCCTATACATATATAATTTAATTATAGGCCACATTGATAGGATGCGATTTGATTCGTATAATATTGGTCATCAGTAAACACTCTTTGCAGCTACAATGTGCAGCAGCTGCTGAACTCTAATTACAGATGATCTTTAAAAAAAATTTTTTAATATTATTATTATTTTTTTATGTGCAATTTAATTGAAAGTTATACATAATTATGACAGAGAACAACATGCCATATCTCAAGTTAAAAAGTTCATGCGATGACTAGGGAAATGGCTCGTCCCCAACCCTGATGGCAAAGATCCCATTACTGAGGCTGCATTCCCACGCTGCACAGCCACAGAAATCCGCTGAAGAAGATGTTGATGGGAGTCCTCTTCATAAGTCACTGACCTCAGGCGGCGTCCCAACTCCCTGAAGAATGCCTTTGCTTGTTGTTTTAATGACTGTATATATATGTATATATATAATTATACCATAATGCCAGCGCTAAGCATGACCATAGCTTTCATCACACGATTCACCAAATTAAAATCTGCAATTAATTTCCAAGACCAGTTTAAATTTTACGGCTATATGGTAATTTATTTGTGTCGATGAGATACCTCATGATTGAGTGTAGTTCAGGTTAGGAATCCCAGCGTAGGTGAAGAACTGCCCTGTCTGTAAGAGAGTGGAAGCGCCAAATGTAGTGAATACCATTGTTGACTGCATGTAATATATATACCTAGAGGATACTATGTTCCAACAACAAAGCCAGCTCTCTTTCTAGCCAAATACTTGAACGGCCATATAATTCTCGTAACATGAAAAAATCACTAGCACAATAACATCATGAAAAATATCAGTGACATTTAATTTGGTATATAGTGCCTCCATCACTCAGTCAAACCTGCCAAGATTTCTCACAGATTTCAAGATGAGAATGTAAAGCTGTTCCGAGCTCAAGCTAAACAATGGAACAGTTGCATATATACATGCACCAGTCATAACATCAGTTCTTTACCACACATTCTGTAAGGTGGAGTGGCACTGCTTGTATGGACATTTAATTATGATACGAGCAGTTAAAATTTGAACAGTACATATATATAAGAAGTGTGTGTGTCTAAATGTCATCCTTCTGCTGAGTCAGCTATGCTATCTTCCATCTTCTTTTGTTCTATGCTTGTCGCAAAATCTTTTCTAGCTCTCTCTATCATCTCACTCAGATCACACTCCAGCTTGTTGGTCTCGAGCTTCTGTATAGAGAGAGCAGAGGGAAATAAAGGCCACTCACTATCTTGCCATCCATAATAAGCCTTCACATGCTGGGGGGGTGTGATCGTGTGGTCTGTTGAATTGTGTACATATATATAAAAGACAAAAACAGAAATTATATAATTTTGGTTACTTTCAACTAACTTCCAATACTTGAAGGATTCCTTTTTAATATTTTACGACGAAGACGAAAGTAATTCAGTTGGGTTGAAACGTTGGCACTAACAAAAAAGCTGAGAGGCCTTCAATGACACCCCCCCCCCCCCCAATTTTTTTTTTAATAATAATAATAATAATAATAATCAGTAGCCATAGTAATCAGTAGCCATAGTGAATAGTTTTGTCTCTCTGTATAATCTTCATGTATGTGTGTATTTAAGGGGACTATTTTGGAAATATGTTGAAAAAATGAACTTTTTGCTGTTTGTCACAATATGTAGCTACCTATAGATATGAAGAAGGTAAATTTCAAGTTTTATGTTTTATATATAGGAATTCGAAATTCCACCTCAAAGTTACAGTCATTTTTGTTCATTTTTGTACATTGATATTTAAATTTCATTCACTCTTTCCATCAAGATCTTGAAGAACAACTTGACTTCCTCGTCATAATATGGGATAGCGATAGAGCTAAGTTTTTATGCTATGAACTTCATATTGGAGTCAAAATGTAGCTTATTCTTAAAGCAATCCTTTACCGTATAGTAAACGTAGCACGTGATTAGTATAAAAGGGGTCACATGCTCATAATGCTTCACCGTCCGCGTGTACTCGAGCTAAAGATTTGACTTTGTTTCCCACATATGCCTCCAAAGAAGTATTACACGATGAGCAAGTCAAGTATTGCTAGGAGAGCTAGAGAAGCCAAAGCTATGGCCAGTCTCTCCACTCCTGTTCGGGTAAGTTCTAGATAGCGTGACCCCTATGGCTAGTAACATTGCTAAAGGTATTTTTGTCCATGCAGATAGCTAATTTTGACTGTGAACTTTTGTAAACTTTTCTTTGCCCTATATAGGATGGTATTGCTACTGCACCTGGACAATCCACAGATGGACTTCCAAATACAGGAGACTGTCCCACACCAGCCATGACAGCGTCCAAGAAGAAGCTGACTTTAGCCGCTGACTCTGCTACATTGACTGCCTCTGCTACATCCACCTCAACCTCCTTCTCTGCATCCACCTCAACCTTCTTAGTTACAGCTGCATCCTCCCCCAGTTCTTGTTGTGGCCTATCAATAAAGGCAATGAATGTTTATTATGGAGGGGCTATTCGTAACAACACAGGAGGTATAGAAGCTATGACACGTGCGATTGATGCAATTTTCTTTCACTGTATGTCCACTGATGCCCATCCAGAGCATAGCTTTTGCCCTGAGATTATAGACAGTTGGTGCAAGTATAATAGTGCCTTGGCTAATTGCATTACTCCTCCTCATTCGCCCAAGATCCCTAAAGATTTGGCAAAATACATTAGGCCTGTTTTTGTGAAATTGGCTCTTCTAAGTAGATGTTCCTTAGGGGCAACTCAGAATCAAAACGAATCATTTAATTCAGTTGTCTGGTCCAAAGCAAGTAAAACAGAATTTTTGTCAATGCCTACAGTTACCTTAGCTGTAAATTTAGCTGTCATGATTTTTAATGAGGGCATAGAAGTAGGAATGGGACGTCTGATGCAGCAAATTGGTATAGAACCTGGCTCTCGGATCAGAATGGTTTTTAAGGCAGCTGATGCAAGGAGGCTCACCAGAAGTCAGAATAGGGCAGAGGAGGTGGCTAAAAGGAGGAGAAAGAGGAAGGCAGCTACAAGAGTGGCAGCAGAGGAGAGGGCAATAATAAGTGAAGGACCTACCTGTGGCCCTGGTCAGTTTTGAAGAACTATGAACAGAGTTTACTTTGAATGTGGTGTTGTGGTTACCACTACTTTAACAGCAATACATGTTTTTTTTCTTATTAAATAAATAAAGGAAGCTATTTTTATTTGTTGTTTCCCTATAATTTTTGTACCATTGGAAAGCTTATTTTACATAAAAGATTGTACTAAGCTCCTTTTGCTCATTTTTGGAAGTATTATTGAAATTTGTGTAAATTTGTGCGAACATGTGTTGGAATGTTATGTGACATGAATTGAGAATGTTATATTGTGAATTAAATGCAGTGTTATTACAAAAACTCTTTAGAAGGCTTATCTGGTGTTATTCATCAGTCCATAGCATGAATTATGGCCAGTGTAGTAGACCAGCCAAACTACTAGAAATATTTTAAAGTTAGTATATCAGGTGACCTTAGAACTTCAGCCTATAGTTCCTACAATATTATATAATAACATTTATAATTGATACCATTAAACAGATAAATTTAAGAGCTACAATTTGGTGCCAAAATCAGTTACATAGATGGATGTACCAAATAATTATGGATGAATTAGTTCGAGGTATTAAAATGCTTATTTACCACAAAATAGTCCCCTTAGAGGCAACAGGATGACACACTAGCTTGAAAGCACTCCCACAACAGAGTTTGGGTACCTCAGCTAGAATAATATATATATATATATAGCACCCCCACAACAGAGTTTGGGTACCTAAGCTAGAATAATATATATATATATATATATAGCATCCCCACAACAGAGTTTGGCCTCAGCTAGAATATATAGCACCCCCACAACAGAGTTTGGGTACCTCAGCTAGAATAATATATATATATATATATATATATATATATAGCATCCCCACAACAGAGTTTGGCCTCAGCTAGAATATATAGCACCCCCACAACAGAGTTTGGGTACCTCAGCTAGAATATATAGCACCCCCACAACAGAGTTTGGCCTCAGCTATATATAGCACCCCCACAACAGAGTTTGGGTACCTCAGCTAGAATATATAGCACCCCCACAACAGAGTTTGGGTACCTCAGCTAGAATATATAGCACCCCCACAACAGAGTTTGGGTACCTCAGCTAGAATATATAGCACCCCCACAACAGAGTTTGGGTACCTCAGCTAGAATATATAGCACCCCCACAACAGAGTTTGGGTACCTCAGCTAGAATAGATTTGTCCAAAAAAGAAAAGAAAAGAAAACAACTAATGGCCACATCTGTCAGTGCAAACTATGTTCAGCAAACAAACAGTCCACTTCTTTGCAGCTAAAACATAGAGCAGCTGCTGAATTAGCTCTGTAGTTGCATGTTATTGCATAGACAATCTTTTCAGGGATTTTGAATCATGACTACCAATAATGGCGACCCGACCCACAACTTTCGTCGCACCCGATGCTTAACCCACTCGCTCGCCAAATATAAATCCGCTAATCTTAATTTCCACACTGGTTGAGACCAATTGGCCAAACTTTATTCCCACCAAGTTTTACGGCTATATGGTAATCTGTTTCTTGCGAATTTGTGTAAACCTAATGATAGAAAGTGTCGTTCAGGAACACCACATTTATAAGAATGTTTGGAATCCCAGCATAAGTGAAGAATTGCCTCGTCTGTGTGAGAGAGAGAGAGAGAGTGGGGAAGAAACATATCATATGCAGTGATTGTGTTGCAAAGAAACTGTCGACTGTGTACCTCTCAGAAGATACAAGCCATCTGACTCTCTTTTTAGCAAAAGACTTAAACAGAGCTATATAATTCTCGCAGCAATGAAAAATATTGACGGAATTTATAATTTGGTGGTGTCTCTATCAAGTTGTCAAATTAAATTCCCACCAAATTTCTGGCTATACAGTAGTCACTGCAATGCATTGGACAATTTAGAGTCCGCCATACCTCCCAACCATCCCGTCTATACTGGGAATAACTGTCAAAACCATTGTCTTCCTGGTATCCCTTTCCCAGGTAAAACCATGAAACTCAAGACTTTTTAAAAGTACTCTCATAGCATGTATACATGGCATCTTCCAGCATCAGTGTAACTTCAACCAGCAGCAGCAGTCCTCCTGGCAATTCAAGATGAAAATAATAATTTAAAAGCACACATTACGTAGATAGCACCAGTCTGAGTGGTCTTACAAATCCGGCATGAGGCCTATCAGCAAGAGAGAAACCTACGCATTCAGTAAGGCAAGGAGTGCAACTGCATATATATAGCCTCTTTGTAATACTAGCTAGTGATGATGGTATTGAGTGACCGTAGGAGCTGATCCTGTTAGAAGAAGAAGAGAAAAAACACCAAAAAAGTTTCATCCAGCAAATTAAAATTGAGGGGTGGGCAGGTATGGTCTTCTGGAAGACCATTATATATGTGTAGGGGAAAAAATATATAGATAGATAGATAGATACATACAAGATAAGATCTTTGAATGCCAGTTTCATGGTTTTTAATGTTTCCTACAGATAGATACACAGAAGATAAGATCTAGTTTGGTTCTTAAAGATGTTTCACTTGCACTGCTTGGTTTACCACCTTAGCAAGGATGAACATGGCCAACCCATCATTAGGATGCTAAGAAGCTGCCAACCCATCATTAGGATGCTAAGAAGAAGCTGCCAACCCATCATTAGGATGCTAAGAAGCTGCCAACCCATCATTAGGATGCTAAGAAGCTGCCAACCCATCATTAGGATGCTAAGAAGCTGCCAACCCATCATTAGGATGCTAAGAAGCTGCCAACCCATCATTAGGATGCTAAGAAGCTGCCAACCCATCATTAGGATGCTAAGAAGCTGCCAACCCATCATTAGGATGCTAAGAAGCTGCCAACCCATCATTAGGATGCTAAGAAGCTGCCAACCCATCATTAGGATGCTAAGAAGCTGCCAACCCATCATTAGGATGCTAAGAAGCTGCCAACCCATCATTAGGATGCTAAGAAGCTGCCAACCCATCATTAGGATGCTAAGAAGCTGCCAACCCATCATTAGGATGCTAAGAAGCTGCCAACCCATCATTAGGATGCTAAGAAGCTGCCAACCCATCATTAGGATGCTAAGAAGCTGCCAACCCATCATTAGGATGCTAAGAAGCTGCCAACCCATCATTAGGATGCTAAGAAGCTGCCAACCCATCATTAGGATGCTAAGAAGCTGCCAACCCATCATTAGGATGCTAAGAAGCTGCCAACCCATCATTAGGATGCTAAGAAGCTGCCAACCCATCATTAGGATGCTAAGAAGCTGCCAACCCATCATTAGGATGCTAAGAAGCTGCCAACCCATCATTAGGATGCTAAGAAGCTGCCAAACCATCATTAGGATGCTAAGAAGCTGCCAACCCATCATTAGGATGCTAAGAAGCTGCCAACCCATCATTAGGATGCTAAGAAGCTGCCAAAGTGAATTTTAGCTGATGTACAAACTTATGGGGAAGGAAGTTTACTTTTTGTGCAGCTGCCATTTTGAAACGTGGGTAAAACCAATATATATTCAGTACCCTGGAACACTTTAGCCAGGGAATTGACAAACCTCTCAGTTCTGCAGCCTAAAAATAAATTTTTAAAAACTAAAAAAAAGAGGAAGGTCTTCTGCTGCTGAATCAACAATGGTGTCAAGATAATTATTTCTTCAGTCTCTTGTGATTGGGTAAGGGAGGCAAGCATTGGCATTATTGTTAGCTAGTGTAATGTCTCAATGCTGATACCATTAGGGAAAGCTAGAGCCTCACAGCTCTAGTACTACTGATGAAGAGAAGCCATTGTTGAGTGATCTAGTATGATTGAAACTGTGCTCACACCAAGCGGTAGCTTCTCGCTTGTTTAATATTGAATTAGTCTGGGCACGTGAATGTTTCAGCACCTGAAAAACTGTGTAGAAATAGTGCATCATGCTTAGAAATACATATCAAGACTCCAAAATAGCTCCCCCCCCCCCACCCATGTGTACCCACCCCGTGTAATAAGATGCACGACAAGTGTGTAATAATTAAGATACACAATACTATCATTGAACGGACCAAATAGTAGTCAATTGCTGCTTTTTCCAAATCAAGCACATCACCCAGCGTGATGTTGTACGGATCCTTAACTTTTATGAACGGACACTTTGAGCTCATTCGTCTGTGCTCCTCCCTGGATAACAACCAGCACATCTGTCAACACAACATTCTCATAGTAGTGCATAGACCAGCTTAAATGAAAACATTATATTCATTGAAGACAAAGAACAGCCTACAAAGGAGAACTATCTGAGCAAGCCAAGGTATTAGTTGCATCTAGGACTCCAGCATGACTTAGTCAATATCAATTCATACACAAAATGGCTGCATAAATAAGTCCAAGCATTCAGGGCAGTCTCATAGGCTAGATAATTCACAAGGGTTTAGCCCGTCCTGCCTAATTCTCACTATAAATTAACGCATTAATGTCGTCATAATCACATGCTCAGTCATGTGACTTGTAGTCTAGTTAATAGTTTTAACTTGACTATACCTCAGCCACCTCTCAATTTCATTAGCTCCCTCCACGAGTTGAAAAGGGATTGACCTGGCAAGACTGACCAGACCTTATACACTGTAGTGGTTGGTAAAGGGTCTTGTGAGATGACAAGCAAGGGAAGACATGGGCAGGGCTCCTTTTGTTCCTCTCAGCACTCTCGTCCCAAGAAAAGGTAAGGGGTTAGATAATCACCATGAACAAATACACTAGCTACTTCATTTTACCAAAACACCAGTTATCTGATGGGCAAGATCTTATGGGCAAGTGCAATGTACCACTTGTGTAGCAGGAGATTATATTTACATTGGGTTATCGGTCTCCTCCCATCCATCGACATTCTGGTGACACACAACACAGCGTACCCAGTCTGGGGTCCCCACAGTACCACAGTAGTAAAATCCAGCTTCAGCAATCTGTCAACAGAGAGTTTCTATTAGTAGAGTATATCTGGATCATATTTGGATATTTAACCTCGAGTGGCGTGCAGGGCCCAGAATCGAATGGCCAACTGCAATGGGGTACTTTGAAGGTATTCATCCTTTCCTCCACAGAATACAAGCGGCCTTCGTGGATGGAAATTGATCCAGTAACGTCGTCTATAAGGTCTTGGTCTTCCGCTTGCACATTTTCTTCATCCATATTATTTTCAAAATTCAAATAGGGCGGAGCTAGTTGCCGTGGCTACCGGAAAAACTAGGTATCATAAAATGGCTAGTAATTCTGAAAGGACACAGAACCTAGATGAGGAGGGCATCTCTGGGTTGGTTGACGAGAATATCAAGAGTGACTTTAGAAGCTCGAGCAGTGAAAGTTTTATTGCAAGAAGGACAGAAAGCCTAGACGCAGAAAAGATCTCCGAGTTGGTTTCTAGATGCACAGAGAGTATCTTCGGACGTATAGACGTCGAAAAGATCATGTAAGAGGCATAAATTAGCCATACTCTTGAGCTCATCGTCAAGCTTGGAATAAATATTTGGCTACAGAGAGTATGCTAACTTGTCTATCACCCTGGTTGGTGTCGAGAGTGAAGTATTAGGCCACATGGCCCTGATGGACTATCCTTGTGTCACTGGAGTGGCTCAAGACCTCTGGGAAGAATGGATACACATGACCTTCCAGTGTCCCAAGAAAACATCTGTGAGGCAGGGGGAGGGGGGTTTATAGAAAATATTACCTTGTCTAGTTGCCCAGACAATGAGACCCGTATTGGAGTTAAAAGTATCTTATTAGCACGGGTGGCTCTGCAAAGGCCCAGTTGAGGTTTGGCCAACCTAAGCTTGAGGCAGTTGATGAAATGAATTTTTGGCTGCTGGTATGAAATCCTCCACCTTCTGTCACTTACTAAACTGCTTTGGCAAGGAGAAAGTCTAGCTAGATAAAGGTCTTTCCAAGCAATATTGCTCTTGAACTATCCATTTCATTACTTGGCGTGGCAGTAGACCTGCTTATTTATCACACTTTCCAGACTGCTAATAGCTAAGTAAATAGTCAGGCCAGAGTTAAAATACATATACTAGCTTTTAGCTACTCTATAGCTTTTAACTAATACTAATACATTGCCATTACTCTAGACTGGTAGCAGTTGCTAATGCATATCTTTGAAGGTCCTTATGCTAAAATGGCATGCTTTTCTGAACAGTGGTGTGGGTTTGAAAATGTGTGCTAGCATATTCTAGAGCTACCCCATTACAGATTATCTCTAGGCCATGCAGCAGAATAGAAAAGCAATCTTCTGGGCCTTGATTTTGGAGAGCTGGCCCTTTAGAATCGCCACAATGCTATTTAATAATAACCTCTTTTTATCGTTGTTATTTAACCAATGTTTTGCCAAAGATGCTCTGGTCTTCTACAGGAGTGAGTGAGCTGATAGCATCACACCTTTCACTTCCACTACCACCTTGAAGAGGTCAAAGTATGCGGGGCAAACCTCGAGTCAAATAACAAACTCTTAAGCTGACAAAAAGAGAGAAATTAAAAACAGTCGTCAGCTGATTGTCATTATTCAGAGAAGGGCCCTCACATATTGAAACAGAGATGTTATAACATGTCGTCATAATAGTCATTATTCAGAGCCCTCACATGTTGAAACAGAGATGCTATCATATGGTGATTTTGTCTGCAGCCACTAAACACTTTGTTTGTGCACTTGTTCGTGGCCAAAGAAGGCTTTGCCCAAGGAGCCGCCACTGAACTGCTGAGGTAGCACATTATAACTACGTATCTTGTTAGGTATATAGAACACTGATTCCACATGGTACTGTTTCTACATTACAGAGCAGTGTTTATGACTGTACCACTGCTACAGTATGTCTTTGCCACACCCCCTGCTGACACAGACCTAGGTAAGCATTATATATATACACCCACATAGTTCAATTTAATATCCTGAATTCTATGCAGGACTAGTAAATATTATATTACTATGCTATGCTAAACAGGGCACGTAGACAGTAATAGACCGTCATTAAAAGAACACACGCTATTTGCTCAACACTACAATGTATACACCGAGGTGAAATATGAAATGGGATGGTCAAGCATCTAGACCAACCTTTACCTGAACTCACTTCTCTCATGAACCTGAGGTTGTGGTGAGGTTCTATTGCCACATGGTATAGAGCAGATGTTTACTAAAGCTGGGACCAGAGTTCTCTTAATATTATCATCGTCATCATAAACCATCATCATCATAAATTATTATTTTTGTTATTATTATTAATTTTATTATTATTATTATTATTATTATTATTATTATTATTATTATTATTATTATTATTATTATTATTATTATTATTATTATTATTATTATTATTATTATTATTATTATTATTATTATTATTATTATTATTATTATTATTATTATTATTATTATTATTATTATTATTATTATTATTATTATTATTATTATTATTATTATTATTATTATTATTAATTTATTATTATTATTATTATTATTATTATTATTATTATTATTATTATTATTATTATTATTATTATTATTATTATTATTATTATTATTATTACAAGTATTACATTATTATTATTATTACAGTACATTATATTATACGGATATTTCGAGGTGCTGTATTTGACTCTATTTCCATAATAAAACTGCACGAAGTAAATTAAGAACCTTGATCTGTATTAAACATATCAGGTTGATATTATTGTTGTTGTTGTTGTTGTTATTATTAATGGTTTATTATTATTATTATTATTATTATTATTATTATTATTATTATTATTATTATTATTATTATTATTAATAATAATATTATCTGATTGATAGGATATTTCGAGGTGCCTCTATTTCCACAATAAAACTGCATGAAGTAAATTAAGAACCTTGATCTGTATTAAACATTTCAGGTTGATATTATTATTAATGTTATTGTTGTTATTGTTATATCAGGTTGATATTATTGTTGTTGTTGTTATCAATGGTTTATTATTATTATTATTATTATTATTATTATTATTATTATTATTATTATTATTATTATTATTATTATTATTATTATTATTATTATTATTATTATTATTATTATTATTATTATTATTATTATTATTATTATTATTATTATTATTAATAATATTATCTGATCGATAGGATATTTCGAGGTGCCTCTATTTCCACAATAAAACTGCATGAAGTAAATTAAGAACCTTGATCTGTATTAAACATTTCAGGTTGATATTATTATTAATGTTATTGTTGTTATTGTTATATCAGGTTGATATTATTACTGTTGTTGTTATTAATGGTTTATTATTATTATTATTATTATTATTATTATTATTATTATTATTATTATTATTATTATTATTATTATTATTATTATTATTATTATTATTATTATTATTATTATTATTATTATTATTATTATTATTATTATTATTATTATTATTATTATTATTATTATTATTATTATTATTATTATTATTATTATTATTATTTTATTATTTTTTATTTTTTATTATTATTATTATTATTATTATTATTATTATTATTATTATTATTATTATTATTATTATTATTATTATTTTTAAATTTTATTTTTTATTTTTTTATTATTTTTTTAATTATTATTATTATTATTATTATTATTATTATTATTATTATTATTATTATTATTATTATTATTATTATTATTATTATTATTATTATTATTATTATTATTATTATTATTATATTATATTATTATTATTATAACTTCGATCATTAATGGCAGGGTCTGCCTTGAGTCAACATATGATACCTGTACCTCGTCAAAGTAGCAGTGAAGAGGATGGGACCTGTAGCACAGGTCTCTACGTGGCCCACAGACACAAGCACTTCCCCATGCTACACGTACGTCTAGCCAGGGTCGAGGATACTGACGACCTCATGCCAATATTTACACACTCGTCCACATCTATTGTGAGCGAGCAATATGGTGAGCGGCACTTAATAGAGCTACACATTTTACGTAAGCTAGCTGGCAAATAGTCGGGTTATGTTGACTACTAGATAAATAGGGACAACTCCCATTTGCGTATCTACGATTAAATGTTCATAGACCATAAATGATAGTATTCAATACTGAATGACATAACAGGTAAGGGGTCCTTATACTATAGTATATCACATTAGTCTATTATTCTCTATCTCCCCCAAGTCTTTGCTACATCTTGTCTGGAGATTTGGCAATGACTGAAATCAAGTAGCAATCATGTCTCGTTCGTCAAGGAGCAATCGAATGTTGTGCATCAGTGGTTGGGAGCATATATCGTATAGGACATGTCGTAGTCCCCAGTAGTCTGCCATGCAGGTGGTTTGCTTTCACGTGTAGAGCGTCTAAGTGAGGTTTCCAGGGGTGGCGAATGGTTTAGTGGTGCAAGGGAAGGCGGAGGTGGCTGGGGTAGTGGTTTTGGCGGTGGGTGGGTCTGTGATGGTGGGGTGTTCTCATCAAAGATAGGTTGGGGGAGCCTAGCATTGAGTGTGGGTCTTCCCGTAGTGGGGGGCAGCAGACCAGGTGATAGGATGGTGACAGGCATTGGTGACATGGTGGGGGGTGTCACAGGAGGTGTTGGCATCTTTTGTTGTCCATGTGTAGGCTGGGGGGGAGACTTAATGATGTGGCTGAGTCTGAGGGCACTGTTGCTGAGGTCATCGCTGATGGTTATTCTCGGTCTCTGTGCGTGGACTGGGACATATTCCTGGAATTTCCTGTTGCGCAGGGTCACTCTGCCAGAGCCATCGACCTTCACGACATATTGGTCAAATTGGCGGACCTCTATGAGACTGAGCCAGTCTTGTCCCATTTTGTGGGGTTGTGGCCAGTTTGGTTCTGGATCCTCACTTGGTCTCCAATGACAAGGGGTGGCAGTCGCTTTGTGTGCTCTGACCATCTTTCGTTAGCTAGCATGTGTCTGTTCCTCAAGCCTCTTCTCTTGCAATTAATGTAGCATGCCAAGTGTCATGCGGGTGATATTTTCCTGGGAGTACGGGGATGAAGTCTTTGATTGAGCGGCCGAACACATACATGGCTGGGGACAGTTTAGTGTCCTTGTCTGGGGTGTTGCGGTATTGTAGTATGGCACGCTGAAAGTTGTCTGTATCGAGCTCACCATTTGGTCCAGTGTTGTTGGTGATGAGTCTTTTCACTGTCTTCACCGCAACTTCAGCACGACAGTTGCTATGAGCAAAGGCGACAGAGGAAAGGCGGTGGTGGACACCCCAATTCTTCAGGAATTCGCGGGTCTGTGCAGCGGTGAATTCAGGACCACCATCAGACGATATTTCATCTGCTATCCCATATGTCACAAATGACCTTCGTAGGCTGTCGATTAGCCCGGTTGCACCGCCTGAGGTCCTTTCAACAATCGGCCAGTTGGAATATCTGTCAACAATTACTAGGTAGTTGACACCTTTGTAGCTGAAGAAGTCTGAGCAGATGCATTGGAAAGGGTACACTGGAGAAACAGTTGGGGTAGGAGGGGCATTAGGTTGTGAGGGAGCCATTCGGTTGCAGTGATTACAGCTGTGTCTGAGGGTTTTGATGGCGGGGGTGATGCCAGGCCAAAACAGGGATGCTTCAGCCCTCGCAGTCATTGAGGATATGCCTTGGTGGGCAGCATGGAGTGCGGATAAGCAGTCTTGTCTGAGGGATGGGGGAATCACGACGCGGTCTTTGTAGATCACAATGCCATCTGCGGTGTAGAGATGCTCACGGAATTGATGATACTCGCGAAGTGGCTCTGGTAGCTCATGGCAAAACTCTGGCATGCCCACCTCGATGATCGTGACCAATTGTGACATGTCCTCATCGCTGGTGGTTGCAACACAGACTCGGTCCCAGGTGATGGATTGAAGTGAGCTTAGAGATGATATGGCAGTAGCACAGGCGATGTCCTCGATTGCATCTTGTGGCTCCTCAGCACATCGTATACCGGCAATAAAGTTGTGGGGGATATACAGGTGGGATAGTTGCTGAATGTCTCCGGTAGCTGCAATGTCATCCTCTAGGTACATCTTGGGAGGCTGGTGGTTGCCGGTAGGGTGGCGGGATATGGTGTCGGAAGCTTTATTTTTTGCTCCTGGTATGTGCAGAATCTGTAGCGGAGGGTCTTCTCCTTGAGGTTTCTGAGCCGAGAGTTGCTGATGTCATTAAGTGACCTATCTCCAAATAGCTTGAGGAGCGGCGTGTGGTCAACTGCGATGATAAGATCCTCACACCCCAGGACGAAGTGTCTAGATTTATCTAGAGCATCGGCAACTGCCAGGGCTTCACCCTCAACTGGGGCATAGCGTGACTCAGCAGGTGTGTAAAGCGACTCCCAACCAAAGTGATTTTCCAACCTGTGTGGCAGCAGAATAGGTCAGTACCAGGGCATCCACAGTGTTTCTGGAATAGCCAGAACCCAATGCCTGTCTTGGACCAATCAGTGGCTAGGCATGTTGGCCTTGATTTGTCAAAAATACGGACACCCTCTGTGATCTCATCTACTATGACCAGTTTGGACTCTTCAAATAGGTCATTGAGGTTATCGTCCCAGTGGAAGCGGGTGCTGGTTTTCAGTAGTTGGCGAAAGGGGAGCATCTTCTCTGCCATGCTGAACGCATATGACACTTGGTTAATGAGGCCGAACCATGAACGGATATCGGTTATGTTTTTTGGCTTAGGGAATCCATAATTGCTTGGAGGTATTTCTTGCAGGGTCGAACGCTGTCCATGGTGATCTCAAAGCCAGCAAACTCTACTATGTCATGGCCAAACCGCAACTTTTCTGGGTTTAGGGTTATACCATTCCTGCCACAAATGTCAAGCCACTGAACTGCCTGATGAAAGCATCCTTCCAGGGCTACGAGGGCTGAAGCATCCCTGTTTTGGCCTGGCATCACCCCCGCCATCAAAACCCTAGACACAGCTGTAATCACTGCAACCGTATGCCAGGTCATCTGCCCAAAGTAGTGTGTCATCGTGGTCTTGTTGGGTATGTTTGACACAATCTCATCGTAGCGTCTTGAGTAACCGTCTCCTGAGGCAATATACCCTTGGGGTGCAGTGCAGTACCGATATCTGCCCCATGGGGTGATGAATGTGGTCAGGTGGCGATCTTGCTTACGGATGGGGACACTGTGATACCCATTCCAGGCATCGAATACAGACTTTTTCTTGCCGTGGGGCACTGATCGTGCTTGGTGAAATGGTGACTGGGTGTGATGAGTCTCTCTGGTGGCGTGGCATTCAATGGTTGAAAATCAATAGTCCGTCGTGGTTTTCCATTTTTCTTGGCACATATGACCATGCGGTGGCACCAAGTCACTGGCTCACCAACAGGGACTGGCTCTATCACGCCCAATCTCACTTCTTGGTCAAGTCCTGCCTTGACATCATCTTGCCAATGAATTGGGACTGGTACAGGGGAGTGGTAGGCAACAGGTTCAGCATCAGGGTTGATCATTAGCTTCATTGGGGGGCCTTCCATCAGTGGGAGTGGTTGGTGTTCGCATGTGTTGAGTGTGCTTGACTTGTAGTAGTCAAGGAGGTACTGTTGGAGTTTCTCGCGATTCTCTTCTGTTGCAGCTTTGTTGGGGGTGGAGGTGGTGATCTACGTCTTGGGCAGTTGCAATCTGTTGTGAGGCCACTGTCACTGTGGGTGTATATGCCATGGCCGTAGCAACCACTACGGCCGCTCCGGTTTTGGCCGCACCAAATTTCAAGCAAAAAACAAAAACAAAAAACAAACAAAAAAATTGAATTATAGATTATAGGCACGTGGTCCATCGAGTTCGAGCCTAAAGAAAGGTCATGGCTTCTAGTTCACGAGTAGGTGAGAGAGTAGTAGCTGAAAATATCCCTGAGCAGCCTCATCAGCCACGGGCATTTCATTTTCCCAAGCGATCTTTCGGGAAAAAGAATGCAGTTCTGCGTAGTTTTCAGCCAGAGTGGTTCACCAAGTGGCAATTCCTTCACTATGATGAGGCAAAGGATGTTGTTTTTTGCCATGTCTGCCTCATGGCTACAAAGAAACAGATGATGAAGACAGGCTATCTTGACCCAGCCTTTGTGAGTATATAATATAGTTCAAATATAACAAAGAACGTAGCTTGCTAGCTAGCTATACCACTAGCTAGAACAATTGGTAGTTAGCTAGCTTATATATCTGTAGCATATTAACAATAATTATGGGAAAGTTGTTGGGTAGTGAGCTAACTAGGAAACATTATATTTAAGCACACTGATAATCAATATTTAATTTAGGTAACTCGTGGGTTTGCTAATTGGAAGGATGGGACTAGAAGTTTCAAAAATCATGAGACCAGTGCTGCTCACCATGAAGCTGTTGATGTGATGATTACTATTCCTTCCACTACTGGGGATGTAGGAGCACTGCTTTCTAGACAATTTGCTACTCAGAAGAAGAAAAATACACAGGCTCTGTTCCAGATATTTTCATCCATTACGTTTCTTTGTCGTCAAGGTCTTGCTCTGAGAGGAGATGGCACTGAAACAGATGGAAATCTACAGCAATTGTTGAAGATGAAGGCTAAAGAGGATCCCAATCTTGCAGAGTGGTTAAGAAGGAAGGAAAATGTTTATACAAGCCCTGAAATACAAAATGAAATGATTAAACATATGGGTCTTAAGCTTCTACGAAACTTGGCAACAGAGTTTCGTACTTCTCCTTTTTTGACTATCATGGCTGATGAGACTACAGATGCTGCACAGGTCACTCTTTTTGTTCGTTGGATTACCGATGACTTGCAAGTACATGAAGATTTTCTAGGATTATATTCTGTCCCTTCAATCGATGCTGAAATGTTGTTTTCAGTGATCAAAGATGTTTTTTTGAGATTGAATTTGAGTTTTTAAAGAGTACGTGGTCAGTGCTATGATGGTGCAAGTGCTATGAGCGGTAGCAGGAGTGGTGTTGCAAAGCGAATCAGTGAACTTGAACCAAGGGCCATCTTCACACATTGTTATGGCCATGCTCTAAACTTGGCTGCCAGTGACACGATTAAGAAATCAAAGGTGATGAAGGATGCATTGGATACTACCCACGAGATTACTAAGCTTATCAAGTATTCTCCACGCAGAGAAGCAATTTTTCGGGATTTGAACGCAGCTATACCAGGCGAAAGCAATCCTGGTATCAGAGTTCTGTGCCCAACCAGATGGACCATGAAGGCCAATACCCTTGCTAGTGTCATGAGCAATTTTGAAACTTTGCAATTGAAAGCTGTCGATGTGGTACGAGACACAGAAACAAAGGCTAGAATCCGTGGAGTATCTGTAATGATGTCCACGTTCAACTACCTCTTTGGCAACATACTTGGAGAAATGCTGTTGAAACACGCAGATAACCTGAGCAGCACTCTCCAGCACAAGGGTTTCTCAGCTGCCGAGGGTCAGGCGGTTGCTAAAATGACTGTGGAAACCATAAAGCTGCTGAGAAGTGACGAGTCATTTGACCTGTTCTGGTTAAAGGTAAACCAGAGAGCCAACAGTCTTGGTATAGATGAGCCTCAACTACCACGTCGTCAGAAACGTCCTCGAAGATTTGATGACGGTTTATCAAAAGGTGATCATCACGAAAATCCCAAGTCTCTCTACAAGCAGCAATATTATGAAGCAATTGATTTAATTATCAGCTGCATTGAAGATCGATTTGATCAACCTGGGTACAAAGTGTATCACTCATTGGAAACTCTTCTGCTTAAAGCTTGCAAATCAGAAGACTTTGAAAGTGATTTGCGAACTATCAGGCAATTTTACAAAGACGACTTTGACCATGAGCTCTTGCGCACTCAACTTCAGACCTTTGCTGTGCACTTTCAACATGTTCAAGAAAAACCAGCAGAACCTACAACAAAAATCAATATCTTTGATGTGAAGAATTATTTACTTTCACTTTCTCCTGCTTAGCTATCTCTGGTATCAAATGTCAAATGCCTTCTGCAGCTCATACTAGTTATGCCTGCCACAAATGCATCTTCGGAAAGGTCTTTCAGTGCATTAAGGAGATTGAAAACCTATCTTCGGGCAACTATGAAGCAGGATCGTCTCAACTACCTTATGCTTCTTCATGTGCATAAAGATAAAACAGATGAACTGGACCTCAAACTTCTCGTTAATGAATTTATATATTCAGATCACAGATTAAATAAATATCTTTGCTAAATTGGAATAATTATTTCGTATTCCACATCGCACTATTAATCTTGTATATAATTGTAATAATTTCATTGCACACAAATTAAGGAGTATATATATAGCTACATTTGGAATAATAAGCATGATACAATTACACGTAGAATGAAGAGCAGAGTTGCTTTTAAGCAAAACAAAGTGAACAAGACAGTCATAAGATAGAAATTAAGCATATAGAGCTAGCTACAAGATGACAAAATCAGCACAAACAATCATATCAGGATACGATGCTTACAATAATTATTGAACTCAATTTATACATGACAATTAAAAACAGAAGACTAAAAACATGATATTGCTACTCGGTCAGAGAAATGGGATCTAGTAACAAAAAGACTGATAGCTATATAACTAACCACATCCAGCCCTGGGCACTCCCATTTAAAACCACACCCACTTCCTGGCCGAACCATTCAAAATTTGCTTGCTACGGGCCTGTATGCCATGCTCAGCTCTCATGACAGCGCCAACTGTATTGGTATGGCTGTTTACAGTCTCTCCTATAGTGGGGAATTTCTCGGTGATCATGCCGAGAGCGATGCATGCTTCCCTACTGAGGAAAAGTTTATCTGAGTTGTTGGTCACATATGTGATTTGGCGAGTCTCTACCAGGTTGCCCAAGTTGTCTATCCCGGAAAAGCGCAAGATGGCAGCACCTAAGATGGTGATGCCTTTGTTGTTGGCAGCATGCATCTTCATTGTGACAGGGATGAGATCATTCCTTTTTAGGCCAAGTATTGAATACTATCATAGATAAATAGGGACAACTCCCATTTGCGTATCTACCATTAATTAAATGTTCATAGACCATAAATGATAGTATTCAATACTGAATGACATAACAGGTAAGGGGTCCTTATACTATAGTATATCTATTATTCTCTAACTACAGTTTGCCAAATGGACTTCAATTGCACAGGAGGTCATTGACAAGTAGATGCTGCATAATTAGGTCTAATGGAGAGTGTTTGTATTGTCTCTCTCTATAATAATGCACAGGAGGTCATCGACAAGTAGATGCTGCATAATTAGGTCTAATGGAGAGTATTTGTATTGTCTCTCTATATGCACAAGAGGTCATCGACAAGTAGATGCTGCATAATTAGGTCTAATGGAGAGTATTTGTATTGTCTCTCTATACGCACAGGAGGTCATTGACAAGTAGATGCTGCATAAAGGTCTAATGGAGAGTATTTGTATTGTCTCTCTATACGCACAGGAGGTCATTGACAAGTAGATGCTGCATAATTAGGTCTAATGGAGAGTGTTTGTATTGTCTGTCTCTATATGCACAAGAGGTCATCGACAAGTAGATGCTGCATAATTAGGTCTAATGGAGAGTATTTGTATTGTCTCTATGCGCACAGGAGGTCATCAACAAGTAGATGCTGCATAATTAGGTCTAATGGAGAGTGTTTGTATTGTCTCTCTCTATATGCACAGGAGGTCATCAACAAGTAGATGCTGCATAATTAGGTCTAATGGAGAGTGTTTGTATTGTCTCTCTATATGCACAGGAGGTCATCAACAAGTAGATGCTGCATAATTAGGTCTAATGGAGAGTGTTTGTATTGTGTATATTGTGTTTCTTGTTGGTATTTCAATGCCTAGGTGATTTTTTTCTTGCCGAGTTGATAGCATCTCAAGACGATCAGCACAAGACTATTGTGGCTGATGTGAGTCAATAACAATCTTGAGTGACTGTTTCCTGGGATCACATGACAGTCACATTTTATCATACCAGGTGGACGGGATTGCCGTTGGATTCCTGAGTGTGACATCAGTAGTGGATGTGGAGCATCTTGATGCCTCCTACCAGCTGGAATCCTTCCATGGATTCCGCCACCCTGCAGACCAAGATGAAATTCTCTCCATATCCACTTCTGGTAAACAGACACTGAGTATAGTAGCAGTCCAACCTATTCTGAAGTACCGGACAGCCAAAATCACACACACACACACTCACACATGCGTAAACATGCACACACACAAGTTGCTAATATTCATTTTGACGGCTTCTTAGTATCCTAAGCAATGCTTTTGGGCAACTTTAGCTTCAAAGACCAGCTTGTCTTGAATATTGTGAATGTAATAATAAATTGGCAGCCCAAAGAACTTTCTCAGTTGATATAATGCAAATGCAATGACTTTCTCAATGTCAATAATCAACTTGAATTTAATTACTCAACGTTTCGGCTAGATGCTCTAGCCTTCATCAGGAATAATGGTGGAGGCTAGATGTTCTAGCCTTCATCAGGAATAATGGTAGGCTAGATGCTCTAGTCTTCATCAGGAATAATGATGGAGGCTAGATGTTCTAGCCTTCATCAGGAATAATGAAGGAGGCTAGATGCTCTATCCTTCATCAGGAATAATGATGGAGGGTAGATGCTCTAACCTTCATTAGGAATAATGATGGATGCTAGCCTTCATCACGAATAATGATGGAGGGTAGATGCTCTATCCTTCATTAGGAATAATGATGGAGACCAGATGCTCCAGCCTTCATTAGGAATAATGGTGGAGGCTAGATGTTCTAGCCTTCATCAGGAATAATGGTGGAGGCTAGATGCTCTATTCTTCATCAGGGATAATAATGGAGGCTAGATGCTCCAGCCTTCATCAGGAATAATGGTGGAGGCTAGAGCATCAGGGATAATGATGGAGGCTAGATGCTCTAGCCTTCATCAGGAATAATGGTGGAGGCTAGATGCTCTAGCTTTATCAGGAATAATGATGGAGCTTAGATGCTCCAGCCTTCATCAGGAATAATGATGTAGGCCAGATGCTCTAGCCCTCATTAGGAATAATGATCAAGGCTAGATGCTCTGGACTTCATCAGGAATAATGATGGAGGCTAGATCTCTAGCCTTCATCAGGAATAATGGTGGAGGCTAGATGCTCTAGCCTTCATCAGGAATAATGGTGCAGGCTAGATGCTCTAGCCTTCATCAGGAATAATGGATGCTCTAGCCTACATCAGGAACAATGATGGAGACTAGATGCTCTAGCCTTCATCAGGAATAATGATGGAGGCTAGATGTTCTAGCCTTCATCAGGAATAGCTAGATGCTCTAACCTTCATCAGGAATAATGATGGAGGCTAGATGCTCTAGCCTTCATTAGGAATAATGATGGAGGGTAGATGCTCTAGCCTTCATTAGGAATAATGATGGATGCTAGATGTTCTAGCCTTCATCAGGAATAAAATGGAGGCTAGATGTTCTAGCCTTCATTAGGAATAATGATCGAGGCTAGATGCTCTAGCCTTCATCAGGAATAATGATGGAGACTAGATGCTCTAGCCTTCATTAGGAATAATGATGGAGGCCAGATGCTCTAGCCTTCATCAGGAATAATGATGGAGGCTAAGAAATCTGGCACTATCTGCTGATCTGCTATTGTAGTATCTATGGGGACAGTCAACAACAGCAACAAGATATGGCACGTGCTATAGTGCACAAGAAGCAACCAGTTAGAAATAGTGTTTGAAAGTGCTGGAGTCCCAGAAGGCCATCAGACATTAATGTAGCTCTCCACCGCTCAGATATAATTATAGAAGCAACAACAAACTTGAACTATAATATATCGAAGCTACAACAAATTTGAACTATAATTATAGAAGCAACAACAAACTTGAGCTATAATTATAGAAGCAACAACAAACTTGAACTGTAATTATAGAAGCAACAACAAACTTGAACTAATATATAGAAGCAACAACAAACTTGAACTATAATATATAGAAGCAACAACAAACTTGAGCTATAATTATAGAAGCAACAACAAACTTGATATAATTATAGAAGCAACAACAAACTTGAACTGTAATTATAGAAGCAACAACAAACTTGAACTAATATATAGAAGCAACAACAAACTTGAACTATAATATATAGAAGCAACAACAAACTTGAATTATAATATATAGGAACAACAACAAACTTGAAACAAGAACAAAAAATGTTTCTTATATTGCATTGATGAGAAAGCAACAAGAATGTTTGCATGCATTCCACAACCTGTTGGAAATCCCTTTACCATTTGTATATATATATATATTATATATATATACTGCTTTTAAACATAGCATGCCATATTCATTCAAATATAAGCCACAACTTCTAATTGCTCAGCCTCACTTAGGTTGTGACTGCGCAGCCACTGCTATGGTGAAACGCTTATGCTATGGCCTCCGTTTTTTGTTTTGTTGAGAGACTCTTGTCCCTGATGTGCTGGGTCAAAGGGCATTGCACTAGAGCAAGTTTTTGCTGGGTCATCATGGCTGTGTTTGTTGGTAAACACCGTAACATAGCTAGAGCTAATGGCAGCTGGTGACTGAGTTCCTAGTTGCTATATATCAGTCTCAAGGAAAAGTCCATTCTGTTCAATCTCTTCTTCATCCTCTTCCTCCAGGAAGGCAAGTGGGATCGTCTCCATCAAGGTCACTCTCTTCCAACACTTGCGAGTAGCTTCTGCAGTTGCTGGAGTTGCTGCTCTATCATCTTTGAGGCAGTGGATATCTCCATCTTTAGACCCTTCCATCCTCGCTGGTATTTCGCAAGCACAGAAGGATTTCTTTATCAACTTGGCAGTTTTTATAAGAGCAGTGCTAGAGATTTACTGACTGTGCACTGGTACTCTGTATAATCAACTAGGTATATATATGCTAGAATTGGAAGACTGCATTTTCGAGTGTGACTTCTGTTTGAGTAATGCTTCATTCTCGTTTCCTTACTTTTTGACAAGGCGATCCACATTTTCTTTTCCTGAACTGAAGTGTGATGGGTGTGAAATGCATTGTGGTTGTCACCATCACCATTGTGCATCATAATAACAACAACAACAACAACAACTGTGACAGTGTCTGAGGAAGCACTGATTAATCTCCTTAGGGTTATTGGCATCAGGTCAGAGAACACAAAATTACCTACAGAATGGAACTTGGAAATCCGTCTTGCACAAAATATATGAAAGCCTGGCTTGCACAGAGGCTAAGCATTAGTGGAAGAGGATTACTCTGAAAGTCATTTATGAACACTGTATAATTTAGCCTTTCCCTCAGATATTCTCACAGTGACCAGGACTCACCCACTGCAGGAACCAAGCTGAGTAGCACCAGCACTCTGCTGTCAAGCCTGTCGTCCAAGTCTGCCTATGCTGTTGCTGCTCTGGAGGTCGGTGGTTGGGAGAGTATGGACGAGTCCCAGGAGAAGCACCAGATGGTGAGGGTGTCTCATGGGACCACACCTCTAACGGGCAACACTACTCCGAGCCTTATCTCTGATAGTACCGACAGTGGGGGGTCAAGTTGTCCATCTGGCTCCTCTCTAGAAGGGATGGAGGACCAACGGCTAGACCCTTCACAAAGGTCACCTCAGGACTTTTTAAAGTTTGTTTAATAGAACATGCACGTGATAGTTGGGAGTGGGTGGGTGGGTAGGGGTTGGGGGTATGTGTGTTGTGTTTGCTAGCAAAGGGCCCTCCTTATCTCCCTACCTTAATCCATGCCACAAAATCTCCGTATTTTTCATTGAAAATACCTTAGCAGTCTTTGGCTGTTGTTGCAGTCCCATATAAGTCTGTGTTCAGTGTGATATAAATGCTGAGAAGACTTCTCCTGTTGTGTACAGCAGCAAGCATGAAGTGAATTATTGGAATGTGTTCTGAGTAATTTGAATGTGTTCAAGTGTGAAGTGAGTTATTTGAATGTGTTCAAGTGTGAAGTAAGTTATTTGAATGTGTTCAAGTGTGAAGTGAGTTATTTGAATGTGTTAAGTGTGAAGTGAGTTATTTGAATGTGTTCAAGTGTGAAGTAAGTTATTTGAATGTGTTCAAGTGTGAAGTAAGTTATTTGAATGTGTTCAAGTGTGAAGTGAGTTATTTGAATGTGTTAAGTGTGAAGTGAGTTATTTGAATGTGTTCAAGTGTGAAGTAAGTTATTTGAATGTGTTCAAGTGTGAAGTGAGTTATTTGAATGTGTTAAGTGTGAAGTGAGTTATTTGAATGTGTTAAGTGTGAAGTGAGTTATTTGAATGTGTTCAAGTGTGAAGTGAGTTATTTGAATGTGTTCAAGTGTGAAGTGAGTTATTGGAATGTGTTCAAGTGTGAAGTAAGTTATTTGAATGTGTTCAAGTGTGAAGTAAGTTATTTGAATGTGTTCAAGTGTGAAGTGAGTTATTTGAATGTGTTAAGTGTGAAGTGAGTTATTTGAATGTGTTAAGTGTGAAGTGAGTTATTTGAATGTGTTCAAGTGTGAAGTGAGTTATTTGAATGTGTTCAAGTGTGAAGTGAGTTATTTGAATGTGTTTAAGTGTGAAGTGAATGTGTTCAAGTGTGAAGTGAGTTATTTGAATGTGTTCAAGTGTGAAGTGAGTTATTTGAATGTGTTCAAGTGTGAAGTGAGTTATTGGAATGTGTTCAAGTGTGAAGTGAGTTATTTGAATGTGTTCAAGTGTGAAGTGAGTTATTTGAATGTGTTCAAGTGTGAAGTGAGTTATTTGAATGAGTTCAAGTGTGAAGTGAGTTATTTGAATGTGTTCAAGTGTGAAGTGAGTTATTGGAATGTGTTTAAGTGTGAAGTGAGTTATTTGAATGTGTTTAAGTGTGAAGTGAGTTATTTGAATGTGTTCAAGAGTTATTTGAATGTTTTCAAGCATGAAGTGTGTTATTGGAATATGTTCAAGTGTGAATTGAGTTATTGGAATGTGTTCAAGTGTGGAGTGAGTTATTTGAATGTGTTCAAGTGTGAAGTGAGTTATTGGAATGTGTTCAAGTGTGAATTGAGTTATTGGAATATGTTCAAGTGTGAATTGAGTTATTGGAATGTGTTCAAGTGTGAATTGAGTTATTGGAATGTGTTCAAGTGTGAAGTGAGTTATTGGAATGTGTTCAAGTGTGAAGTGAGTTATTTGAATGTGTTCAAGTAGTATGAAGTGAGTTATTTGAATGTGTTCAAGTGTGAAGTGAGTTATTTGAGTGTGAAGTGAGTTATTGGAATGTGTTCAATTGTGAAGTGAGTTATTTGAATGTGTTCAAGTGTGAAGTGAGTTATTTGAATGTGTTCAAGTGTGAAGTGAGTTATTTGAATGTGTTCAAGTGTGAAGTGAGTTATTTGAATGTGTTCAAGCGTGAAGTGAGTTATTTGAATGTGTTCAAGTGTGAAGTGAGTTATTTGAATGTGTTCGTGTGAAGTGAGTTATTGGAATGTGTTCGAGTGTGAAGTCAGTTATTTGAATGTGTTTAAGTGTGAAGTGAATGTGTTAAGTGTGAAGTGAGTTATTTGAATGTGTTCAAGTGTGAAGTGAGTTATTTGAATGTGTTCAAGTGTGAAGTGAGTTATTTGAATGAGTTCAAGTGTGAAGTGAGTTATTTGAATGTGTGAAGTGAGTTATTGGAATGTGTTAAAGTGTGAGTTATTTGAATCAAGCATGAAGTGAGTTATTGGAATGTGTTCAAGTGTGAAGTGAGTTATTTGAATGTGTTCAAGTGTGAAGTGAGTTATTTGAATGTGTTCAAGTGTGAAGTGAGTTATTGGAATATGTTCAAGTGTGAAGTGAGTTATTGGAATGTGTTCAAGTGTGGAGTGAGTTATTTGAATGTGTTCAAGTGTGAAGTGAGTTATTTGAATGTGTTCAAGTGTGAAGTGAGTTATTTGAATGTGTTCAAGTGTGGAGTGAGTTATTTGAATGTGTTCAAGTGTGAAGTGAGTTATTTGAATGTGTTCAAGTGTGAAGTGAGTTATTGGAATATGTTCAAGTGTGAAGTGAGTTATTGGAATGTGTTCAAGTGTGGAGTGAGTTATTTGAATGTGTTCAAGTGTGAAGTGAGTTATTTGAATGTGTTCAAGTGTGAAGTGAGTTATTTGAATGAGTTCAAGTGTGAAGTGAGTTATTTGAATGTGTTCAAGTGTGAAGTGAGTTATTGGAATGTGTTTAAGTGTGAAGTGAGTTATTTGAATGTGTTTAAGTGTGAAGTGAGTTATTTGAATGTGTTCAAGAGTTATTTGAATGTTTTCAAGCATGAAGTGTGTTATTGGAATATGTTCAAGTGTGAATTGAGTTATTGGAATGTGTTCAAGTGTGGAGTGAGTTATTTGAATGTGTTCAAGTGTGAAGTGAGTTATTGGAATGTGTTCAAGTGTGAATTGAGTTATTGGAATATGTTCAAGTGTGAATTGAGTTATTGGAATGTGTTCAAGTGTGAATTGAGTTATTGGAATGTGTTCAAGTGTGAAGTGAGTTATTGGAATGTGTTCAAGTGTGAAGTGAGTTATTTGAATGTGTTCAAGTAGTATGAAGTGAGTTATTTGAATGTGTTCAAGTGTGAAGTGAGTTATTTGAGTGTGAAGTGAGTTATTGGAATGTGTTCAATTGTGAAGTGAGTTATTTGAATGTGTTCAAGTGTGAAGTGAGTTATTTGAATGTGTTCAAGTGTGAAGTGAGTTATTTGAATGTGTTCAAGTGTGAAGTGAGTTATTTGAATGTGTTCAAGCGTGAAGTGAGTTATTTGAATGTGTTCAAGTGTGAAGTGAGTTATTTGAATGTGTTCGTGTGAAGTGAGTTATTGGAATGTGTTCGAGTGTGAAGTCAGTTATTTGAATGTGTTTAAGTGTGAAGTGAATGTGTTAAGTGTGAAGTGAGTTATTTGAATGTGTTCAAGTGTGAAGTGAGTTATTTGAATGTGTTCAAGTGTGAAGTGAGTTATTTGAATGAGTTCAAGTGTGAAGTGAGTTATTTGAATGTGTGAAGTGAGTTATTGGAATGTGTTAAAGTGTGAGTTATTTGAATCAAGCATGAAGTGAGTTATTGGAATGTGTTCAAGTGTGAAGTGAGTTATTTGAATGTGTTCAAGTGTGAAGTGAGTTATTTGAATGTGTTCAAGTGTGAAGTGAGTTATTGGAATATGTTCAAGTGTGAAGTGAGTTATTGGAATGTGTTCAAGTGTGGAGTGAGTTATTTGAATGTGTTCAAGTGTGAAGTGAGTTATTTGAATGTGTTCAAGTGTGAAGTGAGTTATTTGAATGTGTTCAAGTGTGGAGTGAGTTATTTGAATGTGTTCAAGTGTGAAGTGAGTTATTTGAATGTGTTCAAGTGTGAAGTGAGTTATTGGAATATGTTCAAGTGTGAAGTGAGTTATTGGAATGTGTTCAAGTGTGGAGTGAGTTATTTGAATGTGTTCAAGTGTGAAGTGAGTTATTTGAATGTGTTCAAGTGTGAAGTGAGTTATTGGAATGTGTTCAAGTGTGAAGCGAGTTATTTGAATGTGTTCAAGTAGTATGAAGTGAGTTATTTGAATGTGTTCAAGTGTGAAGTGAGTTATTTGAGTGTGAAGTGAGTTATTGGAATGTGTTCAAGTGTGAAGTGAGTTATTGGAATATGTTCAAGTGTGAAGTGAGTTAGTGGAATGTGTTCAAGTGTGAAGTGAGTTATTTGAATCAAGCATGAAGTGAGTTATTGGAATGTGTTCAAGTGTGAAGTGAGTTATTTGAATGGGTTCAAGTGTGAAGTGAGTTATTTGAATGTGTTCAAGTGTGAAGTGAGTTATTTGAATGTGTTCAAGTGTGAAGTGAGTTATTTGAATGTGTTCAAGTGTGAAGTGAGTTATTTGAATGTGTTCAAGTGTGAAGTGAGTTATTGGAATGTGTTCAAGTGTGAAGTGAGTTATTTGAATGTGTTCAAGTGTGAAGTGAGTTATTGGAATGTGTTAAAGTGTGAAGTGAGATATTGGAATGTGTTCAAGTGTGAAGTGAGTTATTGGAATGTGTTCAAGTTTGAAGTGAGTTATTGGAATGTGTTCCATTTGTATGAAGACTCGGGGCTTGCCCCAAACACTGTAAAAGCGGTAAAAGTTCTACAAGACTCCTTTATTTTCATACTTTTTCCTTTCATTTATTCTTGTACTCGACTCTTGCGCCAGATCCACTCCTGCCAGTGTGCACTCACAGTGAGAGGCTGCTGGTAGAAGTTGGTCCACTCCTGCCAGTGTGCACTCACAGTGAGAGGCTGCTGGTAGAAGTTGGTCCACTCCTGCCAGTGTGCACTCACAGTGAGATGCTGCTGGTAGAAGTTGGTTCACTCCTGCCAGTGTGCACTCACAGTGAGAGGCTGCTGGTAGAAGTTGGTCCACTCCTGCCAGTGTGCACTCACAGTGAGAGGCTGCTGGTAGAAGTTGGTTCACTCCTGCTAGTGTGCACTCACAGTGAGAGGCTGCTGGTAGAAGTTGGTCCACTCCTGCCAGTGTGCACTCACAGTGAGAGGCTGCTGGTAGAAGTTGGTTCACTCCTGCCAGTGTGCACTCACAGTGAGAGGCTGCTGGTAGAAGTTGGTCCACTCCTGCCAGTGTGCACTCACAGTGAGAGGCTGCTGGTAGAAGTTGGTCCACTCCTGCCAGTGTGCACTCACAGTGAGAGGCTGCTGGTAGAAGTTGGTTCACTCCTGCCAGTGTGCACTCACAGTGAGAGGCTGCTGGTAGAAGTTGGTCCACTCCTGCTAGTGTGCACTCACAGTGAGAGGCTGCTGGTAGAAGTTGGTCCACTCCTGCCAGTGTGCACTCGCAGTGAGAGGCTGCTGGTAGAAGTTGGTCCACTCCTGCCAGTGTGCACTCACAGTGAGAGGCTGCTGGTAGAAGTTTGTCCACTCCTGCCAGTGTGCACACACAGTGAGAGGCTGCTGGTATAAGTTGGTTCACTCCTGCCAGTGTGCACTCACAGTGAGAGGCTGCTGGTAGAAGTTGGTCCACTCCTGCTAGTGTGCACTCACAGTGAGAGGCTACTGGTAGAAGTTGGTTCACTCCTGCTAATGTGCACTCACAGTGAGAGGCTGCTGGTAGAAGTTGGTTCACTCCTGCTAGTGTGCACTCACAGTGAGAGGCTGCTGGTAGAAGTTGGTTCACTCCTGCCAGTGTGCACTCACAGTGAGAGGTTGCTGGTAGAAGTTGGTTCACTCCTGCCAATGTGCACTCACAGTGAGAGGCTGCTGGTAGAAGTTGGTCCACTCCTGCCAGTGTGCACTCACAGTGAGAGGCTGCTGGTAGAAGTTGGTTCACTCCTGCCAGTGTGCACTCACAGTGAGAGGCTGCTGGTAGAAGTTGGTCCACTCCTGCTAGTGTGCACTTACAGTGAGAGGCTGCTGGTAGAAGTTGGTCCACTCCTGCTAGTGTGCACTCACAGTGAGAGGCTGCTGGTAGAAGTTGGTCCACTCCTGCCAGTGTGCACTCACAGTGAGAGGCTGCTGGTAGAAGTTGGTTCACTCCTGCCAGTGTGCACTCACAGTGAGAGGCTGCTGGTAGAAGTTGGTCCACTCCTGCCAGTGTGCACTCACAGTGAGAGGCTCTGGTAGAAGTTGGTTCACTCCTGCTAGTGTGCACTCACAGTGAGAGGCTGCTGGTAGAAGTTGGTTCACTCCTGCCAGTGTGCACTCACAGTGAGAGGCTGCTGAAGTGGTAGAAGTTGGTCCACTCCTGCCAGTGTGCACTCACAGTGAGAGGCTGCTGGTAGAAGTTGGTCCACTCCTGCCAGTGTGCACTCACAGTGAGAGGCTGCTGGTAGAAGTTGGTCCACTCCTGCCAGTGTGCACTCACAGTGAGAGGCTGCTGGTAGAAGTTGGTCCACTCCTGCTAGTGTGCACTCACAGTGAGAGGCTGCTGGTGGAAGTTGGTTCACTCCTGCCAGTGTGCATTCACAGTGAGAGGCTGCTGGTAGAAGTTGGTTCACTCCTGCTAGTGTGCACTCACAGTGAGAGGCTGCTGGTAGAAGTTGGTCCACTCCTGCCAGTGTGCACTCACAGTGAGAGGCTGCTGGTAGAAGTTGGTCCACTCCTGCTAGTGTGCACTCACAGTGAGAGGCTGCTGGTAGAAGTTGGTTCACTCCTGCCAGTGTGCACTCACAGTGAGAGGCTGCTGTTAGAAGTTGGTCCACTCCTGCCAGTGTGCACTCACAGTGAGAGGCTGCTGGTAGAAGTTGGTCCACTCCTGCTAGTGTGCACTCACAGTGAGAGGCTGCTGATAGAAGTTGGTCCACTCCTGCCAGTGTGCACTCACAGTGAGAGGCTGCTAGTAGAAGTTGGTTTACTCCTGCCAGTGTGCACTCACAGTGAGAGGCTGCTGGTAGAAGTTGGTCCACTCCTGCCAGTATGCACTCACAGTGAGAGGCTGCTGGTAGAAGTTGGTCCACTCATGCTAGTGTGCACTCACAGTGAGAGGATGCTGGTATAAGTTGGTTCACTCCTGCCAGTGTGCACTCACAGTGAGAGGCTGCTGGTAGAAGTTGGTCCACTCCTGCCAGTGTGCACTCACAGTGAGAGGCTGCTGGTAGAAGTTGGTTCACTCCTGCCAGTGTGCACTCACAGTGAGAGGCTGCTGGTAGAAGTTGGTTCACTCCTGCTAGTGTGCACTCACAGTGAGAGGCTGCTGGTAGAAGTTGGTTCACTCCTGCTAGTAGTGTGCACTCACAGTGAGAGGCTGCTGGTAGAAGTTGTTCCACTCCTACCAGTGTGCACTTACAGTGAGAGGCTGCTGGTAGAAGTTGGTTCACTCCTGCTAGTGTGCACTCACAGTGAGAGGCTGCTGGTAGAAGTTGGTTCACTCCTGCTAGTGTGCACTCACAGTGAGAGGCTGCTGGTAGAAGTTGGTCCACTTCTGCTAGTGTGCACTCACAGTGAGAGGCTGCTGGTAGAAGTTGGTTCACTCCTGCCAGTGTGCACTCACAGTGAGAGGCTGCTGGTAGAAGTTGGTTCACTCCTGCCAGTGTGCACTCACAGTGAGAGGCTGCTTGTAGACGTTGGTCCACTCCTGCCAGTGTGCACTCACAGTGAGAGGCTGCTGGTAGAAGTTGGTTCACTCCTGCCAGTGTGCACTCACAGTGAGAGGCTGCTGGTAGAAGTTGGTTCACTCCTGCTAGTGTGCACTCACAGTGAGAGGCTGCTGGTGGAAGTTGGTCCACTCCTGCCAGTGTGCACTCACAGTGAGAGGCTGCTGGTAGAAGTTGGTCCACTCCTGCCAGTGTGCACTCACAGTGAGAGGCTGCTGGTAGAAGTTGGTCCACTCCTGCCAGTGTGCACTCACAGTGAGAGGCTGCTTGTAGAAGTTGGTCCACTCCTGCCAGTGTGCACTCACAGTGAGAGGCTGCTGGTAGAAGTTGGTTCACTCCTGCCAGTGTGCACTCACAGTGAGAGGCTGCTGGTAGAAGTTGGTCCACTCCTGCCAGTGTGCACTCACAGTGAGAGGCTGCTGGTAGAAGTTGGTTCACTCCTGCCAGTGTGCACTCACAGTGAGAGGCTACTGGTAGAAGTTGGTCCACTCCTGCCAGTGTGCACTCACAGTGAGAGGCTGCTGGTAGAAGTTGGTTCACTCCTGCCAGTGTGCACTCACAGTGAGAGGCTGCTGGTAGAAGTTGGTCCACTCCTGCCAGTGTGCACTCACAGTGAGAGGCTGCTGGTAGAAGTTGGTCCACTCCTGCCAGTGTGCACTCACAGTGAGATGCTGCTGGTAGAAGTTGGTTCACACCTGCCAGTGTGCACTCACAGTGAGAGGCTGCTGGTAGAAGTTGGTCCACTCCTGCCAGTGTGCACTCACAGTGAGAGGCTGCTGGTAGAAGTTGGTCCACTCCTGCCAGTGTGCACTCACAGTGAGAGGCTGCTGGTAGAAATTGGTCCACTCCTGCCAGTGTGCACTCACAGTGAGAGGCTGCTGGTAGAAGTTGGTCCACTCCTGCCAGTGTGCACTCACAGTGAGAGGCTGCTGGTAGAAGTTGGTCCACTCCTGCCAGTGTGCACTCACAGTGAGAGGCTGCTGGTAGAAGTTGGTCCACTCCTGCCAGTGTGCACTCACAGTGAGAGGCTGCTGGTAGAACTTGGTCCACTCCTGCCAGTGTGCACTCACAGTGAGAGGCTGCTGGTAGAAGTTGGTTCACTCCTGCCAGTGTGCACTCACAGTGAGAGGCTGCTGGTAGAAGTTGGTCCACTCCTGCCAGTGTGCACTCACAGTGAGAGGCTGCTGGTAGAAGTTGGTCCACTCCTGCCAGTGTGCACTCACAGTGAGAGGCTGCTGGTAGAAGTTGGTCCACTCCTGCTAGTGTGCACTCACAACTCACAGTGAGAGGCTGCTGGTAGAAGTTGGTCCACTCCTGCCAGTGTGCACTCACAGTGAGAGGCTGCTGGTAGAAGTTGGTCCACTCCTGCCAGTGTGCACTCACAGTGAGAGGCTGCTTGTAGAAGTTGGTCCACTCCTGCCAGTGTGCACTCACAGTGAGAGGCTGCTGGTAGAAGTTGGTTCACTCCTGCCAGTGTGCACTCACAGTGAGAGGCTGCTGGTAGAAGTTGGTCCACTCCTGCCAGTGTGCACTCACAGTGAGAGGCTGCTGGTAGAAGTTGGTTCACTCCTGCCAGTGTGCACTCACAGTGAGAGGCTGCTGGTAGAAGTTGGTCCACTCCTGCTAGTGTGCACTCACAGTGAGAGGCTGCTGGTAGAAGTTGGTTCACTCCTGCCAGTGTGCACTCACAGTGAGAGGCTGCTGGTAGAAGTTGGTCCACTCCTGCCAGTGTGCACTCACAGTGAGAGGCTGCTGGTAGAAGTTGGTCCACTCCTGCCAGTGTGCACTCACAGTGAGATGCTGCTGGTAGAAGTTGGTTCACTCCTGCCAGTGTGCACTCACAGTGAGAGGCTGCTGGTAGAAGTTGGTCCACTCCTGCCAGTGTGCACTCACAGTGAGAGGCTGCTGGTAGAAGTTGGTTCACTCCTGCTAGTGTGCACTCACAGTGAGAGGCTGCTGGTAGAAGTTGGTCCACTCCTGCCAGTGTGCACTCACAGTGAGAGGCTGCTGGTAGAAGTTGGTTCACTCCTGCCAGTGTGCACTCACAGTGAGAGGCTGCTGGTAGAAGTTGGTCCACTCCTGCCAGTGTGCACTCACAGTGAGAGGCTGCTGGTAGAAGTTGGTCCACTCCTGCCAGTGTGCACTCACAGTGAGAGGCTGCTGGTAGAAGTTGGTTCACTCCTGCCAGTGTGCACTCACAGTGAGAGGCTGCTGGTAGAAGTTGGTCCACTCCTGCCAGTGTGCACTCACAGTGAGAGGCTGCTGGTAGAAGTTGGTCCACTCCTGCCAGTGTGCACTCACAGTGAGAGGCTGCTGGTAGAAGTTGGTCCACTCCTGCTAGTGTGCACTCACAACTCACAGTGAGAGGCTGCTGGTAGAAGTTGGTCCACTCCTGCTAGTGTGCACTCACAGTGAGAGGCTGCTGGTAGAAGTTGGTTCACTCCTGCCAGTGTGCACTCACAGTGAGAGGCTGCTGGTAGAAGTTGGTTCACTCCTGCTAGTGTGCACTCACAGTGAGAGGCTGCTGGTAGAAGTTGGTTCACTCCTGTCAGTGTGCACTCACAGTGAGAGGCTGCTGGTAGAAGTTGGTCCACTCCTGCTAGTGTGCACTCACAGTGAGAGGCTGCTGGTAGAAGTTGGTCCACCACTCCTGCTAGTGTGCACTCACAGTGAGAGGCTGCTGGTAGAAGTTGGTTCACTCCTGCTAGTGTGCACTCACAGTGAGAGGCTGCTGGTAGAAGTTGGTTCACTCCTGCCAGTGTGCACTCACAGTGAGAGGCTGCTGGTAGAAATTGGTCCACTCCTGCTAGTGTACACTCACAGTGAGAGGCTGCTGGTAGAAGTTGGTCCACTCCTGCCAGTGTGCACTCACAGTAGTGAGAGACTGCTGGTAGAAGTTGGTCCACTCTTGCTAGTGTGCACTCACAGTGAGAGGCTGCTGGTAGAAGTTGGTTCACTCCTGCAAGTGTGCACTCACAGTCTGAGGCTGCTGGTAGAAGTTGGTTCACTCCTTCCAGTGTGCACTCACAGTGAGAGGCTGCTGGTAGAAGTTGGTCCACTCCTGCTAGTGTGCACTCACAGTGAGAGGCTGCTGGTAGAAGTTGGTTCACTCCTGCCAGTGTGCACTCACAGTGAGAGGCTGCTGGTAGAAGTTGGTTCACTCCTGCCAGTTTGCACTCACAGTGAGAGGCTGCTGGTAGAAGTTGGTCCACTCCTGCCAGTGTGCACTCACAGTGAGAGGCTGCTGGTAGAAGTTGGTCCACTCCTGCCAGTGTGCACTCACAGTGAGAGTGTGCACTCACAGTGAGAGGCTGCTGGTAGAAGTTGGTCCACTCCTGCCAGTGTGCACTCACAGTGAGAGGCTGCTGGTAGAAGTTGGTTCACTCCTGCCAGTGTGCACTCACAGTGAGAGGCTGCTGGTAGAAGTTGGTTCACTCCTGCCAGTGTGCACTCACAGTGAGAGGCTGCTGTTAGAAGTTGGTTCACTCCTGCTAGTGTGCACTCACAGTGAGAGGCTGCTGGTAGAAGTTGGTTCACTCCTGCTAGTGTGCACTCACAGTGAGAGGCTGCTGGTAGAAGTTGGTCCACTTCTGCTAGTGTGCACTCACAGTGAGAGGTTGCTGGTAGAAGTTGGTCCACTCCTGCCAGTGTGCACTCGCAGTGAGAGGCTGCTGGTAGAAGTTGGTTCACTCCTGCCAGTGTGCACTCACAGTGAGAGGCTGCTGGTAGAAGTTGGTTCACTCCTGCCAGTGTGCACTCACAGTGAGAGGCTGCTGGTAGAAGTTGGTCCCCTCCTGCTAGTGTGCACTCACAGTGAGAGGCTGCTGGTAGAAGTTGATCCACTCCTGCTAGTGTGCACTCACAGTGAGAGGCTGCTGGTAGAAGTTGGTCCACTCCTGCTAGTGTGCACTCACAGTGAGAGGCTGCTGGTAGAAGTTGGTTCACTCCTGCTAATGTGCACTCACAGTGAGAGGCTGCTGGTAGAAGTTGGTTCACTCCTGCTAGTGTGCACTCACAGTGAGAGGCTGCTGGTAGAAGTTGGTTCACTCCTGCCAGTGTGCACTCACAGTGAGAGGTTGCTGGTAGAAGTTGGTTCACTCCTGCCAATGTGCACTCACAGTGAGAGGCTGCTGGTAGAAGTTGGTCCACTCCTGCCAGTGTGCACTCACAGTGAGAGGCTGCTGGTAGAAGTTGGTTCACTCCTGCCAGTGTGCACTCACAGTGAGAGGCTGCTGGTAGAAGTTGGTCCACTCCTGCTAGTGTGCACTTACAGTGAGAGGCTGCTGGTAGAAGTTGGTCCACTCCTGCTAGTGTGCACTCACAGTGAGAGGCTGCTGGTAGAAGTTGGTCCACTCCTGCCAGTGTGCACTCACAGTGAGAGGCTGCTGGTAGAAGTTGGTTCACTCCTGCCAGTGTGCACTCACAGTGAGAGGCTGCTGGTAGAAGTTGGTTCACTCCTGCCAGTGTGCACTCACAGTGAGAGGCTCTGGTAGAAGTTGGTTCACTCCTGCTAGTGTGCACTCACAGTGAGAGGCTGCTGGTAGAAGTTGGTTCACTCCTGCCAGTGTGCACTCACAGTGAGAGGCTGCTGAAGTGGTAGAAGTTGGTCCACTCCTGCCAGTGTGCACTCACAGTGAGAGGCTGCTGGTAGAAGTTGGTCCACTCCTGCCAGTGTGCACTCACAGTGAGAGGCTGCTGGTAGAAGTTGGTCCACTCCTGCCAGTGTGCACTCACAGTGAGAGGCTGCTGGTAGAAGTTGGTCCACTCCTGCTAGTGTGCACTCACAGTGAGAGGCTGCTGGTGGAAGTTGGTTCACTCCTGCCAGTGTGCATTCACAGTGAGAGGCTGCTGGTAGAAGTTGGTTCACTCCTGCTAGTGTGCACTCACAGTGAGAGGCTGCTGGTAGAAGTTGGTCCACTCCTGCCAGTGTGCACTCACAGTGAGAGGCTGCTGGTAGAAGTTGGTCCACTCCTGCTAGTGTGCACTCACAGTGAGAGGCTGCTGGTAGAAGTTGGTTCACTCCTGCCAGTGTGCACTCACAGTGAGAGGCTGCTGTTAGAAGTTGGTCCACTCCTGCCAGTGTGCACTCACAGTGAGAGGCTGCTGGTAGAAGTTGGTCCACTCCTGCTAGTGTGCACTCACAGTGAGAGGCTGCTGATAGAAGTTGGTCCACTCCTGCCAGTGTGCACTCACAGTGAGAGGCTGCTAGTAGAAGTTGGTTTACTCCTGCCAGTGTGCACTCACAGTGAGAGGCTGCTGGTAGAAGTTGGTCCACTCCTGCCAGTATGCACTCACAGTGAGAGGCTGCTGAAGTGGTAGAAGTTGGTCCACTCCTGCCAGTGTGCACTCACAGTGAGAGGCTGCTGGTAGAAGTTGGTCCACTCCTGCCAGTGTGCACTCACAGTGAGAGGCTGCTGGTAGAAGTTGGTCCACTCCTGCTAGTGTGCACTCACAGTGAGAGGCTGCTGGTGGAAGTTGGTTCACTCCTGCCAGTGTGCATTCACAGTGAGAGGCTGCTGGTAGAAGTTGGTTCACTCCTGCTAGTGTGCACTCACAGTGAGAGGCTGCTGGTAGAAGTTGGTCCACTCCTGCCAGTGTGCACTCACAGTGAGAGGCTGCTGGTAGAAGTTGGTCCACTCCTGCTAGTGTGCACTCACAGTGAGAGGCTGCTGGTAGAAGTTGGTTCACTCCTGCCAGTGTGCACTCACAGTGAGAGGCTGCTGTTAGAAGTTGGTCCACTCCTGCCAGTGTGCACTCACAGTGAGAGGCTGCTGGTAGAAGTTGGTCCACTCCTGCTAGTGTGCACTCACAGTGAGAGGCTGCTGATAGAAGTTGGTCCACTCCTGCCAGTGTGCACTCACAGTGAGAGGCTGCTAGTAGAAGTTGGTTTACTCCTGCCAGTGTGCACTCACAGTGAGAGGCTGCTGGTAGAAGTTTGTCCACTCCTGCCAGTATGCACTCACAGTGAGAGGCTGCTGGTAGAAGTTGGTCCACTCCTGCTAGTGTGCACTCACAGTGAGAGGATGCTGGTATAAGTTGGTTCACTCCTGCCAGTGTGCACTCACAGTGAGAGGCTGCTGGTAGAAGTTGGTCCACTCCTGCCAGTGTGCACTCACAGTGAGAGGCTGCTGGTAGAAGTTGGTTCACTCCTGCCAGTGTGCACTCACAGTGAGAGGCTGCTGGTAGAAGTTGGTCCACTCCTGCCAGTGTGTACTCACAGTGAGAGGCTGCTGGTAGAAGTTGGTCCACTCCTGCCAGTGTGCACTCACAGTGAGAGGCTGCTGGTAGAAGTTGGTCCACTCCTGCTAGTGTGCACTCACAACTCACAGTGAGAGGCTGCTGGTAGAAGTTGGTCCACTCCTGCCAGTGTGCACTCACAGTGAGAGGCTGCTGGTAGAAGTTGGTCCACTCCTGCCAGTGTGCACTCACAGTGAGAGGCTGCTGGTAGAAGTTGGTCCACTCCTGCCAGTGTGCACTCACAGTGAGAGGCTGCTGGTAGAAGTTGGTCCACTCCTGCCAGTGTGCACTCACAGTGAGAGGCTGCTGGTAGAAGTTGGTCCACTCCTGCCAGTGTGCACTCACAGTGAGAGGCTGCTGGTAGAAGTTGGTCCACTCCTGCTAGTGTGCACTCACAGTGAGAGGCTGCTGGTAGAAGTTGGTCCACTCCTGCTAGTGTGCACTCACAGTGAGAGGCTGCTGGTAGAAGTTGGTTCACTCCTGCCAGTGTGCACTCACAGTGAGAGGCTGCTGGTAGAAGTTGGTTCACTCCTGCCAGTGTGCACTCACAGTGAGAGGCTGCTGGTAGAAGTTGGTTCACTCCTGCCAGTGTGCACTCACAGTGAGAGGCTGCTGGTAGAAGTTGGTTCACTCCTGCCAGTGTGCACTCACAGTGAGAGGCTGCTGGTAGAAGTTGGTTCACTCCTGCCAGTGTGCACTCACAGTGAGAGGCTGCTGGTAGAAGTTGGTCCACTCCTGCCAGTGTGCACTCACAGTGAGAGGCTGCTGGTAGAAGTTGGTCCACTCCTGCTAGTGTGCACTCACAGTGAGAGGCTGCTGGTAGAAGTTGGTTCACTCCTGCCAGTGTGCACTTACAGTGAGAGGCTGCTGGTAGAAGTTGGTCCAATCCTGCTAGTGTGCACTCACAGTGAGAGGCTGCTGGTAGAAGTTGGTCCACTCCTGCTAGTTTGCACTCACAGTGAGAGGCTGCTGGTAGAAGTTGGTTCACTCCTGCCAGTGTGCACTCACAGTGAGAGGCTGCTGGTAGAAGTTGGTCCAATCCTGCTAGTGTGCACTCACAGTGAGAGGCTGCTGGTAGAAGTTGGTTCACTCCTGCCAGTGTGCACTCACAGTGAGAGGCTGCTGGTAGAAGTTGGTTCACTCCTGCCAGTGTGCACTCACAGTGAGAGGCTGCTGGTAGAAGTTGGTTCACTCCTGCCAGTGTGCACTCACAGTGAGAGGCTGCTGGTAGAAGTTGGTTCACTCCTGCCAGTGTGCACTCACAGTGAGAGGCTGCTGGTAGAAGTTGGTTCACTCCTGCCAGTGTGCACTCACAGTGAGAGGCTGCTGGTAGAAGTTGGTCCACTCCTGCCAGTGTGCACTCACAGTGAGAGGCTGCTGGTAGAAGTTGGTCCACTCCTGCTAGTGTGCACTCACAGTGAGAGGCTGCTGGTAGAAGTTGGTTCACTCCTGCCAGTGTGCACTTACAGTGAGAGGCTGCTGGTAGAAGTTGGTCCAATCCTGCTAGTGTGCACTCACAGTGAGAGGCTGCTGGTAGAAGTTGGTCCACTCCTGCTAGTTTGCACTCACAGTGAGAGGCTGCTGGTAGAAGTTGGTTCACTCCTGCCAGTGTGCACTCACAGTGAGAGGCTGCTGGTAGAAGTTGGTCCAATCCTGCTAGTGTGCACTCACAGTGAGAGGCTGCTGGTAGAAGTTGGTCCACTCCTGCCAGTGTGCACTCACAGTGAGAGGCTGCTGGTAGAAGTTGGTTCACTCCTGCTAGTGTGCACTCACAGTGAGAGGCTGCTGGTAGAAGTTGGTTCACTCCTGCCAGTGTGCACTCACAGTGAGAGGCTGCTGGTAGAAGTTGGTCCACTCCTGCCAGTGTGCTCTCACAGTGAGAGGCTGCTGGTAGAAGTTGGTCCACTCCTGCCAGTGTGCACTCACAGTTAGAGGCTGCTGGTAGAAGTTGACTAAGTTGGTGTAGTATGCAGGCTACAAGTGAATGGAGCAATCGGAAGTTAAATGGGAGAATTTTATTGCTGTGCTAGAGGACTATGCAATGGTGTCTAATAATGGGCCACCACGGAGCGTGCTGAGAGTGGAGTGCAGCTTTCTGTGGTGCAGAGATGATGGAAGCTTGTGGTGATCAAGCAGCAGCTGCAAGTCACCGATTTAGCTGCAAGTTTAGGGAGGGGCCAAACAGGAAGCTTTGCTGTGTGAACATAGAGTGCATGCACTGATTACAGTTGGCATAGGCAGAGAAAGAGGACTTGTTTTGTGCACCAACTTTCTGAGATATAATAGCTTAATGTGGACAACAAGCCTTTAAATGAATACTAGTGTTTAATATTTTTAGTATAGCTTGGGCTATTTACTGAGGGTTGGGGTGGAGGGAGGAGTTATATAGAATGGGATGAGGATTATTGGCCTTATGTGTTTAATATTCTCCAGGCCAACAAGTGCTATAGGAAGCCAAAGCAACTCGGAGAAGGAGGCCATACCTAACGAAGCAATGGAGTCTCCTGTTGTTAAGATTGACCGAGGAGAGTCTACGTCTACAACAACTTCCCCCGGAGAAACAGGTGGGGCCAACTCTCTTGTGGAGATGCCCATGGAAAGCAGCCTTGTTCCTGGTGGTGATGCACTTACAAGCTCTGCCACTGCTGCCACTGCAATGCAGAAGAGACAGCACAAGAAGCTGCACATGTTCAGAGGGACAGAGAACGCAGTTGCAGTGCAGCTGTTTGCCATTGATGAGAAGTATGAGATGAGGTGAGTGCATGGAGATATGCTATTCACAAGTCTGTCTGACAGATGCCATGTCTTTGCAGGTCTATAGACCTACTACCAATGGTCTTCCAACTCTTCCCTGTGAGATACACCATCACTGGATATTGTGACTTGGTGCATTCAGCATTTCTTTGTCTTTTATTCTGCACAGGATCGCGACTTTCTCGTCCTCTCTCAACCTCATTCTCTCCCAGAGTTCCCCTTGCTGACCTGTTTCTCTGTATAACCATGTCTCATAATACTTCATGAGTTTACCTCTCTGTTATGTGTGTGATGTGTGTGGTGTGTGTGACTGTGTATATGCATGACGTGACGTGTGTGTGCGTGTACATGCATGGTGTCTATGTGTGTGTATGGTGTGTGTGTGTGATGTTTATGTGTATGTGTGTGACATGTGTACTTCTCCAGCGAGTATTGCCAAAACCCGGCGTGGTGGTAACTCAGGACCTCTACTCACTCCACAAGTGTAGTCTGCTGCAGTAAGCAATTTTTCATGCTTACCTTCGAGTGTGCCACTTCTCAAGGCTTATACCAAAGACTACCTAGAGCATTGCAGAAGCTGCTAGAATGTAGCTTCCTCCTCTCTTCCTCCCTCTCTCCTTCAACCTTCCCTCCTATCTTCCATCCATTTTCTTTCTTTCCGGCCCATCCCTTCTCCCCCATCTCCTCTCCTTCCATTCTCCCACTCTCCTCCCAACTTCCTCCCCTCTCCCCATCCCCTCTCCCTCTCTCCACATCTCCCTTCCCATTTCCTCCTCACCCCCGTCATTTCTCTCTCCAGTTCCTTCTCTGTTGCACTTGCGACCATGTCCGACCTAGACGGTGTGGTGAAGCTAACGTCTGACCTGAGTGGTAGCACAGAGCTGATGGAGGATATGCAGAGATACTTGAAAGCCAAAAGGGACCCCCTTTCTGAAGGCTCCACGCCCATCTCTGTCCTTGTGGCCAAGTGCTACCACCAGGTGGTGGGTGTGGCAGTCCTGAGAGAGGAAGAGGTAGGCACCATCTTACCTCCCCTTCTTCCCCACGTATGCTTTACTTTGTCTTGCTGGTATCTTAGGACATACGCTACATTCGCACCCACTTCAATATTGAGGACTTTATCTACTTTGACTATCATAGCCCTTCTAGCCATGCACACATCCATCACTTCATCCTCAACCCAGTATTTGCTCCCTACAGCAAGCACTTCATCAAGGCAAGTACAACAGAGAGGATTATTTTCAAAGGATTAAATATTTACAGTACAGAAGGATTCCGAGGGGGGAATATTCATGGCTTGTGTAGCGTAGAGTGGAAGCCACACCCTGCTATGTACTGCTCTTCTATTCGTGGATCCCAACCGAGAAAACTGTGAATATTTAACGCCTTGAAAATGCTCCTCTATACAGTCCATACAGCTACAACACATAGTAGTAGTCTTAATGCGCTGTCTTAACTTATGCCGACGTTCTGTCTCTAGGAGTGCCTTCGCTTATCCTACAAGAGCTGTCTCTACTTCCCACTGTATCCTGGCTTTGAGAGTGAGCCCAGCAGGCCACACTCCATCATCACTGCTCTCTCACACATGGTGCCCATCAAGTAAGCATGCTCTACACCTCCGGGCCTGGGCTAGGCTAGGGAGGGGCAGGGCTCAGCTGTGGCCCAGTTAGGGAGGGGTAGGGCTTGGCTGTTGCTCAGTTAGGGAGGGTCAGGGCCAGTTAGGGAGAGGCAGGGTTTAGCTGTGGCCCAGTTAGGGAGAGGCAGGGCTCGATCAGCTAGGCAGGAGTAGGGCTTAGCTAGGGTTCAGCTAGGGAGGGGCAGGGCTTAGCTAGGGTTCAGCTAGGGATGGGCAGGGCTTAGCTAGGGTTCAGCTAGGGATGGGCAGGGCTTAGCTAGAGCTCAGCTAGGGAGGGGCAGGGCTTAGCTAGGGTTCAGGGCAGGGCTTAGCTAGAGCTCAGCTAGGGATGGGCAGGGCTTAGCTAGGGTTCAGCTAGGGATGGGCAGGGCTTAGCTAGGGTTCAGCTAGGGATGGGCAGGGCTTAGCTAAGGTTCAGCTGGGAGGAGCAGGATGGGATTTGGCTAGAGAGGGCAAAGACTCAGCTGAGGCTCAGTTCAGGAGGGCTCATCTGGGACTCAGCTAGGGAGGGACATGGCTCAGCTGGGTGGCTGAGTTAAGGAGTGGCAGGGCTAGAACTAGGGTAGGGATCAGCTAGAGAGAGGCAGAATTAGCTGCAGAGAATCAACCAAGGTGAGTCTTCACTCAGAATTATGAGAGTAGGTCTATCTACTAGAGTCTTGCAGTAACTGGGTTAAAACTGTTGATACATATGATAATCATTACCTTCACTCCTCTAGAGCTCGCCGTCAGATAGTATATCCCGTGGAGAGCCTGGGAGTCAATGCTCCACTAGAAGAGGTGCTGGCAGACAAGCCTGTCTATGCTCTGTACCATACCAACAGAAAACTCACTTATGAGCCAAAGGCAAGCTCATGTTCATAAACATTGGGAATGGAATCTTTTGTTTTCACCTCCTCTTATAAAACATTGATGTGATGTGTGTGTGCATGTGTGTGTGTATGTGCATTTGTGTGTCTGACCATGTGTGTGGGTGGGTGTGGGTGTGCCCCCATGTATAGCTATGAGTTATAGTGACACGCATCATTTTATTTCAAATTTGGTTCTTGGAAGAAAAAAAACACTATACTCACTGCAGTATTTTCATATAGATGCAGCATTAGATATTCTCCCCTATTCCACTCTGCTTATCTAATGCTCTACTGCGCAGTAGTCATTAACTACCATCTTCCAAGCAAAATGGCAACATATTCCAAGACAGCAGAATCAGAAGATGAAGCAGTTAAGTAATTTATTGACAGCACTAAAGCTATAAATACTGCCAAGAAAACTGAAAGTGGCTTAAATGTGTGGTATTAGCGACCTACAGAGTGACCGTTACATGAAGTATAGTAATTATTATGAGTGTATCAGGGTACAGAATAAACAATGTTGTGGAATATGGCGAGGCATTTCACTCACAAGTTGTATTTTTATTCACCTTCTGATGAAAATATGGGCACATGCTCGTGAAATATCTCACCACATTCTATTCTGACTCGTGCCAATAAGGTATTTTTGGCACGGGTAGTATCATGTAGGTATATAATTGAATTTTTGCTGAATGTGAATGCTTGCAATATAATATAGTATGTCTATAAACTAGAGAGAGAGAGTGCTATTTACCAAGTCTGTGCTGAATAATGGCTATAAACTAGAAAGAGGGCCTTTTTAATTTATAAATCCTGTGCTAAGGATATAAAAGGTTCCGTAGGTGATGGTACCTATATACACAAACACATGAAAGAGTCCAGTTCTTGCAGAAGCAGAGTATTTGGTTATTGCGTGTTTTTCCACATCCTTGCCCTACAAATTGAGCACATGTTATTCTGACATGACATGCATGTATATGTCATGCCCCTTTCCTCTCTGCGCCCCATCAGATCCATGTGAATGCACGCGTGGTGGTGGTGGGTGCCTCCGACACTGCAATCTCCTTCCTGGAGGCACTGCTCTTCTCCCCACACCTTCACTTCACCAACCTCACACTACTCTCACCTCACAGCTTCACTCCTCCCACCACATGCCCAGCCACTACCATGAAGCACCACCATCACCATGACCACCACCACCAGCAGCACCACCAGCACCCAGTCACATCATATTCCATGTGCTACACGAAGGACCAGTACACACAGCTGGGTCTCAATACTTGGGTCAACACAGTCAAGGGAAAGCTGGTAGCTCTGGACAGGTGAGAGCAACCCTTCTGCTATCATTCCTGGCACAGTGAGAGCCACACTGCAACTCTAGTTCAAAGATGCAAGTGTTGTCACAGTTAAGATAGAGAGCACAATCTTTAATAAGAGTTGAGTCTGACAAGTGTTCCGTATCGTACTGTGCCTAGGCCAGGAAAGTTCTGAATTATATCCATGAGAGATCAGAATGACTGAAATCCTACCTGCATGAGTGCATGTGTGGTCACTGAGTGTGTGTCTATATGCATGCTGCAGTTCCATCATATGAAAATATTGACAACAACCAATGCGCACTTCACATTGATGACAGGGGCTTATTTAATAATACCTACGTACATATTATAGCTAGGGCTGTTATGTGCGAAGTGGCACATTACCCTATTTGCATCTCATACGAGGTTCTTGTGAGTCTGTGTGCGTCAGCAGTGACTGAGGGAAGACATTTTCAAACGCCAGGAAAAAATTACCAGGTTGACAGCGAAGGGGTGTGGTTAAGTGTGTACAGGGAGAGTATCCATGGAAAATAATATAAATGACACCTCCCAGGAGCGATTCCTCCATCCTCAGGGACAGGATTAGCAAAACACATTTTTTCCAGGTAGCCTTTAATGTTGTTGCATGGAGTGTATATACAATATGCAAGCAGATTCTGGTCCAGGTATCCACTAGAGAGCTTCCTGTGCCAGTTGTGTTGGCTGACATTTTTAAAGTACAAAAGATATTCACCCAACAAACATTTAGTCCAGCGAGAGCAATCCAACCTTCAACTCTTAGTGCACCATTCACTCCATTGCTTTTTACAACACAAGTTGACGTCTTCCTGTCCCCCCCCCCCCCCCCCCCACACACACACAGACCTGAGCAATGCTTGAGTGTTGAGTGCGGTGATGAAACTTGCCTGGTCCAATATGACTACTTGGTGTTGTGCATGGGGACCCAATATCAGCTGCCCCCCGATGTAGGCTTGCCGCCACTCCCTAGACAAGCCAACATCTTCACCATCAATGATGCTCATGAGAAGGACTACCTCCTACACTGGGTGAAGGACAAGTACCTCTCCAAGCCTCTGGGTGAGCAGGGGAGGGGGGAAGTGACGGGCAATATTTGAATTGAGGGGATAATGATGTTCACACTCCAGTACTTTAGAATACTTAATTGTATGGGCACAATATCATGTTTATATTCTATATAAGTATAAGTATGTGAGAATGCTTAAAAATGAAATGATTTATAATAGGAATTCTAAAGCATAATATTTGGACCAAGAGAGAGAGAGAGCTGTGCTAAGCATTAACATATATAGCTCTTTCCTTGCAAGTGATTTTAGTGTCCAGAGAAAGATCTCTCTTCAGAATGATAGTAGGTGTGAGTAGGTATTGGCTAATGATAGTAGGTGTGAGTAGGTATTGGCTAATGATAGTAGGTGTAGGTAGGTATTGGCTAATGATAGTAGGTGTGAGTAGGTATTGGCTAATGATAGTAGGTGTGAGTAGGTATTGTCTAATGATAGTAGGTATGATAGTAGGTGTGAGTAGGTATTGGCTAATGATAGTAGGTGCGAGTAGGTATTGGCTAATGATAGTAGGTGTGAGTAGGTATTGGCTAATGATAGTAGGTGTGGGTAGGTATTGGCTAATGATAGTAGGTGTGGGTAGGTATTGGCTACTGATAGTAGGTGTGAGTAGGTATTGGCTAATGATAGTAGGTGTGAGTAGGTATTGGCTAATGATAGTAGGTGTGGGTGGGTATTGGCTACTGATAGTAGGTGTGGGTAGGTATTGGCTAATGATAGTAGGTGTGAGTAGGTATTGGCTAATGATAGTAGGTGTGAGTAGGTATTGGCTAATGATAGTAGGTGTGAGTAGGTATTGGCTAATGATAGTAGGTGTGGGTAGGTATAGGTATTGGCTAATGATAGTAGGTGTGGGTAGGTATTGGCTAATGATAGTAGGTGTGGGTGGGTATTGGCTAATGATAGTAGGTGTGGGTAGGCATTGGCTAATGATAGTAGGTGTGAAGGCATTGGCTAATGATAGTAGGTGTGAGTAGGTATTGGCTAATGATAGTAGGTGTGAGTAGGTATTGGCTAATGATAGTAGGTGTGAAGGCATTGGCTAATGATAGTAGGTGTGGGTAGGTATTGGCTAATGATAGTAGGTGTGAGTATGTATTGGCTAATGATAGCAGGTGTGGGTAGGTATTGGCTAATGATAGTAGGTGTGGGTAGGAATTGGCTAATGATAGCAGGTGTGGGTAGGTATTGGCTAATGATAGTAGGTGTGGGTAGGAATTGGCTAATGATAATAGGTGTGGGTAGGAATTGGCTAATGATAGTAGGTGTGGGTAGGTATTGGCTAATGATAGTAGGTGTGGGTAGGTATTGGCTAATGATAGTAGGTGTGAGTAGGTATTGGCTAATGATAGTAGGTGTGGGTAGGTATTGGCTAATGATAGTAGGTGTGAGTAGGTATTGGCTAATGATAGTAGGTGTGGGTGGGTATTGGCTAATGATAGTAGGTGTGGGTGGGTATTGGCTAATGATAGTAGGTGTGAGTAGGTATTGGCTAATGATAGTAGGTGTGGGTAGGTATTGGCTAATGATAGTAGGTGTGGGTAGGCATTGGCTAACGATAGTAGGTGTGAGTAGGTATTGGCTAATGATAGTAGGTGTGAGTAGGTATTGGCTAATGATAGTAGGTGTGAGTAGGTATTGGCTAATGATAGTAGGTGTGGGTAGGTATTGGCTAATGATAGTAGGTGCGGGTAGGTCTTGGCTAATGATAGTAGGTGTGGGTGGGTATTGGCTAATGATAGTAGGTGTGAGTAGGTATTGGCTAATGATAGTAGGTGTGGGTAGGTATTGGCTAATGATAGTAGGTGTGAGTAGGTATTGGCTAATGATAGCAGGTGTGGGTAGGTATTGGCTAATGATAGTAGGTGTGAGTAGGTATTGGCTAATGATAGTAGGTGTGGGTAGGTATTGGCTAATGATAGTAGGTGTGGGTGGGTATTGGCTAATGATAGTAGGTGTGGGTAGGTATTGGCTAATGATAGTAGGTGTGGGTAGGTATTGCTAATGATAGTAGGTGTGGGTAGGTCTTGGCTAATGCTAGTAGGTGTGGGTGGGTATTGGCTAATGATAGTAGGTGTGAGTAGGTATTGGCTAATGATAGTAGGTGTGGGTAGGTATTGGCTAATGATAGTAGGTGTGGGTAGGTATTGGCTAATGATAGTAGGTGTGGGTAGGTCTTGGCTAATGATAGTAGGTTGGGTAGGTATTGGCTAATGATAGTAGGTTGGGTAGGTATTGGCTAATGATAGTAGGTTGGGTAGGTATTGGCTCTGTGACATCCAAGAGTGGACGGCCTTCATATGGGACTCTGATTTTAGAATATTCTCTACAACCAACTTCTAACTCCATGATTCTCTTGCATGGTACTGTGAACAATCAACAGAAACAAATTTTATGCCAATTTTGTGAGTGACCTGGAGAGATCTGTTGATTGCTGACACAAATTAGAGCTTCATCGCACTTTAGCTTGTTACACTCGCTGGAAGTTCAAAGTTGGAACTTTTTAAAATTAACTGTTCAACACGAGGGGCCTTCATTATCTCATGTTCACTGACCCAACACTGACCCAACCCAATCTCTTTATATAGCACAAGAAAAATAGCACAAGAAAAATATCATCTTTTGGCAATAAAATTTCTTACATGATGGTAGGGGAAGGAATGGATAATAGAGGTGGGGTCTTTAAAATGTACCTCGGTTAAAATACAAGGTATCATGTAAGGACATTACTTTCCCAGTGACATCACTCTAGCATCCTGTTTTGCACTAGCATCCTGTTTTACACTAGCATCCTGTTTTATACTAACATCCTGTTTTACACCAACATCCTGTTTTACACTAGCATCCTATTTTATACTAGCATCCTAGCATCCTGTTTTATACTAGCATCCTGTTTTACACTAGCATCCTGTTTTACACTAGCATCATTTTTGTACTAGCATCCTGTTTTACACTAGCATCCTGTTTTACACTAGCATCCTATTTTACACTAGCATCCTATTTTACACTAACATCCTGTTTTACACTAGCATCCTGTTTTACACTAGCATCCTGTTTTACACTAGCATCCTATTTTATACTAGCATCCTAGCATCCTGTTTTATACTAGCATCCTGTTTTACACTAGCATCTGTTTTATACTAGCATCCTGTTTTACACTAGCATCCTGTTTTACACTAGCATCATTTTTGTACTAGCATCCTGTTTTACACTAGCATCCTGTTTTACACTAGCATCCTGTTTTACACTAGCATCCTGTTTTACACTAGCATCCTGTTTTACACTAGCATCCTGTTTTACACTAGCATCCTGTTTTACACTAGCATCCTGTTTTATACTAGCATCCTGTTTTACACTCTCATCCTGTTTTATACTAGCATCCTGTTTTACACTAGCATCCTGTTTTATACTAGCATCCTGTTTTACACTCGCATCCTGTTTTATACTAGCATCCTATTTTACACTAGCATCCTGTTTTACACTAACATCCTGTTTTATACTAGCATCCTATTTTACACTAGCATCCTGTTTTACACTAGCATCCTGTTTTACACTAGCATCCTGTTTTACACTAGCATCCTGTTTTACACTAGCATCCTGTTTTACACTAATATCCTGTTTTACACTAGCATCCTGTTTTACACTTGCATCCTGTTTTATATTAGCACCTATTTTACTAGCATCCTGTTTTACACTAGCACCTTGTTTTGCACTAGCATCATGTTTTACACTAGCATCCTGTTTTATATTAGCATCCTGGTTACACTAGCATCCTGTTTTATGCGGTGCTATTGTCTTCATTACAGATAACCTAGTGATCTATGGCAACAACGTGGATGCCTATGCCGTCCTACAGGCCATGCTTGACTGTGGTGTCAGTCCTGATAACCTTGTCCTGACCTTCCCAGGAAAATGCTCAATCTCTTCCAACCCAATAGTTACCAGCCGTCTGCGTAAAGCAGTGGAGAGTGCTGGTGTGAGTGTGAAGAGTGAAGTGTGTCTGAAGGGATGTCAAGTGGAAGAAGGACAGTTGGTTGGCCTGCAGTTCCAGAATGAAGAAGGAAACCAGAAAATGTTTGTGGTGACGACCCAAGCTTTGATCTATGTCGATAGGAAGGCAGTCGACCCACAATCCTTTATCGGTACACACACACTCACACATACACACACACACACACATACGCACACACACATGCATACACACACACACATGCACACTCATACTCACACATATGCACACACACTCACATGCATACACACACACACACTCATACATTAATACATCACACTATTGTGTGCAAGATCAGTTCTGGGAAGAGGGTTAGATCTACTTTGATGTGGAATGTGAGGGGTTCACACTATCATTATTAACTTTGATGTGGAATGTGAGGGATTCACACTATCATTATGTGAAATGTGATGGGGTTCACACTACCATTATTAACTTTGATGTGGAATTTGAGGGGTTCACACTATCATTATTAACTTTGATGTGGCATGTGAGGGGTTTAACACTATCATTTATTATTAACTTTGATGTGGAATGTGAGGGGTTCACACTATCATTATTAACTTTGATGTGGAATGTGAGGGGTTCACACTCATTATTAACTTTGATGTGGAATGTGAGGGATTCACACTATCATTATGTGGAATGTGAGGGGTTCACACTATCATTATTAACTTTGATGTGGCATGTGAGGGGTTCACACTATCATTATTAACTTTGATGTGGAATGTGAGGGGTTCACACTCATTTAACTTTGATGTGGAATGTGAGGGGTTCACACTATCATTATTAACTGATGTGGAATGTGAGGGGTTCACACTATCATTATTAACTTTGATGTGGAATGTGAGGGGTTCACACTATCATTATTAACTGATGTGGAATGTGAGGGGTTCACACTATCATTATTAACTTTGATGTGGAATGTGAGGGGTTCACACTATCATTATTAACTGATGTGGAATGTGAGGGGTTCACACTATCATTATTAACTTTGATGTGGAATGTGAGGGGTTCACACTATCATTATTAACTTTAATGTGGAATGTGAATGTCTTCACATTATCGGCTGAGAGATGATGGAATGTGGGAAGAGGTGCTTACATCAGGTGTGTTTTTATCTACAAATGAAGACCATCCTACACTCCTTGCCAGTACGAGGCCACCCTCCTCACCACCTCACATCACAAAGTTGAAGCACTGCACACAATTAATCCATGCATGATCCTACACAGAAATAGCCCAGCATAGAGTAGGGAATGCATAGAGTGGGGAATGCATAGAGTAGGGAATGCATAGAGTGGGGAATGCATAGAGTGGGGAATGCATAGAGTGGGGAATGCATAGAGTGGGGAATGCATAGAGTGGGGAATGCATAGAGTAGGGAATGCACAGAGTAGGGAATGCACAGAGTAGGGAATGCACAGAGTAGGGAATGCACAGAGTAGGGAATGCACAGAGTAGGGAATGCACAGAGTAGGGAATGCACAGAGTAGGGAATGCATAGAGTAGGGAATGCATAGAGTAGGGAATGCACAGAGTAGGGAATGCACAGAGTAGGGAATGCACAGAGTAGGGAATGCACAGAGTAGGGAATGCACAGAGTAGGGAATGCACAGAGTAGGGAATGCACAGAGTAGGGAATGCACAGAGTAGGGAATGCACAGAGTAGCGAATGCACAGAGTAGGGAATGCACAGAGTAGGGAATGCACAGAGTAGGGAATGCACAGAGTAGGGAATGCATAGAGTAGGGAATGCACAGAGTAGGGAATGCACAGAGTAGGGAATGCACAGAGTAGGGAATGCATAGAGTAGGGAATGCATAGAGTAGGGAATGCATAGAGTAGGGAATGCATAGAGTAGAGAATGCACAGAGTAGGGATTGCACAGAGTAGGGAATGCACAGAGTAGGGAATGCACAGAGTAGGGAATGCACAGAGTAGGGAATGCACAGAGTAGGGAATGCACAGAGTAGGGAATGCACAGAGTAAGGAATGCACAGAGTAGGGAATGCACAGAGTAGGGAATGCATAGAGTAGGGAATGCATAGAGTAGGGAATGCATAGAGTAGGGAATGCATAGAGTAGGGAATGCACAGAGTAGGGAATGCACAGAGTAGGGAATGCACAGAGTAGGGAATGCATAGAGTAGGGAATGCACAGAGTAGGGAATGTATAGAGTAGGGAAAGCATAGAGTAGGGAATGTATAGAGTAGGGAAAGCATAGAGTAGGGAATGCATAGAGTAGGGAATGCATAGAGTAGGGAATGCATAGAGTAGGGAATGCATAGAGTAGGGAATGTATAGAGTAGGGAAAGCATAGAGTAGGGAATGCATAGAGTAGGGAATGCACAGAGTAGGGAATGCATAGAGTAGGGAATGCATAGAGTATGGAATGCATAGAGTAGGGAATGCACAGAGTAGGGAATGTATAGAGTAGGGAATGCATAGAGTAGGGAATGCATAGAGTATGGAATGCATAGAGTAGGGAATGCATAGAGTAGGGAATGCACAGAGTAGGGAATGTATAGAGTAGGGAATGTATAGAGTAGGGAAAGCATAGAGTAGGGAATGCACAGAGTAGGGAATGCATAGAGTAGGGAATGTATAGAGTAGGGAAAGCATAGAGTAGGGAATGCATAGAGTAGGGAATGCATAGAGTAGGGAATGTATAGAGTAGGGAAAGCATAGAGTAGGGAATGCATAGAGTAGGGAATGCACAGAGTAGGGAATGCATAGAGTAGGGAATGCATAGAGTATGGAATGCATAGAGTAGGGAATGCACAGAGTAGGGAATGTATAGAGTAGGGAATGCATAGAGTAGGGAATGCATAGAGTAGGGAATGCATAGAGTATGGAATGCATAGAGTAGGGAATGCACAGAGTAGGGAATGTATAGAGTAGGGAATGCACAGAGTAGGGAATGCACGGAGTAGGGAATGCACGGAGTAGGGAATGCATAGAGTAGGGAATGCATAGAGTAGGGAATGCATAGAGTAGGGAATGTATAGAGTAGGGAATGCACAGAGTAGGGAATGCACAGAGTAGTGAATGCATAGAGTAGGGTATGCACAGAGTCGGGAATGCACAGAGTAGGGAATGCACAGAGTAGGGAATGCATAGAGTAGGGAATGCATAGAGTAGGGAATGTATAGAGTAGGGAATGCACAGAGTAGGGAATGCACAGAGTAGGGAATGCATAGAGTAGGGAATGCACAGAGTAAAGAATGCATAGAGTAGGGAATGCACAGAGTAGGGTATGCACAGAGTAGGGAATGCACAGAGTAGGGAATGTATAGGGAAGGTCAAGTGTAAGGAATGTCAGGTATTGTAGATGGACTTTATGGCTGACTTGAGAGACTTTCTTGTCATGGTTTCTGTGCATCATCTGGTGTTACACTTGTTTGGCCTGCCCCTCCCTCGGACAGCTCTGAACAAGGCTTGTCTTGTGATGGACAAGAAGTTGGTGATAACTGCTGCCCATGCTACCAACGACCCGCTCATATTTGCTGCCGGGCCACTCACAAAGTTCTCACGGCGCTACAGAGCTGAGGAATGGTGAGAGACTTACACTATCACTCTTAACCATCTTTGCAGGTTCAATCTCTTTCTTCTCATTTCCTTATGGAAGCAGTTAATAGGCACGCACAGTGTGAGCAGCAGTTAATTAGTATGACAGGCACACACATGTGTGACCATCTCCTGCTTATAGGTTGGGTTGTGGGTCCATCTCCTCTGAAGAACCTGCATAGTACTCATATAATTTAGTTAGAAAAACGTAGAATTATTTGGTCAGCATTACCTGTTGTGTCCATTCTCTAAACCGCTGATTTTCTCAGATTTTAGTTAGAAGTGGTGCACTGAACAACAGCTTTTGTACTGACAGTTTTGCCTATTATGTTTGTGCAGCATGGGACTAAATGCATTGGAACTGTACAGGAAGCGACTAACTTCCTGTCATTAGTATTCATATAGCAACATTTTAGCCCTTATTATCATGTTTAGTAAAACTTAAAATGACATACACCACACTTATTGTAGGAGCCATGCAAATTACAGTTCACATGAAGTGGGAGAGAGGCTTGCTCATACAATGCTGTCCAAGCTGGACCCCAGCGCAGGATTCTGGGAGGAGGAGGAGGACCCAACAGACACATATGCCGACCTTCTGCCATTCTTTGCCCAGCCCAAGTGCACAGGGGCTTACCTACCAGGTCTGTATCTAGTCTTATGTGAGATGTAGGTTAGAACTACCATACTTGCTGGTCCAAGTTGAAGATAGTCTAGTTTTATGTGGATGTAGGTCGACTATCATATTTGCTGTAAGTTGAAGGTTTGAGACACCCAAATTTGGGTGATGACTTACTCTCTACATGCGCACACAAAAAATCTCGATCAAGGGTTAATCAATAATGGGCGGAGTCAGTACTTTGAATTCTGATACCAGCCACCAACTAAATATCAGAGGAACCATGTGATTATGGCAATCTTCAAGCTGAAAGTTGTGAAGTTTGCAGACAATTGCATTGCACAGAGTCAGTTCAGCATGCTAGGATTACAAGACAAAAATACCTATTTAAATTAGACGTATATATTGGGGAAACAATAATTAACAAATGTTCACTACATGTATTTAGAGGATAATTCACCTTTTAAAACAATGACAAGTTATAATACAGATTTTAAAATCAGTATAACATTGGTGTGCATTATTTTAAATGGTAACAATTCATTTGTTACCTTTTTTTCCTTAACATGTCTTCTTTCTTGTATAATTTTTTTAATGTATTTAATTTATTCTCCCTACTGCCTCCTTCAAGAAGTTGCTTGGATAAACTAGCTGCTGTTATTTACCACATCCATTACTGACTAGGTACCTACAAAGGTGCAAGAAGGAACATTTTATTTTTGTTGATCAAAAACTGGTCTATTTCTGAAGGCACAGAATAGTAGCCATTACAAGGAACTAAGGCTTTTCTAGACCAGTGTCAGCCTTGCTAGCAAACTGTCTGCATTGTAACATGGCTACTGTGGTTTGTTGGTAACATTACCATGCTGCATAATGTTTTATGAGCCATCGTTGGGAATGTGAGAAGTGCTGCACTCTTAAACAAGACGGCTGACAATAGCAAGTGCCATGCCATTTTGGCCATTGGTCACTTCCAGAGCTTGAAGTCGTGTGTTTTTTCCCCGGAAAAATCACCTTAAACCATATTTCATCAGGATTATGATGGGGGCTAGCCTTCATCAGGATTAATGATGGAGGCTAGATTCTCTAGCATTCATCAGGAATAATGATGGAGGCTAGATGCTCTAGCCTTCAACAGCCAGGCTGTAGCAACCACTACGGCCGCTCCGGTTTTGGCCACACCAAATTTCAAGCCAAGCTATAAAATAATAATAATAATAATAATAATAATAAATAATAATTAAAAAATAATAATAATAAAATTTAAAAAATTATAATAAATAGAATTATAGGCATGTGGTCCATCGAGTTTGAGTCCTAAAGAAAGGTCATGGCTTCTAGTTCACGAGTAGGTGAGATAGTAGCTGAAAATATCCCTGAGCAGCTTCATCAGCCACGGGCATTTCATTTTCCCAAGCGATCTTTCGGGAAAAAGAATGCAGTTCTGCGTAGTTTTCAGCCAGAGTGGTTCACCAAGTGGCAATTCCTTCACTATGATGAGGCAAAGGATGTTGTTTTTTGCCATGTCTGCCTCATGGCTACAAAGAAACAGATGATGAAGACAGGCTATCTTGACCCAGCCTTTGTGAGTATATAATATAGTTCAAATATAACAAAGAAGGTAGCTTGCTAGCTAGCTATACCACTAGCTAGAACAATTGGTAGTTAGCTAGCTTATATATCTGTAGCATATTAACAATAATTATGGGAAAGTTGTTAGATTAGATGGGTAGTGAGCTAACTAGGTAGGAAGAATATGTAACATTATATTTAAGCACACTGATAAATTTTAATTTAGGTAACTCGTGGGTTTGCTAATTGGAAGGATGGGACTAGAAGTTTCAAAAATCATGAGACCAGTGCTGCTCACCATGAAGCTGTTGATGTGATGATTACTATTCCTTCCACTACTGGGGATGTAGGAGCACTGCTTTCTAGACAATTTGAGGGGGAAAATACACGGGCTCTGTTCCAGATATTTTCATCCATTACGTTTCTGTGTCGTCAAGGTCTTGCTCTGAGAGGCTGAAACAGATGGAAATCTACAGCAATTGTTGAAGATGAAGGCTAAAGAGGATCCCGAGTGGTTAAGAAGGAAGGAGAATGTTTACACAAGCCCTGAAATACAAAATGAAATGATTAAACATATGGGTCTTAAGCTTCTACGAAACTTGGCAACAGAGTTTTGTACTTCTCCTTTTTTGACTATCATGGCTGATGATACTACAGATGCTGCTAATTGTGAACAGGTCACTCTTTTTGTTCGTTGGATTACCGGTGACTTGCAAGTACATGAAGATTTTCTAGGATTATATTCTGTCCCTTCAATCGATGCTGAAATGTTATTTTCAGTGATCAAAGATGTTTTTTTAGATTGAATTTGAGTTTTGAAAGAGTACGTGGTCAGTGCTATGATGGTGCAAGTGCTATGAGCGGTAGCAGGAGTGGTGTTGCAAAGCGAATCAGTGAACTTGAACCAAGGGCCATCTTCACGCATTGTTATGGCCATGCTCTAAACTTGGCTGCCAGTGACACCATTAAGAAATCAAAGGTGATGAAAGATGCATTGGATACTACCCACGAGATTACTAAGCTTATCGAGTATTCTCCACGCAGAGAAGCAATTTTTCGGCCAGGCGAAAGCAATCCTGGTATCAGAGTTCTGTGCCCAACCAGATGGACCATAAAGGCCAATACCATTGCTAGTATCATGAGCAATTTTGAAACTTTGCAATTGACATCGGAGAAGGCTGTCGATGTGATACGAGACACAGCTAGAATCCGTGGAGTATCTGTAATGATGTCAACGTTCAACTACCTATTTGGCAACATACTTGGAGAAATGCTGTTGAAACACACAGATAATCTGAGCAGCACTCTCCAGCACAAGGGTTTCTCAGCTGGCGAGGGTCAGGCAGTTGCTAAAATGACTGTGGAAACCATAAAGCTGCTGAGAAGTGATGAGTCATTTGACCTGTTCTGGTTAAAGGTAAACCAGAGAGCCAACAGTCTTGGTATAGATGAGCCTCAACTACCACGTCGTCAGAAACGTCCTCGAAGATTTGATGACGGTTTATCAGAAGGTGATCATCACGAAAATCCCAAGTCTCTCTACAAGTAGCAATATTACGAAGCAATTGATTTAATTATCAGCTGCATTGAAGATCGATTTGATCAACCTGGGTACAAAGTGTATCACTCATTGGAAACTCTTCTGCTTAAAGCTTGCAAATCAGAAGACTTTGAAAGTGATTTGCAAACTATCTGCCAATTTTACAAAGACGATTTTGACCATGAGCTCTTGCGCACTCAACTTCAGACCTTTACTGTGCACTTTCAACATGTTCAAGAAAAACCAGCAGAACCTGTAGCGTTTTGAGGAAAAACTGTCTGATATCACTCAATATTGTCAAAATGGCTTCATTATGAAACTGTTTCTACTCTTTAAACAACAGAAAACATCTTTTGGTGAGAAATCTCTCCTTTTTAACCGAAATAAGCTCTATTTTGCTCCTATTGGCAATGGAGTCTGTTTCAAGAAACGATACTGAAGGTTCACTCTATCGTTGGCGGCCATTTTGAAAATCGCGCTGCCATTTTTGTTGTGGGTCAAATTAGCGATGTCCCTATAGCCAATAATGTTTTAAAATGTATACTCTGACTGTGCACAAAGTTTCATGCTTTTATCGTAAAAGGCACAATTCATCACTATGAAGCAGGATCGTCTCAACTACCTTATGCTTCTTCATGTGCATAAAGATAAAACAGATGAACTGGACCTCAAACCTCTCATTAATGAATTTATAAATTCAGATCACAGATTAAATATCTTTGCTAAATTGGAATAATTATCTCGTATTCCACATCGCACTATTAATCTTGTATATAATTGTAATAATTTCATTGCACACAAATTAAGGAGTATATATATATAGGAATAATATAAGCATGATACAATTACACGTAGAATGAAGAGCAGAGTTGCTTTTAAGCAAAACAAAGTGAACAAGACGGTCATTATAAGATAGAAATTAAGCATATAGAGCTAGCTACAAGATGACAAAATCAGCACAAACAATCATATCAGGATACGATGCTTACAAAAATTATTGAACTCAATTTATACATGACAATTAAAAACAGGAGACTAAAACATGACTATATTGTTACTCGGTCAGAGAAATGTCAGAGAAATGGGATCTAGTTACAAAACTGATATATAATTAACCACATCTGTCCCAGGCACTCTCATTTAAAACCACACCCACTTCATGGCCGGACCATTCGAAATTTGCTTGCTACGGGCCTGAACAGGAATAATGATGGAGGCTAGATGCTCTAGCCTTCATCAGGAATAATGATGGAGGCTAGATTTAGATGCTCTAGCCTTCATCAGGATTAATGATGGAGAGCTAGATGCTCTAGCCTTCATCAGGAATAGTAAAAAACAATATTGACTGAAATGCAACTAAGGAACTTGATTGCTGATTCAGAACATATATAGTTTGTGTGCTGATAGTTTTCGTGTGTATCAAGGAAAAATGGACTTAGAAACACAGTGTAGAAGTACGTGCACACGCACGCACACACACACACATACACACGCACACACATTATATTAGCTTCAGCAGAACCAGCCAGATAAACTAGTTGGTGACTTGTGTCTATACTGTAAACTATTGTCAGCATAAATAATCTCATCGTCCACTGTGACATCTCTACTGGTACACATTCAAGCAGGATGGCCACTCAGTAAACAGAGGTAAGCTCATAGGCTCACAAAAGTGTTTATTGTGTTTATGATCTTTTACCATTTTTGTGTGTTGAGAAGCAAAATAGTTTGGAGTCTTGTAAATGAACTTCTTTTATAAATAGACCTACACATTTAGGGGGGAGGGGGGAGGCTGCCAGTTTATTACCTTGCCAAAGGATGCAAGGCACACTGGAAGTGTTTTTGGAATTTAGGATGCAAAAAGTTGCCAAAATGAGTTTAGCTGCGACATGAGACTTGCTTTTTATTGTTGTTTATTTGGTTTATTTGGAATGTGTGTATGTGTTTGTGACATATGCCATTCTAAAACAGCTCCTTAGATCCTCGAAGAAGAATTTCAAGGTGTTTTTTTCTTTTTCTTCAAATTTCCTATAGCTTTTAGGTCTGCAACTTGTACTATCTAAGCAAAGAATTCAAGGCATGCTGGGCGTGTTTTTGAGAAGAAATTTGTGTGTTAACCCCTTAGAGTTCTGGACTGGCTAATAGCCTTTTAAAGCTGCCAATGTGAGTTTCAGCTGAAGTGTGAGCTGTTTTTGTTATTTTTTTAAAAATTATTAGAGGGGAGTTGGCAACTGCCATTATAAAAAGGGGGGGGGGGGGGGAGTCAAACCAATACAGGGAGTTTACAAGCACAACTCTGAATTCTATTCTGATGGTACATGTTTAGCCAAACGAAGATTAATGAGTTGAGTCTCTAATTATATGCAAGTAATAAAATAAGTATTACATTAAGATTTGACCTATGCACTCCCTCTTGTAAGACTATTACATCCAGCCATAGAAATGTGCTTCACAAGCTGATGTACCATGTGTCATCCATTACTAAACAGAGTGGAGCCTGCAAGTTATTAGCCAGGCAGCAATGCACCTGATCTTACACTGTCTCTGTTGTTGCACTGCAGGTGGCTACCACTACTTACACATCCACACACCCGTCACCCAACAACAAGACACCCGGAGGAGAGTCAGCACCGAAGTAAGTTATAGGTTGCAATCAAGTTGCTTAGTGCATTTCAGTCAATATCATTTTTTACTATTCCTGATGCTCTAGCCTCCATCATTATTCCTGATGAAGGCTAGAGCATCTAGCACCCATCATTATTCCTGATGAAGGCTAGAGCATCTAGCCTCCATCATTATTCCTAATGAAGGCTAGAGCATCTAGCCTCCATCATTATTCTTGATGAAGGCTAGAGCATCTAGCCTCCATCATTATTCCTAATGAAGGCTAGAGCATCTAGCCTCCATCATTATTCCTGATGAAGGCTAGAGCATCTAGCCTCCATCATTATTCCTGATGAAGGCTAGAGCATCTAGCTTCCATCATTATTCCTGATGAAGGCTAGAGCATCTAGTCTCCATCATTATTCTTGATCTAGCCTCCATCATTATTCCTGATGATGGCTAGAGCATCTAGCCTCCATCATTATTCCTGATGAAGGCTAGAGCATCTAGCCTCCATCATTATTCTTGATGAAGGCTAGAGCATCTAGCCTCCATCATTATTCTTGATGAAGGTTAGAGCATCTAGCCTCCATCATTATTCCTGATGATCTAGCCCCCATCATTATTCCTGATGAAGGCTAGAGCATCTAGCCTCCATCATTATTCCTGATGAAGGCTAGAGCATCTAGCCTCCATCAGTATTCTTGATGAAGGCTAGAGCATCTAGCCCCCATCATTATTCCTGATGAAGGCTAGAGCATCTAGCCGAAACATCGAGTGAGTAAATTTCAAGTTGATTATTGAGAAACTAAATGTCAACTGAGAGTTGGTTGATGATAATATTTTTGGATGAGAATTTTCTTTTTTCCAATGCCATTCTTCATAGGATCATGCCCTGGCTACAGACACAAGGAATGGGTACATGTTCCTTCACATCAACCAATACAGTCGCGTGGATGAGCTGATAGCCCTCAGCCATCACCCTTTGAAAGAGTCTAGCAACTACCTCTGCCTCTACCATGTCCATGAGATGTACCTCAACAACCTGCTGCAACGCTGGGAGGATGGCCTCATCCCTGACTTGTACGACTACTTCAGGCAGCCTTGGGCATGTGCTATCTTTCATGACAGATTCGCAGATTTCATGAAAGAAGTCAGAGTAGATCTGGACACGGAATCTCTCAAGGTATACATATATATATATTATGACATATATAATTTAACTGAGTTGTGAGTTATCGCTTGTATGCATGCATATAGATGGTATGTACGTAATTTGGTATAAGCACCACGAGTAAATTAGTGGGGATGGCAAAAAAATTGGCATGAGGTGAAACAGTGCAATTGCCATTCCCGCTACATTACGAGTCATAATTTTCATAATGACATGCTATTGTGTTAATACAGGGGGAAAAAACAATTTTAAAGGTAAATTGCTCTAGCATAGCTAGCGAGCTGCTACATTCAGAATCATAGTTAGTGAGCTACTACACTCAGAATCATAGTTAGCATGCTACTACATTCAGAATCATAGTTATAGTTGAGTGGTGGAGGACTACAAGTGTTTCTGTGTATATTATAGTTGAGTCGTGGAGGCCTGCCTACAAGTGTTTCTGTATATATTATAGTTGAGTGGTGGAGGACTACAAGTGTTTCTGTGTATATTATAGTTGAGTGGTGGAGGCCTACAAGTGTTTCTGTATATATTATAGTTGAGTGGTGGAGGCCTACAAGTGTTTCTGTATATATTATAGTTGAGTGGTGGAGGACTACAAGTGTTTCTGTGTATATTATAGTTGAGTAGTGGTGGAGGCCTACAAGTGTTTCTGTATATATTATAGTTGAGTGGTGGAGGCCTACAAGTGTTTCTGTATATATTATAGTTGAGTGGTGGAGGCCTACAAGTGTTTCTGTATATATTATAGTTGAGTGGTGGAGGCCTACAAGTGTTTCTGTATATATTATAGTTGAGTGGTGGAGGCCTACAAGTGTTTCTGTATATATTATAGTTGAGTGGTGGAGGCCTACAAGTGTTTCTGTGTATATTATAGTCGAGTGGTGGAGGACTACAAGTGTTTCTGTGTATATTATAGTCGAGTGGTGGAGGACTACAAGTGTTTCTGTGTATATTATAGTTGAGTGGTGGAGGCCTACAAGTGTTTCTGTGTATATTATAGTTGAGTGGTGGAGGCCTACAAGTGTTTCTGTGTATATTATAGTTGAGTGGTGGAGGCCTATAAGTGTTTCTGTATATATTATAGTTGAGTGGTGGAGCCCTACAAGTGTTTCTGTATATATTATAGTTGAGTGGTGGAGGCCTACAAGTGTTTCTGTATATATTATAGTTGAGTGGTGGAGGACTACAAGTGTTTCTGTATATATTATAGTTGAGTGGTGGAGCCCTACAAGTGTTTCTGTATATATTATAGTTGAGTGGTGGAGGACTACAAGTGTTTCTGTATATATTATAGTTGAGTGGTGGAGGACTACAAGTGATTCTGTATATATTATAGTTGAGTGGTGAAGGTCTACAAGTGTTTCTGTATATATTATAGTTGAGTGGTGGAGGCCTACAAGTGTTTCTGTATATATTATAGTTGAGTGGTGGAGGCCTACAAGTGTTTCTGTATATATTATAGTTGAGTGGTGGAGGACTACAAGTGTTTCTGTATATATTATAGTTGAGTGGTGGAGACCTACAAGTGTTTCTGTATATATTATAGTTGAGTGGTGGAGGCCTACAAGTGTTTCTGTATATATTATAGTTGAGTGGTGGAGGCCTACAAGTGTTTCTGTATATATTATAGTCGAGTGGTGGAGGACTACAAGTGTTTCTGTGTATATTATAGTCGAGTAGTGGAGGACTACAAGTGTTTCTGTATATATTATAGTTGAGTGGTGGAGGCCTACAAGTGTTTCTGTATATATTATAGTTGAGTGGTGGAGGCCTACAAGTGTTTCTGTGTATATTATAGTTGAGTGGTGGAGGCCTACAAGTGTTTCTGTATATATTATAGTTGAGTGGTGGAGGCCTACAAGTGTTTCTGTATATATTATAGTTGAGTGGTGGAGGCCTACAAGTGTTTCTGTATATATTATAGTTGAGTGGTGGAGGCCTACAAGTGTTTCTGTGTATATTATAGTTGAGTGGTGGAGGCCTACAAGTGTTTCTGTATATATTATAGTTGAGTAGTGGTGGAGGCCTACAAGTGTTTCTGTATATATTATAGTTGAGTGGTGGAGGACACAAGTGTTTCTGTATATATTATAGTTGAGTGGTGGAGGACACAAGTGTTTCTGTATATATTATAGTTGAGTGGTGGAGGCCTACAAGTGTTTCTGTATATATTATAGTTGAGTGGTGGAGGCCTACAAGTGTTTCTGTGTATATTATAGTTGAGTGGTGGAGGACTACAAGTGTTTCTGTATATATTATAGTTGAGTGGTGGAGGACTACAAGTGTTTCTGTATATATTATAGTTGAGTGGTAGAGGCCTACAAGTCTTTCTGTATATATTATAGTTGAGTGGTGGAGGACTACAAGTGTTTCTGTATATATTATAGTTGAGTGGTGGAGGCCTACAAGTGTTTCTGTATATATTATAGTTGAGTGGTGGAGGCCTACAAGTATTTCTGTATATATTATAGTTGAGTGGTGGAGGCCTACAAGTGTTTCTGTATATATTATAGTTGAGTGGTGGAGGACTACAAGTGTTTCTGTATATATTATAGTTGAGTGGTGGAGGCCTACAAGTGTTTCTGTATATATTATAGTTGAGTGGTGGAGGCCTACAAGTGTTTCTGTATATATTATAGTTGAGTGGTGGAGGCCTACAAGTGTTTCTGTATATATTATAGTTGAGTGGTGGAGGACTACAAGTGTTTCTGTATATATTATAGTTGAGTGGTGGAGGCCTACAAGTGTTTCTGTGTATATTATAGTTGAGTGGTGGAGGCCTACAAGTGTTTCTGTATATATTATAGTTGAGTGGTGGAGGCCTACAAGTGTTTCTGTATATATTATAGTTGAGTGGTGGAGGCCTACAAGTGTTTCTGTATATATTATAGTTGAGTGGTGGAGGCCTACAAGTGTTTCTGTATATATTATAGTTGAGTGGTGGAGGCCTACAAGTGTTTCTGTATATATTATAGTTGAGTGGTGGAAGCCTACAAGTGTTTCTGTATATATTATAGTTGAGTGGTGGAGGCCTACAAGTGTTTCTGTATATATTATAGTTGAGTGGTGGAGGCCTACAAGTGTTTCTGTATATATTATAGTTGAGTGGTGGAGGCCTACAAGTGTTTCTGTGTATATTATAGTTGAGTGGTGGAGGACTACAAGTGTTTCTGTATATATTATAGTTGAGTGGTGGAAGCCTACAAGTGTTTCTGTATATAGTATAGTTGAGTGGTGGAGGCCTACAAGTGTTTCTGTATATATTATAGTTGAGTGGTGGAGGCCTACAAGTGTTTCTGTGTATATTATAGTTGAGTGGTGGAGGCCTACAAGTGTTTCTGTATATATTATAGTTGAGTGGTGGAGGCCTACAAGTGTTTCTGTATATATTATAGTTGAGTGGTGGAGGCCTACAAGTGTTTCTGTGTATATTATAGTTGAGTGGTGGAGGCCTACAAGTGTTTCTGTATATATTATAGTTGAGTGGTGGAGGCCTACCTACAAGTGTTTCTGTGTATATTATAGTCGAGTGGTGGAGGACTACAAGTGTTTCTGTATATATTATAGTTGAGTGGTGGAGGCCTACAAGTGTTTCTGTGTATATTATAGTTGAGTGGTGGAGGCCTACAAGTGTTTCTGTATATATTATAGTCGAGTGGTGGAGGACTACAAGTGTTTCTGTATATATTATAGTTGAGTGGTGGAGGCCTACAAGTGTTTCTGTGTATATTATAGTTGAGTGGTGGAGGCCTACAAGTGTTTCTGTATATATTATAGTTGAGTGGTGGAGGCCTACAAGTGTTTCTGTATATATTATAGTTGAGTGGTGGAGGCCTACAAGTGTTTCTGTATATATTATAGTTGAGTGGTGGAGGCCTACAAGTGTTTCTGTGTATATTATAGTTGAGTGGTGGAGGCCTACAAGTGTTTCTGTATATATTATAGTTGAGTGGTGGAGGCCTACAAGTGTTTCTGTATATATTATAGTTGAGTGGTGGAGGACTACAAGTGTTTCTGTGTATATTATAGTTGAGTGGTGGAGGCCTACAAGTGTTTGTGTTTCTGTATATATTATAGTTGAGTGGTGGAGGACTACAAGTGTTTCTGTGTATATTATAGTTGAGTGGTGGAGGCCTACAAGTGTTTCTGTATATATTATAGTTGAGTGGTGGAGCCCTACAAGTGTTTCTGTATATATTATAGTTGAGTGGTGGAGGACTACAAGTGTTTCTGTATATATTATAGTTGAGTGGTGGAGGACTACAAGTGTTTCTGTATATATTATAGTTGAGTGGTGGAGGACTACAAGTGTTTCTGTATATATTATAGTTGAGTGGTGGAGGCCTACAAGTGTTTCTGTATATATTATAGTTGAGTGGTGGAGGCCTACAAGTGTTTCTGTATATATTATAGTTGAGTGGTGGAGGCCTACAAGTATTTCTGTATATATTATAGTTGAGTGGTGGAGGCCTACAAGTATTTCTGTATATATTATAGTTGAGTGGTGGAGGACTACAAGTGTTTCTGTATATATTATAGTTGAGTGGTGGAGACCTACAAGTGTTTCTGTATATATTATAGTTGAGTAGTGGAGGCCTACAAGTGTTTCTGTATATATTATAGTTGAGTGGTGGAGGACAAGTGTTTCTGTGTATATTATAGTTGAGTGGTGGAGGACTACAAGTGTTTCTGTATATATTATAGTTGAGTGGTGGAGGCCTACAAGTGTTTCTGTATATATTATAGTTGAGTGGTGGAGGACTACAAGTGTTTCTGTATATATTATTATAGTTGAGCCTACAAGTGTTTCTGTATATATTATAGTTGAGTGGTGGAGGCCTACAAGTGTTTCTGTATATATTATAGTTGAGTGGTGGAGGCCTACAAGTGTTTCTGTATATATTATAGTTGAGTGGTGGAGGACTACACCAAGTCAAAATTTTGCAAAGTCCAACTCAGAGCTTCTAAAACTCCAAAACTATTAAACTTTTTTCTACTAATTTCTTCTTGTAAACTATACAGAAATCAACACATGCCATATCTTGTTGCTATTGTGGACTAGACCCATGTAGAGCCAGCTACAGCCTCCCTCAGGACTTGGTAAGCCAGTAGAGCCATCTATAGCCTCTCTCAAGGACCTGGTAACCCACATAGAGACACTATAGCCTCCTTCAAGGACTAGGTAGGGGTAGAAGATCATCTACAGCCAACCTTTGGACTAGGTAATGTTTGCCTATGAGCAAAAACTCCACAAACCAAACAGCAGATTGAGCACAGATCATTCATCAAGAACAGAATTACCCACCAGATGATCCTTCTCTATTCTGCAATAGAGAAACAAACTTCTGCTACTAAAATTGTTGTGAATGGATTTGTATGTAAATTATGTATGACAGAAAAACACGAGATAGATCCTTGAAGAGAAATGTCAAGATCCTAGAAGATATTTTTCAAAAACAGATATAGTAATTTTCTTCATGTTGCTCTGGAAATGTAATACTTCAGTGGTATTATGCGGTGTTTTTCAACCTGACAAAACGGTATTTTCCCGTCATTGATTCCACTCATTACTATAAATGGTTTCTGAAGGAAAAAGACGTTTTTGAAAAAAACAATCCTTGAAGAGGAATGTCAAGATCCTTGCAGAGGAATGTCAAGCTTTTTTCACACTTAAATTTTAAGGATTCAAGGCATGCTGGGAGTTTTTAAAAATTGTTTCAATAGCAGCTATTAGGTAGCAAAAAGAGGGCCAAACCAAATGTAGGCACACTCCTGATGACATGAAATACATACTGTGACATTGTCAATAACATTACTGGTTGGGTAACATCATTAAAAGAAAGATCGGCTTGAGTAAAGCAGATAGCCAGAGCTAAACCCACTAGAGCAAGCCTGATACCAGTCAAAGGCCAAGAACATATTAGTTATATAGCTAGAGCCTGGCCACTAGCTAATCCTCATAGTTAGGTCCAGGCTTATAAAGTAGTGCTTGGCTAATATATAACCAAATCTAGATAGCTTTCTAAGGCTTATAAAGCCTGGCTAACTTAAAATTAAGTGTCATCTAGATAGCTTATAAAGCCTGGCTAACATAAAATTAAGTGTTATCTAGATAGCTTATAAAGCCTGGCTAACATAAAATTAAGTGTCATCTAGATAGCTTGCTAAGCCCACCTGGTAAACATAAATATATATTACAATAACTTTCTCAATGTGTTGTAACAACATATATTAGGTCAAAAAATGATCACACTAACACACTTCCCTCTTTGCTTATCTAGGTATTGCTGCTCACCTTTGCTCTTTCTTAGCACGACCAATTTGTCTCACCACGTGCTCTTGTTGTCCCCCCCCCCTCTCCCTCTCTCTCTCTCTAGGGTGAAGGGGAGAAAACTGTGCACAGCTATGCACAGAATCTGGTTGAGGAGGACCAAGCAAGGTCAAAGGTCGGTTTATCTGAGGTTTTGCCTCTCTTCGATGTGTCTCGGGTCAAGAAGGAGATAGAAAAGAAACTCTACAAATTCCTTACATATAATGCAAACCACCTCCCAATGTATATTAAACCTGACCAGGTATGAACAATAAATGTCCCCTCTCATCTCAGACAAGAAGAAATATCTACAAACAGATTAGCTCTATTTGAATGACTTGTCAAAAAAAATATGGAAGTCAACAAGAATGAAGCCATTTAGACCTTTGCTGTCAAAGCACTTGTTGTTCACTTCATAGACCTTCCACCTCTCACTTTGTTGCTGTTGAGCACTTTTTTGTTGTTTTAATGCTGTTATAGCTTTCTCTCGGACTTTGCTCTCATTGGTCTGGGCTCCTTCCATCTGTTTCTCGCATCGCTCTTGTTAGTTTAGTTGTTTTGTGTTGGCTCTTCCAGTTCTCAGCTCTAGAATGCAAAAGCATGTTGATGGCAAATGATTACAAATCGACTGCCATTTTGTTTTGCACTATGTACTCAGAGAAGCAACAACGTATGGATATATAGGTGCATGTCTTGGCCACAAAGTGCAGAGATAAGCAGTGTTATATTTGGAGTACATGAGCGTTTTGCTCGTTCTAAATTGATGTATGGGTGTGGTTACATAGGTGTGTCAAGGTGGGTACATTCTTGTTGATTCGTGTTTCTTTTCTGACAAGTCAATCCAATCGAATTTGTTTTTAATCAACATTTTTTAAACTCATTTCCTGTAATTCATTTCCTGTAATATATATTATATTATATGTAAATGTTTTATGTAAAAATAAATACACAAACCTATGCTTACAGCATAGATAATGTCCATATCATGAATGTTATTTATTAGTAGCAGTTGTAGTAGCGTTTTTAAAAATTATTTTTGGGGCTCTTGTGTTCTTATTGATATTTATCAGTCATGGGCCCTTTGTATATAAGCAGTACCATAGTTACCATAGGTGCTCTCTAGCAATAGTTGAAGGAAGCTCCAGCAGCAATAGATATGACAGAATTTTACGACAGTGCTTGCATATTTTTGAAAATTTATTATTGACCGTTTCATTTGTGAGTGAAGCGATCTCTCACTGTGGAGGTGAATGGAAGAGTTAGTTTGTATTGCCATGCTTATACATTCACCCACAAAAACGTCTTGAAATGGGCTTTGTAAAAGAAAACAGCTGTCACCCACATCCAAGACAACAAAACTGGCTTCACAGAGAGAGCTGCATAGTCAGAGAGGAGAGCTGGCTGCACAGTCAGAGAGAAGGAGAACTGGCTGCACAAGAGAGAAGGAGAACTGGCTGCACAAGAGAGAAGGAGAACTGGCTGTACAGTCAGAGAGGAGGAGAACTGGCTGCACAAGAGAGAAGGAGAACTGGCTGCACAAGAGAGAAGGAGAACTGGCTGCACAAGAGAGAAGGAGAACTGGCTGCACAAGAGAGAAGGAGAACTGGCTGCACAAGAGAGGAGGAGAACTGGCTACACAGTCAGAGAGGAGGAGAACTGGCTGCACAGTCAGAGAGGAGGAGAACTGGTTGCACAGACAGAGAGGAGGAGAACTGGCTGCACAGTCAGAGAGGAGGACAATTGGCTGCACAGTCAGAGAGGAGGAGAACTGGTTGCACAGACAGAGAGGAGGAGAACTGGCTGCACAGTCAGAGAGAAGGAGAACTGGCTGCACAGTCAGAGAGGAGAACTGGCTGCATATATAGTCAGTAGATGAGATTGACTAGATAGTAGGAGAGAGAGAATAGTCTCCATAGTAGTCAGCAAAATCAGCTAGTGTCTTTCATGCATTCTGGAGCGTCTGGTGTCGGACAGAACAAAAACAATTGTACCATGCAATACCATGTCTGGCGCACCATGACAAAGAGGAGAGAACTGGGAACAAGATGCTGATAATGGAAGCTGAAGACAAGTTGTTTTCTTATCACCTCTATTCACAGCATTCCAGTATGTTCACCATAAGCCACATAATTGCAACACAGATAAGTCATAACATTTTGTCAAGCTATGATGGCGCTGCACATCTAAGGGCTGATTCCCCACAGCATAGGAGTGTTACAAGAACCCTAGCATTACATCATTGTGACCTCATCAGCATTGCTAGATTGCATTGCTCTAGCTATTGCCATACCTCTAGCTACTGCCCTGGCCCTACCATACCCATAGCTACTGCCCTGGCCCTAACCCTAGCTATTGTCACACCCCTAGCCACTGCCACACCCCTAGCTACTGCCCTGGCCTTAACCCTAGCCTTGGCCTACCCCTAGCTGTACTGCTCTGGCCCTAACCCTAGCCATTGCCCTACCCCTAGCTACTGCCCTGGCCCTAACCTTAGCCATTGCCATACCCCTAGCTACTGCCCTGGCCCTAACCTTAGCCATTGCCATACCCCTAGCTACTGCCCTGGGCCTCTCCCTAGCCATTGCCCTGTTCCTAACGGTCCAGGGGTGTATTTAGGGGGGGGCGGGGGGGGGCATTCGCCCCCCCTTGTATCATTCTCGCCCCCCCCTCTTGAAATTAGAGATTTTTTTATAAATAATGTCAAGAAAGGTGTAATACAAGAAAGGTGTAATAAGCTTATGATATCAGGTTCAAATGATAGGAATGTCAAACTGAGGTTCTTCTTGGTTTTCTCTGCCATATGTCCACAATCTCTTCAAGGTCGCTCTCAGAGAGTACTTCTGGTGCCTCTATAGCAATCCTCATAAGGTGAGAAAGGCTGCAGTCACTTAGAGAATTACGCAAACGAGTCTTGATCATCTTCATCTGTGAGAAGCTTCTCTCCACAGAAGCAGTAGAAACTGGAATCGATAAGCAGATGGAGGCAATCTTGTGCAAATTGGGAAACATGGCCTTGAGCATGTCGTTTGAAACAAGTTCTTTCAGCTGTGATGCAGTAGTATCCCGTGGTTGCTTGACTAACAGCTGGCGGAATGTTTTCCACTCTGTAAGTATTTCAGTGGAAATCATGGCTGTCTTCACTGTTTCTTCTCCATCCAATGTTTTTGCATCTCTATCTTCTCCGTAGTGAGCAATCAGTTTCTCAACAGACGTGTCTCCATAAGTGGGAAAAGATACTGAATCTGGTTTTGGAACTTTCCGTGGATCGAATATAGACAATGCTGATACAACAGCGTTGGATGAAGAAAATCGGCTTGTTATGTTGGCCTTTAAATCAGCAACAAAAGGCTTACCAACAACATTCTGGAACGAAAGTATTTTATCAGCGTCAATAGACACCTTTGTAGATGACTTCAAGTCTTCAACGTTTTCAAGAAGCTCCAACACCCAGTTCGCTCCAGGCAAAACTGCATCATCCAAGGATTTAACAGTAGCATCAACAAGGAATGATATCAACGAGAGGTCAAGCTGCTCTGCCTGAAGTGCTTTGCTGAGCTTGGCTACTTGTGGTAGAGTGAAATCAAGCAAATATATAGCTGCAATCGTAGACAATTTGCAGAGGGCACCATGGATTCCAAGAGCTTCTGGCTCGTGGGACGTCTCGTAGATGTTCCCAATGGTGATTACAATTGCAGAATAACTTGCTTTGACAGCTTTGACACACCTTTCATGTGCCAGCCAGCGTGTGTCAGATGGCTTGATCACTTTCATTTCTGGAAGTTCAAGAACGTGCTGTACCTCCTTCAGACACTCTGCTCGCTTGGGGGAATTGCGAAAATGCTTCCAAAGAGTAGTCAATGTTCTGTAAACATGAGCAATTCCAGGAGTTTTATTGGCAGCTTGCACACAAGCCAACTGCAGTAAGTGACAGTGGCAGTGTATAAACAGAGCGTGAGGAGTATGTTTCTTGATACGTGCCTGAACCCCGGTCTTTCGTCCAGAAAAAGTTGCAGCTCCATCAAATCCCAATCCAACTATTCTTCCGACTTGTAGACCTTTCTTCTTTAAACAATCGATGAGATTAGAATAGATGTCTCTGCATCAGCCTTCTTCAATGGAATAAGCTCCAGAAAGCACTCTACTGGTACACCATCTTCCTCCCAGCGGCAAAACACAGACAATTCTTCTACGTTGGTGACATCTGTGCACTCATCTGCCATGAGGCTGTACATAGGTGCCTTTTGAAGTCGCTTCAGAATCGACTCCTCCACCCATGTCCCCAATGATTCGATGAATTCAACCACAGCCACTCTTGATGTGTACACAGCATTTCTTGGTGCAGTTTCTAAGAATTGCTTCAAATGTTGGCTGCCACATCGAACCACCACGTCAACCAGCTTCTCAAATTTTGTCGAATGTGCAACTTGTTCTTTCGTAAGAAAATGAGTGAGTAGGATCAGGCACTTCACTGCAGCTCTGTTCTGAGCTCTTTTGCGAGCTAAAACATTCTGGAGTTGCTGTACAACTGTTCCACCTTTGGCTGCTCCTTTAGCTGCAAAAAGAGCTTGAGTTGCATGGATATGGAAGTCACTTCTCGCATGAGCTTTCATTTTTTCAACAGCTTTCTTCCAATTTCTGCAAGGTTGTGTGACCCACACTCCTCCAGTACGCTGCAGACCAGATTGCTTGCAAACCTTGCAAAAGGCACCATCGCTATCCTCGTCATAATAGAGCCAACTGAAATCTTTCTCCCAGCTCTTAGAGTATTTTCTCTTCGTGGATACAGAAGAGCGGTGTTTGTTTTGCTTGCTTTTCTTTGAAGGTGGAGGACTAAGGCTAGGACTAGATGCCTCGACATGCTCAGAGCTATCTGTTCTGCTATCTTCGCTATCGCTGCTATTAGCATGAGAAGAGGCTTGAGAAGTACTTGCAAAGTATGAGCGAATATCCATATTAATATGAAGAGAAATCAGCTAGTAAGGTTTCTTTTATAGAGACTTTAAGACCATGACATAATGGACCGAGTTAAAAATACTGAGAGAGAGTGGGAAAGAAGGAGGGAACTGAAGAAGTGACAAACCTACAAAGGAGAACACGTGGTGGTGTGTGATGACTTTAAGACCATGACATAATGGACTGAGTTAAAAATACTGAGAGAGAGTGGGAAAGAAGGAGGGAACTGAAGAAGTGACAAACCTACAAAGGAGAACACGTGGTGGCGTGTGATGACATCATGTCTAAGATTAGACTTGAAGACCATGACATAATGGACTGAGTTAAAAATACTGAGAGAGAGGGAGTGGGAAAGAAGGAGAAACAAAAGAAGTGACAAACCTACAAAGGAGAGCACGTGGTGGTGTGTGATGTCATCGTGTCATGACACATGCTCTCCTTTTTCCAAGCAGCTACAATATCATGAGAAATATATACAGTCTAGCCATAGTTCGGTATAGCATAATGCCATTGGTAGTCAGTCAAAATAGCTATCCTCAGACATTGTAAAAGCAAAAAAAAATATGGGGGGATCTTCCCCCCAGACCCCCCTTTTACGACTTATGAACATGTTAAGAAAATATTAACAAAAATTAGGGCACCAAGTGACCAACCATTTCCACCCCCCCCCCCCCACCCCCTAGAGAACTAGAGAAAAATTGTGTATGAAACCTGTTGTCCATGATTTTGTAAGAAAATGCATGGAATGCAACATAATTCGATTTCACAAAAGCCCACCTCCATTATACGAGTGACAAGTGACTATATCTAATCTATATATGCTGATTGCCGTAGCATGCAACTTCAGCAAATATTTAAGATGGAATGTTGTACTAAAGATTTTAGAAAAAGTGCATGCCATCATAAGTAGCATCTATATATACAGTTAGTACTGCAAAAATACCTGTGGGTAAAACACTTTCGTACTCCACGCGGAAGCCCAGGGTGCACGTCCCCTTTCCGCACCATCCAGGCTCTCCGCCCCCCCTTATTTTTCCATATCTCAAGTTCGCCCCCCCTTGGCAAAATTTCTGTATACAACCCTGCTAACCCTATAGCTGAAGCTGTAATGAAGTAATATCTGTATAATGTTGATGATACATACAAACATGATGACAATCTAGCAGGTTGCTAAAAAAAATTGTGCTAATACTAGGTGATGGAAATGAAGAATGATTCTGCCTGAAATCGAACTGGGAACCTTGAGTACCAACCAAAGTGAACAGACAAAAGGACAAACCATAGAATTCCCTCTTTATATTGTAAGATGAGATACCCCAGACCATTGAGCGAGTGCTTTCAACTTGGTGGCCCTAAACACACACATACGTATTCATCAACAGTTGTTGTTCTTTGTGTGTGTGTGTGTGTGTGTGTGTGTGTGTGGTTGGTTGAAGTCATCTCACACAATTGAGTGAGCTAATTTAATAAATTGATTATGGAGAAAGTCATTGTATCTATACTGCATCAACCGAGAGTCAATTGAGATGTTGGTAGGGGAAAAGTGAATGATTCCATCCATGATTGATTGAACTAGGGATCCTTGAACTAGGGATCCTTGAAATTGGGGGTGGGGGGGGGGGGGGGGGGAATTGCAAACCCGAGTATCAAATACAGTGAGGGAAAAAATGGTTAAAGGAAAAGAAGAGGAACAAAGGGGGGGAAGAAGAAGAAAGTGAAGAATGATTCCGCCTGAGATATAACCCTCGAGTTTGAAGATAACAGAAAAGGAAGGAAAAAAGCACGGGGAATGGAATCGAACTGGAGACCTTGAGTACCAAAGTGAACAGACAAAACCCACAGAATTTCACTAATTGATTTTATACCATGCCAGTGTTATTATGCCAGTGTTATTATAGTTAATCCTACAAGTCTTCTCTACCCCCTTTCTTCATGGAATGGTATTTCTTGTCGGTCCTTCTTTTCTTCTCATATTCACGTTTCCTAATACATGTATAATACAGTATGATGAGAACACACACACACACACACCAGAGAGAGATGAGACTACCTACAGCGTTTTGATCCTGGCTATGGTGAGCTGTGAGGGACCCTTGTGGATCTCTGATGCCTCGTGCAGCATCTTGGTCAGCCTAGCCACAACATCACTGAGGTTCTGGTGCTGGGTCCTGTACACCTGAGACGTCATCACAAACTCGCCTTCTTTGTTCATACGATTCTTTTGCTACAAGTATTATAGTACCATTTTAAGAACAAGGGCATGAGATGCCAACAGTGAGCTGCACACTATACAGATGGTAAAGGTATTATTATGCAGTGACTGCACAGATATAACATTCCAAGCATTTCCATTTAAAATGCATGACACACATTTGGTCTGTATACATGTAAGTAGAGGATGACCAGATAGGCTGCAAAGGAATAGTCTTGCTAACCAGACCCTCTTGCATGCCCACACACACAAAGGGAGTCAAATGCCTTTTAAAGTTTTACTCCTGTCTAATCAACATCTTCGAGCTAGAGTTGCGCACGTTTCATTAGAATGTCATGCCAATGAAAAATAATGTCACCTCACAGATCAAATTTTAATTCTCCATCTTTGCAACACGATACCACAAGGCAAACCATAAAGATGTTCTGGTATTTGGTCTGACTCTCTGTGTATTTATAAGAATCTGGCTATAGAAGTAGGGGATCCAGTCAGCTAAGTGAGACTATAGAAGTATGGGATCCAGTCAGCTAAGTGAGGCTATAGAAGTATGGGATCCAGTCAGCTGAGATTAAAAAAAGATGCTACAGATGAGGGAAAGACTGCGATATACACCATGGATAATGCCATAACACATGAATTGTGGACAAAATGTTTGCTATAATGCTATATATTAGACTGTAGTTATCACTTTGTTGCCTAGTCCATGTCAAACAATCTATTTACAAGTTTGGCAAGGTGTTTCTGCTTGACTCATTATTCTCCCCTAGCCCTACAGCAGTTCATCTAGGAATAGCACAAATTGAAATTGACAGTAATAGGACAGTGATGGTTAATAAATTAACACTGGAAAAAAAATCTTGTGAGACCACAAAAATTTACCCAATAATGAAGTCATTATGGAATGTTATGCAGTTTGGAAACTGTAAAACATTAGGGTGGTGAGGTGTAGTTAGCTATTTGATCATTTGCACACCAGTGGCCTAGCAATCTCATATAAGCTTCACTAGGCTGAGAAATCAAACCCCAAGTCAGTACAGACTAAACGTAAAAAATCGTTCATGGCACTCAGTTCAATGACCAAAAATAACACGAAATTATTTCATGAGATTACTTTAAAACACAGATTTACAGATACAAATAGTCATACCTGCAATCTGACTCTATCTTTAACCCTTTGAGGCAACCATTCTGCCGAGTCCAAATGAAACCGAATTTCTGCTTTGGTGCTTACTATATGCATACACGTATAGAATAATGTAAAACATAACACTGATGGAGGCTAGAGTATCTAGTCGAAACATCAAGAGTGTGCAATTTCAAGTTGATCATTGAGAAGGTTATTGTAATAATACTGTAATGTTGGCACCACGGTAATTGTTTGGAGACTGCCACTGGTTCCAGAGGTTCATGCCATCATTCCAAAAAATATTATATAGTCCATATCTATATACATAAGCTAATATAAATACTAGAAGATAGAAGAAAAATTATTTTCCTATATTTATAGCACCTGACCCAATTAGGATTTTCTTTCTGGTACTATACATTCCCAGTAGTGCAGTTGATGTAATTCTAAGACCTACATTTGTAGTTGGTGTAATTATAAGACTTACATTTGTTTACATTTTGTCCACCTGGACCGCTGCTTCTCGAGAAGTTAACCGTCAACTTATCTGTTATAACAGTGTTGAATCAAGAGAAGTATGAAAATAGCCATGCATGATGTCCACATCTAATAGAGCTTTCTCCCTTTTCTTAATGCAACTTTTAATGCAAATCTAGCACACTGTGTATATGGTGGACCAACTAGCTCTGAAAGCTGATGAACAATAGGAACTGACGAACAAGAGGTGACATGGACAGCAAAAATGTGTACAAGCAACAAAAACAAATACACAACAGAGAAATAGCTAAATTAAAATGGCTACATTAATATTGGGGTTAATATTGGGGTATTGGGGTTAGTTAAGAGTTAAGGGTTAGTTAAGGTTAAGGGTCTATCATTGCCAAAATTTAAACGTACCTGTAGGTACATGACCACTGAATATTTCCAATTGGTCCTCACCATTATCTTCGGTGGTGCTGTAGCATATCTATACGTATTATAGTGCGGTTCTTTTGTGTCACAATTTTATGCTCTTACCTTAGGGAGCCGGAGGGTAGCCACACACTCACTAGGAATGGTCAAAGACGCCACGGCCTTCACAAATCTATTCATTTAGGTTTTAAAACAAGCATTGTCCATGCGATTTCGCCGAGGGTAGCGTGGCCGAGCGGTCTAAGGCGTTGGTTTAAGGCACCAATCATTTCGATGGCGTGGGTTCGAATCCCACCGCTGCCAGTTTTTTTTTATAAAGTTTTTTTAATTTTATTGTGGCTGCATATAATTATTATTAATATTTGGCCTTCCCCACCATCTTTGCAATGCATTAACTATTGGGGAGTGGTTTGATCCCTGTTTTAAAATGGAGGTAATACAAATCAAAAGCTGAAAAAACTATCAGGTGGCCGATTTTGACCCCCAAAACACTTTGTCTTGAAACCTTTGCAAACGTAGTAAACCAGCACGCCACCATTGAACCATGAATTTATTTTCAAGATCTTGTATTGGGGAGTGCAGTTTGACCCTTTTTAAATGTACCTAGTTATGTACTTAACTTGGATATAGTAGTATGTCTGATTTTAATTCTAAACTGTCTATTCTTCTATTTTTCCTATACTAACTTCGTACAAATGTACTGTTTTGTTGTTGATATTAATTTTGGCTGATGAAGTGCACATGCCTTTGACTTGCCCACTGATGTTAAAAGCTGTTAGTGAAGACTGCGCCAGGTTTTAAAAGTGTTTATGTGACTATTGCACTCCTAGAAAAGAGTTTTAAGAAACTAACTGGGTTCAATACGCAGTGGGCTTGCTCTGAGCCACAGGTAGGTACATTTGCATTTGTTCTGGCATCTGATAAAATAGAAATCTGAACAGCAATGCTTTTATTTATTCTAGCTATGACACACTCACTGTAGTTTTCCCTATAGGCGAGGCATTGGATGCTCTCCCTAATATCATACCTGAATTGCTTCCTGTAGTAAAAAGGAGAGTTTTTGTGGCTATTGAAGTGATTTTTTGAGAAGACCGAATTGGTGCATGTCAATCCCTTGGTTGATTGCACTTCTCTACCTGATGGCATTGTAGAACTCAAGACCTTTTTAAACATCGACATGTGTTTTTTTGTGACCTAATATTCCAACAAGCGCATGGTGCAGCTATGGGGTCACCAATCTCTCCTATAGTGGCCAATCTATTCATGGAGAAGCTAGAAACCAAAGCTCTAGCAAGATCCTTCCTTACCCTCTAGGTTGCAGTTATATTGATGATACTTTCCAGGTTTTGAAGCAGTATCCAAGCTTACAGAGACAGCTATCACAACAGTATAAAGTTCACCTGTGAGAAAGAAGTGGAGGGGCAGTTACCCTTTCTGGATGCCCTTGTGTACCTCAGTGACTCCAGAAAAATATGCTTGGGCATCTACAGAAAACCCACTCACACTGATCATACTTAATTTTTGATTGCAGGAGCACATCAAAAACTAGACTCCTTTTCACAGATGTGACCTGATTGTCTCTGAAGGAGTTAGGAGAAGATCTACAATGTTTGGGAAAAAATAGACTCCTTTTCACAGATGTGACCTGATTGTCTCTGAAGGAGTTAGGAGAAGATCTACAATGTTTGACTCTGTGCAAGAACCCTGAGAGAAGATCAGTGACAGGGACATGAAGATCAGCAAAAACAGCCCCATGTAACACCCTCTACCCCTAAACAGCTGGCCTCCCATACATTGAGAGGACTAGTGAGAGACTGTTACATGTTTTTCACACCCATAGAGTTACCGGTTACTCAAAACCATACACCCTCGAACAGCTTTCAGTGGCATCAAAGGCACAAATCATACAAGTGGTCTACCAGATAAGTTGCAAAGTTTGTGAGGGATGTTATATTGGCCAGCCACCTAAAAAGAGATAAACAATACCTAAAGATTCAATATGTGCTGGTGATAGGAAATCTGCTTTAATTAAGTGTGCACAATCTAGCAACAAGGGAAGCTTAAACTCCAAACCAAAGACTAAAATGCCACACTAGATTGTTCTGATAAGCTGGATATAGCCAAGACGACGCTTAACTTAGGGCTTAAGATAGTTGTTAGTGAAGCTCTTTAATCTCAAATGCTGATTCAGTGCTAGGCTCTAGAGATTACCACCAGGAAGGTTTCCTCTACTACTTCTGAATTCAGCCATTATTTTAATGTACTTGCTTTTTTGTTTTTGTTTTTTGTTTCTGGGCTTTGGGTCGGCTTCCTTCTCCCCTATCCTCCCCAATGGATGCTGTATGGCATGTGACACTAAACATGAATATATGACATAGCAAGAAGTTTTGACCTTCAGTTTTGAATATTAGGCATATTCAAGCCAGAAGACCATTCTGTGTACACACATAGTTATGAGCTGCAAAAAAAAAAATTTGGTATCATCCATGGCCAAGCCCCTTTTCTGCTCACTGTAGAACCAGAAGTACCTTCAATTCTATGCTCATAATTATTGTTATGTATGTGTCTTTATCACAAATTAAGGTGTCTTTCTCTCTCTGCATATGCCACACTCTATTTTATACCATTATGGTATGAAATTACATGTGTGTATTTAATCTGACACCTCCAACACAGTGGAAAAAGTAGACCCTCAAGGCATTAATTAAGAGTGCATGCATGTATAGTATGTATGATGCAGAAAGTACAAAAAGGATATAATTATAGAAAGAATGACAATACATGAAAGAGTTAGAAAGAATGATATCAGCTGATGACATAATAAATTGTTGTTCTTATCAGCTTAAAAGTGATCATTGAACTGACCTTTTGACAGATGGACACACACACACACACACTTACAAAAATCCTGGGCAGAGAAAACAGGAGAAATTATGGAGGGGGGGAAAAAGGAGAAAAATATAATTGTGGAGAATCCGGCCGGTACCTCTCGCATGCTAAGCGAGCGCTCTAAAACACTCTTGCACACAAGCTGAATAAGTAATCCATGCTTAGTTTGGCTGCTGAGTTCGAGTTCTTGCTTCTTTTTCAGGAGGCTGCAGCTGTGATCCTCAACCCGAATATCTTTTTTTGTTTGTAGAGTTCTTCTGTGCAATTAATACTGAGCCTTTGAAGGACCCTGTAGCCTTGCTCAGGTCAAGTTGTGGATGGCAATTTCAATAATAGCGACTTTTGTAATGCCCAGCACCAACAAGTTAGAAATTGCTGCATTTCCTGGCAGTTAGTGGAGTTCTCCCATCACTCAATTATTATATTTACAAATAAAAACAAAAACCAACAAAAATTAAAAAAAGGAGAAAGAAAAACTGTATTGACTTGTCAAAAAGAACAGAATCAATACTAAACCCATCTATATCAGAAGACATTTACCATTTAAAATCACCCCCAAACATTATACAAAAATGGTAAAGGGTCATCTAACTGGTTGTGGGAGTTTGTTTTTTTGACAATCCAATAGTTGTTTGTCTTTAAAATAATTATAGTCTAATAGAAACGTGCAAGTAGCCAATACCCACTGAGACTGCGGTAATGTTTTCTTTCACACAATAAATGGTAGAAGCCACTAATAATAATTGCAAATAATGTAGCTACCTATGTTGGATGTGGAGGAGAAAGCATTTGCTCTATTTCTTTATGTTTTGTTAATTGTTTTTCCCCCTGATTGTTCCACAAACAGTTCTTGCAGTATTTGTGGATACTCAGAAAGTTGTGGTAGACAATTCTTGTCATTGTGCCAGCAGTTCAGGTCTCATATTAAACCTTAAACCATTACAATGCGGGTACAGTGTGACATTAGCCCAAGGTAGAAGTTTGCACTGCTAGGACTCTCACTTGTACTTCATCTGCTAGTCTCTGCCTTTCTCTGTTCAGCTCTCTCCAGACTTTTCTTTCATTGTCTGCTAATCACTAGTACCTCTTTCTTCATTCAGCTTTTGTTGGACATTTCTTTCCTCGTTTGCTCATTATGCTCTCGCATGTTAATACTAGTTGCTACATATGGCACTGAGCATGCTCAGTAGCTTGACATACACGTGTGGAGAAGTTGTACAGTGATAGTTTATTTACTATCATAAGGAAGGGAACAATTATTCACAAAATTGTGCTCATTTTGTAACCATGGTATTGTACTCCTTTTCTTAATTGTATTAGTTTTGTAGCCATTCCCACTTTTTAAGTAGTTTAGGCTTAGTGTGTGTTGTGTTGCCATAGCACTGAGCATGCCCAGTATTTTAGCACCTTTGGTTACACTTGGCTTTTACATTGTTATCTAACAACAATTTGAGCAAGCTCTGCTTCTTAAGCCAGCAACACTACTCACTATTTACTAAGGTAGAGAAATGGAACTTAAGCATATTAGCATTGGTATGGAGGATGTTTTTGAGCTAGCTTTGTTGAAGTACTAACAGCAGGTGAGTTTATTGCTCAAATAAGTGACTATGACCTGGAGATGGTTATCTTTTTGGGGTAAATTTACTCCAAGAATCTTTGAATGAGAAATCTGTTTGAGTGGTAGAGGCATATACGAGGTGCCATTCTACTTGCTACCTTACTACTAAGGACTTACAAACTATCTAATGGTAGCTAGCTTAAAGATAGCTACTCACTTTCTCCTCACACTTTCTAAATTTTAATCAATTTCAAATATCACTTGTAACAGTCAAAATTGCACTCGGCTTCACCTCGCACAGTTACTCTGGCTGTTACTAGTGCAATTATTCCCAAATTGATCCAAATCTGTGCAATTATCTATAATACTACTATATTACTACTATTACTACTATACTACTACTACTACTACTGCTACTACTACCATTATTATTAACTGCTACTATTACTATTACTCTACTATTACTAGTGCTGGACAACCAATGAGCAAATCAGTGGACTACCATTTATTGAACAGTTGAACAGTTGGAAATGAGGTTTTCTAATGGAACTATTGCAGCTGAATATCTAATCCCATAAATGTTATATTCCAAAATCGAGTGAAGAAAGTGTCGATTTGATAACATCTTATTATTAAAAATTTGTCCTTGGAGGAAAATTCAAATTTAGCTGCAGAAATAAGAAATGGAACGAATTATGAGTTGCCACACCAAATGGAGACCAAATACAACAATTAATGCATGCAACCCTAAGATATTTAATTCTCATGTATTATGTGAAGGTTGGTCATCTTTCGTTCTTCATTGTTGAAAGTTTGTCAACGTTTGTAATTCCATAAAATACTAAATTTGAATGAAATAGGATTATTACTTTGCACTTGGAAATAGAAATTTACAGAAGGCAGCATTTTCCTTCAGGTGTTCTGCAAAAACCAAAAACAAGCATTTTTTTAATTTTAAAAAAAAATTTAAAATTGGAGAATGGTAAGGTAAGGTGTCTAGAATCCTAGGGAGCACAGCTCTACACCCTTAAATGAGGGAGACCAGCTTTGGTACATATACGTCATCTTATCTCACAGGAAGATCCTTGAAGATTTCCATTGCTTTTATTATCTATTTCGTTTACTTATACTTATTTTTCATTTATTATTATTATTTAATTTTTAGGTCTGCTGGCACCAGCAGCTGCTCAGCTGCCTGGCCTTCACACACTGCCTCCTTGCTGGCTCACCAGCAGCTTCTCAGCTGCTTGGCTTTCACTGACACTGCCTCCTTCTGGTTTACCACCAGCTGCTCAGCTGCCTGGCCTTCACTGATGACACTGCCTCCTTGCTGGCTTACCACCAGCTGCTCAGCTGCCTGGCCTTCACTGACACTGCTTCCTTGCTGGCTTCTGACTACTGTCAGGCAAGCCTCGTCCAGATCAGGGGTCTTGCTGTACGCACATCATTTTCTCCTTGTTACTAAGTTGTACACAGCTCGCAATTTGCATGAAGCACTAAGATTATAGACTTAGGAGTATCATGGTTGTACTGCCTGACTATGTGCAGTCTTGTTTCATAGTTGGCTGTAGAGTGTGCTGTACTGTGTACTATGCATACATACATGTTGTGGTTGATACATGTCCTGTTACTGTTCCTGCTTGTGAATAGGGTTGTAGCTACAGGCTTGAGACATGTGGAGGGGCAAGGAACAGTGACTGTCTTGGAGTGCGCTAGGGAGGGACTTGTCATATGTCATAAAGTAAATCTTGCAAGCTATTATGTAATGACCTTGCATTTCTCACTCTACCTTTGGGCCTGTTTGATCAATAATATGCTACAAATTCTGAAGGTTTCTTCTAAATGTCTACTTGCTGCTGGTGTGTCTGCAGTAGTGGAAGCGTGAACCTGTAAGGTATCTACTGCCTAGCGCTTATCTCAGTGATGGTTCCAGTCTTTGCTTGTTACCTTACCTAGCTAGGTGCCAGTTGTGACCAATATGTCCCTTCCTGCTTGAGAGGCAGTGTTTCTTCTATTGCCAAGAATCTTGAAGAGTGAAGTGTTCCTGCTGCAGTTAAATGGCCCTCCATCTCCTAGCTAGCACAATATGTAAACTCAGCCATCGTTACCTTGAGAAATTGCTCTATTATGTGTGTACATGGGCAAACACAATCTTAAGAATCCTGAAAATTTCCTGCTTCAACAAGGAACATTTATGGGCTGTGTATTTCCCTTGTCCCCCCACAGTTTTTGTGTTTCATTGAGCCTGGACCTGTGGACCATGTGAATGAGCAGCTTTTCTCCCTCTGCCTCCTCCTATTCCATCTCCGCTTGGGGACCGAAGCCACATGTAATGTGCCCTGGAGGCACTGCCTCTCACACTGCCCCCTGTCTCTCTGCCTTCCTGGAGAACTGCCACCACTCTTACTTCAGTACCACCAGCAAGGAAAGACTACCTCCAGTTGAGAGTGTGCACACATTGTCTGTCAACTATACAGCTTCCCATGTTCAACCTGCCACAAGAAGCCTTCTAGCTGGTAGAGGCCGGTTGGAGTAGGTTGAGAATATCTCTATGGGGACACATACTGGATTTATATCACACTGGGTTGAGGCAGGTTGAAGAAGGTTTAATTAGCTTATAAAGCAAGCCCACATTGTTGGTGGTAGAAAGCCCTTGCATGCACATATATACATACTTGGTAAAAGCAAAGAGTCAACATATATCACTGTGCTCTTATTCATGCTCTTCATAAATGAGATGGCCCGACCACCAACCTCTCTTATGCATACCAGTAAACATAGGAATGTAGGGGGTAAGATGTTGTTGTTTTTGTTTGAATGCCACCAATTCTTGACATGTTCCACAAAGTAGAGCTGACTTCTGGGAGTCAGCTTGTCTGTTCTGAGTACATGCAGCTGCTGATTACCTGCTCATGGGCCTGGGCCTCCACTCACCCTTCCCCGCCCCTCCCACACCTCCCTCATATGCCCACACAAAAAATTTGGCTGTGGTTGTCAAATGCAGTGAGCATGGCTGAGTCTTTGTCCAGCTCTCCAGCAGTGAGCAATGCTGATTCTCTGTCTAAGTGGGTGCATCTCTCCAGCAGTGAGCATGGCTGAGTCTGGATGCATCTCTCCAGCAGTGAGCAATGCTGAGTCTCTGTCTAAGTGGATGCATCTCTCCAGTCAGTGACGGAGGACATGGTAGGGCTGGTAGGGCTTTGGCCCTACCACTTTTTGCTGATTTTAAATTTTTAAGTCTAGTTGCTAGACCAGACCAACATGATGGGTTTTCCCTAACTAAGAAAGATAAAAATGTGTATACTATAATAGTAGATAACAATGTGACAAATCTAATTGGTCTGTCACGTGAAAAGTACATGGAATGTGACCACATGCTCACTCAGGCAAATAAAGTCACATGCTAACCATGATGCTAGACCAGGCAATTAAAGTGACATGCTTACACCCAGCTGCTTTCTGAATACAGTAGTCAGTCTGAGTCAGTGGTTGCCAATTTTGGAGAGCATGGCAAGTAGCTCTAGTTTCACTGAATTGTCAGATAGTCCTCATCAGCCTCTTGGTTTTTCTTTTCCTAAACGCTCATTTGGTAACAAAGTACCAGTTGACAGGTGTTTTCAAGCTTCTTGGTTTAAGCAATGGCCATTTTTGCACTACCAGGAGGCTACAGATATTGCTCTCTGTTATACTTGTACCACTGCATACAAACAAGGAAAATTGAGGTCTTCCAATGCAGAGCCAGCTTTTGTATCTTTTTCAATTTGGCTAACTGTAATCGATCAACCATTATCATCATAGGTCTCAAAGGCCTTCTGCAACTGGAAGAATGCCACTATATACATCATTTAACAAGCATCAACAGAGTGCTTGCCATAAACAAGTTGTTCTCACACTTCCAGCTACAACCACAAGTATTGGCAATCTACTTGTGAAAGAGCGGGCCAAGCAACAAGGAGAAAACCGTGCAATGTTAAGTTTTCAAACATACGCTATCTAGCTCGTCAAGGATTACCACTCAGAGGGAATGGGATTACTGAAGAAGATGGAAACTTCATAAACTATTTCAATTGGAGGCTGATACATCTGCTATTGATCGTTAAAACAAAAATCTTACAAGTACACATCACATGAGATGCAAAATGAAAGTGATGGCTATGTCTGGTACTTCGGAATGTTGCTAGTTCTTTGCAAAATTCCTCATTTTTAACCCTGATGATGGATGAAACAACTGATACCACTAATAAGGAGCAGGCAACCATTATAATTTGTAGGATCGCTGAAAACTTTGAGAATTTTTAGGTTTATAATATCACGTTCCATCAATTGATGCAGGTACTTTGGATACTTTTAGTCGATTGAACTTATCCTTCAATCAGTTACGTGGTCAATGCTACGATGGGGCAAGTACAATGAAGGGAGCTACATCAGGGGTTGCCTAGAGAATAAGTGATATTGAACCAAGTGCAGTGTACACACACTGCTATGGGCATTCAATTAATCTGTTTGCTTTGTCAAGCATTTGCAAATCCGAAGCTACTGTTATTTTCTCCCCATTTTTCTTCACCAAAAGCTTCAAGATTTTGACTCCATTTAGTGTTCCATCCTGTAGTGAGATGGCTATTTTCCTCAACACAAACAATCAAACTTGGTTTCAAGCATCACTTCCAGTGACATTTGGTGGTCTGAGGACCAAGAGCTGTATCGCTTGCACCCTCTGCTTTTTTGGCATCAGTTTCTGGTGCTTTTGACTTCACTCACCAGATTCCCCCCCCCCCCGACTATGCGACCTGCATTATTGTGTTTATGGTTTGGAAATGTGGAGTCAAGGCCACAGCTGTGAGCCACCACCTGATTCCATGCTTCCCAACAGAAAGATTGGGATGGTCCACCTGCTCATGCTTTTGATTCCCTCCTGATCTTGGTCGGCTGTGGATACTGTTACCCGGGTACTTATTCAGGCTGCAGCTAAGATGGAGTTGGGGACTGGACTCGTGTCGTGCTCCTGTCCTTTTTAGGCCTCCGAATGGATGATGTGATCAGGGTGGCTGTTGGTTTGCGGTTGGGTGATCCCCTCTGTCATCCACAGCAGTGTGGCTCCCTCTCGTGAATCAGTTCAGCACTCCGAGGTTGTTTTTTTGACACATGCAGCTACCAATGACATTGACTGTAGATCTCTCGTCTCAATTAACATTCCCTTTCGCCTCATTTCTCTCTCTGACAGCAAGCGGCCTAATGAAAGATGAATGGTCAGACATAGTAGCCAACAGAGCTAAATCCTTGAATGGAAAAAAACTACTGGAGCGTTTGGAGCCAAGGCATCGGGAGGCTGTCTGTGGCAAACCCAAGTTCCTGTTTCCTCTTTCAGATAATCTGTTGCCAGCAGCATGGGAGCACTGTAGCTATGCTAGGTAGCTAGTTGTTGTAATTGTCGTTATTCTTCTTCTTGTTATATTGTTATTATTATATAAGTTTGCAAATGCTGTTATTTGTGAACTTTGCCTTAGATTGTTTGTATTGTTCCATTTGTGGCTTCGTCTGTTTCGCTGTTGTTAGTCTTATTTGTTATTTATTTCCATTTTGTAATAATAAAATAATCATCAAATAACAAGCATAGTGATTGATAATGGATCTGGCCAGGGAGTTGGAGACACAACTACAAAGTAAACTCCTAGTAACCATGTCACTTATATCGTCATCCTGTCAGAATAGAAATAGAACGTTTTAGACAACAACGGACAGTTTGAGTCGGAGCATAATTTTGACAGCTATCAAAGCAACACTGCCACAATAAAATATGTAGTAGTAGTAGTAGTAGTAGTAGTAGTAGTAGTAGTAGTAATGATTAATAATTCTTTTCGGTGCTCTGATTTAAGAGCAGTCGACAATCTCAACCGACATGGTATAAAAAAGTTAGAGTGTTACTTGGTGTCATCTGCTTGTCTTCCTTGCTGCTGAGATAAGGATAGCTGCTGTATTGACTGCCCTCCATTGGGACCCGCCATCATCTCCAAGAAAGGCCTTATCTGAGCACCAAATGGTCTGAAAGAGAAAAACAAATCTACTAAAGCATTTTTATCTTATCCACCATTGTAATGAGTAGGTACGACTACATAAGGGAGCGTGGATATACTGGTTTGACCGCTATTTCAAAATGGCAAAACACACCCACGCATGTACGCACACACTCTCACAACAAAGCTCATCTCAGTGAAACTCAATTTGGCAGATGTTCTTATGATTTAGTTCCAAATGCATCTCCATCATGCTTCGAAACTCTCACTAATGGAAACCTCCCAAAGAAAGCAAACTAGAAAACAACAGCAACCATTATCAACCATGCAATTTGTCTTCAAGGGAGCTAACTTCTATGTAGAGTATCTATCTATCTATCTCACCCCAAGGCCCATTCGTTATAATTATATACTACCAGAAGACTCCAAATTATCTCACCACATTATCTAATGGATCGCAGCAACTAATTGCTTCTCAATTCAGGTAATATTGGTTGGGGAAGTGGTGACAGAGAAGGAAGAAACAACAACATTGTATGGTTGACTTATGAATGCATTTGGGCGGGATTTGAGTGAGCGTGCCGAAAATGGTGAACTATGCCTGAATGCCTGAATAGGGCGAAGCCAGAGGAAACTCTGGTGGAAGCTCGCAGAAATACTGACGTGGAAATCGATCGTCAAGTTTGGGTATAGGAGCGAAAGACTAATTGAACCATCTAGTAGCTGGTTCCCTCCGAGGTTTCCCTCAGGATAGTTGGAGCCCGGTGCAGGTCCCCCCCCCCCTTGAGGAATAGCTGAACAAAGTACATTTGCTTGTAATTATAATTATCCTGCTAGGTAAGTAGTATGTATATTTTGGACTGTAATTTAGTGTTGGTTGGTCAATGGTCGAATTGTCTGTGTATGTGGAATAGCTGAACAAAGTACATTTGCTTGTAATTATAATTATCCTGCTAGGTAAGTAGTATGTATATTTTAGACTGTAATTTAGTGTTGGTTGGTCAATGGTCGAATTGTCTGTGTATGTGGTGGTGGCTCTGACAGGCTCAATGTTATTATAAGTTATAAAACATGGTAAAGCCTAATAAGTTATGGAGTTATTCTGCGCAACTTTTTGAAAGAGGTTGCTTGACTAAAAAGAAGAACCAAACAAAACCACCAAAACAACAACAACACAAAACAACAACAACAACACAAAACAACAACAACACAAAACAACAACAACAGAAACAAGACAAAGAATGTTTTAATATATGTGGTATATAGCACTTCTATATTGGTTAGATCCTTATTTTTAAATGGAAGCCAAGAAAACAAAGTGTACCTTGGCTAAAACTCACTTTGGCAGCTTCTTAGTATTATAAAGAGTGCCTTCAGCCAATTTTGACTACAAAAAAACACTTCGAGGGTGCCTGTGCCTTGAATCCTTTGTGAAAGTAGTATGCGTGGAGTCTAAAACATTAAAACCGTGAATGTTTGTCGTGAAGATCCTGTGATCTACTCCCCCCCCACACATAACTTGCATATAGTATGTCCGTTTGTCATAATTTTACAGTAATGAATGCGAGGCAATGTGTGGCGAGTGAATGAGACGGAAAGATAGATTACTTTTAGCATAATTCCCAAAACTTTAAACCCTAGCATTGTTGCCCTAATCCCAATACAATGCAGCAGTTATAGCTACAGATGAGGTCTGTAGCTGCAGCTTTCTCACAGCTATCTCAAGCACTCCATTGTATATAGTGTGTGTCACGCTCGAGTATGCGTTTGAATTTCAAGCTTCTAGGTCTCCAAGGCAATCTTCAAAGTTTAGTTCATGACAGACTTTTGTGACGCTCTTTTTCTTATAGAAACATGGATAGATGGAGTGTAGAAGCTTTACCATGAGTTACCATGAGCCGAAGGAAGCTTCTCAATGGTGGATGACGATATAGTGTGTGTCACGCTTGAGTATGCGTTTGAATTTCAAGCTTCTAGGTCTCCAAGGCAATCTTCAAAGTTTAGTTAATGACAGACTTTTGTGACGCTCTTTTTCTTATAGAAACATGGATAGATGGAGTGTAGAAGCTTTACCATGAGCCGAAGGAAGCTTCTCAATGGTGGATGACGATATAGTGTGTGTCACGCTTGAGTATGTGTTTGAATTTCAAGCTTCTAGGTCTCCAAGGCAATCTTCAAAGTTTAGTTAATGACAGACTTTTGTGACGCTCTTTTTCTTATAGAAACATGGATAGATGGAGTGTAGAAGCTTTACCATGAGCCGAAGGAAGCTTCTCAATGGTGGATGACGATATAGTGTGTGTCACGCTTTAGTATGCGTTTGAATTTCAAGCTTCTAGGTCTCCAAGGCAATCTTCAAAGTTTAGTTAATGACAGACTTTTGTGACGCTCTTTTTCTTATAGAAACATGGATAGATGGAGTGTAGAAGCTTTACCATGAGCCGAAGGAAGCTTCTCAATGGTGGATGACGCCAAGTGCGCAATGAAGAGTCAACTACAGTTACTATTGATTTTGAACACGAATAATTTTCAATGTGCAGCTAGCTGGCTTATCTTGCTAGATAGAGCTAAGGTGTGGTAAGTAAGGGAATTCATAAACACTCTTAGAGACTTGGCTAGAAAGAGCCACTTGAGTTCTCTCTGCTGATTTGAGTTGATGCTGGTTCTAATTCCAAGTGTATGTTGTCTGTGGGTTTGGTGGAGTTGATAGTGGTGTAAATGAATCTGGAAAAGTATGGTGGGTTTGGTAATGAAATTGTATATAGCAAATAATGGAAAAAACAGTTTGCCACTTCATTAAGCTATTATCCAGTTATAATGGGAGTTCTCTCTCGTATCCAAACCCTCGTGCATGTGCCTCCCAACCCTCGTGCATGTGCCTCCCAACCCTCGTGCATGTGCCTCCCAACTCTCGTGCATGTGCCTCCCCTAGTAATACAAGGTACACGTTCATTTACATTTTCACACCCACAAACACACTACTCTGTCAGTGCAGGATGCACTCATCATCATTTCCAGTATGATAAAGCCAAACTGAGCATCCACGGCAAACTACTGGGTCAGCAGAGCTTACACAGAGGCCTGCTCGTTACTTTTGGGAACGATTCCCATCATTTTTACTAGTTGAACATCTTCACTATAATGATAAGTACATTCCTGTTCAGATTTCAGATAATGCTACAAGTGTCACCCACTGCATATTGAACCTTGTTAGCTTCATTACATTTTCTATTTCCTGCGTAGGCAGCGCCATTCTCACTCGCCCATGCAGCCTGTTTTCTTTCTCCTAGCTACAAATTTGCTATTGTTTTATCATTCGTTTTCTCCACCATGATGACCCTTACCAACCAGGTATTATTTAATACAAGTGTCTCGTTCCCATGTTTTATGGGGGAACATACAGTGAATGCATACATAGACAAGCCATGCGCGGCAATATCAACTTTTCTGTCCAACTCCAATGTGAGGGCTTCACTCGCCAACCAGAAAACTCCAAACTGTCCCATGCATTACCATGACTAACTTGCTTCTTAATGATCTATCTGTGTATATTTCCATTCCTCCCCGTACCCAACTTCGTGATGTGTCCATTGGTCATAATCTTACCATCAGAAGACTCCAAACTGTCCACAGCCACTCACCGTTTCTTGATTCAGCACTAATCCGTTTCTCTACTCAGAGAAACATCTCAAGATCCGGTAAAGGATTCTCACTTCCATAAACATGCTTTTGGGGCGTGCAATATTCAGTCTGGGTCAGCAACAGCTGCAAGTTTTCCTACCATGGTTTCCTCAGGAGTTTATTCTTGTGATGACAACAAACCTCAGGTAAAATAATGCACATATTCCATGTGGTTTCCATGGAAGATTAACAGCACAGAAATGAGCTGGATCAGCAACAGCTGCAAGTTTTCCTACCAAGAAGTGATCAGTTGATTTCCTCAGAAGTTTACTCCTGTGGCAATAGTTAACATCGTAGACCTTTAACAAAACCAGGTAATTATTTGTATGCTGGTGTCTATGTGTATTATGCATGTATAGGCACTTGCCTACTTGAGTAATAGACATGGTAAATAACAACATGGTTAGCTCTTAAAAAAACACCCAACACCAATATTATACACTGCTATACTGCTTCTTAAAATCTGTATTATAGTTGTATTCATTGTTATAAAAGGTAAAGGACACATGGGTAAATTCTACTTTTCATTTTGTCTTTGACTAGTCAATCCTATACATTTTTTTGTCTAATATATACTATATATACATACATAACATGTGTACCACATTATTGGAGTCAGTTCTATATACATATCCTATTCATGCTCTAACATTATCATATTAAAAATATATATTTATAGATAAGATATAGTGGGATATTTTCGAAGGCATATATATTCGCAGTTTTCACAGTTAGAATCCAGTCTGTGAATAGGTACACCATAGAGCAATAGAGCACAGTGTGGCTTCCACTATTCACTGCAGCCATCAACACTCCCTCCCACAAATGCTTTTGATGCTCATCACCTGCCAATACTTAATCCCTTGAAAATATCCCACTCTACAGTGTACAGTACATAATTATAATCGCACTCACGTCTCCAGTACTTCTGATGGCAGGTTTGTGATATAGCCAGGAATGGAGTTGCCTGTCAGGAATTGAGCCAATTCATCTGAGAACGTGTTGCAGTTGTGCTCCAATAGATTGTATTTATCAAGGCTGCAAAGCATTCAAGGTGACAATGCTAATTGATTATAATGGTCATTAGATAGACACAGCAAATCAGCTATACATTAATAAGGGGTGGCTGGTTAAGCATGAATTAAAAATAAAAAGTATCCAAAATTTGTAACCTTCATAATTTTTTATTTTTTATATTTTTTTAAATATTATTATCATTGCTGTTGAAACAAGTATACTCCCTTGAAAACTGTACCCTGATCACTATACAATCATCTAAAATCACAGAGTGACTGTATGGACTTCCCATTCAGATGTTGAATATATAACAGAACCACATAAGAGTGGAAAGCTTTTTATTTGTTTTTACCATTCAACAGAAATACACCAATGTTTGCCAGGGATTCCCGCTTTTCGGTGATATTTATTGACTTCCCATTCAGAGGTACCTGGTATTGCCCGAGCAAAAAAAGAGAGGTGACGGAAGTGGTGTCACGGTAGATTTCATGATTCAAAATCCAGTCAGTCATAAAGGTTACATGACATGTGAAAATGAGCAATTTCTTCCATTCTCCTCCCCCCCTGCCTGATATCTGGTGCATCTGGGTTAAAAAATGAGGGAAACCCATCTCACAGGGTGGCCAAAATGCTGAAAAAGATGAGCTACTTCATATAAAAAAATTAAAAAACCCAAGAAAATGGTGGCTTATAGCCATCTTTGGATGGCTTCCACCGCTGGATTTACACAGCACTTTTTAAAAATAGTGACGTTATTTTACATAATATTTTATATTCAACCAGGAGTGCACAAATGTCCCTAGCAACCATGGTTGATGTTATAGCATTGGTGTTGGCAAACATTGTGGTCAACTGTAGGTTGCCTAGCAACTGACCACATACGATGAATATCATTATAACATTTGATTGTTTGTTTCGATTGTATTTTTAGGCAGAATATGGACAGAGATTACATCATGATGTAAATATAATAAAATGACAGTGTCATATTTTACTAGGGCAGATAATTAGAAACCATAGCTAACTAACTACCTACTAGCTTTATATTATTATAGTGTGGCGACCATTTCCACACGCTGAGACCAAACCTTTAACTTAGTAATCAGCGAGTAGTAACGATCTTTACCTATTGTACTTTGGACCTAGAGAGAGTTTGCACTATTGATTTGTCTGTGTTGAAAGAAATACCTTTACTCGCTTATATAATATAGCACTCGCTACAGTGGTGACCCCGACGTGAGCGAGACGTATTCTCACTCTACAAGCTCAAGATGTCCGTTGCGGAAGACAGCATCAGTGCAGTTTCGCTCAAATTGCCAACCTTCTGGGCAGCACAGCCAGCTGTTTTATTTACGCAAGCGGAGGCCCAGTTTCACATCCGCCACGTTACGGATGATGCCACGAAGTATTACTACGTAGTTACCTCGCTGGACCAGACTACAGCCGGCCGCTTGCTTGACACCCTGGCAGACCCACCAGCTGCCAACAAATATGAGGGGCTCAAAAAACGTCTGCTAGACACATTTGGCCTCAGTCGCAGAGACAGGGCAGCCAAACTCCTCCATATGCAAGGCCTGGGAGACAAGAAACCATCCATGCTCATGGATGAAATGCTTTCCCTGCCTCCTATTCGAACAAATCTACCTGGAGCAGATGCCAGAGGACATTCGCCTCCAGCTGGCCACCGAAGACTTCAGGGACCCACGGGCACTCGCCCTGAGGGCAGATGCGCTGTGGCAAGCGAAGGGGCAGAGCCTTTCCGGCATAAACAAAATTTCCTCAACACATAAGGCCAGACAAAATTCCTCTGCCACAGTCACAACAACAAAGGGCTGGTGTTTCTACCACACCAAATTCGGAAATGAGGCCAGAAAGTGCAAATCTCCCTGCACATTTCCGGGAAACGACCAGGCCGGTCGCCAATAGCAGCTGTGGCAGCCGGCCAAGCAGACACACCGCTGCTTTTTCTCAGGGACCGTAAGTCCGGACGCCGTTTCCTTGTAGACACCGGGGCACGAGTCAGCGTGTTCCCAGCCTCGGGCCTGGACACTTGTTCAAGCCACTACAGCACCAATCTGCTACGAGCAGCTAATGGCACGACCATCAAATCCTTTGGCACCCGCATAATACCACTCTCCATCAATGGCAGACAATTCCAGTGGGAGTTCATCATCGCCGAGGTAACCCAGCCACTACTCGGGGCAGACTTCCTCTGTGCAAACAACCTTGCAGCGGATCTGAAAGGTCAGAGGTTGGTTGACTTAACCACCTATTCCTCACTCCCCCTGGAGCGCATCAACGGCCAAGCCCCATACATCTGCAATGTCTCAGTTGCTGGACCATATGCCTACCTTCTCACCGAGTTCTCCGAAATTCTAGAGCCAAAGTTCACCGAACCTCGCACACGTCATGGGGTAGAACACTTCATCCAGACTGAATGCCCCCCTATTCACAGCCATGCCCGTCGCTTACCACCGGACAAGCTTGCAATAGCGAAGGAAGAGTTTTGCAACATGGAGGCCATGGGCATCATCCGCAGATCCGACAGCCAGTGGGCATCTCCGCTGCACATGACTCCTAAGCCATCCGGAGGATGGAGACCCTGCGGCGACTACCGCAGACTGAATGAAGCAACAGTTCCGGACCGATACCCCGTCCCCCACATCCAGGACTTTGCGGTCAACCTGGCAGGAGCAAGACTTTTCTCCAAAATCGATCTGGTCAGGGGCTACCACCAGATCCCCGTCCATGCCGATGACATTGCCAAGACTGCCATCATTACACCTTTCGGACTTTTTGAATTCCTACGCATGCCATTCGGACTTAAGAATTCAGCTCAAGCCTTCCAACGACTCATGGACACCGTCTGCAGAGGCCTGGATGGCATCTTCGTCTACCTTGATGATATTCTCGTCTGCAGCCGGTCGGAACACAGAAGTCACCTACGCCAGCTTTTTCTGCGTCTCCAAGAGCATGACCTCGTCATTAACTTGGGAAAATGCCAATTTGGCCTCACTGAGATTGACTTCCTGGGCCACAGGGTTGACAAACACGGCGTTGCTCCTCTCCCGGACAAAGTCCAAGTCATACGCAAGTTTCCCAAGCCAACCACAGTCAAAGGCTTGCAGGAATTTTTAGGCATGGTCACCTTCTATCATCGTTTTGTACCAGCTGCAGCAGCCATCATGCAACCTTTGTATGGTGCCATTGCGGGGAAAGCCAAAGACGTCACCTGGACCCCAGACATGTCTTTGGCATTTGAGAAAACGAAGGAAGCACTGGCAGCCGCCACCATGCTAGTACACCCACAGGCAGATGCACCAACATCCATCACTGTGGACGCCTCTAACCTCGCGGTGGGTGGAGTCCTTGAACAACTGGTAGCAGGATCATGGAAGCCTCTGGCCTTTTTCAGCCGCCAGTTGCGCCCACCAGAACGCAAGTACAGCGCCTTTGACCGCGAGCTCTTGGGCCTACACCTCACAATTCGCCACTTCCGCTACTTCCTCGAGGGCCGACCATTCGTGGCCTACACAGACCACAAACCACTTACTTTCTGCTTTGCCAAAGTTTCGGAACCATGGTCCCCGAGACAGCAAAGGCACCTTGCCTGCATCTCAGAATTTACTACGGATGTCCGCCACATTGCCGGCAAGGACAACCAGGTGGCAGACGCCCTCTCCCGTACAGTCATTAGCTCCATCACGGCACAGCTCGGGATTGATTACTTCCAGATGGCAGCAGCTCAAAAGGCCGACCCCGAGATGGCAGCCTACCGCACGGCCATCACCGGTATGACTCTTGAAGACGTACCTTTCGGCCCCTCGGATACCAAACTCCTGTGTGACACGTCCACGGGACAGCCCCGACCAATCGTCCCAGCAAGCTGGCGCCGACGGGTCTTCGAAACCATACATAACCTGTCACATCCGTCGATCCGAGCCACACGCACACTTATCACAAGCAAGTTTGTCTGGCACGGCATAAGCAAACAAGTGGGGTTGTGGTCCCGCACATGCATTCCATGCCAGATGGCAAAGGTCCAGCGCCACACCAAGGCTCCCCTCTCAACCTTCAAGGTGCCCCATCGCCGTTTCGACCACATACATGTGGACCTGGTTGGGCCACTACCACCATCCCAAGGGCATACTTACCTGTTCACCATCGTGGATCGCTTCACCCGATGGCCAGAAGCCATCCCCTTGGCAGACATGACCACTTCTACGTGTGCACGTGCTCTCATCAGCCATTGGATCGCCCGGTTCGGCATTCCCCTTGAGTTAACATCCGACCGTGGATCCCAGTTTACATCTGAACTCTGGTCAGCCATTGCCAGACTCCTAGGGGTACAAATCAACCGGACCACAGCGTACCATCCGCAAGCCAATGGATTAGTGGAACCCTTCCACAGGCACCTGAAATCCGCTCTCAGGGCCCGCCTCACAGGCCCCAACTGGATCGACGAACTGCCATGGGTGCTGTTGGGCATCCGGACAGCCCCCAAAGAAGACTTGGCCAGCTCTTCCGCTGAGTTGGTCTATGGAACTACCCTCACAGTGCCAGGCGACTTCTTTCCCTCTTCTGCAGCAGCCCAAGGACCAAATCAACTCCTGACTGCACTCCGGGCCAGGGTCCAGAACTTCGCGCCAATCCCCACTTCTCGGCATGGCCTTCCCCATTCCTCAGTTCCCCCGGAATTGACTGACAGCCCTTTCGTCTTCATCCGTCGAGATGCCCACCGCTCGCCCTTGCAGAGGCCTTACGAGGGCCCTTTCAAGGTGCTGACTGCAGGTCCCAAATATTTCACAGTTGACAGGGGTGGTCGGCCAGAGTTGATCACCATCGATCGACTCAAACCAGCACATCTGGATTTGGATCAACCAGTCCGGGTTCCTTCCCCACGTCGCCGTGGGCATCCCCCTTGCCACAAAGCAGTACTGATCCCAGCCAAGCCACAGCCCTCCCTTCCACCGCAACCTCCGGCTCAGCAACAGCCACCACCCGCCAACAGTCGTCCCAGACGAGCAGTCCGACCTCCTGCCCGTTACTGCTGATCTTCTGCACTCAAGGTTCTGGGGGGGGGTCATGTGGCGACCATTTCCACACGCTGAGACCAAACCTTTAACTTAGTAATCAGCGAGGAGTAACGATCTTTACCTATTGTACTTTGGACCTAGAGAGAGTTTGCACTATTGATTTGTCTGTGTTGAAAGAAATACCTTTACTCGCTTATATAATATAGCACTCGCTACAATAGCTATAATTATAGATGGATAGCTAGTACCCGCGAAGTACCCAGGTAAATGCTATTTTTTATACAAGTCAGAAAAAAAGCAGTAATGCTAAAGGATCTTACATGTATGGCTATTTATTTTCCTGGGACATCTTGTTCCTGTTCTTCACCATCGTCAGTCTCAAGACCTGGATCCCTACACGCAAATCAGCGCTACTATCTCTGGACTGGCAAAAAAAGGTTCTGAATCTACGATGTCATTCAGAGTTGCTAGCTCTTCAGGATCTCTAGTCTGTTCTCCGTGGTAGGCCCTTCTCCTTCCTCATCACCGCTTTCAACCTCCGACAGACCGAATTCGTCGTCATCCAGCATTGCCAAAACATCGTCCAATTTAGTCTAGAAGCCATTTTTTAATCGATCAGCTGAGTTTGACGTCACGAATATTGGTTACCTAGGCACTATACCTCAGCTATTTTAATTCCAGCTCTAGCAAAGCAAGGGACATCCCCAGGTATATTTAGCACATGCGTAGCTAAAACTAACGATTTTATATATTTGTTTTTGACGCGGTCATTTACAACTCCGCCATATGGCGGATACGGCGGTGAGACGGTTAAACAGCACACACAGCTTTAGCTCTGTCTGGATCAGCCTATGACGTTTGTATACACCCATCGCTGCCCAGACAAAAAAAGGGAATAATGCAAGTGTTAATAAAGATCACCCTATTATTATAGCCAGTGTTTCTGGGTTAATGGTAGGGGAGCCGACGTTTCCCAGGGAAGAGGGGGAGAGGAAAGAAAAGTGATGCAAGTATTGATCACAGTTGCATTCTAAAATCCAACCTTAAAGGATATGAGGTTAGTATTATTTACAGGTGGTCCACAAAAGAGTCTAAAATTAGCATCTCTGTAACACAGTAACATGGCTCCCCATGAAGCAGGCTTAAGCACCCAGTAGTTGGGCTCCTCGTGAAGTAGGGCCTAGGCATCCAGTAGCTGAGCTCCCCATCAAGGCCTAGGCATCCAGTAGCTGGGCTCCCAATGAAGCAGGGTCTAGGCTCCCAGTAGCTAGGTTACAGGGCCTACACACCCAGTAATTGGGCTCTCACATGAAGAAGGGCTTAGGCATCCAGTAGCTATGCTACAATGATGCATAGTAATAATTCTTCTTCTCTTCTCCTCTGGCTGTGTGCAGCTTCTTCTGATCGTTGTATTGGGTGGCTGCTCTATATGTACATACCTCTTATTCCCTTGCTGCGAGCAGTTTTTCCTGAGCATTGCCCCAAGTAGTTGTCTTGACTATTCTGTGACTAGTTGTCGAGGAGCACAATTTTTGTTTTTTGTTTGCATTTGAATTATTCACTTTCTTTTGACTGCTTTATGCAGATTTTGGGGATTTCTTTTGGGGTTTTGGTTGCGTTGGCGATTTCAGGATAATATTTTGACTGCATCTTTGTGGGGTAGTTGTTGATTATGCTGCTGTGTTGTAGGGTAGTTGTTGATTATGTCATTGTGTTGGGGGTAGTTGTTGATTATGCCACTGTGTTGGGGGTGGGGGGGGGGTGGGGGGGGTAGTTGTTGATTATGCTGCTGTGTTGGGGGGTAGTTGTTGATTATGTTGCTGTGTTGGGGGGTAGTTGTTGATTATGCCACTGTGTTGGGGGGTAGTTGTTGATTATACTGCTGTGTTAGGGGGTAGTTGTTGATTATGCTGCTGTGTTGGGGGGTAGTTGTTGTTTATGCTGCTGTGTTGTAGGGTAGTTGTTGATTATGTTGCTGTGTTGGGGGTAGTTGTTGATTATGCTGCTGTGTTGGGGGGTAGTTGTTGATTATGCTGCTGTGTTGGGGGGTAGTCGTTGATTATGCTGCGTGTTGGGGGGTAGTTGTTGATTATGCTGCGTGTTGGGGGGTAGTTGTTGATTATGCTGCGTGTTGGGGGGTAGTTGTTGATTATACCACTGTGTTGGGGGGTAGTTGTTGATTATATGCTGTGCTGTTGGGTATTGTTGGGAATGTGAAAAAAAGCATGCACAGGTATTTCTTCAATGGCCATCGATGATCACAACTAGCATGAAAAGGCCTCTACTGTCTTCACTTCAAAAACATATACGTTTTGCTTAAAACCTTCCTTGGATGGTTTTTAAAGGTTTGTTGGTTCCTGGGTCGTACACAAACATATTTAAAAAACTACTTTAGATTGTCCCCCCCCCACACACACACCTTTATGCTCCCACCACACCAATGCAGTTTTCAAGAAATTTAAAATACAAAATAATACTGGTCACCAGCCCTGAAAGAGCCCATTCTATGTTGCTATCCATTAGTTATCAATCCAAGATCTATAAGTAAGGCAAGTGTAAAATCTGAGAAGGTGTCCCAGTAAGTCAGTCAGTTTTAACGCTGGTGTATCAAGCTTAGCTATAACCAAGCTACTACACCAGTAAAACTGAAAGCTAGTATCTACTCCTTTTGATATATATCAAGAGTAGATTACTAGTTTCTGTTCTGGTGCTTTTGTAACTTAGTTATCTACTCTTGAGAGTTCCGATTGATGTATATTATATATACATATATATACACAGAGTATATACATACATATACATGTATATATATACATCTAGTTCTGTTGCTGATGCCCCTACTAGAACAAGAACAAACAAGAGCACCAGAACTTAAGTTAGCCACTCTACTTACCCAGTATGTGGCTCTTTCAACATAGAGCTCAGAGTTTCATGCAAAGGCTATAGCTACTACAGTGAGTATCTCTAGTCCTAGCAGCTGCTATTGGTCTAGATTTCCCCCCACAGTTGAAAACTTACTGATTAGTAAATAGGAATAGTGTAAGGGATCAGGAAAGGTAGCTAGCGGGTGGGTTATTCTCAGGGAGATTCTTGCGCCAGCTGGCTCCTTTAATTAGGCTTCCAGCCGTGCAACCCAGTCAGGACCTTATATGGCAATATGCATACTAATTAGGCAGGTATGGGATCAATATTTGGTGTGTGCACCTGGCTACTCACTGTAATATCCTTATATGGCAATATGCATCCTAATTAGGTAGGTATGGGGTCAATGGTATATTTAGTGTGTGCACTTGTCTACTCTACTGTAATATAGTTTTGTCAGTGGGTTGTCGGGGTTCCACTATGGTTGGGGACCCCCCGACAAATACCCTCAGGGACTTACTGACAGGTAAATAAGTTGAAGGCAAAGTTGGCAAAAAGTGGGTAAAGTACTCACAGTCTACTAGTCATTCTATAGCAGCCCGGGCAAAGTGATTGGAAATTAACAGTGGGTGGGGCAGATGAATATTTAGCGCATAGACAGAGGAAATGAAATGTGCATGGGTTGCTAGAATTGAAATTCAATGATTGTAAAGAAGATGTTTTTAGTTGTGTACGAGGTCTCTCAAAGTCAATACAGCCACAAGCAAAATGGGTGTACAATTTAAAGAAGATGAACTCTCAGTTGACATGATAACATTCCAATAATCTTCTCAATATTCAACTTGAAATTGTATTCTCTCCACGTTTCAACTAGATGCTCTAGCCTTCATTATTCCTGATGAAGGCTAGAGCATCTAGTCATTATTCCTGATATAGGCCTAGAGCATCCAGTCATTATTCCTGATGAAGGCTAGAGCACCTAGTCATTATTCCTGATGAAGGCTAGAGCATCTAGTCATTATTCCTGATGAAGGCTAGAGCATCTAGTCATTATTCCTGATGAAGGCTAGAGCATCAAGTCATTATTCCTGATGAAGGCATAGCATCTAGTCATTATTCCTGATGAAGGCTAGAGCATCTAGTCATTATTCCTGATGAAGGCTAGAGCATCTAGTCATTATTCCTGATGAAGGCTAGAGCATCTAGTCATTATTCCTGATGAAGGCTAGAGCACCTAGTCATTATTCCTGATGAAGGCATAGCATCTAGTCATTATTCCTGATGAAGGCTAGAGCATCTAGTCATTATTCCTGATGAAGGCTAGAGCATCTACCTGATGAAGGCTAGAGTATCTAGTCATTATTTCTGATGAAGGCTAGAGCATCTAGTCATTATTGGCTAGAGCATCTAATCATTATTCCTGATGAAGGCTAGAGCATCTAGTCATTATTCCTGATGAAGGCATAGCATCTAGATAGTCATTATTCCTGATGAAGGCTAGAGCATCTAGTCATTATTCCTGATGAAGGCTAGATCATCTAGTCATTATTCCTGATGAAGGCTAGAGGCTAGAGCACCCAGTCATTATTGTCATTATTCCTGATGAAGGCATAGCATATAGTCATTATTCCTGATGAAGGCTAGAGCATCTAGTCATTATTCCTGATGAAGGCTAGAGCATCTAGTCATTATTCTCGATGAAGGCTAGAGCATCTAGTCATTATTCCTGATGAAGGCTAGAGCATCTAGTCATTATTCCTGATGAAGGCTAGAGCATCTAGTCATTATTCCTGATGAAGGCTAGAGCATCTAGTCATTATTCCTGATGAAGGCTAGAGCATCTAGTCATTATTCCTGATGAAGGCTAGAGCATCTAGTCATTATTCCTGATGAAGGCTAGAGCATCTAGTCATTATTCCTGATGAAGGCTAGAGCATCTAGTCATTATTCCTGATGAAGGCTAGAGCATCTAGTCATTATTCCTGATGAAGGCTAGAGCATCTAGTCATTATTCCTGATGAAGGCTAGAGCATCTAGTCATTATTCCTGATGAAGGCTAGAGCATCTAGTCATTATTCCTGATGAAGGCTAGAGCATCTAGTCATTATTCCTGATGAAGGCTAGAGCATCTAGTCATTATTCCTGATGAAGGCTAGAGCATCTAGTCATTATTCCTGATGAAGGCTAGAGCACCTAGTCATTATTCCTGATGAAGGCTAGAGCATTATTCCTGATGAAGGCTAGAGCACCTAGTCATTATTCCTGGGCTAGAGCATCTAGTCATTATTCCTGATGAAGGCTAGAGCATCTAGTCGAAACGTCGAGAGAGTAAATTTCAAGTTAATTATTGAGAAGGTCATTGTAATAATGAAGTGGTAGCTTAATCAGCCGTGATTCATAATCAGAGATTTCGTCAATGGGCATCAATATTGTTGCCTGCACCCGTTCCAGATCACTGAAGTCCTTGACCAGATGTGGCCGCCAGACGGGAGAACAATAAGTCAAGCATGATTTAACAAGAAGGAAGAGAAGAAATTTCTTAGAAATTTCTTAGCAATAACAGAGTCACAGTGGCCAAAAGTGTGACGGAGAAGACCAATGGTTTTGAAATTAAGGTAGGTTAGCCAGGCTACTTATCAGTCAGTGCTCTTCCAGTATAGCGCTCATGTTTCATGCGAACACTATATTACAAGTAGCTGTAGTCCTGTTGGTCTAGTCTTACTCCCACACTGAGCGACACATGAAAACTAACTGATTAGCAACTAGTTTAGTACGGAGCATCCTCGAGCATATAATACAACAATGGTGCATGTGGGTAAATTTCTATGAGCGTGTATATATATATATGACAATGGTGCCAGAGAGTAAATTTCTATGATCGTGTATCTCTCTCTCTCTATATATATATGACAATGGTGCCTGAGGGTAAATTTCTATGAGCGTGTATATATATATATGACAATGGTGCCAGAGAGTAAATTTCTATGAGCGTGTATCTATATATATATATATATGACAATGGTGCATGTGGGTAAATTTCTATGAGCGTGTATCTATATATATATATATATGACAATGGTGCCTGAGGGTAAATTTCTACGAGCGTATCTATCTATCTATATATATATATATATATGACAATGGCGCCTGAGGGTAAATTTCTACGAGCGTATATATATATATATATATATGATAATGGTGCCTGAGGTCTATGAGCATATCTATATATATGACAATGGTGCCTGAGGGTAAATTTCTATGAGTGTGTATCTATATATATATATATATGACAATGGTGCCTGAGGGTAAATTTCTATGAGCATATATATATGACAATGGTGCCTGAGGGTAAATTTCTATGAGCGTGTATCTATATATATATATATATATATATATATGACTATGGTGCCTGAGGGTAAATTTCTATGAGCGTGTATCTATATCTATCTATATATATATATATATATATATATATGACAATGGTGCCTGAGAGTTAATTTCTATGAGCGTATAAATATGTATGACGTGTTAAGAGAGTTATGTGGTTCTATTACATAGCCCGTGAATGATTGCCAAGTCCTTGAAGGAGACTGACCCCTCCCTAGCCCTGCTTGACCTGTGTAGTGTATAACTAAAAATAAGGGACATAAAGTGTTAAAAAAAAGGAGTGGTTCATCTCTACTGGCAGGTTGTTGCTACTTGGTTTGCCACAATATTGAAGCATTCAACAGCCAACTAGACTGGTTTGACTTGTTACATAAGAAAGCAACCAAGAGTGTACCCATGTAGACCACAGCTTAGATGACCCTTTACCATTTAAAATCACATACACCAATGCTTATTACCTTTCAGGGGAGATATGGCATTTTTTAATTTTTGTTTAAAGCTTATGGTTACAACTTTAGAGCTCCGTAGATTCTGCAAACTTCATGGTATGGACTTGATATATAGCTCAAAAGATAGGTCTCTCTGTGTGCTCTCTTTTGATACTAAAATATAATCATTTTCCACCCGCGCGCTTACATTTTAACGCCTAATGAAAACGGTCACTAGTGGCCACTGGTACCAATTTCAAATCTTTAGCACTTAGCAATCTGGAGTTATTTATGTGGAGGTTGCAGGCATTCAGGTTTTTGAGGTCCCTCCACTTTAGGTCTAGTAACTTGTCAAAAGAGAGCACACAGAGAGACCTATCTTTTGAGCTATATATCAAGTCCATACCATGAAGTTTGCAGAATCTACGGAACTCTAAAGTCGTAACCATAAGTAAAAATTCCCCCCCCCCCCCCCCCCCTTCTTAATGCCATTGTCTCCCCTTCAGGTCAATCCATTGTTTGTTTTAAAATTTTCTTCTTGTATAGCTAATGACATTGTAATGAATTTGGTTGCTTAGAAACAAACCACATAGTTGTAAATATCATTATGAGCAGCTGGATGATCTTTTGGCAATAAATATGCATTGAAAGTAGCCATGTTGGCCAGTTAACTATTGTTCAGCCAGTGAACTCTTGAATAGGCGGCCATGATCTATGGTGAGAATTGAAGAATTGAAGAACACAATAACGAATTTTAGGTTGCTTAGCAATGAACTACATAGGTATGAGTACATTATAAAACATTTGGCAACACTGAGAACAGGAAGAATTCCCTGTGCCACTCTCATGAAGAGCAGGGAGAGTTCCCTGTGTCACTCTCATGAAGAGTAGGAAGAGTTCCCTGTGCCACTGTCATGAAGAGTTCCCTGTGCCACTCTCATGAAGAGTTCCCTGTGCCAGAGCAGGAAGAGTTCCCTGTGCCACTCTCATGAAGAGCAGGAAGAGTTCCCTGTGCCACTCTCATGAAGAGCAGGAAGAGTTCCCTGTGCCACTGTCATGAAGAGCAGGAAGAGTTCCCTGTGCCACTGTCATGAAGAGCAGGAAGAGTTCCCTGTGCCACTCTCATGATGAGCAGGAAGAGTTCCCTCCCTGTGTCAGAGTTCCCTGTGTCACTCTCATGAAGAGCAGGAAGAGTTCCCCGTGCCACTGTCATGAATGGCAGGAAGAGTTCCCTGTGTCAGAGTTCCCTGTGTCACTGTCATGAAGAGTTCCCTGTGCCACTCTCATGAAGAGCAGGAAGAGTTCCCCGTGCCACTGTCATGAAGAGCAGGAAGAGTTCCCTGTGCCACTGTCCTGAAGAGCAGGAGGGGTTCCCTGTGCCACTGTCACGAAGAGCAGGAGGGTTCCCTGTGCCACTGTCACGAAGAGCAGGAAGAGTTCCCTGTGACACTGTCATGAAGAGTGGGAAGAGTTCCCTCTGCCACTGTCACGAAGAGCAGGAAGAGTTCCCTGTGCCACTGTCACAAAGAGCAGGGAGAGTTCCCTGTGCCACTGTCACAAAGAGCAGGAGGGTTCCCTGTGCCACTGTCACAAAGAGCAGGTGGGTTCTCTGTGCCACAGTCACGAAGAGCAGGAAGAGTTCCCTGTGCCACTGTCACAAGGAGCAGGAAGAGTTCCCTGTGCCACTGTCATGAAGAGCAAGGAGAGTTCCCTGTGCCACTGTCATGAAGAGCAGGAGAGTTCCCTGTGCCACCGTCACAAAGAGCAGGAGGGTTCCCTGTGCCACTGTCATGAAGAGCAGGGAGAGTTCCCTGTGCCACTGTCACAAAGAGCAGGAGGGTTCCCTGTGCCATTGACCCATCAGAGTCTTATGAAGTAAAGGGGTGTAAAACTGGGAACCTATATTACAAATCCTATCATTCATTACTTGATCACTATAGTATTGGACCAAAACAACAACAACAACAACAACAGTTAAGGTGTAAGGAAGAAATCACATAAAAATGGTGACCATCGTAAAAAGAGCCTAGTTTGTGAAATGCAATTGGCTAGCCCTGATGATTAATTAAGGAACCAGCTTTAGCTCTCCAGCTACTAGTGAAGTTTGAAGTGCTCCAGTAAGTTGCTGGCTACAGCTGTGACTCTGGCTAGTTCAGGAAGCTGACTACTATACCATAGACCTTGAAGCTTAGCTACTATATCATAGGCCTTGAAGTAGTTGCTACTATATCATAGGCCTTGAAGTAGTTGCTACTATATATATATCATAGGCCATGAAGTAGTTGCTACTATATCATAGGCCTTGAAGTAGTTGCTACTATATCATAGGCCTTGAAGTAGTTGCTACTATATCATAGGCCTTGAAGTAGTTGCTACTATATCATAGGCCTTGAAGTAGTTGCTACTATATCATAGGCCTTGAAGTAGTTGCTACTATATATATATCATAGGCCATGAAGTAGTTGCTACTATATATATCATAGGCCTTGAAGTAGTTGCTACTATATCATAGGCCTTGAAGTAGTTGCTACTATATATATATCATAGGCCATGAAGTAGTTGCTACTATATATATCATAGGCCTTGAAGTAGTTGCTACTATATATATCATAGTTGAAGCAGTTGCTACTATATATATCATAGGCCATGAAGTAGCTGCTACTACATCAAAAACTTTGCAGCTATCCAGCCATGTTGGTTATCAGTCCAAGATCTCCAGATGCTAAGTGAAGTGTCAAATAAATAACTCTTCTGGTAGGAAGAGTTATTTACTTGCAATGACACTATACAGGCAGGTACCATAGCTAACCCACCTAAGCCAGGCCCCACGAGAAACAAACCTGACCCAGCACAGGCTTGGATTATCCCACCTGTATAATTCTCTTTTTTATATGAACAACAAAACTAGGATGGCCCAGTGGTGTACAGACAATCCTGTGGTCCTCTACAAGACTAGAGGAGGGTGGCCCAGTGGTGTAGAGACAATCCTGGGGTCCTCTACAAGACTAGAGCAGGGTGGCCCAGTGGTGCATAGAGAATCCTGGGGTCCTCTACAATACTAGAGCAGGGTGGCCCAGTGGATTACAGACAATCCTGGAGTCCTCTACAAGACTAGAGCAGGGTGGCCCAGTGGTGTACATACAATCCTGGGGTCCTCTACAAGACTAGAGCAGGGTGTCCCAGTGGTGCATAGACAATCCTCGGGTCCTCTACAAGACTAGAGCAGGGTGGCCCAGTGGTGTAGAGACAATCCTGGGGTCCTCTACAAGACTAGAGCAGGGTGGCCCAGTGACAATCCTGGGGGTCCTCTACAAGACTAGAGCAGGGTGGCCCAGTGGTGTACAGACAATCCTGGGGTCCTCTACAAGACTAGAGCAGGGTGGCCCAGTGGTGTACAGACAATCCTGGGGTCCTCTACAAGACTAGAACAGGGTGGCCCAGTGGTGTACAGAGAATCCTTGTCAACCACTAAGTTCAAAGTACTTTCTTACATATTCCTAGCCCTCAAGTCTAAAGTCTTAGCCCTATGTAGCTCTAGTCTTAGCCCTAGCTCTAGTCCTAGCCAGTGTAGGCAGGCAATAACTTTGAAATATGAAAACCCCTAGTTGGGTTCAGGGTTGCCCATGCCATCACTGGACATAGAGCAGGGCAATACAGGAACAAAGTGTGTGATCTGAAGTGTGTACACCAATGTGGTCTTACGTAAAACTTGGTCCCAGGTCAGACAGGTACTGATGGAAGAGATCTTGAGGAATATGCGTGTCTCCCAAGTCTTCCACCCGATGAGGCTGGCCAATCGTCATCCCACCCTAACAAGACAAACAGACAAACAAGCACAAGAATAAATAAACAAGCAAATAAAAAATATACAAATAAATAAATTCATGATGACAGATTACAGAGAACTGGGATTTTAGGAGTTTGGACAACATTAGCACTGTCATAGTGGACCAAATTACCGGGCAAGTCTTGCACACATGTATATACAGGGTCATGGTGCAAATCTTGCACACATGTATATACAGGGTCATGGTGCAAATCTTGCACACATGTATATACAGGGTCATGGTGCAAATCTTGCACACATGTATATACAGGGTCATGGTGCAAATCTTGCACACATGTATATACAGGGTCATGGTGCAAATCTTGCACTCACATGTATATACAGGGTCATGGTGCAAATCTTGCACACATGTATATACAGGGTCATGGTGCAAATCTTGCACACATGTATATACAGGGTCATGGTGCAAATCTTGCACACACATGTATATACAGGGTCATGGTGCAAATCTTGCACACATGTATATACAGGGTCATGGTGCAAATCTTGCACACATGTATATACAGGGTCATGGTGCACACATGTATATACAAGGAACACTTGTTAGGAAGAATATGTTAACATGAAGTTTGTCCACCTTTCCCCCTCCCCAATAGTCAAAGCACGGCTAGAGAACTAGGCTGAGCCCAGCTCGTGTTCATGTTTCGGAAGTGTGCACTGAGAGTGCTGATTTATACTTGTTAGTCCTCGTCACAGCAGTGGATAGACAGGTGCTCTGACTGAGACAGAGGTGGTCTCATCTGTTACTCTCAGAGAGTCCGGTGTTGCCAACCCTTACAATTCAACCATACTTGCAAATCTTCTTCACAGTAGTGGATAGACAGGTGCTCTGACTGAGACAGAGGTGGCCTCATCTGTTACTCTCAGAGAGTCCGGTGTTGCCAACCCATACAATTCAACCATACTTGCAAATCTTCTTCACAGTAGTGGATAGACAGGTGCTCTGACTGAGACAGAGGTGGCCTCATCTGTTACTCTCAGAGAGTCCGGTGTTGCCAACCCTTACAATTCAACCATACTTGCAAATCTTCTTCACAGTAGTGGATAGACAGGTGCTCTGACTGAGACAGAGGTGGCCTCATCTGCTACTCTTAGAGAGTCCGGTGTTGCCAACCCTTACAATTCAACCATACTTGCAAGTCTTCTTCACAGTAGTGGATAGACGGGTGCTCTGACTGAGACAGAGGTGGCCTCATCTGCTACTCTCAGAGAGTCCGGTGTTGCCAACCCTTACAATTCAACCATACTTGCAAATCTTCTTCACAGTAGTGGATAGACAGGTGCTCTGACTGAGACAGAGGTGGCCTCATCTGTTACTCTCAGAGAGTCCGGTGTTGCCAACCCTTACAATTCAACCATACTTGCAAATCTTCTTCACAGTAGTGGATAGACAGGTGCTCTGACTGAGACAGAGGTGGCCTCATCTGTTACTCTCAGAGAGTCCGGTGTTGCCAACCCTTACAATTCAACCATACTTGCAAATCTTCTTCACAGTAGTGGATAGACAGGTGCTCTGACTGAGACAGAGGTGGCCTCATCTGTTACTCTCAGAGAGTCCGGTGTTGCCAACCCTTACAATTCAACCATACTTGCAAATCTTCTTCACAGTAGTGGATCGACAGGTGCTCTGACTGAGACAGAGGTGGCCTCATCTGCTACTCTTAGAGAGTCCGGTGTTGCCAACCCTTACAATTCAACCATACTTGCAAGTCTTCTTCACAGTAGTGGATAGACAGGTGCTCTGACTGAGACAGAGGTGGCCTCATCTGCTACTCTCAGAGAGTCCGGTGTTGCCAACCCTTACAATTCAACCATACTTGCAAATCTTCTTCACAGTAGTGGATAGACAGGTGCTCTGACTGAGACAGAGGTGGCCTCATCTGTTACTCTCAGAGAGTCCGGTGTTGCCAACCCTTACAATTCAACCATACTTGCAAATCTTCTTCACAGTAGTGGATAGACAGGTGCTCTGACTGAGACAGAGGTGGCCTCATCTGTTACTCTCAGAGAGTCCGGTGTTGCCAACCCTTACAATTCAACCATACTTGCAAATCTTCTTCACAGTAGTGGATAGACAGGTGCTCTGACTGAGACAGAGGTGGCCTCATCTGTTACTCTCAGAGAGTCCGGTGTTGCCAACCCTTACAATTCAACCATACTTGCAAATCTTCTTCACAGTAGTGGATAGACAGGTGCTCTGACTGAGACAGAGGTGGCCTCATCTGCTACTCTCAGAGAGTCCGGTGTTGCCAACCCTTACAATTCAACCATCGGGTCCGTGAACACTTGGCATACTACATTTGTCTTCCTGAATGAAACTTCCAGCTGCTCTAATTGGATGAGCCGTCAGCAACAGAAGGCACCGGTACCAATGCAGTAGAGGCCATTTTGGCTGACGTCATAAACACAGAGGAAAGAAGATGCTTTCTGCATGTTCTGTTGGGACTGTGAATGGACCGGACCATTCCTCCATACCAAGAGGAGAAGGAAATCCGAATCTACTCCACGAGAAATGAGATGAAGCGGAGGACATCATACAGGTTGCACTCACACCCCCACCCACCATGGACTACAAGTATAGCAGTTACTATACACTAGTACAGCAACAGCTTCACTGTGCTGCACTGTGCTAGAAGGTAAAGGGTTGACTTCGTGAGACTTGAGTGATACCTTGAAAGAGATCAAGATAATGAGAGATGTCCTTGACATGATGAAGGAAATAACAAAATTGATCAAGTTTTCACTACGAAGGGAAGGGATCTTCCGAGCTTTGAAAGAAGCTTGTGATTCTGAAGGTGGCATGACATCACCAGGAATTCGAATGCTATGCCCAATGAGGTGGACTGTGTGTGCAAATGCACTAGCGAGCATTGTCAGCAACTATGCTGCATTACAAGCTATGTGGGATGAAGCTGTTGAAATCATAAAGGACATAGAGATGAGAGCTAGGATAAAAGGAGTTTCTGCACAGATGAAACATTTTGATTTCCTGTTTGGTACAATGCTCAAAGTCAAGTTATTTTCCTCTACACTGATAACTTGAACAAGACTCTGCAGAAGGTAAAGATTTCAGCCGCTGAGGGTCAAAAGGTAGGAGAAATGGTTGTAGACACACTGCTGTCTATACGTACTGATGAAATTTATATGATTTATTTTGGGACAAAGTTTCAAGAACTGCTTAATCAATAGATGTTGGTGAACCACACTTACCTCGTAAGCGAAGAGTTCCACAGAGATATGATGATGGACTGTCCAGTGGAGAGTATCATGAAAGTCCCTTGCTCTATTATCGCCAGATATAATTATATTGAAGCACTGGATAACATTGTCAGCTGTTTAAAGGATCACTTTGACCAACCAGGATATGAGCAACTTTTATGCAGAGCATGTCAGGGGGTTGACTTTGAAGAAGATTTTCAGTCTATTTGCACCTTTTACAAAGATGATTTCAAGCCCGATCTATTGCATGCCCAGTTACTCACTTTTGGCATCAATTTTGAGTCCAGGAAGACCCAATGTAAATATATTTGACATCAGATACTATTTTCAAAGTCTTTCTCTTGGTCAACCAGCACTTCTGGATCAGGTTTGAACAGTTTTGAAGCTGATACTTATCATGCCAGCAACCAATGCAACATCTGAGCGCTCCTTTAGTGCTTTATGTAGGATTAAAACTTACCTTCGTAATACTATGTTACAACAAAGACTGAATCACCTAATGGTACTTCACATTCACAAGGAGCGCACTGATTCACTCAATCTCAAAGAGGTTGCCTATAAGTAATTCTGAACATAGACAGAGACTATTTGGAAAGTATCAATAACTAATAATAAATAGTGTGAAGTCTATAATACTACGTCTATCCTACTCAATATATGGTATAGATTTTCAGTTTTTGCATTTTTGCACTCCATGTGATATCCCCCCCCCCCCCCCCCCAGCCTCATGCATCTTACAGTTACTGTGCATAGCTTGATGGCCAGGTGGTACATTGGCCCTACCACTTAAAATTTGTGTGCTCCGTCACTGAGCAGTGAGCATGGCTGAGTCTCTGTCTAAGTGGGTGCATCTCTCCAGCAGTGAGCATGGCTGAGTCTGTCTAAGTGGGCACACCTCTCCAGCAGTGAGCATGGCTGAGTCTCTGTCTAAGTGGATGCATCTCTCCAGCAGTGAGCATGGCTGAGTCTGTCTAAGTGGGCACATCTCTCCAGCAGTGAGCATGGCTGAGTCTCTATCTAAGTGGGCACAGCTCTCCAGCAGTGAGCAATGCTGAGGCTCTGTCTAAGTTGGCGCAGCTCTCCAGCAGTGAGCATGGCTGAGTCTGTCTAAGTGGGCACAGCTCTCCAGCAGTGAGCATGGCTGAGTCTCTGTCTAAGTGGGCACAGCTCTCCAGCAATGAGCATGGCTGAGTCTCTATCTAAGTGGGTGCATCTCTCCAGCAGTGAGCATGGCTGAGTCTCTATCTAAGTGGGCACAGCTCTCCAGCAGTGAGCATGGCTGAGTCTGTCTAAGTGGATGCATCTCTCCAGCAGTGAGCATGGCTGAGTCTCTGATGCATCTCTCCAGCAGTGAGCATGGCTGAGTCTGTCTAAGTGGGCACAGCTCTCCAGCAGTGAGCAATGCTGAGGCTCTGTCTAAGTGGGCGCAGCTCTCCAGCAGTGAGCATGGCTGAGTCTGTCTAAGTGGGCACATCTCTCCAGCAGTGAGCATGGCTGAGGCTCTGTCTAAGTGGGCGCAGCTCTCCAGCAGTGAGCATGGCTGAGTCTGTCTAAGTGGGCACATCTCTCCAGCAGTGAGCATGGCTGAGTCTCTATCTAAGTGGGCACAGCTCTCCAGCAGTGAGCATGGCTGAGTCTGTCTAAGTGAGCACAGCTCTCCAGCAGTGAGCATGGCTGAGAGTCTGTCTAAGTGGGTGCATCTCTCCAGCAGTGAGCATGGCTGAGTCTGTCTAAGTGGGCACAGCTCTCCAGCAGTGAGCATGGCTGAGTCTCTATCTAAGTGGGTGCATCTCTCCAGCAGTGAGCATGGCTGAGTCTCTGTCTAAGTGGATGCATCTCTCCAGCAGTGAGCATGGCTGAGTCTCTGTCTAAGTGGGTGCATCTCTCCAGCAGTGAGCATGGCTGAGTCTCTGATGCATCTCTCCAGCAGTGAGCATGGCTGAGTCTCTGTCCAAGTGGGCACAGCTCTCCAGCAGTGAGCATGGCTGAGTCTCTATCTAAGTGGGTGCATCTCTCCAGCAGTGAGCATGGCTGAGTCTCTGATGCATCTCTCCAGCAGTGAGCATGGCTGAGTCTCTGATGCATCTCTCCAGCAGTGAGCATGGCTGAGTCTGTCTAAGTGGGCACAGCTCTCCAGCAGTGAGCATGGCTGAATCTCTGTCTAAGTGGGCACAGCTCTCCAGCAGTGAGCATGGCTGAGTCTCTATCTAAGTAGTGGGCACAGCTCTCCAGCAGTGAGCATGGCTGAGTCTCTGATGCATCTCTCCAGCAGTGAGCATGGCTGAGTCTCTGTCTAAGTGGGTGCATCTCTCCAGCAGTGAGCATGGCTGAGTCTCTATCTAAGTGGGCACAGCTCTCCAGCAGTGAGCATGGCTGAGTCTCTATCTAAGTGAGCACAGCTCTCCAGCAGTGAGCATGGCTGAGTCTCTATCTAAGTGGGTGCATCTCTCCAGCAGTGAGCATGGCTGAGTCTCTATCTAAGTAGGTGCATCTCTCCAGCAGTGAGCATGGCTGAGTCTGGATGCATCTCTCCAGCAGTGAGCATGGCTGAGTCTCTGTCTAAGTGGGCACATCTCTCCAGCAGTGAGCATGGCTGAGTCTCTATCTAAGTGGGCACAGCTCTCCAGCAGTGAGCATGGCTGAGTCTCTGATGCATCTCTCCAGCAGTGAGCATGGCTGAGTCTGTCTAAGTGGATGCATCTCTCCAGCAGTGAGCATGGCTGAGTCTCTATCTAAGTGGGCACAGCTCTCCAGCAGTGAGCATGGCTGAGTCTCTATCTAAGTGGGCGCATCTCTCCAGCAGTGAGCATGGCTGAGTCTGTCTAAGTGGGCACAGCTCTCCAGCAGTGAGCATGGCTGAGTCTGTCTAAGTGGGCGCATCTCTCCAGCAGTGAGCATGGCTGACTCTCTGTCTAAGTGGGCCATCTCTCCAGCAGTGAGCATGGCTGACTCTCTGTCTAAGTGGGTGCATCTCTCCAGCAGTGAGCATGGCTGAGTCTGTCTAAGTGGGTGCATCTCTCCAGCAGTGAGCATGGCTGAGTCTCTATCTAAGTGGGCGCATCTCTCCAGCAGTGAGCATGGCTGAGTCTCTATCTAAGTGGGTGCATCTCTCCAGCAGTGAGCATGGCTGACTCTCTGTCTAAGTGGGTGCATCTCTCCAGCAGTGAGCATGGCTGAGTCTGTCTAAGTGGGTGCATCTCTCCAGCAGTGAGCATGGCTGAGTCTCTATCTAAGTGGGCACAGCTCTCCAGCAGTGAGCATGGCTGAGTCTCTATCTAAGTGGGTGCATCTCTCCAGCAGTGAGCATGGCTGAGTCTCTGTCTAAGTGGATGCATCTCTCCAGCAGTGAGCATGGCTGAGTCTCTATCTATGTGGATGCATCTCTCCAGCAGTGAGCATGGCTGAGTCTGTCTAAGTGGGCGCATCTCTCCAGCAGTGAGCATGGCTGAGTCTCTGTCTAAGTGGGCACAGCTCTCCAGCAGTGAGCATGGCTGAGTCTCTATCTAAGTGGGCACAGCTCTCCAGCAGTGAGCATGGCTGAGTCTCTGATGCATCTCTCCAGCAGTGAGCATGGCTGAGTCTCTATCTAAGTGGGTGCATCTCTCCAGCAGTGAGCATGGCTGAGTCTCTATCTAAGTGGATGCATCTCTCCAGCAGTGAGCATGGCTGAGTCTCTGTCTAAGTGGGCGCATCTCTCCAGCAGTGAGCATGGCTGAGTCTCTGATGCATCTCTCCAGCAGTGAGCATGGCGGAGTCTCTGTCTAAGTGGGTGCATCTCTCCAGCAGTGAGCATGGCTGAGTCTCTGTCTAAGTGGGCACAGCTCTCCAGCAGTGAGCATGGCTGAGTCTCTATCTAAGTGGGTACAGCTCTCCAGCAGTGAGATTGGCTGTCTCTTCAATGGCAAGAGTCAGTAAATGAAGAGAGTTGCTCATGAAAGAGACGCTGCATATCCATCTCACACTGAGGGATCTGTGCTTCAATGGAGATGTAGGGCAGGAGCTTTGCAGTTGCTGGGTCTCGACTCTAACGACTCTGCAAGTGAATTCATGCCCACCTTGGTCTGTCTGATTGCTGTGCTGTTATTGGGATGATTCATATCACGTTCATTTGTTGTGTGAAACGCTCTGCCAGTGTATGGATGTATTGTGTTGTTTTCCATTTTTTATTTCCCTGATGAAGACGAAGTATTTTGGTTGAAATGTCTTCAAAACCAAAAATCTGATTTAAAGATAAATCTTAAGATGTGCAGAGAGTCATCATACAAATATCAAGTTGTGTGTGCACTGGGTCAAGATTGTCCGCACTTTACACGGGAAATATGAAGTTGTGTGTACAGTGTACACTGGGTCAAGATTGTCTGCACTTTACACGGGCAATATGAAGTTGTGTGTGCACTGTGTCAAGATTGTCCGCACTTTACACGGGAAATATGAAGTGTGTACACTGGGTCAAGATTGTCCGCACTTTACACGGGCAATACAATAATCAACTTGAAATTATATTCTCTCAACATTTCGACTAGATACTCTAGCCTTCATCAGGAATAGTGAGACGCTAAGACTTGGCTATCACCACATGCTACAAAGTCACACCCAAGCTAACACATTCAGTGTCCCGGATGTATTATTTTAATATAAATTAAAATAACAATAAAAATAACAATAAAAAATAAATAATAATAAGGAACAACACACGAGCAACAACAACAAACAACAACAAAAACAATAAGAAATAAATAACAACAACAAATAATTAATAACAACAAATAAATAATAACAACAAATAATCAAATAACAAATAAATAAGTAACAATAAAATAAATTATAATAATAGTAATAACAAATAACAATAAAATTAAAATAAAACAAATAACAACAACAACAATGAATAATAATAATATCAAGATTGTCTAATACTTTACCCGGGCAATATGAAGTTGTGTACACACTACTCATTTTAGGTGATGGGAAGTTAAAGTGGGTGTGGTATAAAGCAATGAACTCTCCTATTTTTTAACAGTGTTAAAATTTTAGTTTTATTATTTAATAAAACTTTTTAATAAAACTTTGTAACTAAATTCGCTCGATCAGGTCACCTGACTTCTATTAATGCATGAGTTGCTCTAGCTGTAAATGCAGTATGGACATGTACGAGGTAGAGGTCATTGTTAGTGTGGCTACCTAATGGAGTTTCCTCTTCTTTCCAGACCAGCTTCATCCATTGTGAAGGGATCATTGCCAACCTCTCCAGTCATATTGTCTTGTTTGACTGGCTCATATGGAAGTGGGCTTCGCTGCTACCTGTCAAGGTTGGAGGTGTGCAGTCATCTTCTGGGCCTTCTGTCAAGGTTGGAGGTATGCAGTCATCTTCTGGGCCTTCTGTCAAGGTTGAAGGTGTGCACTCATCATCTGGGCCTTCTGTCAAGGTTGAAGGTGTGCAGTCATCTTCTGGGCCTTCTGTCAAGGTTGAAGGTGTGCAGTCATCTTCTGGGCCTTCTGTCAAGGTTGAAAGTGTGTGTGCAGTCATCTTCTGGGCCTTCTGTCAAGGTTGAAGGTGTGCAGTCATCTTCTGGGCCTTCTGTCAAGGTTGAAGGTGTGCAGTCATCTTCTGAGCCTTCTGTCAAGGTTGAAGGTGTGCAGTCATCTTCTGGGCCTTCTGTCAAGGTTGGAGATGTGCACTCATCATCTGGGCCTTCTGTCAAGGTTGGAGGTGTGCAGTCATCTTCTGGGCCTTCTGTCAAGGTTGAAGGTGTGCAGTCATCTTCTGGGCCTTCTGTCAAGGTTGGAGGTATGCAGTCATCTTCTGGGCCTCTGAAGGTGTGCAGTCATCTTCTGGGCCTTCTGTCAAGGTTGAAGGTGTGCAGTCATCTTCTGAGCCTTCTGTCAAGGTTGAAGGTGTGCAGTCATCTTCTGAACCTTCTGTCAAGGTTGGAGGTATGCAGTCATCTTCTGGGCCTTCTGTCAAGGTTGGAGGTGTGCACTCATCATCTGAGCCTTCTGTCAAGGTTGAAGGTGTGCAGTCAGCTTCTGGGCCTTCTGTCAAGGTTGGAGGTGTGCAGTCAGCTTCTGGGCCTTCTGTCAAGGTTGGAGATGTGCACTCATCATCTGAGCCTTCTGTCAAGGTTGGAGGTGTGCAGTCATCTTCTGGGCCTTCTGTCAAGGTTGAAGGTGTGCAGTCATCTTCTGGGCCTTCTGTCAAGGTTGGAGGTGTGCAGTCATCATCTGAATCTGTCAAGGTTGAAGGTGTGCAGTCATCTTCTGGGCCTTCTGTCAAGGTTGGAGGTGTGCAGTCATCTTCTGGGCCTTCTGTCAAGGTTGAAGGTGTGCAGTCATCTTTTGGGCCTTCTGTCAAGGTTGGAGGTGTGCAGTCATCTTCTGAGCCTTCTGTCAAGGTTGGAGGTATGCAGTCATCTTCTGGGCCTTCTGTCAAGGTTGAGGTTTGTGCACTCATCATCTGAGCTTTCTGTCAAGGTTGGAGGTGCAGTCATCATCTGAGCCTTCTGTCAAGGTTGAAGGTGTGCACTCACATCTTCTGGGCCTTCTGTCAAGGTTGAAGGTGTGCAGTCATCTTCTGGGCCTTCTGTCAAGGTTGGAGGTGTGCAGTCATCTTCTGGGCCTTCTGTCAAGGTTGAAGGTGTGCAGTCATCTTTTGGGCCTTCTGTCAAGGTTGGAGGTGTGCAGTCATCTTCTGAGCCTTCTGTCAAGGTTGGAGGTATGCAGTCATCTTCTGGGCCTTCTGTCAAGGTTGAGGTTTGTGCACTCATCATCTGAGCTTTCTGTCAAGGTTGGAGGTGCAGTCATCATCTGAGCCTTCTGTCAAGGTTGAAGGTGTGCACTCACATCTTCTGGGCCTTCTGTCAAGGTTGAAGGTGTGCAGTCATCTTTTGGGCCTTCTGTCAAGGTTGGAGGTGTGCAGTCATCTTCTGAGCCTTCTGTCAAGGTTGGAGGTATGCAGTCATCTTCTGGGCCTTCTGTCAAGGTTGAGGTTTGTGCACTCATCATCTGAGCTTTCTGTCAAGGTTGGAGGTGCAGTCATCATCTGAGCCTTCTGTCAAGGTTGAAGGTGTGCACTCACATCTTCTGGGCCTTCTGTCAAGGTTGAAGGTGTGCAGTCATCTTCTGGGCCTTCTGTCAAGGTTGGAGGTGTGCAGTCATCTTCTGGGCCTTCTGTCAAGGTTGGAGGTGTGCAGTCATCTTCTGGGCCTTCTGTCAAGGTTGAAGGTGTGCAGTCATCTTTTGGGCCTTCTGTCAAGGTTGGAGGTGTGCAGTCATCTTCTGAGCCTTCTGTCAAGGTTGGAGGTATGCAGTCATCTTCTGGGCCTTCTGTCAAGGTTGAGGTTTGTGCACTCATCATCTGAGCTTTCTGTCAAGGTTGGAGGTGCAGTCATCATCTGAGCCTTCTGTCAAGGTTGAAGGTGTGCAGTCATCTTCTGGGCCTTCTGTCAAGGTTGAAGGTGTGCAGTCATCTTCTGAGCCTTCTGTCAAGGTTGAAGGTGTGCGGACATCTTCTGAGCCTTCCTCTGCTCACAGACTCTTATTTCGGGATACTTCATTTATGATTGCAGAAGTTTCGTAATAAAATGGGCGTGGTCTCAGCATGAGCATGTGCATTGCAGTGCAATTCCACGTCAGCATCCATGATGTAAACTAGGCCATGCGCTTTTTTACTTGAAATTGTAAAAGAGTTGTAAAGGGCGTGGTTTCCATGTAGCTAAGGTATCTGCTGTTCATGGTACCCAAGTAACTTACCACGCAGTTAACAAATTTAGTGGTTCTACAACTATTTTTGACCCCTCAGTGGACAATATTTGAATTATTTTTACCTGAAATGCCCCCTAATATATATTTATGTGGCAAAATCAGGCATTCAGGTTTTGAGGTTCCCTCCAAGTCTTGTAGCTCCAGTAACTTGGCTATAGTTATACCTACGAAAAGTATTTTAGTATCAAAAGTGAGCACACAGAAAGACCTATCTTTTGAGCTATATATCAAGTCCATACCATAAAGTTTGCAGAATCTATGGAGCTATAAAGTAGTAACCACAAGTTTGTTTTAATTTTTTTTTTTAATGGAGGGAGACCCCCCTATACATTATGGAGCTGATGATCGCTGTTGAGAGGTCTCCAAACTCATTCCCAGTCTGTCCTGGTATAAAGGTCTCAAGCAAATCTCGGCTCCTGTAAGGCATGTAGCAGCAAGTGACACAGCCCTCCCGGTAAAGGATACTCCAACCATAAGACACCATCTGGCATCCCTTACCAGTCCTCCTCTACCAGGGACGATGTCATCATGTATGACTGGTGCTTGTCAACCATTCCAGTGAACTTTATCTCAAAGTCATGGCACTCCTATCTTCTGTGGGGGAAAACAAGGTGCATATTGTACTCTGTGATAAATATATCAACATGCACTTGGGAAACATATATACTTTTTTATTTAAAATGTAAAATGTAAGGATTGACTTGTGGGAAGAGGCAATAAGTACCAACACCCCCCCCCCCCCCCCCCCCCCCCATGCAGATCACAACCATAGGAAGAAAACAGTTTGATGAAAACATGATTTTGAATGGTAAAGGGTCTTTTAACTTGTGAGTATGTGGGTAATCTTGTTTCCTTTTCTTTCTTCTTCTTCTTCTTCTTATTGTATAGCACCTTCAGCGCTGAGGCAGGGAGAACTCCACAAACCAACAAACAGCGGAGAAGAACACAAACTCCAACATCGCATGTCTCTTAAACATATCATATCCTTTTCAGAAGCTTCTCATCAGCAAATCAACTTTCTGCTCAGTTGTTTGCAGCACACATGCTTATGTACGTAAGGGAGAAGGCTAACACTGTCTCTATAGATTGATTTGAAGTTCTTTTTAAATGGCAGTGAGTGTGGGGGCACTAGCATCTCTGCTAGGCAGGCATGTAGCCAGCCAGCATTCTGATGATGCAATGCACATTGTACTGGGGTCTAGATGGTGAATAGTAGTCCAAAGGGGCGAATTTGTAGCAGGTTGTGAGGAGACTGAGGTTTGTAGAATAGTGTAGTGACCTCAATGGAGAGTTGTACTGTCAATGTCCTCACATTAGGATGCTACAGCTTGCAATTAGATGAGTCTCTCCTTGTGAGGTAAGGATGATGTCACAAAGTTTCGCCTCAACCCTCCATGTATGTGTGAAGAGGGGACTTGTTGCTCTCCCACTTGTCTGTGGGTGGAATGTGGCGCAAGAGGTGAGTAGGATCACGAGTCACATGAGTCACATGATCTCTTGAGGATAGGATGGGCACAGAGTAAGAAACCACAGCATTGACATCATCGTACTAATGACAGGCTTTCACAGCCACTTTTCACTGTGTGTGTGTATGTGTGCAGTATCTAAAGAGACCATACCGAGAGAGAATACATGCACACAGAGAGAGAATACATGCACACAGAGAGAATACATGCACACAGAGAGAATACATGCACACACAGAGAGAATACATGCACACAGAGAGAGAATACATGCACACAGAGAGAGAATACATGCACACACAGAGAGAATACATGCACACACAGAGAGAATGCATGCACACAGAGAGAGAATACATGCACACAGAGAGAATACATGCACACAGAGAGAATACATGCACACACAGAGAGAATACATGCACACACAGAGAGAATACATGCACACAGAGAGAGAATACATGCACACACAGAGAGAATACATGCACACACAGAGAGAATACATGCACACAGAGAGAGAGAATGCATGCACACAGAGAGAGAATATATGCACACACAGAGAGAATACATGCACACAGAGAGAGAATACATGCACACACAGAGAGAGAATACATGCACACAGAGAGAGAATACATGCACACACAGAGAGAATATATGCACACAGAGAGAGAATGCATGCACACAGAGAGAGAATACATGCACACAGAGAGAGAATACATGCACACAGAGAGAGAATACATGCACACAGAGAGAGAATACATGCACACACAGAGAATACATGCACACAGAGAGAGAATACATGCACACACAGAGAGAATACATGCACACAGAGAGAGAATACATGCACACAGAGAGAGAATACATGCACACACAGAGAGAGAATACATGCACACAGAGAGAGAATACATGCACACAGAGAGAGAATACATGCACACAGAGAGAGAATACATGCACACACAGAGAGAGAATACATGCACACAGAGAGAGAATACATGCACACACAGAGAGAGAATACATGCACACAGAGAGAGAATACATGCACACAGAGAGAGAATACATGCACACAGAGAGAGCATACATGCACACACAGAGAGAATACATGCACAGAGAGAGAGAATACATGCACACAGAGAGAGAATACATGCACACAGAGAGAGAATACATGCACACAGAGAGAGAATACATGCACACACAGAGAGAGAATACATGCACACAGAGAGAGAATACATGCACACACAGAGAGAATACATGCACACAGAGAGAGAATACATGCACACAGAGAGAGAATACATGGACACACAGAGAGAATACATGCACACACAGAGAGAATACATGCACACAGAGAGAGAATACATGCACACAGAGAGAGAATACATGCACACAGAGAGAGAATACATGCACACACAGAGAGAATACATGCACACAGAGAGAGAATACATGCACACAGAGAGAGAATACATGCACACAGAGAGAATACATGCACACAGAGAGAGAATACATGCACAAAGAGAGAGAATACATGCACACAGAGAGAGAATACATGCACACACAGAGAGAATACATGCACACAGAGAGAGAATACATGCACACACAGAGAGAATACATGCACACACAGAGAGAATACATGCACACACAGAGAGAATACATGCACACAGAGAGAGAATACATGCACACAGAGAGAGAATACATGCACACAGAGAGAGAATGCATGCCCACACAGAGAGAATACATGCACACAGAGAGAGAATACATGCACACAGAGAGAGAATACATGCACACAGAGAGAGAATACATGCACACAGAGAGAGAATACATGCACACACAGAGAGAATACAGCACATACAGAGAGAGAATACATGCACACAGAGAGAGAATACATGCACACAGAGAGAGAATACATGCACACAGAGAGAGAGAATACATGAGAGAATACATGCACACAGAGAGAATACATGCACACACACAGAGAGAGAGAATACATGCACACACAGAGAGAATACATGCACACACAGAGAGAGAATACATGCACACACAGAGAGAATACATGCACACAGAGAGAGAGAATACATGCACACAGAGAGAATATATGCACACAGAGAGAGAATACATGCACACACAGAGAGAATACATGCACACAGAGAGAGAATACATGCACACAGAGAGAGAGAATACATGCACACACAGAGAGAATACATGCACACACAGAGAGAATACATGCACACAGAGAGAGAATACATGCACACACAGAGAGAATACATGCACACAGAGAGAGAATACATGCACACAGAGAGAGAATACATGCACACAGAGAGAGAATACATGCACACAGAGAGAGAATACATGCACACAGAGAGAGAATACATGCACACACAGAGAGAATACAGCACATACAGAGAGAGAATACATGCACACAGAGAGAGAATACATGCACACAGAGAGAGAATACATGCACACAGAGAGAGAATACATGCACACAGAGAGAGAATACATGCACACAGAGAGAGAATACATGCACACACAGAGAGAATACAGCACATACAGAGAGAGAATACATGCACACAGAGAGAGAATACATGCACACAGAGAGAGAATACATGCACACAGAGAGAGAATACATGCACACAGAGAGAGAATACATGCACACACAGAGAATACATGCACACAGAGAGAGAATACATGCACACAGAGAGAGAATACATGCACACACAGAGAGAATACATGCACACACAGAGAGAATACATGCACACACAGAGAGAGAATACATGCACACAGAGAGAGAATACATGCACACAGAGAGAGAATACATGCACACAGAGAGAGAATACATGCACACAGAGAGAGAATACATGCACACAGAGAGAGAATACATGCACACACAGAGAGAGAATACATGCACACAGAGAGAGAATACATGCACACACAGAGAGAATACATGCACACAGAGAGAGAATACATGCACACACAGAGAGAGAATACATGCACACACAGAGAGAATACATGCACACAGAGAGAGAATACATGCACACACAGAGAGAGAATACATGCACACAGAGAGAGAATACATGCACACACAGAGAGAGAGAATACATGCACACAGAGAGAGAGAATACATGCACACACAGAGAGAGAGAATACATGCACACAGAGAGAATACATGCACACACAGAGAGAATACATGCACACACACAGAGAGAATACATGCACACACAGAGAGAATACATGCACACAGAGAGAGAATACATGCACACACAGAGAGAGAATACATGCACACAGAGAGAGAATACATGCACACACAGAGAGAGAGAATACATGCACACAGAGAGAATACATGCACACACAGAGAGAATACATGCACACAGAGAGAGAATACATGCACACAGAGGAACACATCCACAGAGAGAGAGAGCTATCTACACATCAGAGTTCATATACGGTGAAGTGTGCAGAATCTATGGAGCTCCAAAGTCATAACCACAAGTTAAAATTCTATTTTGAGGTTTCCCTTAATTAAATAACTAGAGACACTATGTCTACAGATGTAGTACTATTACTATATTATTATATTTGCCATTCTTGTAGATGATACCCATTGAGGTTTTTGAGGCTCCCAAGTATGACACTATGGGGGGAGGTGCCATGGGGGGAGGTGCCAAAACCCTTTTTTTAATGATGTAATAAATTCCTAATCTCCATAAACCTTTCCCTCTTTCCTTTCCCTCTTTCCTCTGTGCAGGTGGTTTTGGTATCAATTGTTTCTCATTCTGTGAGCCTTCAAATGATATGTTGTATGACTCGATAGACATCATGTGCTTAGAGATTCACCCAGCAAAAGTCACTCAAAAACTATGTACCCCCCCCCCCCATTTTGGAATTTGTGGACAATTAAAAAGAAAAAGACTAAAAGTCATTTGAGAGCTATTTTAGTCTTCTGTGGTATGAGCTGTTCACACTGCAAGCATTGGTGACTAGGAGATGCACCTTATTGGCAGTTTAGCTCACCTGATGACTGTAACTACTTATAATGCAGCCAATTTCCTTCACTCACATCATTAGCTTAAGTGCTTTGACAAACCACAGACCAAGTTAGGGCCTACTTACAATGACCTATTGTCCTTCACTGGATGCTCTAGCCTTCACGAGATGGTGTGAGCTTGTTATATATACCTAGCTAGCTAACGATGTAATCATTAGAGCCCTTGTTTAGCCTTAGTATTAGATATTCTGATTGATGCTCACCTTGATCATATGACATTCAATCCCAAAATTGTGATGGTCATAACAGGCATAATTATATGATTGTCATTAATATTATAGCTGGTTGACTTGATTAACCTCAGCTTGATTAATCGTTGTTGGGAACCTTACATTTCCTGCTCCCTTGCTGTACCTGCAGCACACTGTAGTATGGCACCTACCAGTGTAGATGGTATTTTCAACACAAAATGCATGAATTTGATTTCAAGACTTTATTTTGAAGGTATTTTTGACCCAAAATGCATGAACTTGATGTAATGCGAGTTGCATGATTTTCCAAGAGAATGTGTCTATGGGGTCATGACTTGAAGGCATAGAATAATTAATCAACAACTTGATAGCTAAATTATAGCAAAGACAAAAGCTTGAAAAAGTTATGGCTGATTGCAAATCTGTTACACCATTAGAGTTGTCCTCAATGAACTCTCAGTTGACATAATAACACTACAATAACTTATCAACTTTAAATTGCATTCTCTCAAGTAGGGACTAGATGCTCTACCCTAAGGTGTTGAAACATCGAGAAAATGCAATTTCAAGTGAAGGCTATTGCAATTAGAGTTGTTGTTTTTAACCCCCCCAACCCCCCCCCCCCCCCCCCCCCCCCCCCCCCACACACACACACGGCACCCCACCCCCCTCCCCCTCCACAGACATTTCCTCTACCAGACACTTCCTATACAAATGTACAATGTGAAGGTTTTAAGCCCCTCCCCCCTCCAACTACTCATTTGATTGTTGTAGATGATACCCTTAAAGTTGTTTAGGCTCAAAGTACGAGTGGCAGGACGTGGCAGGATTGTTCCCATAGCACCTGGCACAACAAGAAGCTAACCTTCCAGAACTAAGCTCTTCACTTTAAACTCCACAAACTAGAAAGACTTCACAGCCCAGTTGACAGGGAGTGCGGAGGGCATGGAGAGCTCGGGTTCATCTTGAGAATAAATTCCTGCCCCACCCACCGACAAGAGGTGATGTCACCATACTTGCCAGATTATAGGTAATCCAGCAGCTCCAAATCTTCCTCTCTGTGAATGTGTCGACTTTGCTGGAATATGTCACATTGGCAAAACTTTGAGTCGTGGGTGTGGTCACAGTGGAGCATGTGACCTCACATGCAGCTAGATGCACTCAATTTTTGTGTGTATGGAAATGTTTGAACTAAGCCATACTGCAGCTTTAAAAGCTTATTGGAATTTCCACAGAAGAAGATTAGTATGAGAGTATGAGAAAAGCTACTACTACACTGAGAAAGGGAAGATATGCTGACAACACTATCAAGATCAGGCAATCACATGGGGCTGAGGTCAGAGCTCACTCTAGCTCCTGCATGCTGGTAGAGGTGTGTTTTATGTAGTGTGATTTGCACTTGGGTGATTTTATAATGCTAACTTTGGGGTGGCTTATATTGTAGCAAATATTATACACATGCATGTCATTACTCGTAGAGTAACCCTAACCCTGTCATTACATGCATGTCATTACTCGTAGAGTAACCCTAACCATGTCATTACACGCATGCAACTACTCATAATAAAGTCAGGGCCTGGTTAGTTCTGTGATAAAGTCTGGGCCTGGTTGGTGCTATGATAAAGTCTGGGCCTGGTTGGTGCTATGATAAAGTCAGGGCCTGGTTGGTGCTATGATAAAGTCTGGGCCTGGTTGGTCCTATGATAAAGTCTGGGCCTGGTTGGTGCTATGATAAAGTCTGGGCCTGGTTGGTGCTATGATAAAGTCTGGGCCTGGTTGGTGCTATGATAAAGTCTGGGCCTGGTTGGTCCTATGATAAAGTCAGGGCCTGGTTGGTCCTATGATAAAGTCAGGGCCTGGTTGGTCCTATGATAAAGTCTGGGCCTGGTTGGTCCTATGATAAAGTCTGGGCCTGGTTGGTTCTGTGATAAAGTCAGGGCCTGGTTGGTGCTATGATAAAGTCTGGGCCTGGTTGGTTCTGTGATAAAGTCAGGGCCTGGTTGGTGCTATGATAAAGTCTGGGCCTGGTTGGTGCTATGATAAAGTCTGGGCCTGGTTGGTGCTATGATAAAGTCAGGGCCTGGTTGGTCCTATGATAAAGTCAGGGCCTGGTTGGTGCTATGATAAAGTCTGGGCCTGGTTGGTGCTATGATAAAGTCTGGGCCTGGTTGGTGCTATGATACAGTCAGGGCCTGGTTGGTTCTCTGATAAAGTCTGGGCCTGGTTGGTGCTATGATACAGTCAGGGCCTGGTTGGTGCTATGATAAAGTCTGGGCCTGGTTGGTGCTATGATAAAGTCTGGGCCTGGTTGGTCCTATGATAAAGTCTGGGCCTGGTTGGTGCTATGATAAATTCTGGGCCTGCTATGATAAAGTCAGGTCCTGGTTGGTGCTATGATAAAGTCAGGGCCTGGTTGTTTGTATGATAAAGTCAGGGCCTGGTTGGTGCTATGATAAAGTCTGGGCCTGGTTGGTGCTATGATAAAGTCTGGGCCTGGTTGGTGCTATGATAAAGTCTGGGCCTGGTTGGTGCTATGATAAAGTCTGGGCCTGGTTGGTGCTCTGATAAAGTCTGGGCCTGGTTGGTCCTATGATAAAGTCTGGGCCTGGTTGGTGCTATGATAAAGTCTGGGCCTGGTTGGTTCTGTGATAAAGTCAGGGCCTGGTTGGTTATATGATAAAGTCTGGGCCTGGTTGGTGCTATGATAAAGTCTGGGCCTGGTTGGTGCTATGATAAAGTCTGGGCCTGGTTGGTGCTATGATACAGTCAGGGCCTGGTTGGTTCTCTGATAAAGTCTGGGCCTGGTTGGTGCTATGATACAGTCAGGGCCTGGTTGGTGCTATGATAAAGTCTGGGCCTGGTTGGTGCTATGATAAAGTCTGGGCCTGGTTGGTCCTATGATAAAGTCTGGGCCTGGTTGGTGCTATGATAAATTCTGGGCCTGCTATGATAAAGTCAGGTCCTGGTTGGTGCTATGATAAAGTCAGGGCCTGGTTGTTTGTATGATAAAGTCAGGGCCTGGTTGGTGCTATGATAAAGTCTGGGCCTGGTTGGTGCTATGATAAAGTCTGGGCCTGGTTGGTGCTATGATAAAGTCTGGGCCTGGTTGGTGCTATGATAAAGTCTGGGCCTGGTTGGTGCTCTGATAAAGTCTGGGCCTGGTTGGTCCTATGATAAAGTCTGGGCCTGGTTGGTGCTATGATAAAGTCTGGGCCTGGTTGGTTCTGTGATAAAGTCAGGGCCTGGTTGGTTATATGATAAAGTCTGGGCCTGGTTGGTGCTATGATAAAGTCTGGGCCTGGTTGGTGCTATGATAAAGTCTGGGCCTGGTTGGTTATATGATAAAGTCTGGGCCTGGTTGGTGCTATGATAAAGTCTGGGCCTGGTTGGTGCTATGATAAAGTCTGGGCCTGGTTGGTGCTATGATAAAGTCTGGGCCTGGTTGGTGCTATGATAAAGTCTGGGCCTGGTTGGTCCTATGATAAAGTCTGGGCCTGGTTGGTGCTATGATAAAGTCCGGGCCTGGTTGGTGCTATGATAAAGTCCGGGCCTGGTTGGTGCTATGATAAAGTCTGGGCCTGGTTGGTGCTATGATAAAGTCTGGGCCTGGTTGGTTATGATAAAGTCTGGGCCTGGTTGGTGCTATGATAAAGTCTGGGCCTGGTTGGATCTATGATAAAGTCTGGGCCTGGTTGGTGCTATGATAAAGTCTGGGCCTGGTTGGTCCTATGATAAAGTCAGGGCCTGGTTGGTGCTATGATAAAGTCCGGGCCTGGTTGGTGCTATGATAAAGTCCGGGCCTGGTTGGTGCTATGATAAAGTCTGGGCCTGGTTGGTTATGATAAAGTCTGGGCCTGGTTGGTGCTATGATAAAGTCAGGGCCTGGTTGGTGCTATGATAAAGTCTGGGCCTGGTTGGTGCTATGATAAAGTCTGGGCCTGGTTGGTCCTATGATAAAGTCAGGGCCTGGTTGGTGCTATGATAAAGTCCGGGCCTGGTTGGTGCTATGATAAAGTCTGGGCCTGGTTGGTGCTATGATAAAGTCTGGGCCTGGTTGGTTATGATAAAGTCTGGGCCTGGTTGGTGCTATGATAAAGTCAGGGCCTGGTTGGTGCTATGATAAAGTCTGGGCCTGGTTGGTGCTATGATAAAGTCTGGGCCTGGTTGGTGCTATGATAAAGTCTGGGCCTGGTTGGTGCTATGATAAAGTCTGGGCCTGGTTGGTGCTATGATAAAGTCTGGGCCTGGTTGGTGCTATGATAAAGTCTGGGCCTGGTTGGTGCTATGATAAAGTCTGGGCCTGGTTGGTGCTATGATAAAGTCCGGGCCTGGTTGGTGCTATGATAAAGTCTGGGCCTGGTTGGTTATGATAAAGTCTGGGCCTGGTTGGTGCTATGATAAAGTCTGGGCCTGGTTGGTCCTATGATAAAGTCTGGGCCTGGTTGGTGCTATGATAAAGTCCGGGCCTGGTTGGTGCTATGATAAAGTCTGGGCCTGGTTGGTGCTATGATAAAGTCTGGGCCTGGTTGGTTATGATAAAGTCTGGGCCTGGTTGGTGCTATGATAAAGTCTGGGCCTGGTTGGATCTATGATAAAGTCTGGGCCTGGTTGGTGCTATGATAAAGTCTGGGCCTGGTTGGTCCTATGATAAAGTCAGGTGGTTGGTGCTATGATAAAGTCCGGGCCTGGTTGGTGCTATGATAAAGTCTGGGCCTGGTTGGTGCTATGATAAAGTCTGGGCCTGGTTGGTTATGATAAAGTCTGGGCCTGGTTGGTGCTATGATAAAGTCAGGGCCTGGTTGGTGCTATGATAAAGTCAGGGCCTGGTTGGTGCTATGATAAAGTCTGGGCCTGGTTGGTTATATGATAAAGTCTGGGCCTGGTTGGTTCTCTGATAAAGTCTGGGCCTGGTTGGTTCCATGATAAAGTCTGGGCCTGGTTGGTGCTATGATAAAGTCTGGGCCTGGTTGGTTCTCTGATAAAGTCCGGGCCTGGTTGGTTCTCTGATAAAGTCCGGGCCTGGTTGGTTCCATGATAAAGTCTGGGCCTGGTTGGTGCTATGATAAAGTCAGGGCCTGGTTGGTTATGATAAAGTCTGGGCCTGGTTGGTTATATGATAAAGTCTGAGCCTGGTTGGTGCTATGATAAAGTCTGGGCCTGGTTGGTGCTATGATAAAGTCAGGGCCTGGTTGGTGCTATGATAAAGTCAGGGCCTGGTTGGTGCTATGATAAAGTCCGGGCCTGGTTGGTGCTATGATAAAGTCTGGGCCTGGTTGGTTCTCTGATAAAGTCTGGGCCTGGTTGGTTCCATGATAAAGTCTGGGCCTGGTTGGTGCTATGATAAAGTCTGGGCCTGGTTGGTTCTCTGATAAAGTCCGGGCCTGGTTGGTTCCATGATAAAGTCTGGGCCTGGTTGGTGCTATGATAAAGTCAGGGCCTGGTTGGTTATGATAAAGTCTGGGCCTGGTTGGTTATATGATAAAGTCTGGGCCTGGTTGGTGCTATGATAAAGTCCGGGCCTGGTTGGTGCTATGATAAAGTCTGGGCCTGGTTGGTGCTATGATAAAGTCAGGGCCTGGTTGGTTATATGATAAAGTCTGGGCCTGGTTGGTGCTATGATAAAGTCAGGGCCTGGTTGGTTATATGATAAAGTCTGGGCCTGGTTGGTGCTATGATAAAGTCTGGGCCTGCTATGATAAAGTCTGGGCCTGGTTGCTTCTATGATAAAGGACTTACCATATGGTCTTTGAGGTTAGTTTTATTACTGAAGCCTCAGCTTGTGTGTGTGTGTGTGTGTGTGTGTGTGTGTGTGTGTGCAATATAAAAATGAAATAAAAAGTAGAATTACTCGCCATATTCCACGGCAGTTGTTGTTGGGGAGCTTGCATATATAGCAAAGTCAGTTTGGGACTCCTCTGCAGGTCTTACTGGATGCAGTGAAGAAGAAACACATGGCATTGTCACCACCACTGAAGAGACATGGGACAAATTATCAAGCTTCTTCTGGGAAAAAGATGAAGAGAAAAAAGATTGGACACATTCCATCTTAAACCACAATTATGCCGCAGCAGATATCAGAATGTTACATGCCTGCAAAGAAGGAGCTATTGCCTGTCCATCTGCCAACCACCCTGAAGAAGCTGGATGACAGCTGCGAAGTGACACAGAAGAAGGATGGATAGTGGGAAAACAAGCAAGTCAACAGTAACACACAAAATTCTGAGCATTATGCGGCCAACTAGACTCGGGGAAAACCCTCCGTATTATTGAATGTAGTATATATATGCACATGCATGGATAGGTCTTTTCAAACCCTAATTTGGTATGATCATATCCCTTCCATGAACCCATGATGCTTCCTATACTATACTATACTATACTGTACTGTACTATACTATACTGTACTATACTATACTGTACTGTACTGTACTATACTATACTATACTGTACTATACTGTACTGTACTATACTATACTATACTATACTGTACTGTACTATACTGTACTGTACTATACTGTACTGTACACTGTTCTTATACCATACTTATACCATACTGGGTGACCTGTGCTGATCTAGCCATTGCCGTGCTCCTGGATGCACTGAATGGCTACCATCTGCAGCTTCTCTCTCTGTTCTCCAACCTGGCCAAGCTGAAGGCTAGTGTGGAAGGACTACCCAACATCAGCAAGTGGATTGCTAAAAGGCCAGATTCTGAAAATTAGAGATAAAACTCACAGCTGAATGTGTGTGTGTGTGTATGTGTGCGAGAGAGAGAGAGACACTCAAGACCATTCCAAATGAAGAGAGGATGCTCTTCCTCAGATTTGTGTCTGGGAGATCTAGACTTCCCCTAAGGATCGCTGACATCCCCCCCCCCCCTTCCAACAACTCCCAGTCTATGACTAGGTGAACTCCATTATTGTGACTGCATGCATTGTTGTAGAAGTGATTGAGTGAACAGTGTTTCCTTAGAGAGTGTAGATGGTGTATGCAAGTGGTCAAGTCAAGCGAGTTGACTGAAACATGACACAACACATAGAGCATATTGTCTCCAGTATGGCAGAGGTGGTGTTTTTACACTTGACAGAGATACAATTGTCAAATGCTCTTCTCTCCATCTGCAGTTTGATGGCTGTCAGCTCAGACCTGCTCCTTTCAGCTCCATATCTCCCCTACTCACCCCAGGGAGGTGCTATGTGAGAGGCTGAATCACACCTTCAGGAACTGCCGCAGCACAGACCTGGACAGCCACACATTGCATACAAGCAGCAGCATGGAGACCGATGACTCGGATTATTTTAGCTTTTGGTAGCTTCAAACTGCAGTGGTTCTCTACATGTAGTAATGGGCCAGTCAGGAATGCAATTATATCACATCTCTATTTGTGCCCACTCTTGAACATCTTTGCAGTGGACCTTGGTACTGTATTTCTTTGTCATTTCATGGGCTTCCCTAATAGCCAGAAGTGGATCTGTTCCCCATTCTGGAAGCAGCCACTTTCTTTTCCCAACTCGCTTCAGTATAATTATGATAACTTAAAAAGATACAGTGTCCCTATTCATAAACAAATTGGCAATAGACAAATATACTCAACACACACACACAATGGAGTAACTGCAGTTTCTCTGTGTGAGTGTGCGTGTGTGTGTGTGTTCTTCTTGTCTTTATTCTTCCACCAGCACTGCATACTCCTTCTTGGAGATCTCCTTGCCACCAAAACTCACGTAGAGACACTCGTGACTCTTTTGTATCTTGCCAGGCAAAGTGTCTCCATGATGGCTGTGTCGGCCTATGAAGTACACTTCTCCTCCGCCATCACGCCCTCCATGCACCGCCTTGTCGGGCACATTGCCATTCCTCCTGTGCACCCACTCCAAGTGCACGCGGTTACCTGATAATAGAATGCAATCATTATACTGTGTTATAGTTTAGCATCTTATGGTTCTGCATAGTACTTCATCGAAAGCACTGGACATTGTTTTTGATGATGGTGTCGGGGTTTTTTAAACCTCTTTTCTATGATTATGGATGGACGAGCATCTCATGAGTACCCGGCATATACATTTTTATGACTTTATAATTAATTTTCCTATCTCTGGTAATGCTTAAATAAGAGAAGTGAATTTTCCTATCTCTGGTAATGCTTAAGAGAAGTGTTGTACACTACAAGTTACAATAGACGGTAGCTGGCAAAATTGAACAGAAAAAACAATTTAAAAAAAGCAACTCCATTAGCCCTAGCCCCCATGGTGATTCACAAGTAGTCAGACCTATATGCAGCTATATTAACTATAATGTGTAGTACCTGGGTTGACGAGGACTTCATAGGCATCATGTCGGTGTTCCTTGCCACCATAAGGTATGTAGCAACAGCCATGGCTAGGGTGAATTTTACCCACAACATTGCTTCCTCCATGATGGACTCGGCCTGCACCCCCAAAAAAATGACAATGTAGGTATTGAACCGAGTCTTCTCTAGGTCCATGTTGGTATGTTCTAACACAAACCACATGGTACAGGTGGAGCCTTGTTATAAATATGGCCTGCTGATGATAATTCCTGCACGTGGGAAATTATGTGCATTTGTTGGTTCGCTTGGTACTCAAGACCACACCCACAGTTCATTCCTGGGTGGAGTCATTCATTATAACCCATCCACCCACTCCACCCACCCCACTTACCAATGACCAAACCATTGGGAAATTCTGTGGTTCCTGTGTTCACTATGATACTCGAGATACCCAGTTTGATCTTGGTTGGTGGAATCATTCACTTAAATAAAATTACCCCCCCCCAAACTATTCACTATAGCCTCTGAAACTGGTGTACCAGGGGGAAAGTGTGTTGAATACTCAGTGAGTTCCTTGGTTGATTATTGGGGGGAGGGGGGGGAACAGGAATATTCGGAATTTTTCTCCCATTAGTTCGAGAGAAGTCAGCTCGCTCATATAACCAGACTCACTCGATGAGGTAGTGAGTGAGATGGAGATTCAGAAATGAGAGGTAGAAAGAAAAGAAAGTTGTTGAGAGCAAAATACATTTAGAGAGACTTCACAGCAGCTAGGAGGATAATTAGTTAACTATGCTAGTTGGCTGCTGCAGGTCTATTAGAAAAAGACTGCAATTTCTGCAATTTCAAAATTTACAGAGGAAAGTGTCGTCAATGATACTTCGATTAAAGAAGGAAAAAAAGGGAAAAAAGCAAGCAGCCATAATGGAGAGCTATGTCTGCCTGGTATGTAGAGGTTGCTGGATGCAACACCAGCTTGAAAACACTTCTGCAATGGAGTGCCGCTGTCTCTGCTCTGTGTAGCTGGTGGGGGCCAAAGAAAAAGTAACCATCAATAATGGAACTAAAAGTAACAAAAAACGGCATCTTGTGTTTAAAAAATACCAAGTTTTCTCACAAGTCGAGTGCTCCGCTCCATAACTCACCTGTTATAACTCACCTGCTACATGTTTGGTTTGACTCGAATTAAAAAATACTAGCCATCAATAAATAATAAATAATGCTGAAGCAATCAGAATAGCTACATTGAGTCGACTTCATTTGTTAATAATGCCCACGAAGAAAAATAAAAACTCCTCGAAAATTACAGCTCTTCAGCAGACCCGCCAAACATCTTGATTTTATCAGGACAGCACTGATTGTGTGTCGTCTGTCCTGATGTCCTGAATATTGTAACCAAAGTCCTGACTTTTGCATTGCCTTTGACTTGTACTAAAGTTGAATGGGTGACTTGTAACATAACCTGTTCTACACACTAATAACAAGTTGTGAACTGGTGTCCATTTATCACATCCATTTATCACATTGATGCAAGACAAAAAACAATTAGGGCCTGTCATTATCTACCAGCTGAATCTGCCCAACTCTGTAAAACTTTTAAGGCTGGTTCACAACATGACGATGGTTGAGCCGAGAAGAGGAAGAAGAGGTGGGTACATGCAATGTTCACTCGCTGAGTTTTAGTGACTTTGCCCATCTAGCAACTAGTTGCAGTTAAGCCATTCTTACCTGACCTGCCACCACGTTCCAGACATTTTCTTTTGTCCTGTAGGCTTTCTCTGTGACCTGCCATAAACAGGGGAAGCTCTGCACAGATACCATCAACTTTTCTTCATCTATCGCCATCCTCGATACCGCCTCTACAGCTGGTAGTTCGTCACGTGCTAGATTTTAGCATTCTGATTGGCCCGATGCTGCGTTGCTTATGCTGGAATGGAACCTTTTCTAATCTGCACGGCATTGTGTTCTGCTGAGTTTTCTTGTGTGGTCTAGTTCACAATATGATGGAACAAAATGCAATGCAACGCTCAGCCCAGCCATGGTCATGTTGTGAACCAACCTTTGGGTCAAGTCTGTTATGAGTATCAAAAATGCAAGCGAAATTCCCTTTCATGATAGCATTTCTTGTTTCCCTGGTACATATAACTCGTAAGCTACTTACTGGTATGTCTCCTTTACACCACACTCGTCTATCTACAATTAATCACAATGACAACATAGTTATTGATCATTTTTGGGCAGCTATCCCATTCAGTTAAATTATACCGATTGCAAAGATATTGCCACTTCTCATTCGAATGGAAGACTTTTCAGAATGTTTAGGAAGGCAGAAACAGAGAAGTCTTGATAAGATGAACAAAGATAAAACCCGTTACAGAAGCAAACACCTAGTAGAAAAAGATCTGCTATTATGAAAAGACTATGAAGTTTAGCTGCCATGAGCTGTGGTACATGGTGCTTGCTGAGAGGTTTATGTGGCCTGTTTAAAGGGGCAAAAGCTATGCAAATACAACGCATAGCAAATTCCTGGAGCGTGCACATCCTCAAGCTAACTACATACTTAGTTCCAACCTACCGACGAAGAGGGCTTCACAGTTTTCTGAATCCCAGCCTCCGAAGACTGCATGTTTAGGAACATTTCCGTTCTTGCAGTGCTCCCACTTTAGCGGCATCTTCACGCTCTTTCCTTCACGACGAGTGCGGCTAGAGTACTGGTCTAGATATAATTTCTAAATTTCTAGATATGAACCTTTGCAGCACTTCAGCCAGAGATGTTTTTTATACACGATATGAAAGGAAGTCACCAAACGTGACGTCGTACATGAGGAAGCAAAACGGTAGTGGTGGCGAGTCTGGCACCTTACCTAGTCGAAGGCAAGCGTCGTAGGTTTGCCAGTGGCAGATCCCCGGCCCCCCACCTGATCTGCTCACAGATTGCATACATGGTGTAATGATTTCGCTCTGCAATGCAATGTCTACAGTTTCAAAGTAGATCTGGCGGTAAAAGCCCTCTACATTGGAATGGTGCTTAGGTTGAGCATACACTCAAAATACCTTGATGGCATCTTACGGCGATGCAGAAGTGAAGGTGCTTGTAACTCCAATTTCACCGCAGCTTGAGTGACCTCCAGTTGCATCCCTATATGATGATATACCTTGATATACCTTGAAGAACAGCTTGGCATCCATTCTCTTGAGCATCTGCACCTAACTCTGCCCTCTGAAGGCTAGGTCTGTGGCTATAAGTATTACACTGGCAAGCTGAAGTCCACAGAAGAAACTACATTTCAGCATGCACTCCAGTTATCCTTGCCTTCATGTCAGAGTTACTGACATCATCTTGTGCCCAGTCCCATAGCTTCATCAAAGTTCCATAGTTTTTTAGAATAGCACTCAGTGATGCAACTCAGATTGTTGGGCAGAGAGTAAGCAGGGGTGGCTTAGCAGGGTGGGCTGGGTGGGCCGTGGCCCACCCAACTTTTCTCAAAATATATTTAGCTAGTTGCCTGCTATACGTAACAGACAGTCTATTGTTTGGTCACTACAGTAGTGCCAAACAATACATTGTATGTTATCAGTAGACACCCGCAGTAAATGTAATTTTTTATTAGCTGTACTAGCTACACTATAGTTCAAAGATCAACAGGCTATTGACCTTTCAACTGAAGTAAGAATCAGCTGGAATGGCTGTTAATGAATGCATTGAACCTTTTTATTCAGGGAAAAGTTTAATTTCCTCAAGAAGAAGAATGGGTCAAGGTTGAGATCTTGTCAAGCACAGTGGTTTCAGGATTACCCTTTTTTTCTCTCTTTAAAAAAACACTTTACAACAAATGACAGGGTACATAATATCAGCGACATAAGACATGACAGGAAAAAAAAACCATGAACAGCAAGAGATTGTTGAGGGACAACACCATAATTTGATGAAGCCAGGATGAGTATTATTAGAGGTGGGGAATTATAGAGCACGAGGACAAGGACAGATGTAGTGAAATGTGCATGGAGTATCAGGGTGACAAGAAATGCCAGAGAAAGTCAATAATGTGATGCTTGATACTGTAGAATGATAAGGACATGTCGATTATTGGCACTAATGAATTCCACAAGTGGAGAACTCGATAATAGAAGTGACGACTGGTAGATGTGGAACAGAAGTTATGTCGGAGTTCATTTCACTGGAGGCTCTCGTGGAAGAAGATACAAATGAAACGTAGTTGTTTATGTCCAAGTTATCAGGAGCGACCTTCAGACACTTGACTAGAAACACATTTTGTAGAGAAGGACGCCCATGCTTGTACAAAGGCAGCATCTGTACTGTCAAGCTGATACAAACCTTCATGTACATCAAGGTTATTGTCTACCCAATGGAAAAACAAAACTAGTTTGATGCATCAGTTGCCATAATAACGTAAAAATCTGCTTGTTGCAAATTAGCACGAAGAACACTATGTGCCATTAGTGTTATAATTTAATTCTGTTGTCAGTTCCCCATTTCTAGGAACTGTATATTTCTAAAATTGTTTTCAATATCTGATGATTTCCAGGTTTTTTGCTTGCAAGACCGATGTCAAGCAGCTCATCGACGCTCTTAGTTTGGGTTGGTAAGATAAAAAGTGCTTCACATGCCTCCCTATGATGCTCAGACTCATGGTGTCTCTTTATCTATCTTTTCAATTGGAAAAGCCAGCTGATATCTATAGCTAACTTGCATATACATATAACATATATACAGTCAAAGGATACTGAATTTAATTTAGGGCCCGAATAACTGGAATTTCTTGACAAATGATTATTATTTTTTGCATTTCTTAAGCACAGTTGTTGTTGAGACATTTAGACCATTTAAGCCATACACTGCAACATAAGAATCTGTCTGCAACAGAAGGCCAGCAAGTTGCTACAATGGTCAAGCAAAGCTTACAGAAATTCATACAGATGATAACTTCAAGGGGTTTTGGAAGGTTGTCAAAATGAAGGCAATGCAGGTAGATGTTGGTGATCCTGTTCTTCCACGAAACAGAAAGCTTCCAAGGCGCTATGAAGATGGTGATAGTGGAAGTGATTTTCCATCACAGCCTGAAGATTACTACAGGAGGATATTTTATGAAGCTTTGGACTTGAGCATACAGTGCATTGAAGACCATTTTGACCAGCCAGGTTACCAAATCTACTCAAAATTAGAGAGGTTACTCCAAAGGATGCCAAGGACATCCTCATGAACAAGAAGTGGACGATATTCATTATGATGACCTTGAGGTGCAGCTTAAGACACTGTCCAATCAGTTGGGTGGAGACATTTCACTATCAAGTATAGTTTCACCTTAAGGGACTATCTGAACCCTCTAACCATCTATTTTTGGAAGTCATCATCTTAGTGAAGCTGTTGCTTGATTGCCAGCAACGAATGCAACAAGTGAGAGGTCATTTAGTGCCCTTAGGCATCTCAAAACCTATCTCAGATCTACAATGACTCAACTTCGTCTTAATAGCTTTTGTATGTGCTTCAGGATATACTGGACAAAATCAACTTTTTAGGTATTGGTAATCAATTCATTCGCCAATAAACACAGGCATGCAATATTTTGGTAGATTTGATTTGTAATGTGTAATCTCAATTGTGACTCAAACCATGGTAGAACAGTAGTTGAATAGACAAAAATCATGAACTTCTAATGGCTATATATTTGACATTTAAAAAATAATTTTTCGTGGCCTCAAGCAGCCTCATCCTCCTTTTTGCCCATCCTCCTTAAAGTGGCTGAGCCACCCCTGGCCCACCCAACGTTCGAGTGGCTGAGCCACCCCTGGAATATATTGGTCTGATCCCAGTCGTTCAGACAAATGCAGATACAATTATTGCTTGCATAAAATATGTGCTGCTGCATATGTATCTCAAGATTCAAAATGGCCATGGGCAGTGCTATATATAACAGATCTTCGAGACTGGAACCAAAAATGGGATTGCTGCACAAATCAAGAAACTGAATGAAATGCTGACATGCTGCTACTGCCACTCACTTAACCTTGCTGTCCGGGATACAATAAAAATATTTCCCTGCTGGAAGACACACTTGATATTGCTTATGAAATCACTAAATTAATAAGGAAGGGTCCTAAAAATAGGCAGAATTCTGCGGAAAACAAGCTAAAATTCTGGGAGAAATGGAATGTAATCTCATGCGTACGATATTGACAAACTGTCATCCCATTGCACTCTACGTATGCAAATTAAAAGTTGTTCAATGTTGCCATGATACTGTAGCATCCAGATTCATCTATGTAACTTGTTGTACCACACAGCACTTTCAGAATGATTTGTAGTACATGTAATTCATTCAGAGCACCCGGGCTCGTATATTGACCTAGAATTTTCAATCCACTTTTGAAGGACTTCATTCTCTTCAGCTCAGAGAAGGAGGAGCTGCTTGAAATTTAACTCCTCCTCTTGCAGCAATGCCTTGGCAGGCGAGATAGGATTACTTAGAACTATTTTGAGGCAGTTCCTATTTTCCTCCTTTTGTCTCCGAGCCGCTCCTTCAGCTGCTCATCATGTGACCTGGTTGAGTTAACTTGGTAACTGCATGCTTGTGACATAGCGAGCTCTCATGTTTTATGGAAACCCTTGGTTTTGCACAGAGCATTCTTCCAATTTCTAAACCCATCAGACAAAAATGAGCTTCCAAATCGATGAAGCAGTCCCTTCAAATTGGCTGTGGCACAAGTGTGACAAATTACAGGATCTGAAATTGCAGCCATGAAAATTGTGAATATATACCAGGCTGGATGGAAAGCTCTTGGTGATTCATTTTGGTTTTAAAGTATTTTTTATGTTAACTGGCTGGAGGAAAAGTATTCAGAGTTTAGTGGCTCCAGGTTTCTTCACCTGACAGTTTATAAATATCTGTGTTTTTATTTTTGCTACCTAGTCATAATACTTCGGCTTGAGTGTAAGTCAAATTTTTGCACAGGGTCTAACAATACATGATTATTTAGTGACTCTCTATTTCAGGGGCTGAGAGATCCAATGTTGAAATCATATGTGATGAATCATGGTATGCATGTCAAATTCTTCAGATTCATGTTCAGATTCTTCAGGGCTTTCAATGTGTGCATTAGCCTGGCGATATCATAGAGTCATCTGATTCTTGGTCTTGATCTGCATCATCAGCCTTCTCCTTAGACTCCCTTTGTCTCTTGTGTGTACTTTGACAACTAAGCAAGGAGGCTTGTCTTTTAGCCATGATTCACTCTGCACCAGTTGGCTTCTGGAATATTCAAATACATGTAGCCTGGAATATTCTAGAACAAAGTCAATACATGTGACCTAGAACACAATATGCACTTTACAGTTATGAGAGTCTTGTACTAGGTGGTAATTTTCACACTAATTAACATGAATGTGTTGAAACACTAGGCTCTTTTTGTTTTTCAGCATCACTTCTTTGGTGCCTTTCAGTGGTGTGTGAAAAACTTGGTTGGAATAAAAGAAGTTGTTTGCCAAAAGTTGCCCCACATCCCATGCCCCCTCTCCCCCTCCCCCCTCCCCTTCCCCCCCCCCCCCCCCCCCCCCCCCCCAGGAATTACACACCATTTTAAGTTCGGGAAGTTTTCTAAAAGCAGTAATAACCTGCTTAGTACACAGCTTCTAGACTCTTATTGCACATGCATGAGCATGTTCATTGCACACAAGTTGCCATTTTTGAGTGTTGATTAGAGAATCGAAAAATAAGTTGTCATTATGTGATGTATTGGAAAGTGTGTTCATCTTATAGTAAAATATAATGAATGGACATTTTGTAGGCGAGTTACACTGGGAAAAGTAAAAAATATATGGACAGACAAGATAAAAATGTTTTACAAGGACTTTGTCAATAAATTTACTCTGTTGACATTTTGGCTAGAGCATCTATTTGCTGATGTAGGCTAATTCCTGTTGTATGCTAGAGCATATAATTCCTGATGAAGGCTAGAGCATCTAATTCCTGTTGTAGGCTAGAGCACCTAATTGCTGATGTAGAGGCTAGAGCCTGTTGTAGGCTATAGCATCTAATTTCTGATGAAGGCTAGAGCCTGTTGTAGGCTAGAGCATCTAATTCCTGATGAAGGCTAGAGCATCTAATTCCTGTTGTAGGCTAGAGCATCTAATTGCTGATGAAGGCTAGAGCATCTAATTGCTGATGAAGGCTAGAGCATCTAATTGCTGATGAAGGCTAGAGCATCTAATTGCTGATGAAGGTAGGGCATCAACTGCTGATGAAGACTAGAGCATCTAATTGCTGATGAAGGGGTAGAGCATCTAATTGCTGACGAAGGCTGGAGCATTTAATTGCTGATGAAGGGGTAGAGCATCTAATTGCTGATGAAGGCTAGAGCATCTAATTGCTGATGAAGGCTAGAGCATCTAATTGCTGATGAAGGCTACAGCATCTAATTGCTGATGAAGGCTAGAGCATCTAATTGCCGATGAAGGCTAGAGCATCTAATTCCTGATGTAGGCTAGAGCATCTTATTGCTGATGACGGCTAGAGCATCTAATTGCTGATGAAGGCTAGAGCATTTTATTGCTAGAGCATCTAATTGCTATAGCATCTAATTGCTGATGAAGGCTAGAGCATCTAATTGCTGATGAAGGCTAGAGCATCTAATTGCTGATGAAGGCTAGAGCATCTAATTGCTGATGAAGGTAGAGCATCAACTGCTGATAAAGACTAGAGCATCTAATTGCTGATAAAAGCTAGAGCATCTAATTGCTGATGAAGGCTAGAGCATCTAATTGCTGATGAAGGCTAGAGCTTCTAATTGCTGATGAAGGCTAGAGCATCTAATTGCTGATGAAGGGGTAGAGCATCTAATTGCTGATGAAAGCTGGATCATTTAATTGCTGATGAAGTGGTAGAGCATCTAATTGCTGATGAAGGCTAGAGCATCTAATTGCTGATGAAGGGGTAGAGCATCTAATTGCTGATGAAGGCTAGAGCATCTAATTGCTGATGAAGGCCAGAGCATCTAATTGCTGATGAAGGCTACAGCATCTAATTGCTGATGAAGGCTAGAGCATCTAATTGCTGATGAAGGCTAGAGCATCTAATTCCTGATGTAGGCTAGAGCATCTTATTGCTGATGAAGGCTAGAGCATCTAATTGCTGATGAAGGCTAGAGCATTTTATTGCTAGAGCATCTAATTGCTATAGCATCTAATTGCTGATGAAGGCTAGAGCATCTAATTGCTGATGTAGGCTAGAGCATCTAATTGCTGATGAAGGCTAGAGCATCTAACTGCTGATGAAGGCTAGAGCATCTAATTGCTGATGAAGGCTAAGCATCTAATTGCTGATGAAGGCTAGAGCATCTAATTGATGATGAAGGCTGGAGCATCTAATTGCTGATGAAGGGGTAGAGCATCTAATTGCTGATGAAGGCTAGAGCATCTAATTGCTGATGAAGCCTAGAGCATCTAATTGCTGATGAAGGCTAGAGCATCTAATTGCTGATGAAGGCTAGACCATCTAATTGCTGATGTAGGCTAGAGTATTTAATTGCTGATGTAGGCTAGAGCATCTAATTGCTGATGAAGGCTAGAGCATCTAATTGCTGATGAAGGCTAGAGCATCTAATTCCTGTTGTAGGCTAGAGCATCTAATTGCTGATGTAGGCTAGAGCATCTAATTGCTGATGAAGGCTAGGGCATCTAATTGCTGACGAAGGCTGGAGCATCTAATTGCTGACGAAGGCTGGAGCATCTAATTGCTGATGAAGGCTAGAGCATCTAATTGCTGATGAAGGCTGGAGCATTTAATTGCTGATGAAGGCGAGAGCATCTAATTGCTAATGAATGGTTAGAGCATCTAATTGCTGATGAAGGTTAGAGCATGATGTAGGCTAGAGCATCTAATTGCTTATGAAGGCTGGAGCATCTAATTCCTGATGAAGGCTAGAGCATCTAATTGCTGATGAAGGCTAGAGCATCTAATTGCTGATGAATGGGTAGAGCATCTAATTGCTGATGAAGGCTAGAGCATCTAATGGCTAGAGCATCTAATTGCTGTTGAAGGCTACAGCATCTAATTGCTGATGAAGGCTAGAGCATCTAATTGCTGATGAAGGCTAGAGCATCTAATTCCTGATGTAGGCTAGAGCATCTTATTGCTGATGAAGGCTACAGCATCTAATTGCTGATGAAGGCTAGAGCATCTAATTGCTGATGAAGCCTAGAGCATCTAATTGCTGATGAAGGCTAGAGCATCTAATTGCTGATGAAGGCTAGACCATCTAATTGCTGATGTAGGCTAGAGTATTTAATTGCTGATGTAGGCTAGAGCATCTAATTGCTGATGAAGGCTAGAGCATCTAATTGCTGATGAAGGCTCGAGCATCTAATTCCTGTTGTAGGCTAGAGCATCTAATTGCTGATGTAGGCTAGAGCATCTAATTGCTGATGAAGGCTAGGGCATCTAATTGCTGACGAAGGCTGGAGCATCTAATTGCTGATGAAGGCTGGAGCATCTAATTGCTGATGAAGGCTAGAGCATCTAATTGCTGATGAAGGCTGGAGCATTTAATTGCTGATGAAGGCTAGAGCATCTAATTGCTGATGAATGGTTAGAGCATCTAATTGCTGATGAAGGTTAGAGCATGATGTAGGCTAGAGCATCTAATTGCTTATGAAGGCTGGAGCATCTAATTCCTGATGAAGGCTAGAGCATCTAATTGCTGATGAAGGCTAGAGCATCTAATTGCTGATGAATGGGTAGAGCATCTAATTGCTGATGAAGGCTAGAGCATCTAATGGCTAGAGCATCTAATTGCTGTTGAAGGCTACAGCATCTAATTGCTGATGAAGGCTAGAGCATCTAATTGCTGATGAAGGCTAGAGCATCTAATTCCTGATGTAGGCTAGAGCATCTTATTGCTGATGAAGGCTAGAGCATCTAATTGCTGATGAAGGCTAGAGCATCTAATTGCTGATGAAGGCTAGAGCATCTAATTGCTGATGAAGGTAGAGCATCAACTGCTGATGAAGACTAGAGCATCTAATTGCTGATAAAAGCTAGAGCATCTAATTGCTGATGAAGGCTAGAGTATCTAATTGCTGATGAAGGCAAGAGCATCTAATTGCTGATGAAGGCTAGAGCATCTAATTGCTAGAGCATCTAATTGCTGATGAAGGTAGACCATCTAACTGCTGATGAATACTAGAGCATCTAACTGCTGATGAAGACTAGAGTATCTAATTGCTGATAAAGGCTAGAGCATCTAATTGCTGATGAAGGCTAGAGCATCTAATTGCTGATGAAGGCTAGAGCGTCTAATTGCTGATGAAGGCTAGAGCATCTAATTGCTGATGAAGGCTAGAGGATCTAATTGCTGATGAAGGCTAGAGCATCTAATAGCTGATGAAGGAGGCTAGAGCATCTAATTGCTGATGAAGGCTAGAGCATCTAATTGCTGATGTAGGCTAGAGTATCTAATTGCTAGAGCATCTAATTGCTGATGAAAGCTAAGCATCTAATTGCTGATGAAGGCTAGAGCATCTAATTGCTGATGAAGGCTGAAGCATCTAATTGCTGATGAAGGCTGAAGCATCTAATTGCTGATGAAGGCTAGAGCATATAATTGCTGATGAAGGGGTAGAGCATCTAATTGCTGGCGAAGGCTGGAGCATCTAATTGCTGATGAAGGGTAGAGCATCTAATTGCTGATGAAGGCTAGAGCATCTAATTGCTGATGAAGGCTAGAGCATCTAATTGCTGATGAAGGCTAGAGCATCTAATTGCTGATGAAGGCTAGACCATCTAATTGCTGATGTAGGCTAGAGTATTTAATTGCTGATGTAGGCTAGAGCATTTAATTGCTGATGAAGGCTAGAGCATCTAATTGCTGATGAAGGCTAGAGCATCTAATTCCGTAGGCTAGAGCATCTAATTGCTGATGTAGGCTAGAGCATCTAATTGCTGATGAAGGCTAGGGCATCTAATTGCTGACGAAGGCTGGAGCATCTAATTGCTGACGAAGGCTGGAGCATCTAATTGCTGACGAAGGCTGGAGCATCTAATTGCTGATGAAGGCTGGAGCATTTAATTGCTGATGAAGGCTAGAGCATCTAATTGCTGATGAATGGGTAGAGCATCTAATTGCTGATGAAGGCTAGAGCATCTAATGGCTGATGTAGGCTAGAGCATCTAATTGCTGATGAAGACTGGAGCATCTAATTCCTGATGAAGGCTAGAGCATCTAATTGCTGATGAAGGCTAGAGCATATAATTGCTGATGAAGGCTGGAGCATCTAATTGCTGATGAAGGCTGGAGCATCTAATTGCTGATGAGGGCTAGAGCATTAGCCGAAACATGAGAGTAGCTAAATTACAAGTTGATTATTGAGTAAGTCATTGTAAATTATTATGTCAAAACTGAAAGTTAATCGAGAAGAAAATGTTTAAACCAAAACAAATATTGGATAGTCGATTCAAAACAAATTAAACAAGAATTTAGCAACGTTGACAACAAACATTTGGGATCCTTCATCCATTAATGTGAACTCCACAGATTAAAAAAATAATAGTATGATTACTTTCAGCTGAAATAAAATACTCTTAAGGATTCTTTTTAAAAATCAGCTTTTCTGTTTATATATAGTGCTAATATTTTAGCCAGCATACTTGGGACTTATCTTGATGGAGACCGAAGCATTTCTGTTAAAATGACAAATGGAGAATTCTTAAAATAAAGAGTCCTATGATCTTTTTTGACTTGTCGATCCAATATATATATATATATAGGTATTTGTTTATGGTTAATTAAGCAGCCATCTACAAGAATTTACTTAGTATATATATAACACCAGAACTGACCATCCTAGATGTTATTCTAATATGCATTACAATAGTTACCTGTTTCGTTGAAGTTTATGATGTTAATTATTGTCACAAGAGTAGAGTTCTGAGGAAATCAACTGATCACTTATGACACTGAAAACCCTTTACCGACCTTTTGTGTTCAGCCGGAGAAACTGGTTAGTTTTTGCAATGCACTGGACATTCTTATAGTAAAATGACCTATTATATGCAAATTATGTGTGGGGACGATAGATGTGGGTGTGTGTGTGTGTATGTGGGTGGGTGGGTAGGGGGGGGTTACTGGTTTACTAGCTGGATTCAAGATGCTTGAAGTGATTTTGGGGTCAAAATTGCTGAAGACACAGTTTATGTTACATGTACAAAGAAGCTGCCAAAATGAGTTTTAGCAAGATATAAACTTTGGCTGCCATTTTAAAATAGGGGTCAAACAAATACAGAATGTGCTACCTCAATCACCATTTTTAGTTTTTGAATGAAACATTGTCTTGTAGGTAGAAAGTCTTAAAACACGGTTAGCTGAAATGAAATTTAAAAAAAGTTCAAAAGATGGATATAATTATTATACAGTGTCCTCACTAATCAACTTGAAATTTACCCTCTTGATGTTTTGACTAGATGCTCTAGCTTAGATCCTTGAAAAACAAGTTCGTGTTTTTAACGTGTGATTTTGTTCAATAACACCAACACAATAATAATAATTAATAAAGTTATTTAGTTATTTATTTACATATTTATTTTATTTACATATTACATATTTACCAATTATTAATAAATAAGTAAATAAATAAAATATAAAAATAAATATTACACAAAAATGACAACCCAACCGATCCAAATAAAAAGATAGCCTGTATGGCTGTAGAGAGGTGTTGGTATGCCTGGACTCTTGAATGATTTTAGAGATCACAATATTTAGTAGTGTCTCAGAACTAAGAATTGCCTGGGAAACAAATACTGCAACAATGAACTTACGCACATAAATTCTGGACTAACATCTACTACTCTCTTTTATTGTCTGCGATTTCGAGGATATTGATTCATAGCTATATATAACTTGTAATGGTGCAGACTCAACTGTAAATTCCTTTTCGAGTCCAGGGAAAATGAAGTTTGGTATATATGCTTTAGAAGGCTCTTCTGAATCATTTGCTTCAGATGCCATGATCTGTCAGTTAGCCATCTTCTACTGACTGAAAAAACAACTCCCCCAGTTCAGTCTGCACCATCACAACTATCACAATTTAAGTTATATTTACACGTGCTGATGTTCATATATAGCTGCAATTTTTTTTTACCAGTGTCAAATTCATTCCCTCCCCCCCCCCCTGATCCCCCTAAATACGACTCCCTCAGTTGTTGAATGTTTCAATCCCTTACCAAGTCAATCTACCTTGTTCACCAAATGCAACTTTCTGGAATCCTCTTAAGGCTCCAATTTCACCTCTGAAATATTTTATCCAACCTCGTTCTCCATATCTTGACCTCTCCATGACCATTTCTGACATAGCATCTGCTCCTCATTGGACATTTTCCTGGCAGTTGAGAATGACAGGGACTATATATATATGTAGGTTCAGGTTATGGGATTTTGCCCTAGACCACTCGACATATTGGAACAACATGCATTCTAGCCATACTTAAGCTTCTAGGCCTTAGGTCTACTCTGGTGATCCTGTTCAATCCTACAGGCAGGAGCTTGGTGATGACCATGTTGGAACCCACTTTCTGCTTGCTCACGCAGGCCTTGTTGTCGCCCGAGTGATGGCGAGTCCTGCCTAAAAACTTGTTCAAATGCCATTCTTGTTCACGGACCAATTCATTTCGAGATGCTGGTGTATAAATATTTGTTTGTCCTTTGTGTGTCAAGCCAATCCTTGCTACTTCACTACCTTTAGAATCAACCCATGATGAATTATTGCTGGGAATGAGAAAAACATGTGCAAGAACCCCTCCCACCCTTCTTTACAAAATGGAAAAGTTGAGATCACTTGTCAAAACTGACAGGAAGACTGGCAAACTGAAGCAAGTTAACTCAGTCACCACCTTGAGATAGGAACTGAATCTACAAAAATGACTTGTGCATGAAATGTTGCCAGGACGGAAAGAGTTATAGAAAAACAGTCAGAAAGCAGACAGAAGATAGTGGCTCCTTCCTGGTGCACTCTATTAAGAACAAATCATCAGATGATAATCTCACGTCACTTCACATGTGACCATTTTATATCACAGTTGTGTGATGTGGAAGACTCTGACTCAGGTGTGAACTCTTTGCAAAACCTTTTTTAGTAGTTACTCCATCACTTCCCTTTTCGTATTGTCATTAACTATGTCGTCTGTTCCTTTGCACCTCAGGGGAAACCCTTATTCCAAAATGTAAATACTTCATCATGAAAAGTTACCTACAATTAGCCCCTGAGTCAATCAAGGACTCCACTGGAATTCTATAGTGGCCAAACAATCAATCAATCAATCAATCATACATCCAGCACCTCTGACACCTAAGAATTGTAATCATATTAAAATCACACCAAACTAGCTAGCTAAACTGCACAACTCTATGCCACATAATTATAGTGGTGCAGCTAGGGGAGCCTCGAAGCACAATACCAGGCCTACGAATGGCATGTTTTTGTATTGTGTTCGTTAGTAGAACTAAAAAGTAGAGCTGGTTCTTGTTGTTGCTGCGCGTGTGCGTTTCTCAACGCCCTGTTGGCATGGCAACCGCATTTAAAAAAGTCTAATCGGAACGCACCTCAACAAATTACAGACGCATGGAGGGAAAGGGTGCCGAAGATAAGCTCGGGTTAGCGCTGATTGACCAGAAAATGAGGGCTGAACGACATAAATCAAACTTCGAGACGCTTAGGGCTCAGTATGTCGGTTTAAAAGAGGTGAGGCCCTATCATCAGACATGTCAGTGTTGCCATAATTTTTTTTGGTGATTTCCACCTCCAAATTACTCGCCTGTGTTAAAATTTGGAAACAAAAAATCCAAACAAAATCCAAACAACAATTTCATGAGAAATAACATACTAAAGTGCATTTACACATGTCTTTAATAGTTCAGTGTTCGGTTTAAATTCATAGCATTTTTGAGGAACATTGAATTGCACTGTTAAAAGTGAATTTAATGTAGAAATTCCTAGTAGTATGTTTCTGTGCTTCGTTTTGTTGAGACCAATGTGGCTAAATAAACGCTGTTGCCATGGGGTATAAAATGGCACCACAAAATGACCACACTCAGCTAATACCACAGAGAGTGGTTTTGAAATAGGCTGCACATCTGATATGCATGAAATGTCAAACAATTTTCTAAAATCCAAACATTTATTGATAAAATCCAAACAGAAAATTTAAGGGTGGTCAAAAATCCAAACAGTTTGGATAAAATCCAACACTATGGCAACACTGTGTCTGCACAGCTGTTGCATTACGTGTAGCTAGCTACAAACTTGCCCTCTAGTTTACACTGTTGAGGATTGAAATCTCTTCAAAAGAAAAACAGATATAGCAATATCAGTATTTAGACTCGTCTAGAGTTAATACTTGCTTTGAATTAAACATTGGCAATCTCGATTAATTTCAAGTTAGCAAAATTATTACTGTCCCGCCAAAATAAGTTACTTCACAATGTCTTGCAACAAACTCTTGTAGATGACATTCTAGATAGTGCATACCTACATACACACAATTGTGCATTCTGAAGAAAGGGATTAGCATTCATGGTGGTAAAGAAACAGTCACAGGTAACTTTGAATTGATGCATGGACTGCATACTGTACGTAGCTATGTAGTAGAGGGCTCGATGTCACTAGCTAGTACAACTCTGAGGAGGAGGGGCCACAGCCCGCCCCTTGGTGGTGCCTGCATGATTGGTCTAATTGCCTCAATTAAAATTAAATACTCTACTCCAACCAGGATGTTTAACTTGAACATGCTTAATAGGAAAAAGGTCAAATGTCAAATCTACCAATAAACGGTAACATATATAGTGCACTAATTGACCTGTCCCTCATTATCTTTCATGCAAGACAAATTTGGGGAAATAATTAACATTTGTATGAATAGTTTTACAGAAATAATTTGTGGAGAGCAAAATGTGTTAAAGAGCAGTAAAGAGCTATGATACCTTTCAATTAGTGCTGTTTGTGCTGTTTGTTGGCTAGCACTGCTAACAAATAAATGAATTATGATCCCATTTGGCTGTGTGTTTTATGTACAACACGCTGACTCCAGTCTTACGAGACTAAGCAACTGGAGTACGACGATCTGGTTGAGAGCTATGACCTTCTCAATCAGAACTCACAAAGCATCATCAAGACAGTGCAGGCAGAGAGAGACGAGAAAATCCTCGAGATGGAAAATCTGAAGGCACAAGTGAGTTTGGCTACGACCAAGTACAGGTGGGAGAAAGGAGTGAAAGTGCGCGAGGGAGATGATATTTTTTCCTTGGTGTTGCAGGTCCCGAGTGGAGCTAAGCTGGAGCAATTGAAAGCCAAGTTGAGTGCAGAGGTGATAGAACCTTATAAGAAGGTACACAACAGTCTTAGTGCATTATACAATGCATCATGGCCTCCTGTTTCCCTCCCTTCCCTTCTCTCCGTCCACTTGGTGTGTGTCAGCACGTAGATGCCACTGAGTATGAACTGGAAGCTCTCAAAAAGTATACAATTATCATGAGTCCATGTCTGGTTCTAATGTCTGGTCTCTAATTGTCTTGTTCTAATGTCTTGTCTCTAATGTCTGGTCGCTGATTTCTTGTAATGTCTTGTCTCTAATGTCTGGTTCTAATGTCTGGTCTCTAATTGTCTTGTTCTAATGTCTTGTCTCTAATGTCTGGTTTTAATGTCTGGCTGTATTGTTTTGATTCTAATGTCTGGTCGCTGATTTCTTGTTGTAATGTCTGGCCTCTAATGTCTGGTTATAATGTCTGGTTCTAATGCCTGGCTGTATTGTTTTGATTCTAATGTCTGGTCGCTGATTTCTTGTTGTAATGTCTGGTCTCTAATGTCTGGTTATAATGTCTGGTTCTAATGCCTGGCTGTATTGTTTTGAATCTAATGTCTGGTCTCTGATTTCTTGTTGTAATGTCTGGTCTCTAATGTCTGGTTCTAATGTCTGGTTGTATTGTTTTAGTTTTAATGTCTAGTCTCTTATTTCTTGTTGTAATATCTGGTCTCTAATGTCTGATCCCTACTGTGTGGTCTCTAATATTTGGTTCTAATATGTGCCTCTAATGTATGTTCTCTAATGTCTTTTCTCTAATGCTAATATTAAATACTAATATTAAATGAATTAAGTCTCTAATGTTTGTTCTAATGTCTGGTCTTTAATGAATTATCTATAAACCTGCTGTGTGGCCTCAAATGTCTGTTTTCTCTAATGTTTTTTCTGTAATGCCTGGTTCTAATTATGGCCGTTAATGTCTGGTTCTAATGTATGACCTCTAATGTCTGGTCTCTAATGTGTGGTCTGTATGTATGGTTCTAATGTGTGGACTGGTCTCTAATTTCTGGTTTGAATGTCTGGTCCCTAATATATGGTCTAATATATGGTCTCTAATGTCTGGTCTATGATATCTGATCTCTATGTGGTCCCCACTCTCTAGTTTCTAATGTGCCTCTACTGTCCAGTCTCTAATATCTCATCTCTGATGTCTTGCATCGAATATTTTGTTCTCTAATGTCTTGTCTCTACTCTAATATTTGGTCTAATATCTGACTGCCTGGTCTAGTGTGCACGGTCCCTCTAATGATATGAAATGACACAGCTTGCTTGTGCTCTCTTGACTGACCTTTAATATTAGCAATTAGATTGACTGCCAAGATTCTCTTGAACATATAGAGATGCTGCGTCTGGCTTTATCAGCGTCCCTTCATTGGTTCTAAATTACCCAGAGAATGAAGTTATGATATTGGTTCTAAATTACCAAGAGAATGAAGTTTTGATATTGGTTCTAAATTACCCAGGGAATGAAACTTAATGTCTCGTCCCATCAATCTATTCAAACAAATAATTGACTTAATATTTTCTCCAGATCATGTCAATACACACACACACACACACACTCACTCACACACGCATACGATGCACACATACAATATATACTATACTGTTTTTCTCCTGCAGTGAACACAAGAAGTTGAAGTACGAGCATATTCTTCTTGGATCGGTCTATGATTCTTGTAAGGTAAGTCCTGTCTGGACTTATCCACGTCCCGGCTGTTGTAGGTGTCAAGTAGTTACCGTGGCATCCATACGTAATAATCCCACAATCTTTAGTAATTAGTATACACACAAAGTTGTAGTTTTCCTATTGTTTTTAGCCGGGCCACTGTGGATTGTGCTGGTGAGGGTGGAGTGCAGCTCTCTGTTGGTAGAGATGATGGAAGCTTGTGGTGATCAAGCAGCAGCTGCAAGTATCAGATTTAGCTGCGAGTCTAGGGAGGGGCCAAGCAGGAAGCTTTGCAATCCCAACATAGAGTGGTATAATTGGCTAGGTTCAGAGGTCACTTGATTTTTAGCAAACTATGTTTCAAGTTTTGACTAAGTGCACGGACGGTGTGCGATAGGTTCTTTAAGTGTATGCAGTGTTAAATTTGTCAGTAATTCACACCATATGAAAACACTCATTATAGAAATCATCATGTGTGTCAACCTATGAACCAGACACATGCTGCGTACATTGTAGTCATGCTGTGTTATATCATAGTTACACTGTGTTATGTCGTAGTGACATGTGTTACATGTCCAGTGTGAACCCAACTAAAACTTGATGGGTTTGTTTTTGTCTTTGAAAGAGGAGTTCTTCACACCTCTTCCATAGGACAGAGCGTGACTTTTGTGTGTAGCTCAGAGTGCATAATATTATGGTGAATGTTGTTGTGTTCTATGTAGCTGAGTCATCAGACAGCTATTCAGAAGCTCAACGCAAAGTACTCATTTGAGGTGAGTAAATAATACTGGTTCTTCTTAGAGAGTATTATCTTTGTTTGACTTCAAATATATTCAAATAAATTCTTTCTATTACCGAGTTTCCTCTATTAAGAACCTCCCATCATTAGAGTTTCCTCTATTAAGAACCTCCCATCATTAGAGTTTCCTCTATTAAGAACTCCCATCATTAGAGTTTCCTCTATTAAGAACTTCCATCATTAGAGTTTCCTCTATTAAGAACCTCCCATCATTAGAGTTTCCTCTATTAAGAACCTCACATCATTAGAGTTTCCTCTATTAAGAACTCCCATCATTAGTAACCGCCCCTCCAATTGTAACCGGCGGAGGCAAATAGCAATAAGACACACCCTAATTATTGCTCATTAGGCTGAGAGCTGACGAGAAGGGGGGGGGGGAAATCAGGAAAACTATTCTGGGCCCCAGCAGGGAGGGCTTGAACCCTTGACTTCTGCTTTCTAGGTGGGGTACTCAACTGTTGAGCCATAGGCACCCAAACAATTACCATTCCTCCAGGTACTTGAACTCCTTCACAACTGCAATCAAATTGTAACTGCCTTTCTAATGGTAATGGCAGGTAGATTGGATGGAAGTAAGCGGTTCCTATTAGAGAATATACGGTAGCCTGTATCTTTGTTCACACTGTGCGAAGGCATGTCTGAAGTGCATCACGCATCCATAATTCCAGGGTGAGGGGGTGAGGGGGTGAGGGGTGGGGTGTTGTTGGTTTTTTCCTCTTGTGGATGAACTGCCTACAGAGCTGAAGGAGAGCTGTGCTGCAGAGCAGGGAAGAGCTGAAGGAGAGCTGTGCTGCAGAGCAGGGAAGAGCTGAAGGAGAGCTGTGCTACAGAGCAGGGAAGAGCTGAAGGAAGCTGTGCTGCAGAGCAGGGAAGAGCTGAAGGAGAGCTGTGCTACAGAGCAGGGAAGAGCTGAAGGAGAGCTGTGCTACAGAGCAGGGAAGAGCTGAAGGAGAGCTGTGCTGCAGAGCATGAGGAGGAAGAGCTGAAGGAGAGCTGTGCTGCAGAGCAGGAGGAAGAAGAGCTGAAGGAGAGCTGTGCTGCAGAGCTTCTAGAAGGAGGAAGAGCTGAAGGAGAGCTGTGCTGCAGAGCTTCCAGGAGGAGGAAGAGCTGAAGGAGAGCTGTGGCTGCAGAGCAGGAGGAGGAAGAGCTGAAGGAGAGCTGTGCTGCAGAGCAGGGAAGAGCTGAAGGACAGCTGTGCTGCAGAGCAGGGAAGAGCTGAAGGAGAGCTGTGCTGCAGAGCTTCCAGGAGGAGGAAGAGCTGAAGGAGAGCTGTGCTGCAGAGCAGGAGGAGGAAGAGCTGAAGGAGAGCTGTGCTGCAGAGCTTCTAGAAGGAGGAAGAGCTGAAGGAGAGCTGTGCTGCAGAGCAGGAGGAGGAAGAGCTGAAGGAGAGCTGTGCTGCAGAGCAGGAGGAGGAAGAGCTGAAGGAGAGCTGTGCTGCAGAGCTTCTAGAAGGAGGAAGAGCTGAAGGAGAGCTGTGCTGCAGAGCAGGAGGAGGAAGAGCTGAAGGAGAGCTGTGCTGCAGAGCAGGAGGAAGAAGAGCTGAAGGAGAGCTGTGCTGCAGAGCTTCTAGAAGGAGGAAGAGCTGAAGGAGAGCTCTGCTGCAGAGCAGGAGGAGGAAGAGCTGAAGGAGAGCTGTGCTGCAGAGCAGGGAAGAGCTGAAGGAGAGCTGTGCTGCAGAGCAGGGAAGAGCTGAAGGAGAGCTGTGCTGCAGAGCAGGAGGAGGAAGAGCTGAAGGAGAGCTGTGCTGCAGAGCTTCTAAAAGGAGGAAGAGCTGAAGGAGAGCTGTGCTGCAGAGCAGGCGGAGGAAGAGCTGAAGGAGAGCTGTGATGCAGAGCAGGAGGAGGAAGAGCTGAAGGAGAGCTGTGCTGCAGAGCAGGAGGAGGAAGAGCTGAAGGAGAGCTGTGCTGCAGAGCAGGAGGAGGAAGAGCGGAAGGAGAGCTGTGCTGCAGAGCTTCTAGAAGGAGGAAGAGCTGAAGGAGAGCTGTGCTGCAGAGCAGGAGGAGGAAGAGCTGAAGGAGAGCTGTGGCTGCAGAGCTTCCAGAAGGAGGAAGAGCTGAAGGAGAGCTGTGGCTGCAGAGCAGGAGGAGGAAGAGCTGAAGGAGAGCTCAGAGCAGGAGGAGGAAGAGCTGAAGGAGAGCTGTGCTGCAGAGCAGGAGGAAGAGCTGAAGGAGAGCTGTGCTGCAGAGCTTCTAAAAGGAGGAAGAGCTGAAGGAGAGCTGTGGCTGCAGAGCTTCTAGAAGGAGGAAGAGCTGAAGGAGAGTTGTGCTGCAGAGCAGGGAAGAGCTGAAGGAGAGCTGTGCTGCAGAGCTTCTAGAAGGAGGAAGAGCTGAAGGAGAGCTGTGGCTGCAGAGCTTCTAGAAGGAGGAAGAGCTGAAGGAGAGTTGTGCTGCAGAGCAGGAGGAGGAAGAGCTGAAGGAGAGCTGTGCTGCAGAGCTTCCAGGAGGAGGAAGAGCTGAAGGAGAGCTGTGCTGCAAAGCTTCTAGAAGGAGGAAGAGCTGAAGGCTGGTTCACAATATGCCGCTCCACTAGTGATGAGAAGCAAATTGATACGACATCAATTTTGTGATATTGTGAAACATGTACTTAGTTGTATCTCGTCGCTTTGAATAGGCTAGTTTTCAGATTTCTATTCTAGTTCTATTCTAGTTCTAGTTGCGATGTGTCGGTCGACACATATTGGTGTGCTTTATTTGTGTTCCTGAAAAAAAAGGTTTCTACTTATTAAGGAAGAGATGAATGAGGAAGAGATGAATGAGGAAAGATTGATAGAGTCGGTGAGGAAAGGTTGATAGAGTCAGTAATTGATAGAGGCAGTGAGGAAAGGCTGATAGAGTCAGTAAGGAAAGGTTGATAGAGTCAGTAAAGAAAGGCTAATAGAGTCAGTAAGGAAAGGTTGATAAGTCAGTGAAGAAAGGTGATGGAAAGGCTGATAGAGTCAGTAATTGATAGAGGTAGTGAGGAAATTTTCCTGTATCTCACAAGTCATTTAGAGGATGAAGGCTCGTAATTAATAGGTGAAGTTCGTGATCCACTGCGACTAGGCAGATATTGTGAACTGCTCGATGTGACCCGAAGTAACACGACATGAAGTGAAGCAACATGACGCGAAGTGAAGCAACATGACGCGAAGTGAAGTAACGTGAACTGAAGTAACACGAGGTGAAGTGAAGGAACATGATGCAAAGGTCTCGCGACACATTGTGAACCAGCCTTAAGAGAAAGGCAGTATCGGCGAAGGATGATGCTTTACGAATACCACAAGGAAAAGAATCCATAGGCTTACGCTAGCTATGACAGTAGCAACAGCGTTAGGTTAATCTTGATCTGTAGCCAGCTCATGCTTATTAGCAGTTCCTATTAGTAATACTTGATTAGCACTTTGGCGTCCTCCAAGCTCTGACCTGCAGCCATAGAGAGGATGAAGTTCTATTTAACACACACTCGCATAGTAGTTTGACACCTAAATGTATTCCTCTGAATAACTTTGAGTTCACCTCTCGAGGCACATTTGATCTGATGCACATTAGGATGCCATTTTTGAATTAGAATTCAGTGTGGGCAGACCAATGGCATTGAATGTGCAGTGTGGGCACACTTGGGTGTTTCTGGAGGGCAATGGCGGCATGTAACTTTGGCATGGATAGCTCTGCACAAACCCAATTAAGAATTAAACACACAAGAGTTGAGAGATTAGTTCTCACCTTGTGTGTGGTCTGCCTCTCTCTTACACCTGTGTGTGGTCTTACACCTGTGTGTGGTCTTACACCTGTGTGGTCTTACACCTGTGTGGTCTTACACCTGTGTGTGGTCTTACACCTGTGTGTGGTCTTACACCTGTGTGGTCTTACACCTGTGTGTGGTCTTACACCTGTGTGTGGTCTTACACCTGTGTGGTCTTACACCTGTGTGGTCTTACACCTGTGTGTGGTCTTACACCTGTGTGTGGTCTTACACCTGTGTGGTCTTACACCTGTGTGGTCTTACACCTGTGTGGTCTTACACCTGTGTGGTCTTACACCTGTGTGGTCTTACACCTGTGTGTGGTCTTACACCTGTGTGTGGTCTTACACCTGTGTGTGGTCTTACACCTGTGTGGTCTTACACCTGTGTGGTCTTACACCTGTGTGGTCTTACACCTGTGTGGTCTTACACCTGTGTGGTCTTACACCTGTGTGGTCTTACACCTGTGTGTGGTCTTACACCTGTGTGTGGTCTTACACATGTGTGTGGTCTTACACATGTGTGGTCTTACACCTGTGTGTGGTCTTACACCTGTGTGGTCTTACACCTGTGTGTGGTCTTACACCTGTGTGGTCTTACACCTGTGTGTGGTCTTACACCTGTGTGGTCTTACACATGTGTGTGGTCTTACACCTGTGTGGGGTCTTACACCTGTGTGGTCTTACACCTGTGTGGTCTTACACCTGTGTGGTCTTACACCTGTGTGGTCTTACACCTGTGTGGTCTTACACCTGTGTGGTCTTACACCTGTGTGGTCTTACACCTGTGTGTGGTCTTACACCTGTGTGTGGTCTTACACCTGTGTGTGGTCTTACACCTGTGTGGTCTTACACCTGTGTGGTCTTACACCTGTGTGGTCTTACACCTGTGTGGTCTTACACCTGTGTGGTCTTACACCTGTGTGGTCTTACACCTGTGTGTGGTCTTACACCTGTGTGTGGTCTTACACATGTGTGTGGTCTTACACATGTGTGGTCTTACACCTGTGTGTGGTCTTACACCTGTGTGGTCTTACACCTGTGTGTGGTCTTACACCTGTGTGGTCTTACACCTGTGTGTGGTCTTACACCTGTGTGGTCTTACACCTGTGTGTGGTCTTACACCTGTGTGTGGTCTTACACCTGTGTGTGGTCTTACACCTGTGTGTGATCTTACACCTGTGTGTGGTCTTACACCTGTGTGTGGTCTTACACCTGTGTGGTCTTACACCTGTGTGGTCTTACACCTGTGTGTGGTCTTACACCTGTGTGGTCTTACACCTGTGTGTGGTCTTACACCTGTGTGTGGTCTTACACCTGTGTGGTCTTACACCTGTGTGGTCATTACACCTGTGTGGTCTTACACCTGTGTGGTCTTACACCTGTGTGTGGGCTTACACCTGTGTGTGGTCTTACAACTGTGTGTGGTCTTACAACTGTGTGTGGTCTTACACCTGTGTGGTCTTACACCTGTGTGTGGTCTTACACCTGTGTGGTCTTACACCTGTGTGTGGTCTTACACCTGTGTGTGGTCTTACACCTGTGTGGTCTTACACCTGTGTGGTCTTACACCTGTGTGGTCTTACACCTGTGTGTGGTCTTACACCTGTGTGTGGTCTTACACCTGTGTGTGGTCTTACACCTGTGTGGTCTTACACCTGTGTGTGGTCTTACACCTGTGTGGTCTTACACCTGTGTGTGGTCTTACACCTGTGTGTGGTCTTACACCTGTGTGTGGTCTTACACCTGTGTGGTCTTACACCTGTGTGTGGTCTTACACCTGTGTGTGGTCTTACACCTGTGTGGTCTTACACCTGTGTGGTCTTACACCTGTGTGTGGTCTTACACCTGTGTGGTCTTACACCTGTGTGGTCTTACACCTGTGTGTGGTCTTACACCTGTGTGGTCTTACACCTGTGTGTGGTCTTACACCTGTGTGTGGTCTTACACCTGTGTGGTCTTACACCTGTGTGGTCTTACACCTGTGTGTGGTCTTACACCTGTGTGGTCTTACACCTGTGTGGTCTTACACCTGTGTGTGGTCTTACACCTGTGTGGTCTTACACCTGTGTGGTCTTACACCTGTGTGGTCTTACACCTGTGTGGTCTTACACCTGTGTGTGGTCTTACACCTGTGTGTGGTCTTACACCTGTGTGGGCTTACACCTGTGTGTGGTCTTACACCTGTGTGGTCTTACACCTGTGTGGTCTTACACCTGTGTGTGGTCTTACACCTGTGTGTGGTCTTACACCTGTGTGGTCTTACACCTGTGTGGTCTTACACCTGTGTGTGGTCTTACACCTGTGTGGTCTTACACCTGTGTGTGGTCTTACACCTGTGTGGTCTTACACCTGTGTGGTCTTACACCTGTGTGGTCTTACACCTGTGTGGTCTTACACCTGTGTGGTCTTACACCTGTGTGGTCTTACACCTGTGTGGTCTTACACCTGTGTGGTCTTACACCTGTGTGTGTTCTTACACCTGTGTGGTCTTACACCTGTGTGGTCTTACACCTGTGTGGTCTTACACCTGTGTGGTCTTACACCTGTGTGGTCTTACACCTGTGTGGTCTTACACCTGTGTGTGGTCTTACACCTGTGTGTGATCTTACACCTGTGTGGTCTTACACCTGTGTGTGGTCTTACACCTGTGTGTGGTCTTACACCTGTGTGTGGTCTTACACCTGTGTGTGGTCTTACACCTGTGTGATCTTACACCTGTGTGTGGTCTTACACCTGTGTGGTCTTACACCTGTGTGTGGTCTTACACCTGTGTGGTCTTACACCTGTGTGATCTTACACCTGTGTGTGGTCTTACACCTGTGTGTGGTCTTACACCTGTGTGTGGTCTTACACCTGTGTGGTCTTACACCTGTGTGTGGTCTTACACCTGTGTGGTCTTACACCTGTGTGGTCTTACACCTGTGTGGTCTTACACCTGTGTGTGGTCTTACACCTGTGTGTGGTCTTACAACTGTGTGGTCTTACACCTGTGTGGTCTTACACCTGTGTGTGGTCTTACACCTGTGTGTGGTCTTACACCTGTGTGGTCTTACACCTGTGTGTGGTCTTACACCTGTGTGGTCTTACACCTGTGTGTGGTCTTACACCTGTGTGTGGTCTTACACCTGTGTGTGGTCTTACACCTGTGTGGTCTTACACCTGTGTGTGGTCTTACACCTGTGTGGTCTTACACCTGTGTGGTCTTACACCTGTGTGGTCTTACACCTGTGTGTGGTCTTACACCTGTGTGTGGTCTTACACCTGTGTGGTCTTACACCTGTGTGTGGTCTTACACCTGTGTGGTCTTACACCTGTGTGGTCTTACACCTGTGTGGTCTTACACCTGTGTGTGGTCTTACACCTGTGTGTGGTCTTACACCTGTGTGTGGTCTTACACCTGTGTGTGGTCTTACACCTGTGTGGTCTTACACCTGTGTGGTCTTATACCTGTGTGGTCTTACACATGTGTGTGGTCTTACACCTGTGTGTGGTCTTACACCTGTGTGGGGTCTTACACATGTGTGTGGTCTGCCTCTATCTTACACATGTGTGTGGTCAGCTTCTTTCTCCCTTTTTCTCTATCATATATCATCATAAATGCTTCAACAAGAGATGGTAGGAGCCCAAGGTCATCTTGTAGGACTAGGACAACCACACCCCTCAATTACCTGGTATCACGCATATGGGAGCTGTTAGTTACTTTACAAGAAAATAATTAGAGGAGTTCTCTCCAGCAAGTCACACACAAACAACAATTATATAAATCCGCCTGTTTATGTTGTTAATGGAGCCCTTGAGAATTGTTTGGAAACCATTTCTTTTTGCTTCTGCAGTGATGTCTCCATATTTCAACCCATTCTTTGCTACTGCAGCATCAAATGTGGTTGCAAAGGCTACAGTAAGTCCCACCAGGACTAGTTGCTAGACCTCCTCGACATCCCACCCCACCAGGACTAGTTGCTAGATCTCCTCATCCCTACAGGACTAGTTGCTAGACCTCCTCATCCCACCAGGACTAGTTGCTAGACCCCCTCATCCCACCAGGACTAGTTGCTAGACCTCCTCATCCCACCAGGACTAGTTGCTAGATCCCCTCATCCCACCAGGACTAGTTGCTAGACCTCCTCATCCCACCAGGACTAGTTGCTAGATCCCCTCATCCCACCAGGACTAGTTGCTAGACCTCATCCCACCAGGACTAGTTGCTAGACCTCCTCATCCCACCAGGACTAGTTGCTAGATCCCCTCATCCCACCAGGACTAGTTGCTAGACCTCCTCATCCCACCAGGACTAGTTGCTAGATCTCCTCATCCCTACAGGACTAGTTGCTAGACCCCCTCATCCCACCAGGACTAGTTGCTAGATCTCCTCATCCCTACAGGACTAGTTGCTAGACCCCCTCATCCCACCAGGACTAGTGGCTAGACCTCCTCATCCCACCAGGACTAGTTGCTAGATCCCCTCATCCCACCAGGACTAGTTGCTAGATCTCCTCATCCCACCAGGACTAGTTGCTAGATCTCCTCATCCCACCAGGACTAGTTGCTAGACCTCCTCATCCCACCAGGACTATGGGTGGTTGGGGAAGATGTAGCTGCCACTTACACCAGCAGACAAAGTACTGGTGGGTCTAAGTTTTGGCTTGATAGCATCCACAGTGACCTCTAGGACGTTGTTGTGCCTCAGACTCTACTGTGTTGCACCCACAGTGACCTCAAGGATCTTATCGTGCCTCATATTATATCTGCATTGATCTCTGGCCACCAGTTCAGCATGTGAACCAGCATCTGCCTCTCACCACAGAGGAGGCAGGAACTGATGTTCTTCTTCCACAAGTAAAGGTTGGCATTGTAAGGAAGGGCATCTACTGCTCCATCTAGAGCACACCCAGCTTGCTCTTCAGCCAGACAGGAGCAGTCTCTCTCTCACACCTGTTTGTGGTTTTCCTCTCACCTGTTTGTGGTTTTCCTCTCACCTGTTTGTGGTTTTCTCTCTCTCACCTGTTTGTGGTTTTCCTCTCGCCTGTTTGTGGTTTTCCTCTCACCGGTTTGTGGTTTTCCTCTCACCTGTTTGTGGTTTTCCTCTCACCTGTTTGTGGTTTTCCTCTCACCTGTTTGTGGTTTTCCTCTTGCCTGTTTGTGGTTTTCCTCACCTGTTTGTGGTTTCCCTCTCACCTGGTTGTGGTTTTCTTTTCACCTGTTTGTGGTTTTTTCTCTCTCACCTGTTTGTGGTTTTCCTCTCACCTGTTTGTGGTTTTCCTCTCGCCTGTTTGTGGTTTCCCTCTCACCTGTTTGTGGTTTCCCTCTCACCTGTTTGTGGTTTCCCTCTCACCTGCTTGTGTTTTTCTTTTCACCTGTTTGTGGTTTTCCTCTCTCTCACCTGTTTGTGGTTTCCCTCTCATCTGTTTGTGGTTTTCCTCTCTGTTACGTGTATGTTTGTGGTTTTGTGTGGTTTTGCGAGGAAAGTCTGGCTTTGTTTAATTAATTATCTCAAGCCACTTGAAGTTTATGTGGCCACATATCTTAGCTTGTTTGAACTAATTTGAGGATATATCATTTCTTTTGTGTGGACTTCAGATTGGATCTCTTGCTGAAGAGAAGAAGAATTTGATGGATGCCTGCAGAGGGAGCGACGTGCCGTCACACCTGAACAAGATACGACATCTAGAAAAGATCAACACCGAAGTAAGGGTGTGGTCAGAGGAGGCCTTGTGGAGGAGGAGGAGGACGGGGTGGGTGGGTGGAGAGGGCAGTGGGGGTATGGGGGAGGAAGTGGGTGGAGGGGGGGAGGGACAGGAAGCTTAGAGGAAGTAGAATGGGAGAGACAGGAAGCTGATAATAGACAGAGTGGGTGTGTCAAGTGTTGGTGGGTAGTAGTAGTGCTCACATGCTATAATGGAGCTGGTCTCTTGCTTGTTGACTTTATGAACTTTGCAGCTGATGCAGAAGATGAAGTCTTTGATTGGAGAGATGGAGAAAATGGAAGCCGAGAGGGAGATAGCCGAGGAGCAGTACCAACAGGTACCCCCTATAATATTACACCCGCACTTGGTGGCACTACTATAGACATATATAGCATTGTTGGTTGTTGTGGTTATTATAAGTGTATTATTATTATTATTGTTATTGATTATTACTATTATCATTGTTATCCTACACATGACCGTGGCTTTCTTCTCCCCCTGACAGGCCATGCTGCTGCTACCACAACAGCTGGCAGAATTGCAGGCTCTGAACAAGACAATTGAACTGGAGCGCTCGTCCCTTGCCGACCAGAACCATTCCATCCAGGCCGAACTCACTCAGTCCTATCAGAAGCAGCACCAACTTAGTAAGAAGCTGGTCACAGCTGAACGCCAGGTCAATGAATCTAGAAGGTGACAATAGACATGCTCACTGCAGACTTTATGACACTCACACTCTCTATCCTGCTGTTGCTGTTGTTGTTGCTGCTGTTGTTGTTGTTGTTGTTGACTAACATGGCCACATAGGAGGATGGAAGAGCTTGAGCATAGTCACTCCATGGAGATATCAGATCTGGAGATGAAGTGAGCACTGCATTTGCCTTCCCCATGCAAGATTTCCCATTCCCAATGATAGCGGATATATCCAAGCATGCAAGATTTCCCATTCCCAATGATAGCGGATATATCCATGCTTGCAAGGTTTCCCATTCCCAACGATAGCGGATTTATCCATGCATGCAGTTTCCCATTCCCAATGATAGATGATATATACCTGTGCATGCAAGGTTTTCCATTCCCAATGATAGCGGATATATCCAAGCATGCAAGGTTTCCCATTCCCAACGATAGCGGATATATCCATGCATGCAGTTTCCCATTCCCAATGATAGATGATATATACCTGTGCATGCAAGGTTTTCCATTCCCAATGATAGCGGATATAGTGCATGCAAGATTTCCCATTCCCAAATCCATGCATGCAAGGTTTCCTATTCCCAATGATAGCGGATATATGCAGATAATGATCACAACTTGGAAACCAGTATGGTTAGAGCTCGCACAATAAAATGCAACTCAACGTTGCCCGGCAAGACTGCGTCTCACCCCACTCCACCAGCATAGCACTGCAGTTGCTGACGGGGTGTGCTTTTCAGTGGCAAGTGTCACATCTGCGACAAAAAGCAAAAGGCTAAAAGAGTGAGAGAGAGTAGCTCAGCAGCTCGAGCTACTGCTAGCTCTAGCCAAAGGCTGCAAATGATTTCATATATATAGCATGGACGCTCTGAGAAATCATTGCCTGCAGGACTAGAGCTTGGAAGACTGCCAGCTGGTCAGCAATGGTCTTGGGCCTAAATGCAATGCTATGTAGTGTGCTGGCCAAATGAAAATATGCCAAATCTTTTGTTTACTTCTGTTGTTGCTAGATAACTAGCATATCAACAGTGCTCACCTGATATAGCCATGAAGAAGGCACCCATGACTCTTGCTGTTACTACATCACATGACTTTAAATAGAATTCAGTCTTTAAATAGAATTCATGCATATGCGTGACTCTTGCTGTTACTACATCACATGACTTTAAATAGAATTCAGTCTTTAAATAGAATTCAGGCATATGCGTGACTCTTGCTGTTACTACATCACATGACTTTAAATAGAATTCAGTCTTTAAATAGAATTCAGGCATATGCGTGTGTCGCAATATTTTAATTTTTGACTTAATTAAACATTCACCGCAAACTTTTGGCCAGCGTTAGTTGGGTTGAGTATTGAGGGTGTTCTCTAGCACAACACGTTGTGTGTGGGAGGGACCAATGCAGCATCATACTAGCGAAGGCACTTGCTGCAGGAGTATCTGGCGTAGTTATCATGTACCGTGCACCCGCGAGATGATCATGCTGCTGAGATATGTGTGTGTTTATAGAATCATGAAATTTGCACCTTTCCCCTTTATTATGACCTCTTTCTTGCCACAAACGACCCCTGTGGAAATTTAGCACCTGTCAGGGTTTCATTTAGAAAATTTTCAAGGGGGACAACTGGAGAAATCTGGATTTTAAAGGGGGGGGGGGGGGGGGCATGACTGTGACAAAGTTTCTAATGAATTTTAATAATACAATTTCCAAGGGGGGGGGGGGCAAAACCCCCTGCACCCCCTAAATGAAGCCCTGCCTGTCATGCTATCGGAGGAGTCATTAAGTCATCTTAGCCTTGCCCACTCCATGAATATTCATGCAGTTTTTGCTAATGCTAACTCTGCAATAACCTGTCCTCTGACCTCACTTCTGAACTTCAGCAATAGCTATGTCAAGAAGCGTGGGCTCTAAATTTATGACCATATTCTTGTGGTTTCCACGGACTCTGCCATACATAGGTGCATACTTGGCAGTGTTCACCACACTCATGTGCTGAAGAGGTGCATGCAATCATGTTATACCATGGCAACAGACCACATGTATACAGCACATGCCATATATATATGCAGCACATGTGCTGGACCACATGTATAATGCACATGTATTGGACCACGTGCATGTACGTAGGCACATGGAGGAGAAGCAGGAACTACAGTGTGCGAAGGACATGTGCATATCGGAGCACATAGCCTGCAAAACTGAGTTGGAGGCTATGTCTGCCGCTATACAGGAACATAACATTCTGCTGGCTAACAAGGTCAGTGTGGTGTGGATGACTAGGTCAGTGAGGGTGTGGTGTGTGTGACTAGGTCAGTGAGGGTGTGGTGTGGATGACTAGGTCAGTGAGGGTGTGGTGTGTGTGACTAGGTCAGTGAGGGTGTGGTGTGGGTGACTAGGTCAGTGAGGGTGTGGTGTGGGTGACTAGGTCAGTGAGGGTGTGGTGTGTGTGACTAGGTCAGTGAGGGTGTGGTGTGGGTGACTAGGTCAGTGAGGGTGTGGTGTGTGTGACTAGGTCAGTGAGGGTGTGGTGTGTGTGACTAGGTCAGTGAGGGTGTGGTGTGGGTGACTAGGTCAGTGAGGGTGTGGTGTGTGTGACTAGGTCAGTGAGGGTGTGGTGTGTGTGACTAGGTCAGTGAGGGTGTGGTGTGTGTGACTAGGTCAGTGAGGGTGTGGTGTGGGTGACTAGGTCAGTGAGGGTGTGGTGTGGGTGACTAGGTCAGTGAGGGTGTGGTGTGTGTGACTAGGTCAGTGAGGGTGTGGTGTGAGTGACTAGGTCAGTGAGGGTGTGGTGTGGATGACTAGGTCAGTGAGGGTGTGGTGTGGGTGACTAGGTCAGTGAGGGTGTGGTGTGGGTGACTAGGTCAGTGAGGGTGTGGTGTGTGTGACTAGGTCAGTGAGGGTGTGGTGTGGATGACTAGGTCAGTGAGGGTGTGGTGTGGGTGACTAGGTCAGTGAGGGTGTGGTGTGTGTGACTAGGTCAGAGAGGGTGTGGTGTGTGTGACTAGGTCAGTGAGGGTGTGGTGTGGGTGACTAGGTCAGTGAGGGTGTGGTGTGTGTGACTAGGTCAGAGAGGGTGTGGTGTGGGTGACTAGGTCAGTGAGTGTGTGGTGTGTGTGACTAGGTCAGTGAGGGTGTGGTGTGGGTGACTAGGTCAGTGAGTGTGTGGTGTGTGTGACTAGGTCAGTGAGGGTGTGGTGTGGGTGACTGTAGGTCAGTGAGGGTGTGGTGTGTGTGACTAGGTCAGTGAGGGTGTGGTGTGGGTGACTAGGTTGGTGAGGGTGTGGCGTGGGTGACTAGGTCAGTGAGGGTGTGGTGTGGGTGACTAGGTCAGTGAGGGTGTGGTGTGGGTGACTAGGTTGGTGAGGGTGTGGCGTGGGTGACTAGGTCAGTGAGGGTGTGGTGTGGGTGACTAGGTCAGTGAGGGTGTGGTGTGTGTGACTAGGTCAGTGAGGGTGTGGTGTGGGTGACTAGGTCAGTGAGGGTGTGGTGTGGGTGACTAGGTCAGTGAGGGTGTGGTGTGTGTGACTAGGTCAGTGAGGGTGTGGTGTGTGTGACTAGGTCAGTGAGGGTGTGGTGTGTGTGACTAGGTCAGTGAGGGTGTGGTGTGTGTGACTAGGTCAGTGAGGGTGTGGTGTGTGTGACTAGGTCAGTGAGGGTGTGGTGTGGGTGACTAGGTCAGTGAGGGTGTGGTGTGGGTGACTAGGTCAGTGTGGGTGTGGTGTGGGTGACTAGGTCAGTGAGGGTGTGGTGTGTGTGACTAGGTCAGTGAGGGTGTGGTGTGGGTGACTAGGTCAGTGAGGGTGTGGTGTGGGTGACTAGGTCAGTGTGGGTGTGGTGTGGGTGACTAGGTCAGTGAGTGTGTGGTGTGTGTGACTAGGTCAGTGAGGGTGTGGTGTGTGTGACTAGGTCAGTGAGGGTGTGGTGTGTGTGACTAGGTCAGTGAGGGTGTGGTGTGGGTGACTACGTCAGTGAGATGTGAGTAGGTCATGACGGTGTGGTTTGGGTGACTAGTTTAGTGAGGTTAGTGAGGTGTGTTCTGGGGTGGGTGACTAGGCATAGAGCTTCACAACACTGAACATGTCAGCACTCTTGTTGCCTCACTCTTGTTGCCTCACTCTTGTTGCCTCACTCTTGTTGCCTCACTCTTGTTGCCTCACTCTTGTTGCCTCACTCTTGTTGCCTCACTCTTGTTGCCTCACTCTTGTTGCCTCACTCTTGTTGCCTCACTCTTGTTGCCTCACTCTTGTTGCCTCACTCTTGTTGCCTCTCTTGTTGTCTCATGTTGTCTCACTCTTGTTGTCTCACTCTTGTTGCCTCACTCTTGTTGTCTCACTCTTGTTGCCTCACTCTTGTTGCCTCACTCTTGTTGCCTCACTCTTGTTGCCTCACTCTTGTTGCCTCACTCTTGTTGCCTCACTCTTGTTGCCTCGCTCTTGTTGCCTCGCTCTTGTTGCCCCACTCTTGTTGCCTCACTCTTGTTGCCTCACTCTTGTTGCCTCACTCTTGTTGCCTCACTCTTGTTGCCTCACTCTTGTTGCCTCACTCTTGTTGCCCCACTCTTGTTGCCTCACTCTTGTTGCCTCACTCTTGTTGCCTCACTCTTGTTGTCTCACTCTTGTTGTCTCACTCTTGTTGCCTCACTCTTGTTGCCTCACTCTTGTTGCCTCACTCTTGTTGCCTCACTCTTGTTGCCTCACTCTTGTTGCCTCACTCTTGTTGCCTCACTCTTGTTGCCTCACTCTTGTTGCCTCACTCTTGTTGCCTCACTCTTGTTGCCTCACTCTTGTTGCCTCACTCTTGTTGCCTCACTCTTGTTGCCTCACTCTTGTTGCCTCACTCTTGTTGCCTCACTCTTGTTGCCTCACTCTTGTTGCCTCACTCTTGTTGCCTCACTCTTGTTGCTTCACTCTTGTTGTCTCACTCTTGTTGCCTCACTCTTGTTGCCTCACTCTTGTTGTCTCACTCTTGTTGCCTCACTCTTGTTGTCTCACTCTTGTTGTCTCACTCTTGTTGCCTCACTCTTGTTGTCTCACTCTTGTTGTCTCACTCTTGTTGCCTCACTCTTGTTGCCTCACTCTTGTTGTCTCACTCTTGTTGCCTCACTCTTGTTGCCTCACTCTTGTTGCCCCACTCTTGTTGCCTCACTCTTGTTGCCTCACTCTTGTTGCCTCACTCTTGTTGCCTCACTCTTGTTGTCTCACTCTTGTTGCCTCACTCTTGTTGCCTCACTCTTGTTGCCTCACTCTTGTTGCCCCACTCTTGTTGCCCCACTCTTGTTGCCTCACTCTTGTTGCCTCACTCTTGTTGCCTCACTCTTGTTGCGTCACTCTTGTTGCCTCACTCTTGTTGCCCCACTCTTGTTGCCTCACTCTTGTTGCCTCACTCTTGTTGCCTCACTCTTGTTGTCTCACTCTTGTTGTCTCACTCTTGTTGTCTCACTCTTGTTGCCTCACTCTTGTTGCCTCACTCTTGTTGCCTCACTCTTGTTGCCTCACTCTTGTTGCCTCACTCTTGTTGCCTCACTCTTGTTGCCTCACTCTTGTTGTCTCACTCTTGTTGCCTCACTCTTGTTGTCTCACTCTTGTTGCCTCACTCTTGTTGTCTCACTCTTGTTGTCTCACTCTTGTTGTCTCACTCTTGTTGCCTCACTCTTGTTGCCTCACTCTTGTTGCCTCACTCTTGTTGCCTCACTCTTGTTGCCTCACTCTTGTTGCCTCACTCTTGTTGCCTCACTCTTGTTGCCTCACTCTTGTTGCCTCACTCTTGTTGCCTCACTCTTGTTGCCTCACTCTTGTTGCCTCACTCTTGTTGCCTCACTCTTGTTGTCTCACTCTTGTTGCCTCACTCTTGTTGCCTCACTCTTGTTGCCTCACTCTTGTTGTCTCACTCTTGTTGCCTCACTCTTGTTGCCTCACTCTTGTTGTCTCACTCTTGTTGCCTCACTCTTGTTGCCTCACTCTTGTTGTCTCACTCTTGTTGCCTCACTCTTGTTGTCTCACTATTGTTGCCTCACTCTTGTTGCCTCACTCTTGTTGCCTCACTCTTGTTGTCTCACTCTTGTTGTCTCACTCTTGTTGTCTCACTCTTGTAGCCTCACTCTTGTTGCCTCACTCTTGTTGCCTCACTCTTGTTGCCTCACTCTTGTTGCCTCACTCTTGTTGCCTCACTCTTGTTGTCTCACTCTTGTTGCCTCACTCTTGTTGTCTCACTCTTGTTGCCTCACTCTTGTTGCCTCACTCTTGTTGCCTCACTCTTGTTGCCTCACTCTTGTTGTCTCACTCTTGTTGTCTCAACTCTTGTTGCCTCACTCGTTGCCCCACTCTTGTTGCCCCACTCTTGTCTCAACTCTTGTTGCCTCACTCGTTGCCCCACTCTTGTTGTCTCACTCTTGTTGCCTCAGTCTTGTTGCCTCAGTCTTGTTGCCCCACTCTTGTTGCCTCACTCTTGTTGCCTCGTTCTTGTTGCCTCACTCTTGTTGTCTCACTCTTGTTGCCTCACTCTTGTTGCCTCACTCTTGTTGCCTCACTCTTGTTGCCTCACTCTTGTTGCCTCACTCTTGTTGCCTCACTCTTGTTGCCTCACTCTTGTTGCCTCACTCTTGTTGTCTCACTCTTGATGCCTCACTCTTGTTGCCTCACTCTTGTTGCCTCACTCTTGTTGCCTCACTCTTGTTGCCTCACTCTTGTTGTTGCCTCACTCGTTGCCTCAGTCTTGTTGCCTCACTCTTGTTGCCTCACTCTTGTTGCCTCACTCTTGTCTCCTCACTCTTGTTGCTTCACTCTTGTTGTCTCACTCTTGTTGTCTCACTCTTGTTGTCTCACTCGTGTTGCCTCACTCTTGTTGCCTCACTGTTGTTGCCTCACTCTTGTTGCCTCACTCTTGTTGCCTCATTCTTGTTGCCTCATTCTTGTTGCCAAACTGTTGTTGACTCACTCTTGTTGTCTCACTCTTGTTGCCTCACTCTTGTTGCCTCACTCTTGTTGCCTCACTCTTGTTGCCTCACTCTTGTTGCCTCACTCTTGTTGCCTCACTCTTGTTGTCTCACTCTTGATGCCTCACTCTTGTTGCCTCACTCTTGTTGCCTCACTCTTGTTGCCTCACTCTTGTTGCCTCACTCTTGTTGTTGCCTCACTCGTTGCCTCAGTCTTGTTGCCTCACTCTTGTTGCCTCACTCTTGTCTCCTCACTCTTGTTGCCTCACTCTTGTTGTCTCACTCTTGTTGTCTCACTCTTGTTGTCTCACTCGTGTTGCCTCACTCTTGTTGCCTCACTCTTGTCTCCTCACTCTTGTTGCCTCACTCTTGTTGTCTCACTCTTGTTGCCTCACTCTTGTTGTCTCACTCTTGTTGTCTCACTCTTGTTGTCTCACTCTTGTTGCCTCACTCTTGTTGCCTCACTCTTGTTGCCTCACTCTTGTTGCCTCACTCTTGTTGCCTCACTCTTGTTGCCTCACTCTTGTTGCCTCACTGTTGTTGCCTCACTCTTGTTGTCTCACTCTTGTTGCCTCACTCTTGTTGCCTCACTCTTGTTGCCTCACTCTTGTTGCCTCACTCTTGTTGCCTCACTCTTGTTGCCTCACTCTTGTTGCTTCACTCTTGTTGCCTCACTCTTGTTGTCTCACTCTTGTTGCTTTACTCTTGTTGTCTCACTCTTGTTGCCTCACTCTTGTTGCCTCACTCTTGTTGCTTCACTCTTGTTGCCTCACTCTTGTTGTCTTTATTTTTGTTGTTGTTGTTGTTGTTGTTGTTGTGTTTACAGGAGCAGCAGTTGGAGTTGAGGGTGCAGCGAGCTAGGGAGAAAGAGTGGGAGAAGCAAGTGGCTCTGGAGAGGGAGAAGATTGACTTGGCAGAGAAAGTAGCTAGCCTACAGATGTGAGTCATTCGGAGCTTGAAATGACTTTGATCAATCCTGTTTTGTCGTAGCTCATGAATGAGTGTTAACTCCTTAGGGCCAATAGCGGGTATATCCATGCACGTGTGTGCTCCACTACCTAATGATGTGGATATATCCATGCACGTGTGTGCTCCACTTCCCAATGATGTGGATATATCCATGCACGTGTGTGCTCCACTTCCTAATGATGTGGATATATCCATGCATGTGTGTGCTTCACTTCCCAACGATGTGGATATATCCATGCACGTGTGTGCTCCACTTCCCAACGATGTGGATATATCCATGCACGTGTGTGCTTCACTTCCCAATGATGTGGATATTTATTATTATGAGTGAGCACACAGAGAGACCTATCTTTAGAGCTATATATCAAGTCTAGACAGTGAAGTGTGCAGAACCTATGGAGCTAACATATTTAGCATCAAGAGAGAGGAAACGAGAGATATCTATATTTTAAGTTTTCTATCAAGTCCATTACACTGAAGTGAGCAAAATCTATGGAAGTTTAGTATCAAGAGAGAGCACACAGCGCCACCTATCTTTAGAGCTATATATAAAGCCTATACAGTGAAGTATGCAGAATCTATGGAGCTAACATGTTTAGCATCAAAGAGAGCACACAAAGAGATACCTATCTTTTGAGCTATATATCTAGCCCATTAAGCCCATTACAGTGAAATGTGCAGAATCTATGGATATTTACTATTATGAGAGAGCACACACAGAGACCTATCTTTAAAGCAGTATACCAAGTCTATACAGTGAAGAGTGCAGAATCTATGGTGCTAATATATTTAGAGAGAGCAGACAGAGAGATACCTATCTTTTGAGCTAAAGTCAATTACAGTAAAGTGCACAGAATCTATGGATGTTTAGTATCAAGAGAGAGCACACAGAGAGACCTATCTTTAGAGCTATATATAAAGTCTATAGAGGGAAGTGTGCAGAATCTATGGAGCTAAAATATTTAGCATCAAAGGGAGCACACCTATCTTTTGAGCTATATATCTAGCCCATTACAGTGAAATGTGCACACTCTATGGATATTTAGTATTATGAGTGAGCACAGAGAGAGACCTATCTTTAGAGCGATATACCAATTCTCTACAGTGAAGAGTGCAGAATCTATGCAGCTAATATATTTAGCATCAAGAGATAGCACACAGAGAGATACCTATCTTTTGAGCTAAAGTCAATTACAATAAACTGCGCATAATCTATGGATGTTTATTATCTAGAGATAGCACACAGTGAGACCTATATTTAGAGCTATATATCTAGTCTGTAGAGTGAAGTGTGCAGAATCTATGGAGCTAACATGTTTAGCATCAAGAGAGAGCACACGAGAGATATCAAGTCCATTACAGTGAAGTTTGCAAAATCTATGGATGTTTAGTTTCAAGAGAGAGCACACAGAGAGACCTATCTTTAGAGCTATATATCAAGCTTATACAGTGAAGTGTGCAGAACCTATGGAGCTAATATATTTAGCATCAAAGATAGCACACAGAGAGATACCTCAATGATGTGGATATATCCATGCATGTGTGTGCTCCACTTCCCAATGATGTGGATATATCCATGCACGTGTGTGCTCCACTTCCCAATGATGTGGATATATCCATGCACGTGTGTGCTCCACTTCCCAATGATGTGGATATATCCATGCACGTGTGTGCTCCACTTCCCAACGATGTGGATATATCCATGCATGTGTGTGCTTCACTTCCCAATGATGTGGGTATATCCATGCACGTGTGTGCTCCACTTCCCAACGATGTGGATATATCCATGCACGTGTGTGCTTCACTTCCCAACGATGTGGATATATCCATGCACGTGTGTGCTCCACTTCCCAACGATAGTGGGTATATCCATGCACGTGTGTGCTTCACTTCCCAATGATGTGGGTATATCCATGCACGTGTGTGCTCCACTTCCCAACGATAGTGGGTATATCCATGCACGTGTGTGCTCCACTTCCTAATGATGTGGATATATCCATGCACGTGTGTGCTTCACTTTCCAACGATAGCGGGTATATCCATGCACGTGTGTGCTTCACTTCCCAACGATGTGGATATATCCATGCACGTGTGTGCTCCACTTCCCAATGATGTGGATATATCCATGCACGTGTGTGCTCCACTTCCCAACGATGTGGATATATCCATGCATGTGTGTGCTTCACTTCCCAACGATGTGGATATATCCATGCATGTGTGTGCTCCACTTCCCAATGATGTGGATATATCCATGCACGTGTGTGCTTCACTTCCCAATGATGTGGATATATCCATGCACGTGTGTGCTCCACTTCCCAACGATAGTGGGTATATCCATGCACGTGTGTGCTTCACTTCCCAACGATAGTGGATACATCTGCACAAAGATTGCATCTCGGAAGATCTTTCAAGAAAGCTTCACTAGACGGTGAAGTCCAAGTCAAGCTGTTGGCTAACCAGGCTGTATCTAGCCCTACTTGCCTGCCATACTAGAGCTTGAAGACAGAGGGACTAGCTAGCCAAGAGCTAAAATGACTGCTACAGTCAAGGCCTAAATGCTAGCAAGGTAGAGAAGCAAAAAGCATTCCAAGAGTTTGTATTGTGGCAAGGCAGGCTAGCATATAGCAAGTGCTACCTGATGGCCATGGAGCCAGGAAGAAAGCACCTTGACCCCTGCTCTAACCCTTGCTACTACTATGTCACATACTTGAAATATAAGTCAGGCATATGTGTGTGTGTCACATTATTTTAATTTCTGTTCCTAAAGTGTGTTAAACCTGCTCATCAATCAATGTTGAACTTAGACCTACATAGTATTGAATTAATCCTGTTAGACCTAGCTCATCAACCAGTATTGAATTAATCCTGTTAGACCTCGCTCATCAACCAGTGTTGAATTAAAGTGTTGAATTAATCCTGTTAGACCTAGCTTATCAACCAGTGTTGAATTAATCCTGTTAGACCTAGCTCATCAACCAGTGTTGAATTAAAGTGTTGAATTAATCCTGTTAGACCTAGCAGTGTTGAATTAATCCTGTTAGACCTAGCTCATCAACCAGTGTTGAATTAATTCATTAGACCTCGCTCATCAACCAGCGTTGAATTAATCCTGTTAGACCTAGCTCATCAACCAGTGTTGAATTAATCCTGTTAGACCTAGCTCATCAACCAGTGTTGAATTAATCCTGTTAAACCTAGCTCATCAACCAGTGTTGAATTAATCCTGTTAGACCTAACTCATCAACCAGTGTTGAATTAATTCTGTTAGACCTAGCTCATCAACCAGTGTTGAATTAATCCTGTTAGACCTAGCAGGGTTGAATTAATCCTGTTAGACCTAGCTTATCAACCAGTGTTGAATTAATCCTGTTAGACCTAGCTCATTAATCAGTGTTGAATTAATCCTGTTAGACCTAACTCATCAACTAGTGTTGAATTAATTCTGTTAGACCTCACTCATCAACCAGGGTTGAATTAAACCTGTTAGACCTAGCTCATCAACCAGTATTGAAATTGACCTAGCTCATCAACCAGGGTTGAATTTGGAAATTGTTTGAATGTGTACAGATATGTCCTCTTAGTTGGTAAGTAGAGTAGTGTGGAGCTCCTTCACGTTATCACATGCTTTCTCTGTATACTCAGTCGAATATGCAGTCTCTGTATACTTAGTCGAATATGCAGTCTCTGTATACTTAGTCGAATATGCAGTCTATGTATACTAGTCAAATATGCAGTCTCTGTATACTTAGTTGAATACTGTATGCAGTCTCTGTATACTTAGTTGAATATGCAGTCTCTGTATACTTGGTTGAATATGCAGTCTCTGTATACTTGGAATATGCAGTCTCTGTATACTCAGAATATGCAGTCTCTGTATACTTAGTTGAATATGCAGTCTCTGTATACTTAGTTGAATATGCAGTCTCTGTATACTTAGTTGAATATGCAGTCTCTGTATACTTAGTTGAATATGCATCTCTGTATACTTAGTCGAATATGCAGTCTCTGTATACTTAGTCGAATATGCAGTCTCTGTATACTTAGTTGAATATGCAGTCTCTGTATACTTAGTTGAATATGCATCTCTGTATACTTAGTTGAATATGCAGTCTCTGTATACTTAGTTGAATATGCAGTCTCTGTATACTTAGTTGAATATGCAGTCTCTGTATACTTGGTCGAATATGTATACTTAGTTGAATCTTAATCTGTGACTTGCAGCTGCTGCTTGACCACCATAAGCTTCCATCATCTCTACCAACAGAAAGCTGCACTCCACCCTCACCAGCATGCTCCTTGGTGGCCCAGTTCAAAAGCAATAGGAGGACAATGAACTCTGATTGGGGTAGAGTCAGTGAGATTAATACTTATGAATCTCATTACAGCACTTCCTGTAGTAGCGCGTGCAATCCTTTAACTGAATGTTCACCTTAAAAGCCAAACATATAGTTTATATATATATATGTACTATATATATATATATGTACTACACCATATATATATATATATATACTAGCAGAAATAGATCTCTTTGGGAGGGATATTTTTGACCCACCCCCCTTCCTCCCCCGTCCCTATATCGACCCTAATATTCAACATTACACTTCAGTACAGACACTGCCCTGGTTTGGCCATTGTGCTTTGAGGATATGGCATGGCAGGATGTGTGGCTTAAATGACAGAAAACAGCTTTTGGATTGAAATCAACTGAAAGATGCTCTATATTGCTTCAATTGGGACGTTTTTGAGCATTTTGAAGGACTGAAATCGCTCATTCTTGTCAAATTGGGCACATTAGCCTTCTTATCAACATTATGGAACTGTTTCTACACTTTAAACGACAGAAAACGGCTTTTGGTGAGAAATCTCCTCTTGGTTTAAAAAGCTCTATTTTGCTCCGTTATTGACCGTTTTGAGGAAAAACTGTCTGAAATCGCTCATTCTTGTCAAATTGGGCACATTAGCCTTCTTACCAACATTATGGAACTGTTTCTACACTTTAGGCTTTTGGTGAGAAATCTCCTCAGATTGGTTAAAAAGCTCTATTTTGCTCCTATTGACCGTTTTGAGGAAAAACTGTCTGAAATCGCTCATTCTTGTCAAATTGGGCAATTAGCTTCCTATTCAACATTATGGAACTGTTTCTACTATTTAAGGGGAAAAACAACCTTCCAGTGGTCAAGATGGTTTCCAGGTTATGACATGTGTGTAGTGGAAACATGTGGAGAGACAAATTCAAGTTGATTATTGAGAAGTTTATTGTAATATTAGTGATGATTGTCATTATGTTGTAATGCATGAATTTTGATGTGCATAATTATAATATATATTTCTTACAAATTCCCAAACGGGTGCAAGGTTGAGGCCGAAGTGTTCAGATGACTCACCAAGACATCATTTCCAGTTTGGCACCCATTTTATTTGAGGTGGTATCAAACCTCGCCCAGCCAGAGCAATGCTGATGAATTGAGTAGTTATGTCAGAATGAAAACCCTTTCATCCTTTCCAGCAACACAACTCACATACTGTTTCATTAGATTTAGTAGACTGTGTGTGAGCTATTTGAGGGTGTGGAGTAGTCACGGGTGTCGTAATATATGGTGTAAAATCAACTACTTCTAAGTGGTGATGTAATGATGATGGATGTAATAAATTTGTGATGCTGATTGTGTGTGCGTTCTGTAGGGAGAAGTCGAGATCTTTAGAGAGTCATCAAGAATACCGCAACAAACTCCAGTCTGCTCTCACTGAAGCCAATGCTACCATTGTATGTGCCTTGTACATGTATGTGCCTTGTACATGTATGTGTATGTGCCTTGTATGTGTATGTGTATGTGCCTTGTATGTGTATGTGCCTTGTATGTGTATGTGCCTTGTATGTGTATGTGCCTTGTATGTGTATGTGCCTTGTACATGTATGTGTATGTGCCTTGTACATGTATGTGTATGTGCCTTGTATGTGCCTCAATAGCTATTGCTATCACACGCATATGTATGCACGCACACACACACACACACCATACACCACCACACACACACACACATACACACACACACACACACCACACCACATACCACAATACAACACACCACACAACACAACACATACCACACACACCACATACCACACACACCACATGCCACACACCACATACCACATACCACACACAACACACACAACACACACTTTATTAATAGACATGTTGTTATGCATAAGACAAGTGTTTTACAATCTAGCAAACATTGATTTGAAGGAAACAAGAATTTACCCTGTACGTTTAGAGACACCTTACCTGTTAAAAATGGAAAACGGCTGTTTAATTATTTAAAAGGTAAAGGGTCTCTGAATCTTGTTACCTCTACCATGCACTTTTTTGGGGCATTTAAATTTTTTTGTCTTGTTTCTTATTTGCCCCTCCCCCTCTCAATAAATATAATAGTTGAGTAGCCTCCTTCAAAGACTTTGTAGCAGTTGCTCTAGAACTAACCAATCACGGCTGACATTATTGTGACATACACATATATACACACATACGTGGATCGTAGGTACTTTACCTGCTTTTATTGAATGTCTATTCTGTAAACTATCGTCATGAGAGTCAAGTAAGTTCCAACCATCTGTTCACTTTTTTTTGCATCAGAAACCTGCGGAAACTGCTGAATCAGCTCAGCTGGGAGGCACACGAACATGTTTGTATTCCTTCAACGACCTTTTACAGATTTTTTGTGTTTTATATAATCAAGAAAGAGATTATTCACTGGAATGATTAACTCAGAATCTAGAGTTGGAGTTATGGTGCTCAAGTTATGTGTAGGGGATGAGTAGAGTTGGAGTTATGGTGCTCAAGTTATGTGTAGGGGATGAATAGAGTTGGAGTTATGGTGCTCAAGTTATGTGTAGGGGATGAGTAGAGTTGGAGTTATGGTGCTCAAGTTATGTGTAGGGGATGAGTAGAGTTGGAGTTATGGTGCTCAAGTTATGTGTAAGGGATGAGGAGAGTTGGAGTTATGGTGCCCAAGTTATGTGTAGGGGATGAGTAGAGTTGGAGTTATGGTGCTCAAGTTATGTGTAGGGATGAGTAGAGTTGGAGTTATGGTGCTCAAGTTATGTGTAGGGGATGAGTAGAGTTGGAGTTATGGTGCTCAAGTTATGTGTATCAAGTGCAGGGGATGAGTAGAGTTGGAGTTATGGTGCTCAAGTTATGTGTAGGGGATGAGTAGAGTTGGAGTTATGGTGCTCAAGTTATGTGTAGGGGATGAATAGAGTTGGAGTTATGGTGCTCAAGTTATGTGTAGGGGATGAGTAGAGTTGGAGTTATGGTGCTCAAGTTATGTGTAGGGGATGAATAGAGTTGGAGTTATGGTGCTCAAGTTATGGATGAGTAGAGTTGGAGTTATGGTGCTCAAGTTATGTGTGTGGGGATGAGGAGAGTTGGAGTTATGGTGCTCAAGTTATGTGTAGGGGATGAGTAGAGTTGTAGTTATGGTTTCTCAAGTTATGTGTGTGGGGATGAGTAGAGTTGGAGTTATGGTGCTCAAGTTATGTGTGTGGGGATGAGTAGAGTTGGAGTTATGGTGCTCAAGTTATGTGTGTGGGGATGAGTAGAGTTGGAGTTATGGTGCTCAAGTTATGTGTAGGGGATGAGTAGAGTTGGAGTTATGGTGCTCAAGTTATGTGTAGGGGATGAGTAGAGTTGGAGTTATGGTGCTCAAGTTATGTGTAAGGGATGAGGAGAGTTGGAGTTATGGTGCTCAAGTTATGTGTAGGGGATGAGTAGAGTTGGAGTTATGGTGCTCAAGTTATGTGTAGGGGATGAGTAGAGTTGGAGTTATGGTGCTCAAGTTATGTGTAGGGGATGAGTAGAGTTGGAGTTATGGTGCTCAAGTTATGTGTAGGGGAATAATGGATGGGTCTTCGGACACGTTTTTTAACATGTTTTTTTCAGTAGGTGCCTATTTACTACCTAGCGACAGATACAAGGCATGCTGGAAGTGCTTTGGGAGCTAAAAGCAGCTGAAACTAGCACCTAGGATGCTAAGAAACTGTGAAACTAACACCTGTGATGCTGAGAAACTGTGAAACTAACACCTGCGATGCTGAGAAACTAGAAACTAACACCTAGGATGCTGAGAAACTGTGAAACTAACACCTGGGATGCTGAGAAACTGAAACTAACACCTACGATGCTGAGAAACTGAAACTAACACCTAGGATGCTGACAAACTAGAAACTAACACTTAGGATGCTGAGAAACTAACACCTAGGATGCTGAGAAACTGAGAAACTAACACCTAGGATGCTGAGAAACTAGAAACTAACACCTAGGATGCTGAGAAACTGTGAAACTAACACCTAGGATGCTGAGAAACTGAAACTAACACCTAGGATGATGAGAAACTGAGAAACTAACACCTAGGATGCTGAGAAACTGTGAAACTAACACCTAGGATGCTGAGAAACTAACACCTAGGATGCTTTGAAACTAACACTTAGGATGCTGAGAAACTAGAAACTAACACCTAGGATGCTGAGAAACTGTGAAACTAACACCTAGGATGCTGAGAAACTGAAACTAACACCTAGGATGATGAGAAACTGAGAAACTAACACCTAGGATGCTGAGAAACTGTGAAACTAACACCTAGGATGCTGAGAAACTAACACCTAGGATGCTTTGAAACTAACACTTAGGATGCTGAGAAACTGAAACTAACACCTAGGATGTTGAGAAACTATCACCTAGGATGCTGAGAAACTAACACCTAGGATGCTGAGAAACTGTGAAACTAACACCTGGGATGCTGAGAAACTGTGAAACTAACACCTAGGATGCTGAGAAACTAACACCTGGGATGCTGAGAAACTAACACCTAGGATGCCGAAAAACTAACACCTAGGATGCTGAGAAACTGTGAAACTAACACCTAGGATAAACTAACACCTAGGATGCTGACACCTAGGATGCCGAAGGATGCCGAAAAATTAACACCTAGGATGCTGAGAAACTAACACCTAGGATGCCGAGAAACTAACACCTAGGATGCCGAAAAACTAACACCTAGGATGCTGAGAAACTATGAAACTAACACCTAGGATGCTGAGAAACTAACACCTAGGATGCTGAGAAACTGAAACTAACACCTGGGATGCTGAGAAAATGTGAAACTAACACCTAGGATGCTGAGAAACTAACACCTGGGATGCTGAGAAACTGTGAAACTAACACCTAGGAACACCTAGGATGTTGAGAAACTAACACCTAGGATGCCGAGAAACTACGAGAAACTAATACCTAAGAACACCTAGGATCGAGAAACTAACACCTAGGATGCTGAGAAACTAACACCTAGGATGCCGAGAAACTAACACCTAGGATACTGTGAAACTATGTGAAACTAACACCTAGGATGCCGAGAAACTAACACCTAGGATACTGTGAAACTAAGTGAAACTAACACCTAGGATGCCGAGAAACTAACACCTAGGATGCCGAGTGGATGCCGAGAAACTAACACCTAGTATGCTGAGAAACTGCCAGAGTGAAATTTAGCTCAGTATATAATTATAGTAATATAATTAGTATTAGTAGATGTTATCTTTAGTAGTAAGAGCAAGTTAATTTAATAATTACATGGCAATGCACCAAGAGCATCAATTAGCATGATGCATATGGTAAAGGGTCTTGGGTTATCATTGCGAGTACCAAGAGCATCAAATAGCATGATACATATGGTAAAGGGTCTTGGGTTATCATTGCTTGAGTATTTTTTGGTTGAGGTGTGGGTGGGCGGGGATTTCTCTAGTTCACTAATGCTCCAAAGGTCATTCTTGTTAGCTTGCTGGTTATAACATTGTACCTCTATCAAGTACTACCCACGGGGATGTTTGGGTGATCTCCAGTGATTGCATAAGGCCTACCTGGTGAGGGTTGTATACTGCACGAGAATTTTTTTTAAATGGACCGACTGGTCAAGAAGGAAATGAAACAAGAAGTTACCAATGCAGACCATAGATCCTTTACCTATTCATGCAACAAAAAGACAGCCTTTTAAAATCTGTATTTGGTGTTATTATATTAACAGGTAAAGGGTCCTACAGATGTTTGTGGTCTACATATTACCGTTTTATATAACAAGAACGGCAACAACAACAACAACATGGATAGGCCTGTCAACATTTAACAAATACCAATCAGATTTTTAAAATTTAGGTAAAGGGTCATTAACTGCATCTAGTCTGTTTCTGTTCTTTTCTGTCGGGTCACTGGTGGAATTGCTTAATTTTACATTTTTTGAATTTTCCCCCCTTTGTTTTGCTTGTTCCTTTGTTTTTGTTGTTGCTTCTATAATTATATCAAGTTTGTTGTTCTATAAATATATCAAATTTGTTGTTGCTTCTATAATTATATTAAGTTTGTTGTTGCTTCTATAATTATATTAAGTTTGTTGTTGCTTCTATAATTATATCAATTATATCAAGTTTGTTGTTGCTTCTATAATTATATCAAGTTTGTTGTTCTATAAATATATCAAATTTGTTGTTGCTTCTATAATTATATTAAGTTTGTTGTTGCTTCTATAATTATATTAAGTTTGTTGTTGCTTCTATATATTATATTAAGTTTGTTGTTGCTTCTATAATTATATCAATTATATCAAGTTTGTTGTTGCTTCTATAATTATATCAAGTTTGTTGTTCTATAAATATATCAAATTTGTTGTTGCTTCTATAATTATATTAAGTTTGTTGTTGCTTCTATAATTATATTAAGTTTGTTGTTGCTTCTATAATTATAATATAATTATATCAAGTTTGTTGTTGCTTCTATAATTATATCAAGTTTGTTGTTCTATAAATATATCAAATTTGTTGTTGCTTCTATAATTATATTAAGTTTGTTGTTGCTTCTATAATTATATCAAGTTTGTTGTTCTATAAATATATCAAATTTGTTGTTGCTTCTATAATTATATTAAGTTTGTTGTTGCTTCTATAATTATATTAAGTTTGTTGTTGCTTCTATAATAATTATTATAGTTCAAGTTTGTTGTTGCTTCTATAATTATATCAAGTTTGTTGTTGCTTCTATAATTATATCAAGTTTGTTACTGCTTCTATAATTATGTCAAGTTTGTTGTTGCTTCTATAATAATTATTATAGTTCAAGTTTGTTGTTGATTCTATAATTATATCAAGTTCGTTGTTGCTTCTATAATTATAGTTCAAGTTCGTTGTTGCTTCTATAATTATATTAAGTTTGTTGTTGCTTCTATAATTATATCAAGTTCGTTGTTGCTTCTATAATTATATCAAGTTCGTTGTTGCTTCTATAATTATAGTTCAAGTTCGTTGTTGCTTCTATAATTATATTAAGTTTGTTGTTGCTTCTATAATTATATCAAGTTTGTTGTTGCTTCTATAATTATAGTTCAAGTTCGTTGTTGCTTCTATAATTATATCAAGTTTGTTGTTGCTTCTATAAATATATCAAGTTTGTTGTTGCTTCTATAGTTCTAGCCCTAGTCATACCTAGCCAAATAAAGCATGTTGTCCTCATTAAGGATATATTGGATGGTGCAAACATCCCAGAGTGACCTGGCAAAGTTTGTAACAGCACTGGCATGTACCTATTTGGACTTCCAGATTGTATCCGCTCTATGGCTACACTAGGTCAGTGTTGACGATGTGCTGTCTCAGAAAAACCTCACTATTTCAGTAACTGCATTGTTTTTCTCGTAGAGTAGAGTAGGGTCAGAGGTCAGATGCAGTGTCACTAGTGAACACTTTGCATAGAATTTTACCATGCAGAGCTAGAGTGGAGGGAGGGGTCAAGCTGTTTTTCCCCTAATGTAGATATATCTGCTCCTTCCCTAAGGTGGACCATATTGTGTGATACAATGTGACATACCATATAATAATAATGGTTAGCTTTGTAAGGTTTAGCCCAATAAGCTAGCTACTGTAAGAGCTGATGGTGATCAATAGTAAGCGCCTACTTTATGTTAGGCTTGACCTCTGTTGTCAAGCATTCATTGTGACTCTTCTCTTGCTCAAGAGTCAGTGTTTCTTCCGTCTCCGGCGATTAAATAGATTTGTAGATAGCGTGGCCAAATCTGACACGCAATAGTTCAACTATTCTCCACATAGTCTAGATAGCCAGGTATACAGAAGACCCTGACCTACATATGTGTGGGCATTGCTTGCTAAGCTCCTGCTTAGTTTGAAGCACCTTTCTCTTACTGACTATTGGCTGATGCTATAAGCACCCAGCTTAAAAGAAATCCATGATGTATCTCTGTCCATCTTTCTGTCTATCTTGTATGTTTGTCCATCTTTCTGTCTATCTTGTATGTTTGTCCATCTTTCTGTCTATCTTGTATGTTTGTCCATCTTTCTGTCTATCTTGTATGTTTGTCCATCTTTCTGTCTATCTTGTATGTTTGTCCATCTTTCTGTCTATCTTGTATGTTTGTCCATCTTTCTGTCTATCTTGTATGTTTGTCCATCTTTCTGTCTATCCTGTATGTTTGTCCATCTTTCTGTCTCTGTCCATCTTTCTGTTTATCTGTCCATCTTTCTGTCTATCTGGTATATATCTGTCTATCTGTCCATCATCTGCTGCTCTCTGTGTGTTATGGTAGAATATGCTGGAGTCTGAGTTGGAGACTGCTAAATGTCAAGTGCAGGAAGCCTCTGACAAGCTCCAGCCTGCGTTAAAGGTAAGAACAGTGTCGTTCCAATGATCTGTGCTTGTTTATACATCCACCCTTTACCTAGTAATCTGTACTAACAGGAAGCGGAAGATGTGGCTCAAGTGAAGAGGAAGTACCTAGCCCTCAGTACTGAGCACAGGAAGTAGGTGGTCTTGGAAATGTGCTGTGACAATGTCACTCTTGTTTGTTACTATGTTACATAGCTTGTATAGGGTGTTTCTTACATAGCTAGTATACTTGTTTGTTACATAGCTAGTATACTTGTTTGTTACATAGTTAGTATATTTGTTTGTTACATAGCTTGTATACTTGTTTGTTACATAGCTAGTATACTTGTTTGCTACATAGCTTGTATACTTGTTTGTTACAAAGCTTGTATACTTGTTTGTTACATAGCTTGTATACTTGTTTGTTACATAGCTTATATACTTGTTTGTTACAAAGCTTGTATACTTGTTTGTTACATAGCTTGTATACTCGTTTGTTACATAGCTTGTATACTCGTTTGTTACGTAGCTTGTATACGTGTTTGTTAAATAGATAGTATACTCGTTTGTTACATAGCTAGTATACTTGTTTGTTACATAGCTAGTATATACTTGTTTGTTACATAGCTGTAGCTTGTATACTTGTTTGTTACGTAGCTTGTATACTTGTTTCTTACATAGCTTGTATACTTGTTTGTTTTACAACTAGTGTGCTATCTTAATTGAATGTGTACAGCCTGCAGGCATTACAGACAGAATTACAGGAGTCGGTGAAGAAGTGGGAGGGAGTTGTGGAGCACTTAGAGGAGAAGCTCTGTAAGACCAAGCAAGCAGCCGCTCTCACTGAGCAACAATATCAAGAGGAGGCAGAGAGAGCAGAGTAAGTATAATATAGTCTTATTCATAGGGGCAGAGAGAGCAGAGTAAGTATAATATAGTCTTATTCATAGGGGCAGAGAGAGCAGGGTAAGTATAATATAGTCTTATTCATAGAGGCAGAGAGAGCAGGGCAAGTATAATATAGTCTTATTCATAGGGGCAGAGAGAGCAGGGTAAGTATAATATAGTCTTATTCATAGGGGCAGAGAGAGCAGGGTAAGTATAATATAGTCTTATTCATAGAGGCAGAGAGAGCAGGGTAAGTATAATATAGTCTTATTCATAGAGGCAGAGAGAGCAGGGTAAGTCTTATTCATAGAGGCAGAGAGAGAAGGGTAAGTATAATATAGTCTTATTCATAGAGGCAGAGAGAGCAGAGTAAGTATAATATAGTCTTATTCATAGGGGCAGAGAGAGCAGGGCAAGTATAATATAGTCTTATTCATAGGGGCAGAGAGAGCTGGGTAAGTATAATATAGTCTTATTCATAGAGGCAGAGAGAGCAGAGTAAGTATAATATAGTCTTATTCATAGAGGCAGAGAGAGCAGAGTAAGTATAATATAGTCTTATTCATAGGGACAGAGAGAGCAGAGTAAGTATAATATAGTCTTATTCATAGAGGCAGAGAGAGCAGAGTAAGTATAATATAGTCTTATTCATAGAGGCAGAGAGAGCAGAGTAAGTATAATATAGTCTTATTCATAGAGGCAGAGAGAGCAGGGCAAGTATAATATAGTCTTATTCATAGAGGCAGAGAGAGCAGGGCAAGTATAATATAGTCTTATTCATAGAGGCAGAGAGAGCAGGGTAAGTATAATATAGTCTTATTCATAGAGGCAGAGAGAGCAGAGTAAGTATAATATAGTCTTATTCATAGGGGCAGAGAGAGCAGAGTAAGTATAATATAGTCTTATTCATAGGGGCAGAGAGAGCAGGGTAAGTATAATATAGTCTTATTCATAGGGGCAGAGAGAGCAGGGTAAGTATAATATAGTCTTATTCATAGAGGCAGAGAGAGCAGGGTAAGTATAATATAGTCTTATTCATAGGGGCAGAGAGAGCAGGGTAAGTATAATATAGTCTTATTCATAGGGGCAGAGAGAGCAGGGTAAGTATAATATAGTCTTATTCATAGGGGCAGAGAGAGCAGGGTAAGTATAATATAGTCTTATTCATAGTGGCAGAGAGAGCAGGGTAAGTATAATATAGTCTTATTCATAGGGGCAGAGAGAGCAGAGTAAGTATAATATAGTCTTATTCATAGAGGCAGAGAGAGTAGGGCAAGTATATAGTCTTATTCATAGGGGCAGAGAGAGCAGAGTAAGTATAATATAGTCTTATTCATAGAGGAAGAGAGAGCAGGGCAAGTATAATATAGTCTTATTCATAGAGGCAGAGAGAGCAGAGTAAGTATAATATAGTCTTATTCATAGAGGCAGAGAGAGCAGGGTAAGTATAATATAGTCTTATTCATAGAGGCAGAGAGAGCAGAGTAAGTATAATATAGTCTTATTCATAGAGGCAGAGAGAGCAGGGCAAGTATAATATAGTCTTATTCATAGAGGCAGAGAGAGCAGAGTAAGTATAATATAGTCTTATTCATAGGGGCAGAGAGAGCAGAGTAAGTATAATATAGTCTTATTCATAGAGGCAGAGAGAGCAGGGTAAGTATAATATAGTCTTATTCATAGAGGCAGAGAGAGCAGAGTAAGTATAATATAGTCTTATTCATAGAGGCAGAGAGAGCAGAGTAAGTATAATATAGTCTTATTCATAGGGGCAGAGAGAGCAGGGTAAGTATAATATAGTCTTATTCATAGGGGCAGAGAGAGCAGAGTAAGTATAATATAGTCTTATTCATAGGGGCAGAGAGAGCAGGGTAAGTATAATATAGTCTTATTCATAGGGGCAGAGAGAGCAGGGTAAGTATAATATAGTCTTATTCATAGAGTCAGAGAGAGCAGAGTAAGTATAATATAGTCTTATTCATAGAGGCACGGAGAGCTGGGTAAGTATAATATAGTCTTATTCATAGGGGCAGAGAGAGCAGAGTAAGTATAATATAGTCTTATTCATAGAGGCAGAGAGAGCAGAGTAAGTATAATATAGTCTTATTCATAGAGGCAGAGAGACCAGAGTAAGTATAATATAGTCTTATTCATAGAGGCAGAGAGAGCAGAGTAAGTATAATATAGTCTTATTCATAGGGGCAGAGAGGGCAGGGTAAGTATAATATAGTCTTATTCATAGAGGCAGAGAGAGCAGGGTAAGTATAATATAGTCTTATTCATAGGGGCAGAGAGAGCAGGGTAAGTATAATATAGTCTTATTCATAGGGGCAGAGAGAGCAGGGTAAGTATAATATAGTCTTATTCATAGGGGCAGAGAGAGCAGGATAGTATAATATAGTCTTATTCATAGAGGCAGAGAGAGCAGGGCAAGTATAATATAGTCTTATTCATAGGGGCAGAGAGAGCAGAGTAAGTATAATATAGTCTTATTCATAGAGGCAGAGAGAGCAGGGCAAGTATAATATAGTCTTATTCATAGGGGCAGAGAGAGCAGGGTAAGTATAATATAGTCTTATTCATAGAGGCAGAGAGAGCAGAGTAAGTATAATATAGTCTTATTCATAGGGGCAGAGAGAGCAGGGTAAGTATAATATAGTCTTATTCATAGAGGCAGAGAGAGCAGGGTAAGTATAATATATCTTATTCATAGGGGCAGAGAGAGCAGAGTAAGTATAATATAGTCTTATTCATAGAGGCAGAGGGAGCAGGGCAAGTATAATATAGTCTTATTCATAGAGTCAGAGAGAGCAGAGTAAGTATAATATAGTCTTATTCATAGGGGCAGAGAGAGCAGAGTAAGTATAATATAGTCTTATTCATAGAGGCAGAGAGAGCAGGTAAGTATAATATAGTCTTATTCATAGAGGCAGAGAGGGCAGGGCAAGTATAATATAGTCTTATTCATAGGGGCAGAGAGAGCAGAGTAAGTATAATATAGTCTTATTCATAGAGGCAGAGAGAGCAGGGCAAGTATAATATAGTCTTATTCATAGGGGCAGAGAGAGCAGAGTAAGTATAATATAGTCTTATTCATAGAAGCAGAGAGAGCAGGGTAAGTATAATATAGTCTTATTCATAGGGGCAGAGAGAGCAGAGTAAGTATAATATAGTCTTATTCATAGAGGCAGAGAGAGCAGAGTAAGTATAATATAGTCTTATTCATAGGGGCAGAGAGAGCAGGGTAAGTATAATATAGTCTTATTCATAGGGGCAGAGAGAGCAGAGTAAGTATAATATAGTCTTATTCATTGGGGCAGAGAGAGCAGGGTAAGTATAATATAGTCTTATTCATAGGGGCAGAGAGAGCAGAGTAAGTATAATATAGTCTTATTCATAGAGGCAGAGAGAGCAAGGTAAGTATAATATAGTCTTATTCATAGAGGCAGAGAGAGCAGGGCAAGTATAATAAGTCTTATTCATAGGGGCAGAGAGAGCAGAGTAAGTATAATATAGTCTTATTCATAGAGGCAGAGAGAGCAGGGTAGTATAATATAGTCTTATTCATAGGGGCAGAGAGAGCAGGGCAAGTATAATATAGTCTTATTCATAGAGGCAGAGAGAGCAGAGTAAGTATAATATAGTCTTATTCATAGAGGCAGAGAGAGCAGAGTAAGTATAATATAGTCTTATTCATAGAGGCAGAGAGAGCAGGGCAAGTATAATAAGTCTTATTCATAGGGGCAGAGAGAGCAGAGTAAGTATAATATAGTCTTATTCATAGAGGCAGAGAGAGCAGGGTAGTATAATATAGTCTTATTCATAGGGGCAGAGAGAGCAGGGCAAGTATAATATAGTCTTATTCATAGAGGCAGAGAGAGCAGAGTAAGTATAATATAGTCTTATTCATAGAGGCAGAGAGAGCAGAGTAAGTATAATATAGTCTTATTCATAGGGGCAGAGAGAGCAGGGTAAGTATAATATAGTCTTATTCATAGGGGCAGAGAGAGCAGAGTAAGTATAATATAGTCTTATTCATAGGGGCAGAGAGAGCAGGGTAAGTATAATATAGTCTTATTCATAGGGGCAGAGAGAGCAGGGTAAGTATAATATAGTCTTATTCATAGAGGCAGAGAGAGCAGAGTAAGTATAATATAGTCTTATTCATAGAGGCACGGAGAGCTGGGTAAGTATAATATAGTCTTATTCATAGGGGCAGAGAGAGCAGAGTAAGTATAATATAGTCTTATTCATAGAGGCAGAGAGAGCAGAGTAAGTATAATATAGTCTTATTCATAGAGGCAGAGAGACCAGAGTAAGTATAATATAGTCTTATTCATAGAGGCAGAGAGAGCAGAGTAAGTATAATATAGTCTTATTCATAGGGGCAGAGAGGGCAGGGTAAGTATAATATAGTCTTATTCATAGAGGCAGAGAGAGCAGGGTAAGTATAATATAGTCTTATTCATAGGGGCAGAGAGAGCAGGGTAAGTATAATATAGTCTTATTCATAGGGGCAGAGAGAGCAGGGTAAGTATAATATAGTCTTATTCATAGGGGCAGAGAGAGCAGGATAGTATAATATAGTCTTATTCATAGAGGCAGAGAGAGCAGAGTAAGTATAATATAGTCTTATTCATAGGGGCAGAGAGGGCAGGGTAAGTATAATATAGTCTTATTCATAGAGGCAGAGAGAGCAGAGTAAGTATAATATAGTCTTATTCATAGGGGCAGAGAGAGCAGAGTAAGTATAATATAGTCTTATTCATAGAGGCAGAGAGAGCAGGGTAAGTATAATATAGTCTTATTCATAGAGGCAGAGAGAGCAGGGCAAGTATAATATAGTCTTATTCATAGGGGCAGAGAGAGCAGGGTAAGTATAATATAGTCTTATTCATAGGGGCAGAGAGAGCAGAGTAAGTATAATATAGTCTTATTCATAGAGGCAGAGGGAGCAGGGCAAGTATAATATAGTCTTATTCATAGAGTCAGAGAGAGCAGAGTAAGTATAATATAGTCTTATTCATAGGGGCAGAGAGAGCAGAGTAAGTATAATATAGTCTTATTCATAGAGGCAGAGAGAGCAGGTAAGTATAATATAGTCTTATTCATAGAGGCAGAGAGGGCAGGGCAAGTATAATATAGTCTTATTCATAGGGGCAGAGAGAGCAGAGTAAGTATAATATAGTCTTATTCATAGAAGCAGAGAGAGCAGGGTAAGTATAATATAGTCTTATTCATAGGGGCAGAGAGAGCAGAGTAAGTATAATATAGTCTTATTCATAGAGGCAGAGAGAGCAGAGTAAGTATAATATAGTCTTATTCATAGGGGCAGAGAGAGCAGGGTAAGTATAATATAGTCTTATTCATAGGGGCAGAGAGAGCAGAGTAAGTATAATATAGTCTTATTCATAGGGGCAGAGAGAGCAGGGTAAGTATAATATAGTCTTATTCATAGGGGCAGAGAGAGCAGAGTAAGTATAATATAGTCTTATTCATAGAGGCAGAGAGAGCAAGGTAAGTATAATATAGTCTTATTCATAGAGGCAGAGAGAGCAGGGCAAGTATAATAAGTCTTATTCATAGGGGCAGAGAGAGAAGAGTAAGTATAATATAGTCTTATTCATAGAGGCAGAGAGAGCAGGGTAGTATAATATAGTCTTATTCATAGGGGCAGAGAGAGCAGGGCAAGTATAATATAGTCTTATTCATAGAGGCAGAGAGAGCAGAGTAAGTATAATATAGTCTTATTCATAGAGGCAGAGAGAGCAGAGTAAGTATAATATAGTCTTATTCATAGAGGCAGAGAGAGCAGGGCAAGTATAATAAGTCTTATTCATAGGGGCAGAGAGAGCAGAGTAAGTATAATATAGTCTTATTCATAGAGGCAGAGAGAGCAGGGTAGTATAATATAGTCTTATTCATAGGGGCAGAGAGAGCAGGGCAAGTATAATATAGTCTTATTCATAGAGGCAGAGAGAGCAGAGTAAGTATAATATAGTCTTATTCATAGAGGCAGAGAGAGCAGAGTAAGTATAATATAGTCTTATTCATAGGGGCAGAGAGAGCAGAGTAAGTATAATATAGTCTTATTCATAGAGGCAGAGAGAGCAGGGCAAGTATAATATAGTCTTATTCATAGGGGCAGAGAGAGCAGGGTAAGTATAATATAGTCTTATTCATAGAGGCAGAGAGAGCAGGGCAAGTATAATATAGTCTTATTCATAGAGGCAGAGAGAGCAGAGTAAGTATAATATAGTCTTATTCATAGAGGCAGAGAGAGCAGGGCAAGTATAATAAGTCTTATTCATAGGGGCAGAGAGAGCAGAGTAAGTATAATATAGTCTTATTCATAGAGGCAGAGAGAGCAGAGTAAGTATAATATAGTCTTATTCATAGAGGCAGAGAGAGCAGAGTAAGTATAATATAGTCTTATTCATAGGGGCAGAGAGAGCAGGGCAAGTATAATATAGTCTTATTCATAGAGGCAGAGAGAGCAGAGTAAGTATAATATAGTCTTATTCATAGAGGCAGAGAGAGCAGAGTAAGTATAATATAGTCTTATTCATAGGGGCAGAGAGAGCAGGGTAAGTATAATATAGTCTTATTCATAGGGGCAGAGAGAGCAGAGTAAGTATAATATAGTCTTATTCATAGGGGCAGAGAGAGCAGGGTAAGTATAATATAGTCTTATTCATAGGGGCAGAGAGAGCAGGGTAAGTATAATATAGTCTTATTCATAGAGGCAGAGAGAGCAGAGTAAGTATAATATAGTCTTATTCATAGAGGCACGGAGAGCTGGGTAAGTATAATATAGTCTTATTCATAGGGGCAGAGAGAGCAGAGTAAGTATAATATAGTCTTATTCATAGAGGCAGAGAGAGCAGAGTAAGTATAATATAGTCTTATTCATAGAGGCAGAGAGACCAGAGTAAGTATAATATAGTCTTATTCATAGAGGCAGAGAGAGCAGGGTAAGTATAATATAGTCTTATTCATAGGGGCAGAGAGAGCAGAGTAAGTATAATATAGTCTTATTCATAGAGGCAGAGAGAGCAGAGTAAGTATAATATAGTCTTATTCATAGGGGCAGAGAGAGCAGGGTAAGTATAATATAGTCTTATTCATAGGGGCAGAGAGAGCAGAGTAAGTATAATATAGTCTTATTCATAGGGGCAGAGAGAGCAGGGTAAGTATAATATAGTCTTATTCATAGGGGCAGAGAGAGCAGAGTAAGTATAATATAGTCTTATTCATAGAGGCAGAGAGAGCAAGGTAAGTATAATATAGTCTTATTCATAGAGGCAGAGAGAGCAGGGCAAGTATAATAAGTCTTATTCATAGGGGCAGAGAGAGCAGAGTAAGTATAATATAGTCTTATTCATAGAGGCAGAGAGAGCAGGGTAGTATAATATAGTCTTATTCATAGGGGCAGAGAGAGCAGGGCAAGTATAATATAGTCTTATTCATAGAGGCAGAGAGAGCAGAGTAAGTATAATATAGTCTTATTCATAGAGGCAGAGAGAGCAGAGTAAGTATAATATAGTCTTATTCATAGAGGCAGAGAGAGCAGGGCAAGTATAATAAGTCTTATTCTAGTCTTATTCATAGGGGCAGAGAGAGCAGGGCAAGTATAATATAGTCTTATTCATAGAGGCAGAGAGAGCAGAGTAAGTATAATATAGTCTTATTCATAGGGGCAGAGAGAGCAGGGTAAGTATAATATAGTCTTATTCATAGAGGCAGAGAGAGCAGGGTAAGTATAATATATCTTATTCATAGGGGCAGAGAGAGCAGAGTAAGTATAATATAGTCTTATTCATAGAGGCAGAGGGAGCAGGGCAAGTATAATATAGTCTTATTCATAGAGTCAGAGAGAGCAGAGTAAGTATAATATAGTCTTATTCATAGGGGCAGAGAGAGCAGAGTAAGTATAATATAGTCTTATTCATAGAGGCAGAGAGAGCAGGTAAGTATAATATAGTCTTATTCATAGAGGCAGAGAGGGCAGGGCAAGTATAATATAGTCTTATTCATAGGGGCAGAGAGAGCAGAGTAAGTATAATATAGTCTTATTCATAGAGGCAGAGAGAGCAGGGCAAGTATAATATAGTCTTATTCATAGGGGCAGAGAGAGCAGAGTAAGTATAATATAGTCTTATTCATAGAAGCAGAGAGAGCAGGGTAAGTATAATATAGTCTTATTCATAGGGGCAGAGAGAGCAGAGTAAGTATAATATAGTCTTATTCATAGAGGCAGAGAGAGCAGAGTAAGTATAATATAGTCTTATTCATAGGGGCAGAGAGAGCAGGGTAAGTATAATATAGTCTTATTCATAGGGGCAGAGAGAGCAGAGTAAGTATAATATAGTCTTATTCATAGGGGCAGAGAGAGCAGGGTAAGTATAATATAGTCTTATTCATAGGGGCAGAGAGAGCAGAGTAAGTATAATATAGTCTTATTCATAGAGGCAGAGAGAGCAAGGTAAGTATAATATAGTCTTATTCATAGAGGCAGAGAGAGCAGGGCAAGTATAATAAGTCTTATTCATAGGGGCAGAGAGAGAAGAGTAAGTATAATATAGTCTTATTCATAGAGGCAGAGAGAGCAGGGTAGTATAATATAGTCTTATTCATAGGGGCAGAGAGAGCAGGGCAAGTATAATATAGTCTTATTCATAGAGGCAGAGAGAGCAGAGTAAGTATAATATAGTCTTATTCATAGAGGCAGAGAGAGCAGAGTAAGTATAATATAGTCTTATTCATAGAGGCAGAGAGAGCAGGGCAAGTATAATAAGTCTTATTCATAGGGGCAGAGAGAGCAGAGTAAGTATAATATAGTCTTATTCATAGAGGCAGAGAGAGCAGGGTAGTATAATATAGTCTTATTCATAGGGGCAGAGAGAGCAGGGCAAGTATAATATAGTCTTATTCATAGAGGCAGAGAGAGCAGAGTAAGTATAATATAGTCTTATTCATAGAGGCAGAGAGAGCAGAGTAAGTATAATATAGTCTTATTCATAGGGGCAGAGAGAGCAGAGTAAGTATAATATAGTCTTATTCATAGAGGCAGAGAGAGCAGGGCAAGTATAATATAGTCTTATTCATAGGGGCAGAGAGAGCAGGGTAAGTATAATATAGTCTTATTCATAGAGGCAGAGAGAGCAGGGCAAGTATAATATAGTCTTATTCATAGAGGCAGAGAGAGCAGAGTAAGTATAATATAGTCTTATTCATAGAGGCAGAGAGAGCAGGGCAAGTATAATAAGTCTTATTCATAGGGGCAGAGAGAGCAGAGTAAGTATAATATAGTCTTATTCATAGAGGCAGAGAGAGCAGGGTAGTATAATATAGTCTTATTCATAGGGGCAGAGAGAGCAGGGCAAGTATAATATAGTCTTATTCATAGAGGCAGAGAGAGCAGAGTAAGTATAATATAGTCTTATTCATAGAGGCAGAGAGAGCAGAGTAAGTATAATATAGTCTTATTCATAGGGGCAGAGAGAGCAGGGTAAGTATAATATAGTCTTATTCATAGGGGCAGAGAGAGCAGAGTAAGTATAATATAGTCTTATTCATAGGGGCAGAGAGAGCAGGGTAAGTATAATATAGTCTTATTCATAGGGGCAGAGAGAGCAGGGTAAGTATAATATAGTCTTATTCATAGAGGCAGAGAGAGCAGAGTAAGTATAATATAGTCTTATTCATAGAGGCACGGAGAGCTGGGTAAGTATAATATAGTCTTATTCATAGGGGCAGAGAGAGCAGAGTAAGTATAATATAGTCTTATTCATAGAGGCAGAGAGAGCAGAGTAAGTATAATATAGTCTTATTCATAGAGGCAGAGAGACCAGAGTAAGTATAATATAGTCTTATTCATAGAGGCAGAGAGAGCAGGGTAAGTATAATATAGTCTTATTCATAGGGGCAGAGAGAGCAGAGTAAGTATAATATAGTCTTATTCATAGAGGCAGAGAGAGCAGAGTAAGTATAATATAGTCTTATTCATAGGGGCAGAGAGAGCAGGGTAAGTATAATATAGTCTTATTCATAGGGGCAGAGAGAGCAGAGTAAGTATAATATAGTCTTATTCATAGGGGCAGAGAGAGCAGGGTAAGTATAATATAGTCTTATTCATAGGGGCAGAGAGAGCAGAGTAAGTATAATATAGTCTTATTCATAGAGGCAGAGAGAGCAAGGTAAGTATAATATAGTCTTATTCATAGAGGCAGAGAGAGCAGGGCAAGTATAATAAGTCTTATTCATAGGGGCAGAGAGAGCAGAGTAAGTATAATATAGTCTTATTCATAGAGGCAGAGAGAGCAGGGTAGTATAATATAGTCTTATTCATAGGGGCAGAGAGAGCAGAGTAAGTATAATATAGTGTTATTCATAGAGGCAGAGAGAGCAGAGTAAGTATAATATAGTCTTATTCATAGAGGAAGAGAGAGCAGAGTAAGTATAATATAGTGTTATTCATAGAGGCAGAGAGAGCAGGGCAAGTATAATATAGTCTTATTCATAGAGGCAGAGAGAGCAGAGTAAGTATAATATAGTCTTATTCATAGAGGCAGAGAGAGCAGAGTAAGTATAATATAGTCTTATTCATAGGGGCAGAGAGAGCAGAGTAAGTATAATATAGTCTTATTCATAGAGGCAGAGAGAGCAGGGCAAGTATAATATAGTCTTATTCATAGAGGCAGAGAGAGCAGAGTAAGTATAATATAGTCTTATTCATAGGGGCAGAGAGGGCAGGGTAAGTATAATATAGTCTTATTCATAGAGGCAGAGAGAGCAGAGTAAGTATAATATAGTCTTATTCATAGGGGCAGAGAGAGCAGAGTAAGTATAATATAGTCTTATTCATAGAGGCAGAGAGAGCAGGGTAAGTATAATATAGTCTTATTCATAGAGGCAGAGAGAGCAGGGCAAGTATAATATAGTCTTATTCATAGGGGCAGAGAGAGCAGGGTAAGTATAATATAGTCTTATTCATAGGGGCAGAGAGAGCAGAGTAAGTATAATATAGTCTTATTCATAGGGGCAGAGAGGGCAGAGTAAGTATAATATAGTCTTATTCATAGGGGCAGAGAGGGCAGAGTAAGTATAATATAGTCTTATTCATAGGGGCAGAGAGAGCAGAGTAAGTATAATATAGTCTTATTCATAGGGGCAGAGAGAGCAGAGTAAGTATAATATAGTCTTATTCATAGGGGCAGAGAGAGCAGGGCAAGTATAATATAGTCTTATTCATAGAGGCAGAGAGAGCAGGGTAAGTATAATATAGTCTTATTCATAGAGGCAGAGAGAGCAGAGTAAGTATAATATAGTCTTATTCATAGGGGCAGAGAGAGCAGGGTAAGTATAATATAGTCTTATTCATAGGGACAGAGAGAGCAGGGCAAGTATAATAATATAGTCTTATTCATAGAGGCAGAGAGAGCAGAGTAAGTATAATATAGTCTTATTCATAGGGGCAGAGAGAGCAGGGTAAGTATAATAGTAGTCTTATTCATAGAGGCAGAGAGAGCAGAGTAAGTATAATATAGTCGTATTCATAGGGGCAGAGAGAGCAGGGTAAGTATAATATCGTCTTATTCATAGGGGCAGAGAGAGCAGAGTAAGTATAATATAGTCTTATTCATAGGGGCAGAGAGAGCAGAGTAAGTATAATATAGTCTTATTCATAGAGGCAGAGAGAGCAGGGTAAGTATAATATAGTCTTATTCATAGAGGCAGAGAGAGCAGGGTAAGTATAATATAGTCTTATTCATAGGGGCAGAGAGAGCAGGGCAAGTATAATATAGTCTTATTCATAGGGGCAGAGAGAGCAGGGTAAGTATAATATAGTCTTATTCATAGAGGCAGAGAGAGCAGGGCAAGTATAATATAGTCTTATTCATAGAGGCAGAGAGAGCAGAGTAAGTATAATATAGTCTTATTCATAGGGGCAGAGAGAGCAGGGCAAGTATAATATAGTCTTATTCATAGAGGCAGAGAGAGCAGGGTAAGTATAATATAGTCTTATTCATAGAGGCAGAGAGAGCAGAGTAAGTATAATATAGTCTTATTCATAGGGGCAGAGAGAGCAGGGTAAGTATAATATAGTCTTATTCATAGGGACAGAGAGAGCAGGGCAAGTATAATAATATAGTCTTATTCATAGAGGCAGAGAGAGCAGAGTAAGTATAATATAGTCTTATTCATAGGGGCAGAGAGAGCAGGGTAAGTATAATAGTAGTCTTATTCATAGAGGCAGAGAGAGCAGAGTAAGTATAATATAGTCGTATTCATAGGGGCAGAGAGAGCAGGGTAAGTATAATATCGTCTTATTCATAGGGGCAGAGAGAGCAGAGTAAGTATAATATAGTCTTATTCATAGGGGCAGAGAGAGCAGAGTAAGTATAATATAGTCTTATTCATAGAGGCAGAGAGAGCAGGGTAAGTATAATATAGTCTTATTCATAGAGGCAGAGAGAGCAGGGTAAGTATAATATAGTCTTATTCATAGGGGCAGAGAGAGCAGGGCAAGTATAATATAGTCTTATTCATAGGGGCAGAGAGAGCAGGGTAAGTATAATATAGTCTTATTCATAGAGGCAGAGAGAGCAGGGCAAGTATAATATAGTCTTATTCATAGAGGCAGAGAGAGCAGAGTAAGTATAATATAGTCTTATTCATAGGGGCAGAGAGAGCAGGGTAAGTATAATATAGTCTTATTCATAGGGGCAGAGAGAGCAGGGCAAGTATAATATAGTCTTATTCATAGGGGCAGAGAGAGCAGGGTAAGTATAATATAGTCTTATTCATAGAGACAGAGAGAGCAGAGTAAGTATAATATAGTCTTATTCATAGGGGCAGAGAGAGCAGGGTAAGTATAATATAGTCTTATTCATAGAGGCAGAGAGAGCAGGGTAAGTATAATATAGTCTTATTCATAGAGACAGAGAGAGCAGGGCAAGTATAATATAGTCTTATTCATATGGGCAGAGAGAGCAGAGTAAGTATAATATAGTCTTATTCATAGAGGCAGAGAGAGCAGAGTAAGTATAATATAGTCTTATTCATAGGGGCAGAGAGAGCAGAGTAAGTATAATATAGTCTTATTCATAGGGGCAGAGAGAGCAGGGCAAGTATAATATAGTCTTATTCATAGAGGCAGAGAGAGCAGAGTAAGTATAATATAGTCTTATTCATAGGGGCAGAGAGAGCAGGGTAAGTATAATATAGTCTTATTCATAGAGGCAGAGAGAGCAGAGTAAGTATAATATAGTCTTATTCATAGAGGCAGAGGGAGCAGGGTAAGTATAATATAGTCTTATTCATAGAGGCAGCGAGAGCAGAGTAAGTATAATATAGTCTTATTCATAGGGGCAGAGAGAGCAGGGTAAGTATAATATAGTCTTATTCATAGAGGCAGAGAGAGCAGAGTAAGTATAATATAGTCTTATTCATAGGGGCAGAGAGAGCAGGGTAAGTATAATATAGTCTTATTCATAGAGGCAGAGAGAGCAGAGTAAGTATAATATAGTCTTATTCATAGAGGCAGAGAGAGCAGGGTAAGTATAATATAGTCTTATTCATAGAGGCAGAGGGAGCAGGGCAAGTATAATATAGTCTTATTCATAGGGACAGAGAGAGCAGAGTAAGTATAATATAGTCTTATTCATAGGGGCAGAGAGAGCAGGGCAAGTATAATATAGTCTTATTCATAGGGGCAGAGAGAGCAGGGCAAGTATAATATAGTCTTATTCATAGGGGCAGAGAGAGCAGGGTAAGTATAATATAGTCTTATTCATAGAGGCAGAGAGAGCAGAGCAAGTATAATATAGTCTTATTCATAGGGGCAGAGAGAGCAGGGTAAGTATAATATAGTCTTATTCATAGAGGCAGAGAGAGCAGAGTAAGTATAATATAGTCTTATTCATAGGGGCAGAGAGAGCAGAGTAAGTATAATATAGTCTTATTCATAGGGGCAGAGAGAGCAGAATAAGTATAATATAGTCTTATTCATAGAGGCAGAGAGAGCAGGGCAAGTATAATATAGTCTTATTCATAGGGGCAGAGAGGGCAGGGCAAGTATAATATAGTCTTATTCATAGAGGCAGAGAGAGCAGAGTAAGTATAATATAGTCTTAATCATAGGGGCAGAGCGAGCAGAGCAAGTATAATATAGTCTTATTCATAGAGGCAGAGAGAGCAGAGTAAGTATAATATAGTCTTATTCATAGGGGCAGAGAGAGCAGGGTAAGTATAATATAGTCTTATTCATAGGGGCAGAGAGAGCAGGGTAAGTATAATATAGTCTTATTCATAGGGGCAGAGAGGGTAGGGTAAGTATAATATAGTCTAATTCATAGGGGCAGAGAGAGCAGGGTAAGTATAATATAGTCTTATTCATAGGGGCAGAGAGAGCTTGGTAAGTATAATATAGTCTTATTCATAGGGGCAGAGAGAGCAGGGTAAGTATAATATAGTCTTATTCATAGGGGCAGAGAGGGTAGGGTAAGTATAATATAGTCTTATTCATAGGGGCAGAGAGAGCAGGGTAAGTATAATATAGTCTTATTCATAGGGGCAGAGAGAGCAGGGTAAGTATAATATAGTCTTATTCATAGAGACAGAGAGAGCAGGGCAAGTATAATATAGTCTTATTCATAGGGGCAGAGAGAGCAGGGTAAGTATAATATAGTCTTATTCATAGAGGCAGAGAGAGCAGAGTAAGTATAATATAGTCTTATTCATGGAGGCAGAGAGAGCAGAGTAAGTATAATATAGAGGCAGAGAGAGCAGGGTAAGTATAATATAGTCTTATTCATAGAGGCAGAGAGAGCAGAGTAAGTATAATATAGTCTTATTCATAGGGCAGAGAGAGCAGAGTAAGTATAATATAGTCTTATTCATAGAGGCAGAGAGAGCAGAGTAAGTATAATATAGTCTTATTCATAGAGGCAGAGAGAGCAGAGTAAGTATAATATAGTCTTATTCATAGGGGCAGAGAGAGCAGGGTAAGTATAATATAGTCTTATTCATAGAGGCAGAGAGAGCAGAGTAAGTATAATAGTAGTCTTATTCATAGAGGCAGAGAGAGCAGAGTAAGTATAATATAGTCTTATTCATAGAGGCAGAGAGAGCAGAGTAAGTATAATATAGTCTTATTCATAGGGGCAGAGAGAGCAGAGTAAGTATAATATAGTCTTATTCATATAGGGTAAGTATATTATAGTCTCATTCATAGAGGCAGAGAGAGCAGGGTAAGTATAATATAGTCTTATTCATAGAGGCAGAGAGAGCAGAGTAAGTATAATAGTAGTCTTATTCATAGAGGCAGAGAGAGCAGAGTAAGTATAATAGTAGTCTTATTCATAGAGGCAGAGAGAGCAGGGTAAGTATAATATAGTCTTATTCATAGAGGCAGAGAGAGCAGAGTAAGTATAATATAGTCTTATTCATAGGGGCAGAGAGAGCAGAGTAAGTATAATATAGTCTTATTCATAGGGGCAGAGAGGGTAGGGTAAGTATAATATAGTCTCATTCATAGAGGTAGAGAGAGCAGAGTAAGTATAATATAGTCTTATTCATAGAGGCAGAGAGAGCAGAGTAAGTATAATATAGTCTTATTCATAGAGGCAGAGAGAGCAGAGTAAATATAATATAGTCTTATTCATAGAGGCAGAGAGAGCAGAGTAAGTATAATATAGTCTTATTCATAGAGGCAGAGAGAGCAGGGTAAGTATAATATAGTCGTATTCATAGAGGCAGAGAGAGCAGAGTAAGTATAATATAGTCTTATTCATAGGGGCAGAGAGAGCACCTAAGTATAATATAGTCTTATTCATAGAGGCAGAGAGAGCAGGGTAAGTATAATATAGTCTTATTCATAGAGGCAGAGAGAGCAGAGTAAGTATAATATAGTCTTATTCATAGGGGCAGAGAGAGCAGAGTAAGTATAATATAGTCTTATTCATAGGGGTAGAGAGAGCAGAGTAAGTATAATATAGTCTTATTCATAGAGGCATAGAGAGCAGAGTAAGTATAATATAGTCTTATTCATAGGGGCAGAGAGAGCAGGGCAAGTATAATATAGTCTTATTCATAGAGGCAGAGAGAGCAGAGTAAGTATAATATAGTCTTATTCATAGGGGCAGAGAGAGCAGGGTAAGTATAATATAGTCTTATTCATAGGGGCAGAGAGAGCAGGGTAAGTATAATATAGTCTTATTCATAGGGGCAGAGAGAGCAGGGTAAGTATAATAATTATAGTCTTATTCATAGGGGCAGAGAGAGCAGGGTAAGTATAATATAGTCTTATTCATAGAGGCAGAGAGAGCAGAGTAAGTATAATATAGTCTTATTCATAGAGGCAGAGAGGGTAGAGTAAGTATAATATAGTCTTATTCATAGGGGCAGAGAGAGCAGGCAAGTATAATATAGTCTTATTCATAGAGGCAGAGAGAGCAGAGTAAGTATAATATAGTCTTATTCATAGAGGCAGAGAGAGCAGAGTAAGTATAATATAGTCTTATTCATAGAGGCAGAGAGAGCAGGGTAAGTATAATATAGTCTTATTCATAGAGGCAGAGAGAGCAGAGTAAGTATAATATAGTCTTATTCATAGGGCAGAGAGAGCAGGGCAAGTATAATATAGTCTTATTCATAGAGGCAGAGAGAGCAGAGTAAGTATAATATAGTCTTATTCATAGAGGCAGAGAGAGCAGAGTAAGTATAATATAGTCTTATTCATAGAGGCAGAGAGAGCAGGGTAAGTATAATATTTATTCATAGAGGCAGAGAGAGCAGAGTAAGTATAATATAGTCTTATTCATAGAGGCAGAGAGAGCAGAGTAAGTATAATATAGTCTTATTCATAGGGGCAGAGAGAGCAGAGTAAGTATAATATAGTCTTATTCATAGAGGCAGAGAGAGCAGGGTAAGTATAATATAGTCTTATTCATAGAGGCAGAGAGAGCAGAGTAAGTATAATATAGTCTTATTCATAGAGGCAGAGAGAGCAGGGTAAGTATAATATAGTCTTATTCATAGAGGCAGAGAGAGCAGAGTAAGTATAATATAGTCTTATTCATAGAGGCAGAGAGAGCAGGGTAAGTATAATATAGTCTTATTCATAGAGGCAGAGAGAGCAGAGTAAGTATAATATAGTATTATTCATAGAGGCAGAGAGAGCAGGGTAAGTATAATATAGTCTTATTCATAGGGGCAGAGAGAGCAGGGTAAGTATAATATAGTCTTATTCATAGAGGCAGAGAGAGCAGGGCAAGTATAATATAGTCTTATTCATAGAGGCAGAGAGAGCAGGGTAAGTATAATATAGTCTTATTCATAGAGGCAGAGAGAGCAGAGTAAGTATAATATTTATTCATAGAGGCAGAGAGAGCAGGGTAAGTATAATATAGTCTTATTCATAGGGGCAGAGAGAGCAGAGTAAGTATAATATAGTCTTATTCATAGGGGCAGAGAGAGCAGGGTAAGTATAATATAGTCTTATTCATAGAGGCAGAGAGAGCTGGGTAAGTATAATATAGTCTTATTCATAGGGGCAGAGAGAGCAGAGTAAGTATAATATAGTCTTATTCATAGGGGCAGAGAGAGCAGAGTAAGTATAATATAGTCTTGTTCATAGAGGCAGAGAGAGCAGGGTAAGTATAATATAGTCTTATTCATAGAGGCAGAGAGAGCAGAGTAAGTATAATATAGTCTTATTCATAGGGGCAGAGAGAGCAGAGTAAGTATAATATAGTCTTATTCATAGGGACAGAGAGAGCAGGGTAAGTATAATATAGTCTTATTCATAGAGGCAGAGAGAGCAGGATAGTATAATATAGTCTTATTCATAGGGACAGAGAGAGCAGAGTAAGTATAATATAGTCTTATTCATAGAGGCAGAGAGAGCAGAGTAAGTATAATATAGTCTTATTCATAGAGGCAGAGAGAGCAGAGTAATTATAATATAGTCTTATTCATAGGGGCAGAGAGAGCAAGGTAAGTATAATATAGTCTTATTCATAGAGGCAGAGAGAGCAGAGTAAGTATAATATAGTCTTATTCATAGAGGCAGAGAGAGCAGGATAGTATAATATAGTCTTATTCATAGGAGCAGAGAGAGCAGTGTAAGTATAATATAGTCTTATTCATAGGGGCAGAGAGAGCAGGGTAAGTATAATATAGTCTTATTCATAGAGGCAGAGAGAGCAGAGTAAGTATAATATAGTCTTATTCATAGGGGCAGAGAGAGCAGAGTAAGTATAATATAGTCTTATTCATAGGGGCAGAGGGAGCAGAGTAAGTATAATATAGTCTTATTCATAGAGGCAGAGAGAGCAGGGTAAGTATAATATAGTCTTATTCATAGGGGCAGAGAGAGCAGGGCAAGTATAATATAGTCTTATTCATAGGGGCAGAGAGAGCGGAGTAAGTATAATATCGTCTTATTCATAGGGGCAGAGAGAGCAGGGTAAGTATAATATAGTCTTATTCATAGAGGCAGAGAGAGCAGAGTAAGTATAATATAGTCTTATTCATAGGGGCAGAGAGAGCAGAGTAAGTATAATATAGTCTTATTCATAGAGGCAGAGAGAGCAGTGTAAGTATAATATAGTCTTATTCATAGGGGCAGAGAGAGCAGAGTAAGTATAATAGTAGTCTTATTCATAGGGGCAGAGAGAGCAGGTAAGTATAATATAGTCTTATTCATAGAGGCAGAGAGGGCAGAGTAAGTATAATATAGTCTTATTCATAGAGGCAGAGAGAGCAGGGTAAGTATAATATAGTCTTATTCATAGAGGCAGAGAGAGCAGAGTAAGTATAATATAGTCTTATTCATAGGGGCAGAGAGAGCAGAGTAAGTATAATATAGTCTTATTCATAGAGGCAGAGAGAGCAGGGCAAGTATAATATAGTCTTATTCATAGGGGCAGAGAGAGCAGGGTAAGTATAATATAGTCTTATTCATAGAGGCAGAGAGAGCAGAGTAAGTATAATATAGTCTTATTCATAGGGGCAGAGAGAGCAGAGTAAGTATAATAGTAGTCTTATTCATAGAGGCAGAGAGAGCAGAGTAAGTATAATATAGTCTTATTCATAGGGGCAGAGAGAGCACAGTAAGTATAATATAGTCTTATTCATAGAGGCAGCGAGAGCAGGGCAAGTATAATATAGTCTTATTCATAGAGGCAGAGAGAGCAGAGTAAGTATAATATAGTCTTATTCATAGGGGCATAGAGAGCAGGGTAAGTATAATATAGTCTTATTCATAGAGGCAGAGAGAGCAGGGTAAGTATAATATAGTCTTATTCATAGGGGCAGAGAGAGCAGAGTAAGTATAATATAGTCTTATTCATAGGGGCAGAGAGAGCAGAGTAAGTATAATATAGTCTTATTCATAGGGGCAGAGAGAGCAGGGTAAGTATAATATAGTCTTATTCATAGAGGCAGAGAGAGCAGAGTAAGTATAATATAGTCTTATTCATAGAGGCAGAGAGAGCAGAGTAAGTATAATATAGTCTTATTCATAGAGGCAGAGAGAGCAGGGTAAGTATAATATAGTCTTATTCATAGAGGCAGAGAGAGCAGAGTAAGTATAATATAGTCTTATTCATAGGGGCAGAGAGAGCAGGGTAAGTATAATATAGTCTTATTCGTAGAGGCAGAGAGAGCAGAGTAAGTATAATATAGTCTTATTCATAGAGGCAGAGGGAGCAGGGTAAGTATAATATAGTCTTATTCATAGAGGCAGCGAGAGCAGAGTAAGTATAATATAGTCTTATTCATAGGGGCAGAGAGAGCAGGGTAAGTATAATATAGTCTTATTCATAGAGGCAGAGAGAGCAGAGTAAGTATAATATAGTCTTATTCATAGGGGCAGAGAGAGCAGGGTAAGTATAATATAGTCTTATTCATAGAGGCAGAGAGAGCAGAGTAAGTATAATATAGTCTTATTCATAGAGGCAGAGAGAGCAGGGTAAGTATAATATAGTCTTATTCATAGAGGCAGAGGGAGCAGGGCAAGTATAATATAGTCTTATTCATAGGGACAGAGAGAGCAGGGTAAGTATAATATAGTCTTATTCATAGAGGCAGAGAGAGCAGAGTAAGTATAATATAGTCTTATTCATAGGGGCAGAGAGAGCAGGGCAAGTATAATATAGTCTTATTCATAGGGGCAGAGAGAGCAGGGCAAGTATAATATAGTCTTATTCATAGGGGCAGAGAGAGCAGGGTAAGTATAATATAGTCTTATTCATAGAGGCAGAGAGAGCAGAGCAAGTATAATATAGTCTTATTCATAGGGGCAGAGAGAGCAGGGTAAGTATAATATAGTCTTATTCATAGGGGCAGAGAGAGCAGGGTAAGTATAATATAGTCTTATTCATAGAGACAGAGAGAGCAGGGCAAGTATAATATAGTCTTATTCATAGGGGCAGAGAGAGCAGGGTAAGTATAATATAGTCTTATTCATAGAGGCAGAGAGAGCAGAGTAAGTATAATATAGTCTTATTCATGGAGGCAGAGAGAGCAGAGTAAGTATAATATAGAGGCAGAGAGAGCAGGGTAAGTATAATATAGTCTTATTCATAGAGGCAGAGAGAGCAGAGTAAGTATAATATAGTCTTATTCATAGGGCAGAGAGAGCAGAGTAAGTATAATATAGTCTTATTCATAGAGGCAGAGAGAGCAGAGTAAGTATAATATAGTCTTATTCATAGAGGCAGAGAGAGCAGAGTAAGTATAATATAGTCTTATTCATAGGGGCAGAGAGAGCAGGGTAAGTATAATATAGTCTTATTCATAGAGGCAGAGAGAGCAGAGTAAGTATAATAGTAGTCTTATTCATAGAGGCAGAGAGAGCAGAGTAAGTATAATATAGTCTTATTCATAGAGGCAGAGAGAGCAGAGTAAGTATAATATAGTCTTATTCATAGGGGCAGAGAGAGCAGAGTAAGTATAATATAGTCTTATTCATATAGGGTAAGTATATTATAGTCTCATTCATAGAGGCAGAGAGAGCAGGGTAAGTATAATATAGTCTTATTCATAGAGGCAGAGAGAGCAGAGTAAGTATAATAGTAGTCTTATTCATAGAGGCAGAGAGAGCAGAGTAAGTATAATAGTAGTCTTATTCATAGAGGCAGAGAGAGCAGGGTAAGTATAATATAGTCTTATTCATAGAGGCAGAGAGAGCAGAGTAAGTATAATATAGTCTTATTCATAGGGGCAGAGAGAGCAGAGTAAGTATAATATAGTCTTATTCATAGGGGCAGAGAGGGTAGGGTAAGTATAATATAGTCTCATTCATAGAGGTAGAGAGAGCAGAGTAAGTATAATATAGTCTTATTCATAGAGGCAGAGAGAGCAGAGTAAGTATAATATAGTCTTATTCATAGAGGCAGAGAGAGCAGAGTAAATATAATATAGTCTTATTCATAGAGGCAGAGAGAGCAGAGTAAGTATAATATAGTCTTATTCATAGAGGCAGAGAGAGCAGGGTAAGTATAATATAGTCGTATTCATAGAGGCAGAGAGAGCAGAGTAAGTATAATATAGTCTTATTCATAGGGGCAGAGAGAGCACCTAAGTATAATATAGTCTTATTCATAGAGGCAGAGAGAGCAGGGTAAGTATAATATAGTCTTATTCATAGAGGCAGAGAGAGCAGAGTAAGTATAATATAGTCTTATTCATAGGGGCAGAGAGAGCAGAGTAAGTATAATATAGTCTTATTCATAGGGGTAGAGAGAGCAGAGTAAGTATAATATAGTCTTATTCATAGAGGCATAGAGAGCAGAGTAAGTATAATATAGTCTTATTCATAGGGGCAGAGAGAGCAGGGCAAGTATAATATAGTCTTATTCATAGAGGCAGAGAGAGCAGAGTAAGTATAATATAGTCTTATTCATAGGGGCAGAGAGAGCAGGGTAAGTATAATATAGTCTTATTCATAGGGGCAGAGAGAGCAGGGTAAGTATAATATAGTCTTATTCATAGGGGCAGAGAGAGCAGGGTAAGTATAATAATTATAGTCTTATTCATAGGGGCAGAGAGAGCAGGGTAAGTATAATATAGTCTTATTCATAGAGGCAGAGAGAGCAGAGTAAGTATAATATAGTCTTATTCATAGAGGCAGAGAGGGTAGAGTAAGTATAATATAGTCTTATTCATAGGGGCAGAGAGAGCAGGCAAGTATAATATAGTCTTATTCATAGAGGCAGAGAGAGCAGAGTAAGTATAATATAGTCTTATTCATAGAGGCAGAGAGAGCAGAGTAAGTATAATATAGTCTTATTCATAGAGGCAGAGAGAGCAGGGTAAGTATAATATAGTCTTATTCATAGAGGCAGAGAGAGCAGAGTAAGTATAATATAGTCTTATTCATAGGGCAGAGAGAGCAGGGCAAGTATAATATAGTCTTATTCATAGAGGCAGAGAGAGCAGAGTAAGTATAATATAGTCTTATTCATAGAGGCAGAGAGAGCAGAGTAAGTATAATATAGTCTTATTCATAGAGGCAGAGAGAGCAGGGTAAGTATAATATTTATTCATAGAGGCAGAGAGAGCAGAGTAAGTATAATATAGTCTTATTCATAGAGGCAGAGAGAGCAGAGTAAGTATAATATAGTCTTATTCATAGGGGCAGAGAGAGCAGAGTAAGTATAATATAGTCTTATTCATAGAGGCAGAGAGAGCAGGGTAAGTATAATATAGTCTTATTCATAGAGGCAGAGAGAGCAGAGTAAGTATAATATAGTCTTATTCATAGAGGCAGAGAGAGCAGGGTAAGTATAATATAGTCTTATTCATAGAGGCAGAGAGAGCAGAGTAAGTATAATATAGTCTTATTCATAGAGGCAGAGAGAGCAGGGTAAGTATAATATAGTCTTATTCATAGAGGCAGAGAGAGCAGAGTAAGTATAATATAGTATTATTCATAGAGGCAGAGAGAGCAGGGTAAGTATAATATAGTCTTATTCATAGGGGCAGAGAGAGCAGGGTAAGTATAATATAGTCTTATTCATAGAGGCAGAGAGAGCAGGGCAAGTATAATATAGTCTTATTCATAGAGGCAGAGAGAGCAGGGTAAGTATAATATAGTCTTATTCATAGAGGCAGAGAGAGCAGAGTAAGTATAATATTTATTCATAGAGGCAGAGAGAGCAGGGTAAGTATAATATAGTCTTATTCATAGGGGCAGAGAGAGCAGAGTAAGTATAATATAGTCTTATTCATAGGGGCAGAGAGAGCAGGGTAAGTATAATATAGTCTTATTCATAGAGGCAGAGAGAGCTGGGTAAGTATAATATAGTCTTATTCATAGGGGCAGAGAGAGCAGAGTAAGTATAATATAGTCTTATTCATAGGGGCAGAGAGAGCAGAGTAAGTATAATATAGTCTTGTTCATAGAGGCAGAGAGAGCAGGGTAAGTATAATATAGTCTTATTCATAGAGGCAGAGAGAGCAGAGTAAGTATAATATAGTCTTATTCATAGGGGCAGAGAGAGCAGAGTAAGTATAATATAGTCTTATTCATAGGGACAGAGAGAGCAGGGTAAGTATAATATAGTCTTATTCATAGAGGCAGAGAGAGCAGGATAGTATAATATAGTCTTATTCATAGGGACAGAGAGAGCAGAGTAAGTATAATATAGTCTTATTCATAGAGGCAGAGAGAGCAGAGTAAGTATAATATAGTCTTATTCATAGAGGCAGAGAGAGCAGAGTAATTATAATATAGTCTTATTCATAGGGGCAGAGAGAGCAAGGTAAGTATAATATAGTCTTATTCATAGAGGCAGAGAGAGCAGAGTAAGTATAATATAGTCTTATTCATAGAGGCAGAGAGAGCAGGATAGTATAATATAGTCTTATTCATAGGAGCAGAGAGAGCAGTGTAAGTATAATATAGTCTTATTCATAGGGGCAGAGAGAGCAGGGTAAGTATAATATAGTCTTATTCATAGAGGCAGAGAGAGCAGAGTAAGTATAATATAGTCTTATTCATAGAGGCAGAGAGAGCAGAGTAAGTATAATATAGTCTTATTCATAGGGGCAGAGGGAGCAGAGTAAGTATAATATAGTCTTATTCATAGAGGCAGAGAGAGCAGGGTAAGTATAATATAGTCTTATTCATAGGGGCAGAGAGAGCAGGGCAAGTATAATATAGTCTTATTCATAGGGGCAGAGAGAGCGGAGTAAGTATAATATCGTCTTATTCATAGGGGCAGAGAGAGCAGGGTAAGTATAATATAGTCTTATTCATAGAGGCAGAGAGAGCAGAGTAAGTATAATATAGTCTTATTCATAGGGGCAGAGAGAGCAGAGTAAGTATAATATAGTCTTATTCATAGAGGCAGAGAGAGCAGTGTAAGTATAATATAGTCTTATTCATAGGGGCAGAGAGAGCAGAGTAAGTATAATAGTAGTCTTATTCATAGGGGCAGAGAGAGCAGGTAAGTATAATATAGTCTTATTCATAGAGGCAGAGAGGGCAGAGTAAGTATAATATAGTCTTATTCATAGAGGCAGAGAGAGCAGGGTAAGTATAATATAGTCTTATTCATAGAGGCAGAGAGAGCAGAGTAAGTATAATATAGTCTTATTCATAGGGGCAGAGAGAGCAGAGTAAGTATAATATAGTCTTATTCATAGAGGCAGAGAGAGCAGGGCAAGTATAATATAGTCTTATTCATAGGGGCAGAGAGAGCAGGGTAAGTATAATATAGTCTTATTCATAGAGGCAGAGAGAGCAGAGTAAGTATAATATAGTCTTATTCATAGGGGCAGAGAGAGCAGAGTAAGTATAATAGTAGTCTTATTCATAGAGGCAGAGAGAGCAGAGTAAGTATAATATAGTCTTATTCATAGGGGCAGAGAGAGCACAGTAAGTATAATATAGTCTTATTCATAGAGGCAGCGAGAGCAGGGCAAGTATAATATAGTCTTATTCATAGAGGCAGAGAGAGCAGAGTAAGTATAATATAGTCTTATTCATAGAGGCAGAGAGAGCAGAGTAAGTATAATATAGTCTTATTCATAGAGGCAGAGAGAGCAGGGTAAGTATAATATAGTCTTATTCATAGAGGCAGAGGGAGCAGGGCAAGTATAATATAGTCTTATTCATAGGGACAGAGAGAGCAGGGTAAGTATAATATAGTCTTATTCATAGAGGCAGAGAGAGCAGAGTAAGTATAATATAGTCTTATTCATAGGGGCAGAGAGAGCAGGGTAAGTATAATATAGTCTTATTCATAGAGGCAGAGAGAGCAGGGCAAGTATAATATAGTCTTATTCATAGGGGCAGAGAGAGCAGGGCAAGTATAATATAGTCTTATTCATAGGGGCAGAGAGAGCAGGGTAAGTATAATATAGTCTTATTCATAGAGGCAGAGAGAGCAGAGCAAGTATAATATAGTCTTATTCATAGGGGCAGAGAGAGCAGGGTAAGTATAATATAGTCTTATTCATAGAGGCAGAGAGAGCAGAGTAAGTATAATATAGTCTTATTCATAGGGGCAGAGAGAGCAGAGTAAGTATAATATAGTCTTATTCATAGGGGCAGAGAGAGCAGAATAAGTATAATATAGTCTTATTCATAGAGGCAGAGAGAGCAGGGCAAGTATAATATAGTCTTATTCATAGGGGCAGAGAGGGCAGGGCAAGTATAATATAGTCTTATTCATAGAGGCAGAGAGAGCAGAGTAAGTATAATATAGTCTTATTCATAGGGGCAGAGCGAGCAGAGCAAGTATAATATAGTCTTATTCATAGAGGCAGAGAGAGCAGAGTAAGTATAATATAGTCTTATTCATAGGGGCAGAGAGAGCAGGGTAAGTATAATATAGTCTTATTCATAGGGGCAGAGAGAGCAGGGTAAGTATAATATAGTCTTATTCATAGGGGCAGAGAGAGCAGGGTAAGTATAATATAGTCTTATTCATAGGGGCAGAGAGAGCAGAGCAAGTATAATATAGTCTTATTCATAGAGGCAGAGAGAGCAGAGTAAGTATAATATAGTCTTATTCATAGGGGCAGAGAGAGCAGGGCAAGTATAATATAGTCTTATTCATAGAGGCAGAGAGAGCAGGGTAAGTATAATATAGTCTTATTCATAGGGGCAGAGAGAGCAGAGTAAGTATAATATAGTCTTATTCATAGTGGCAGAGAGAGCAGGGCAAGTATAATATAGTCTTATTCATAGGGGCAGAGAGAGCAAGGTAAGTATAATATAGTCTTATTCATAGAGGCAGAGAGAGCAGAGTAAGTATAATATAGTCTTATTCATAGGGGCAGAGAGAGCAGCGTAAGTATAATATAGTCTTATTCATAGGGGCAGAGAGAGCAGGGTAAGTATAATATAGTCTTATTCATAGGGGCAGAGAGAGCAGAGTAAGTATAATATAGTCTTATTCATAGGGGCAGAGAGAGCAGGGCAAGTATAATATAGTCTTATTCATAGAGGCAGAGAGAGCAGAGTAAGTATAATATAGTCTTATTCATAGGGGCAGAGAGAGCAGGGTAAGTATAATATAGTCTTATTCATAGGGGCAGAGAGAGCAGGGTAAGTATAATATAGTCTTATTCATAGGGGCAGAGAGAGCAGGGTAAGTATAATATAGTCTTATTCATAGGGGCAGAGAGAGCAGAGTAAGTATAATATAGTCTTATTCATAGGGGCAGAGAGAGCAGGGTAAGTATAATATAGTCTTATTCATAGGGGCAGAGAGAGCAGAGTAAGTATAATATAGTCTTATTCATAGGGGCAGAGAGAGCAGAGTAAGTATAATATAGTCTTATTCAGAAGGGCAGAGAGAGCAGGGTAAGTATAATATAGTCTTATTCATAGGGGCAGAGAGAGCAGAGTAAGTATAATATAGTCTTATTCATAGGGGCAGAGAGAGCAGAGTAAGTATAATATAGTCTTATTCATAGGGGCAGAGAGAGCAGGGTAAGTATAATATAGTCTTATTCATAGAGGCAGAGAGAGCAGAGTAAGTATAATATAGTCTTATTCATAGAGGCAGAGAGAGCAGGGTAAGTATAATATAGTCTTAATCATAGAGGCAGAGGGAGCAGGGCAAGTATAATATAGTCTTATTCATAGGGACAGAGAGAGCAGGGTAAGTATAATATAGTCTTATTCATAGAGGCAGAGAGAGCAGAGTAAGTATAATATAGTCTTATTCATAGGGGCAGAGAGAGCAGAGTAAGTATAATATAGTCTTATTCATAGAGGCAGAGAGAGCAGAGTAAGTATAATATAGTCTTATTCATAGAGGCAGAGAGAGCAGAGTAAGTATAATATAGTCTTATTCATAGGGGCAGAGAGAGCAGGGTAAGTATAATATAGTCTTATTCATAGAGGCAGAGAGAGCAGGGCAAGTATAATATAGTCTTATTCATAGGGGCAGAGAGAGCAGGGCAAGTATAATATAGTCTTATTCATAGGGGCAGAGAGAGCAGGGTAAGTATAATATAGTCTTATTCATAGAGGCAGAGAGAGCAGAGCAAGTATAATATAGTCTTATTCATAGGGGCAGAGAGAGCAGGGTAAGTATAATATAGTCTTATTCATAGAGGCAGAGAGAGCAGAGTAAGTATAATATAGTCTTATTCATAGGGGCAGAGAGAGCAGAGTAAGTATAATATAGTCTTATTCATAGGGGCAGAGAGAGCAGAATAAGTATAATATAGTCTTATTCATAGAGGCAGAGAGAGCAGGGCAAGTATAATATAGTCTTATTCATAGGGGCAGAGAGGGCAGGGCAAGTATAATATAGTCTTATTCATAGAGGCAGAGAGAGCAGAGTAAGTATAATATAGTCTTATTCATAGGGGCAGAGCGAGCAGAGCAAGTATAATATAGTCTTATTCATAGAGGCAGAGAGAGCAGAGTAAGTATAATATAGTCTTATTCATAGGGGCAGAGAGAGCAGGGTAAGTATAATATAGTCTTATTCATAGGGGCAGAGAGAGCAGGGTAAGTATAATATAGTCTTATTCATAGGGGCAGAGAGAGCAGGGTAAGTATAATATAGTCTTATTCATAGAGGCAGAGAGAGCAGAGTAAGTATAATATAGTCTTATTCATAGAGGCAGAGAGAGCAGGGTAAGTATAATATAGTCTTATTCATAGAGGTAGAGAGAGCAGAGTAAGTATAATATAGTCTTATTCATAGGGGCAGAGAGAGCAGGGTAAGTATAATATAGTCTTATTCATAGAGGCAGAGAGAGCAGGGCAAGTATAATATAGTCTTATTCATAGAGGCAGAGAGAGCAGAGTAAGTATAATATAGTCTTATTCATAGGGGCAGAGAGAGCAGGGTAAGTATAATATAGTCTTATTCATAGGGGCAGAGAGAGCAGGGCAAGTATAATATAGTCTTATTCATAGGGGCAGAGAGAGCAGGGTAAGTATAATATAGTCTTATTCATAGAGACAGAGAGAGCAGAGTAAGTATAATATAGTCTTATTCATAGGGGCAGAGAGAGCAGGGTAAGTATAATATAGTCTTATTCATAGAGGCAGAGAGAGCAGGGTAAGTATAATATAGTCTTATTCATAGAGACAGAGAGAGCAGGGCAAGTATAATATAGTCTTATTCATAGAGGCAGAGAGAGCAGAGTAAGTATAATATAGTCTTATTCATAGAGGCAGAGAGAGCAGGGCAAGTATAATATAGTCTTATTCATAGAGGCAGAGAGAGCAGGGTAAGTATAATATAGTCTTATTCATAGGGGCAGAGAGAGCAGGGTAAGTATAATATAGTCTTATTCATATGGGCAGAGAGAGCAGAGTAAGTATAATATAGTCTTATTCATAGAGGCAGAGAGAGCAGAGTAAGTATAATATAGTCTTATTCATAGGGGCAGAGAGAGCAGAGTAAGTATAATATAGTCTTATTCATAGGGGCAGAGAGAGCAGGGCAAGTATAATATAGTCTTATTCATAGAGGCAGAGAGAGCAGAGTAAGTATAATATAGTCTTATTCATAGGGGCAGAGAGAGCAGGGTAAGTATAATATAGTCTTATTCATAGAGGCAGAGAGAGCAGAGTAAGTATAATATAGTCTTATTCATAGAGGCAGAGGGAGCAGGGTAAGTATAATATAGTCTTATTCATAGAGGCAGCGAGAGCAGAGTAAGTATAATATAGTCTTATTCATAGGGGCAGAGAGAGCAGGGTAAGTATAATATAGTCTTATTCATAGAGGCAGAGAGAGCAGAGTAAGTATAATATAGTCTTATTCATAGGGGCAGAGAGAGCAGGGTAAGTATAATATAGTCTTATTCATAGAGGCAGAGAGAGCAGAGTAAGTATAATATAGTCTTATTCATAGAGGCAGAGAGAGCAGGGTAAGTATAATATAGTCTTATTCATAGAGGCAGAGGGAGCAGGGCAAGTATAATATAGTCTTATTCATAGGGACAGAGAGAGCAGGGTAAGTATAATATAGTCTTATTCATAGAGGCAGAGAGAGCAGAGTAAGTATAATATAGTCTTATTCATAGGGGCAGAGAGAGCAGGGCAAGTATAATATAGTCTTATTCATAGGGGCAGAGAGAGCAGGGCAAGTATAATATAGTCTTATTCATAGGGGCAGAGAGAGCAGGGTAAGTATAATATAGTCTTATTCATAGAGGCAGAGAGAGCAGAGCAAGTATAATATAGTCTTATTCATAGGGGCAGAGAGAGCAGGGTAAGTATAATATAGTCTTATTCATAGAGGCAGAGAGAGCAGAGTAAGTATAATATAGTCTTATTCATAGGGGCAGAGAGAGCAGAGTAAGTATAATATAGTCTTATTCATAGGGGCAGAGAGAGCAGAATAAGTATAATATAGTCTTATTCATAGAGGCAGAGAGAGCAGGGCAAGTATAATATAGTCTTATTCATAGGGGCAGAGAGGGCAGGGCAAGTATAATATAGTCTTATTCATAGAGGCAGAGAGAGCAGAGTAAGTATAATATAGTCTTATTCATAGGGGCAGAGCGAGCAGAGCAAGTATAATATAGTCTTATTCATAGAGGCAGAGAGAGCAGAGTAAGTATAATATAGTCTTATTCATAGGGGCAGAGAGAGCAGGGTAAGTATAATATAGTCTTATTCATAGGGGCAGAGAGAGCAGGGTAAGTATAATATAGTCTTATTCATAGGGGCAGAGAGAGCAGGGTAAGTATAATATAGTCTTATTCATAGGGGCAGAGAGAGCAGAGCAAGTATAATATAGTCTTATTCATAGAGGCAGAGAGAGCAGAGTAAGTATAATATAGTCTTATTCATAGGGGCAGAGAGAGCAGGGCAAGTATAATATAGTCTTATTCATAGAGGCAGAGAGAGCAGGGTAAGTATAATATAGTCTTATTCATAGGGGCAGAGAGAGCAGAGTAAGTATAATATAGTCTTATTCATAGTGGCAGAGAGAGCAGGGCAAGTATAATATAGTCTTATTCATAGGGGCAGAGAGAGCAAGGTAAGTATAATATAGTCTTATTCATAGAGGCAGAGAGAGCAGAGTAAGTATAATATAGTCTTATTCATAGGGGCAGAGAGAGCAGCGTAAGTATAATATAGTCTTATTCATAGGGGCAGAGAGAGCAGGGTAAGTATAATATAGTCTTATTCATAGGGGCAGAGAGAGCAGAGTAAGTATAATATAGTCTTATTCATAGGGGCAGAGAGAGCAGGGCAAGTATAATATAGTCTTATTCATAGAGGCAGAGAGAGCAGAGTAAGTATAATATAGTCTTATTCATAGGGGCAGAGAGAGCAGGGTAAGTATAATATAGTCTTATTCATAGGGGCAGAGAGAGCAGGGTAAGTATAATATAGTCTTATTCATAGGGGCAGAGAGAGCAGGGTAAGTATAATATAGTCTTATTCATAGGGGCAGAGAGAGCAGAGTAAGTATAATATAGTCTTATTCATAGGGGCAGAGAGAGCAGGGTAAGTATAATATAGTCTTATTCATAGAGGCAGAGAGAGCAGAGTAAGTATAATATAGTCTTATTCATAGAGGCAGAGAGAGCAGGGTAAGTATAATATAGTCTTATTCATAGAGGCAGAGGGAGCAGGGCAAGTATAATATAGTCTTATTCATAGGGACAGAGAGAGCAGGGTAAGTATAATATAGTCTTATTCATAGAGGCAGAGAGAGCAGAGTAAGTATAATATAGTCTTATTCATAGGGGCAGAGAGAGCAGGGCAAGTATAATATAGTCTTATTCATAGGGGCAGAGAGAGCAGGGCAAGTATAATATAGTCTTATTCATAGGGGCAGAGAGAGCAGGGTAAGTATAATATAGTCTTATTCATAGAGGCAGAGAGAGCAGAGCAAGTATAATATAGTCTTATTCATAGGGGCAGAGAGAGCAGGGTAAGTATAATATAGTCTTATTCATAGAGGCAGAGAGAGCAGAGTAAGTATAATATAGTCTTATTCATAGGGGCAGAGAGAGCAGAGTAAGTATAATATAGTCTTATTCATAGGGGCAGAGAGAGCAGAATAAGTATAATATAGTCTTATTCATAGAGGCAGAGAGAGCAGGGCAAGTATAATATAGTCTTATTCATAGGGGCAGAGAGGGCAGGGCAAGTATAATATAGTCTTATTCATAGAGGCAGAGAGAGCAGAGTAAGTATAATATAGTCTTATTCATAGGGGCAGAGCGAGCAGAGCAAGTATAATATAGTCTTATTCATAGAGGCAGAGAGAGCAGAGTAAGTATAATATAGTCTTATTCATAGGGGCAGAGAGAGCAGGGTAAGTATAATATAGTCTTATTCATAGGGGCAGAGAGAGCAGGCTAAGTATAATATAGTCTTATTCATAGGGGCAGAGAGAGCAGGGTAAGTATAATATAGTCTTATTCATAGAGGCAGAGAGAGCAGAGTAAGTATAATATAGTCTTATTCATAGAGGCAGAGAGAGCAGGGTAAGTATAATATAGTCTTATTCATAGAGGTAGAGAGAGCAGAGTAAGTATAATATAGTCTTATTCATAGGGGCAGAGAGAGCAGGGTAAGTATAATATAGTCTTATTCATAGAGGCAGAGAGAGCAGGGCAAGTATAATATAGTCTTATTCATAGAGGCAGAGAGAGCAGAGTAAGTATAATATAGTCTTATTCATAGGGGCAGAGAGAGCAGGGTAAGTATAATATAGTCTTATTCATAGGGGCAGAGAGAGCAGGGCAAGTATAATATAGTCTTATTCATAGGGGCAGAGAGAGCAGGGTAAGTATAATATAGTCTTATTCATAGAGACAGAGAGAGCAGAGTAAGTATAATATAGTCTTATTCATAGGGGCAGAGAGAGCAGGGTAAGTATAATATAGTCTTATTCATAGAGGCAGAGAGAGCAGGGTAAGTATAATATAGTCTTATTCATAGAGACAGAGAGAGCAGGGCAAGTATAATATAGTCTTATTCATATGGGCAGAGAGAGCAGAGTAAGTATAATATAGTCTTATTCATAGAGGCAGAGAGAGCAGAGTAAGTATAATATAGTCTTATTCATAGGGGCAGAGAGAGCAGAGTAAGTATAATATAGTCTTATTCATAGGGGCAGAGAGAGCAGGGCAAGTATAATATAGTCTTATTCATAGAGGCAGAGAGAGCAGAGTAAGTATAATATAGTCTTATTCATAGGGGCAGAGAGAGCAGGGTAAGTATAATATAGTCTTATTCATAGAGGCAGAGAGAGCAGAGTAAGTATAATATAGTCTTATTCATAGAGGCAGAGGGAGCAGGGTAAGTATAATATAGTCTTATTCATAGAGGCAGCGAGAGCAGAGTAAGTATAATATAGTCTTATTCATAGGGGCAGAGAGAGCAGGGTAAGTATAATATAGTCTTATTCATAGAGGCAGAGAGAGCAGAGTAAGTATAATATAGTCTTATTCATAGGGGCAGAGAGAGCAGGGTAAGTATAATATAGTCTTATTCATAGAGGCAGAGAGAGCAGAGTAAGTATAATATAGTCTTATTCATAGAGGCAGAGAGAGCAGGGTAAGTATAATATAGTCTTATTCATAGAGGCAGAGGGAGCAGGGCAAGTATAATATGTGATACGATCTGAGAAAAGGGCCCACTTCGGTCCCCAAAAAATATCTGCGTTATTGTCATGATGTTAAAGTTCAAGGATAGCTAAGTAGAATGGTACTGGAATTGTGCCTTGATCTAATGCCATTCCAAAGTTATACACAGTTTTGCTTCCATTCTTCACTACACTGTCAAACGAGAAAACGCGTCTAGAAATTTCCCTTGTGTTGTTATACGCGAAACTCCGCTTCACGTATTGATGACGTCACGTTTTTAATCATGACGACCCGTACCAGAAGTAGTTTTTGCCAAGGGGGGCGATCTAGGCAACGCTAGGCCATGGCGCTACCCTGTTAAATAGCTGGGACAAAGGGAGAAGAACTTCTTGGCATCTTGTGAAAGGTATGGTGTAGTCTTAGTTTGTTATTAGTTATTAGCTACACCCTGGCTAGCTACAAGTTAACTGTTTAGAATTTTGTTTATTGTTTTGAGGGCTACATCTTCAAGTTATAGGCTTAGCTATCTCTAGTTTTATCGTCATCTCTATAGGGTCCATAGGGTCCAACTGAGTTTTTGCACCTTTACTACTTTGTTTAAACTAAATTACACCCTAGCTACACAAGTCAGATTTTTGGTTTGTTTTGAGAGCTAGTATCTTCAAGTTATAGGGGTCCAAGTGAGTTTTTGCACCTTCACTACTTTATTTTACCTTTGGTTTTGGATTAGTAGCTAAGCTAAAAGTGTAGTTTGATTGAGTGACTAGTGTTGCAACAGTAAATAATCCTGGTTATCTTTGATAATGGTTATAGCAAGGACATAAAAATAAAATTAGCAAGGATAAAATTAGCAAGGAGAAGGTAGTGAGTAGCTAAGTGAAAGAATGCTGACATCATGGTTCTGGGCATGACCTGCTATTGTATCCTACTTTCTTGCAGGTCGTGCATGTGCGGACCCTTTTTGTCGGTGGTGCCGAGTTCTCCACTTCCTCGTTAACCACTGGTGAGCAGCTCGACTGGATGGCTTTAGAAAAGATGATGGTTTGGGGCATGTTATGTCTTTGTCCTTCTCGGGACAGAACTGTCGGATGCTGTCAAATAAGTACCACTCGTTCTGGAGACAAACCTTTGGTGGGAGTGATGATGATGTGTGGCATATCTGTGACTGTTGGTGTCCAGCAATGTTTGGCAAGCACAAACCGGTGTTGTACAGTGTCTGAACGCTCCTTTGCTGTCACTGTGCCTGGATCGGATGAACTGAATATGAATTGGTGGAAACGCTTTATTCCTGAGAACTTCTTCAAATGCGAAGCAAAGAAGTCTGTCCAATTGAAGCAAGGAATGATGGTGATCAATTCACATCACTTCTGCTTGAACTCCTATTTGACATCAAACACACACACAATATCTGATTGAAATGAAATCACCATTTTTTTGTAAGCATGATGTTTTATTTGTATACACATGCATTTAGCTCACTGTCATCTTCTATGTCACTATCATCTGCATGGTCATTAGGTGTACAGAAATACTCTTCCAATACTTCCAAGAGGGGTTGCTGGTCTTCATGGCTGAAGTGCAAAATAGAGTTTACTGCTTCAGAAGAACGAAAACTGAAGGGAAATTCCCGCGTGCCCACAGAAAACTGAAGGGAAATTCCCGCGTGCCCGTAATTTCATTCCGTGCACGCGGTACTTCGCGTGGCTTCTTTATTTTTTAAACTTTTTCTATCTGCTCGCTTGAATGGAAGGAAGCGCTTCTTGGCCTTAAAACTTTGCACAAAGATAGAGCAATGACCCTAGATGCCTCTGAGGTAATTTATTGAGATATCATGAATCATAACCTTGGTAGCTATTTCAGGTCCTAGTGCAAATTCAGTTTTTGGGCGAAGTGGGCCCTTTTCTCAGATCGTATCACATATAGTCTTATTCATAGGGACAGAGAGAGCAGGGTAAGTATAATATAGTCTTATTCATAGAGGCAGAGAGAGCAGAGTAAGTATAATATAGTCTTATTCATAGGGGCAGAGAGAGCAGGGCAAGTATAATATAGTCTTATTCATAGGGGCAGAGAGAGCAGGGCAAGTATAATATAGTCTTATTCATAGGGGCAGAGAGAGCAGGGTAAGTATAATATAGTCTTATTCATAGAGGCAGAGAGAGCAGAGCAAGTATAATATAGTCTTATTCATAGGGGCAGAGAGAGCAGGGTAAGTATAATATAGTCTTATTCATAGAGGCAGAGAGAGCAGAGTAAGTATAATATAGTCTTATTCATAGGGGCAGAGAGAGCAGAGTAAGTATAATATAGTCTTATTCATAGGGGCAGAGAGAGCAGAATAAGTATAATATAGTCTTATTCATAGAGGCAGAGAGAGCAGGGCAAGTATAATATAGTCTTATTCATAGGGGCAGAGAGGGCAGGGCAAGTATAATATAGTCTTATTCATAGAGGCAGAGAGAGCAGAGTAAGTATAATATAGTCTTATTCATAGGGGCAGAGCGAGCAGAGCAAGTATAATATAGTCTTATTCATAGAGGCAGAGAGAGCAGAGTAAGTATAATATAGTCTTATTCATAGGGGCAGAGAGAGCAGGGTAAGTATAATATAGTCTTATTCATAGGGGCAGAGAGAGCAGGGTAAGTATAATATAGTCTTATTCATAGGGGCAGAGAGAGCAGGGTAAGTATAATATAGTCTTATTCATAGGGGCAGAGAGAGCAGAGCAAGTATAATATAGTCTTATTCATAGAGGCAGAGAGAGCAGAGTAAGTATAATATAGTCTTATTCATAGGGGCAGAGAGAGCAGGGCAAGTATAATATAGTCTTATTCATAGAGGCAGAGAGAGCAGGGTAAGTATAATATAGTCTTATTCATAGGGGCAGAGAGAGCAGAGTAAGTATAATATAGTCTTATTCATAGTGGCAGAGAGAGCAGGGCAAGTATAATATAGTCTTATTCATAGGGGCAGAGAGAGCAAGGTAAGTATAATATAGTCTTATTCATAGAGGCAGAGAGAGCAGAGTAAGTATAATATAGTCTTATTCATAGGGGCAGAGAGAGCAGCGTAAGTATAATATAGTCTTATTCATAGGGGCAGAGAGAGCAGGGTAAGTATAATATAGTCTTATTCATAGGGGCAGAGAGAGCAGAGTAAGTATAATATAGTCTTATTCATAGGGGCAGAGAGAGCAGGGCAAGTATAATATAGTCTTATTCATAGAGGCAGAGAGAGCAGAGTAAGTATAATATAGTCTTATTCATAGGGGCAGAGAGAGCAGGGTAAGTATAATATAGTCTTATTCATAGGGGCAGAGAGAGCAGGGTAAGTATAATATAGTCTTATTCATAGGGGCAGAGAGAGCAGGGTAAGTATAATATAGTCTTATTCATAGGGGCAGAGAGAGCAGAGTAAGTATAATATAGTCTTATTCATAGGGGCAGAGAGAGCAGGGTAAGTATAATATAGTCTTATTCATAGGGGCAGAGAGAGCAGAGTAAGTATAATATAGTCTTATTCATAGGGGCAGAGAGAGCAGAGTAAGTATAATATAGTCTTATTCAGAAGGGCAGAGAGAGCAGGGTAAGTATAATATAGTCTTATTCATAGGGGCAGAGAGAGCAGAGTAAGTATAATATAGTCTTATTCATAGGGGCAGAGAGAGCAGAGTAAGTATAATATAGTCTTATTCATAGGGGCAGAGAGAGCAGGGTAAGTATAATATAGTCTTATTCATAGGGGCAGAGAGAGCAGGGTAAGTATAATATAGTCTTATTCATAGAGGCAGAGAGAGCAGGGTAAGTATAATATAGTCTTATTCATAGAGGCAGAGAGAGCAGGGTAAGTATAATATAGTCTTATTCATAGGGGCAGAGAGAGCAGGGTAAGTATAATATAGTCTTATTCATAGGGGCAGAGAGGGCAGGGCAAGTATAATATAGTCTTATTCATAGGGGCAGAGAGGGCAGGGCAAGTATAATATAGTCTTATTCATAGAGGCAGAGAGAGCAGGGTAAGTATAATATAGTCTTATTCATAGGGGCAGAGAGAGCAGGGTAAGTATAATATAGTCTTATTCATAGGGGCAGAGAGAGCAGAGTAAGTATAATATAGTCTTATTCATAGGGGCAGAGAGAGCAGGGCAAGTATAATATAGTCTTATTCATAGAGGCAGAGAGAGCAGGGTAAGTATAATATAGTCTTATTCATAGAGGCAGAGAGGGCAGGGTAAGTATAATACAGTCTTATTCATTGGAGCAGAGAGGGCAGGGTAAGTATAATATAGTCTTATTCATAGGGGCAGAGAGAGCAGGGTAAGTATAATATAGTCTTATTCATAGGGGCAGAGAGAGCAGTGTAGGTATAATATAGTCTTATTCATAGAGGCAGAGAGAGCAGGGTCATAGTCTTATTCATAGGGGCAGAGAGAGCAGAGTAAGTATAATATAGTCTTATTCATAGAGGCAGAGAGAGCAGGGTAAGTATAATATAGTCTTATTCATAGAGGCAGAGAGAGCAGAGTAAGTATAATATAGTCTTATTCATAGAGGCAGAGAGAGCAGGGTAAGTATAATATAGTCTTATTCATAGGGGCAGAGAGAGCAGGGTAAGTATAATATAGTCTTATTCATAGAGGCAGAGAGAGCAGAGTAAGTATAATATAGTCTTATTCATAGTGGCAGAGAGAGCAGGGTAAGTATAATAAGTCTTATTCATAGAGGCAGAGAGAGCAGAGTAAGTATAATATAGTCTTATTCATAGGGGCAGAGAGAGCAGGGCAAGTATAATATAGTCTTATTCATAGGGGCAGAGAGAGCAGGGTAAGTATAATATAGTCTTATTCATAGAGGCAGAGAGAGCAGAGTAAGTATAATATAGTCTTATTCATAGGGGCAGAGAGAGCAGAGTAAGTATAAAAGAATCTTATTCATAGAGGCAGAGAGGGCAGGGCAAGTATAATATAGTCTTATTCATAGAGGCAGAGAGAGCAGAGTAAGTATAATATAGTCTTATTCATAGGGGCAGAGAGAGCAGAGTAAGTATAAAAGAATCTTATTCATAGAGGCAGAGAGAGCAGGGTAAGTATAATAAAGTCTTATTCATAGGGGCAGAGAGGGCAGGGTAAGTATAATATAGTCTTATTCATAGGAGCAGAGAGGGCAGGGTAAGTATAATATAGTCTTATTCATAGGGGCAGAGAGAGCAGAGTAAGTATAATATAGTCTTATTCATAGAGGCAGAGAGAGCAGAGTAAGTATAATATAGTCTTATTCATAGAGGCAGAGAGAGCAGAGTAAGTATAATATAGTCTTATTCATAGAGGCAGAGAGAGCAGGGTAAGTATAATATAGTCTTATTCATAGAGGCAGAGAGAGCAGGGCAAGTATAATATAGTCTTATTCATAGAGGCAGAGAGAGCAGAGTAAGTATAATATAGTCTTATTCATAGAGGCAGAGAGAGCAGAGTAAGTATAATATAGTCTTATTCATAGGGGCAGAGAGAGCAGGGTAAGTATAATATAGTCTTATTCATAGGGGCAGAGAGAGCAGAGTAGGTATAATATAGTCTTATTCATAGGGGCAGAGAGAGCAGGGCAAGTATAATATAGTCTTATTCATAGAGGCAGAGAGAGCAGGGTAAGTATAATATAGTCTTATTCATAGGGGCAGAGAGAGCAGAGTAAGTATTATATAGTCTTATTCATAGGGGCAGAGAGAGCAGAGTAAGTATAATATAGTCTTATTCATAGAGGCAGAGAGAGCAGGGTAAGTATAATATAGTCTTATTCATAGGGGCAGAGAGGGCAGAGTAAGTATAATATAGTCTTATTCATAGGGGCAGAGAGAGCAGGGCAAGTATAGTATAGTCTTATTCATAGGGGCAGAGAGAGCAGAGTAAGTATTATATAGTCTTATTCATAGGGGCAGAGAGAGCAGAGTAAGTATAATATAGTCTTATTCATAGAGGCAGAGAGAGCAGGGTAAGTATAATATAGTCTTATTCATAGGGGCAGAGCGAGCAGGGCAAGTATAATATAGTCTTATTCATAGAGGCAGAGAGAGCAGAGTAAGTATAATATAGTCTTATTCATAGAGGCAGAGAGAGCAGAGTAAGTATAATATAGTCTTATTCATAGGGGCATAGAGAGCAGAGTAAGTATAATATCGTCTTATTCATAGGGGCAGAGATAGCAGGGTAAGTATAATATAGTCTTATTCATAGAGGCAGAGAGAGCAGAGTAAGTATAATATAGTCTTATTCATAGGGGCAGAGAGAGCAGGGCAAGTATAATATAGTCTTATTCATAGGGGCAGAGAGAGCAGGGTAAGTATAATATAGTCTTATTCATAGAGGCAGAGAGAGCAGAGTAAGTATAATATAGTCTTATTCATAGGGGCAGAGAGAGCAGAGTAAGTATAATATAGTCTTATTCATAGGGGCAGAGAGAGCAGGGCAAGTATAATATAGTCTTATTCATAGGGGCAGAGAGAGCAGGGTAAGTATAATATAGTCTTATTCATAGAGGCAGAGAGAGCAGAGTAAGTATAATATAGTCTTATTCATAGAGGCAGAGAGAGCAGAGTAAGTATAATATAGTCTTATTCATAGAGGCAGAGAGAGCAGAGTAAGTATAATATAGTCTTATTCATAGAGGCAGAGAGAGCAGAGTAAGTATAATATAGTCTTATTCATAGAGGCAGAGAGAGCAGAGTAAGTATAATATAGTCTTATTCATAGGGGCAGAGAGAGCAGAGTAAGTATAATATAGTCTTATTCATAGAGGCAGAGAGAGCAGGGTAAGTATAATATAGTCTTATTCATAGGGGCAGAGAGAGCAGGGCAAATATAATATAATCTTATTCATAGAGGCAGAGAGAGCAGAGTAAGTTTATTCATAGGGTCAGAGAGAGCAGGGTAAGTATAATATAGTCTTATTCATAGAGGCAGAGAGAGCAGGGCAAGTATAATATAGTCTTATTCATAGAGGCAGAGATAGCAGAGTAAGTATAATATAGTCTTATTCATAGAGGCAGAGAGAGCAGAGTAAGTATAATATAGTCTTATTCATAGGGGCAGAGAGAGCAGGGTAAGTATAATATAGTCTTATTCATAGAGGCACAGAGAGCAGGGTAAGTATAATATAGTCTTATTCATAGAGGCAGAGAGAGCAGGGCAAGTATAATATAGTCTTATTCATATGGGCAGAGAGAGCAGAGTAAGTATAATATAGTCTTATTCATAGAGGCAGAGAGAGCAGAGTAAGTATAATATAGTCTTATTCATAGAGGCACAGAGAGCAGGGTAAGTATAATATAGTCTTATTCATAGAGGCAGAGAGAGCAGGGCAAGTATAATATAGTCTTATTCATATGGGCAGAGAGAGCAGAGTAAGTATAATACATAGAGGCAGAGAGAGCAGAGTAAGTATAATATAGTCTTATTCATAGAGGCAGAGAGAGAAGGGTAAGTATAATATAGTCTTATTCATAGAGGCAGAGAGAGCAGGGCAAGTATAATATAGTCTTATTCATATGGGCAGAGAGAGCAGAGTAAGTATAATATAGTCTTATTCATAGAGTCAGAGAGAGCAGAGTAAGTATAATATAGTCTTATTCATAGAGGCAGAGAGAGCAGGGTAAGTATAATATAGTCTTATTCATAGAGGCAGAGAGAGAGCAGAGTAAGTATAATATAGTCTTATTCATAGAGGCAGAGAGAGCAGGGTAAGTATAATATAGTCTTATTCATAGAGGCAGAGAGAGCAGAGTAAGTATAATATAGTCTTATTCATAGGGGCAGAGAGAGCAGGTCAAGTATAATATAGTCTTATTCATAGAGGCAGAGAGAGCAGAGTAAGTATAATATAGTCTTATTCATAGAGGCAGAGAGGGCAGAGTAAGTATAATATAGTCTTATTCATGGGGGCAGAGAGAGCAGGGTAAGTATAATATAGTCTTATTCATAGAGGCAGAGAGAGCAGGGCAAGTATAATATAGTCTTATTCATAGAGGCAGAGAGAGCAGAGTAAGTATAATATAGTCTTATTCATAGGGGCAGAGAGAGCAGGGTAAGTATAATATAGTCTTATTCATAGAGGCAGAGAGAGCTGAGTAAGTATAATATAGTCTTATTCATAGAGGCAGAGAGAGCAGGGTAGTATAATATAGTCTTATTCATAGGGGCAGAGAGAGCAGGGTAAGTATAATATAGTCTTATTCATAGAGGCAGAGAGAGCAGAGTAAGTATAATATAGTCTTATTCATAGAGGCAGAGGGAGCAGAGTAAGTATAATATAGTCTTATTCATAGAGGCAAAGAGAGCAGGGTAAGTATAATATAGTCTTATTAATAGGGGCAGAGAGAGCAGAGTAAGTATAATATAGTCTTATTCATAGAGGCAGAGAGAGCAGGGTAAGTATAATATAGTCTTATTCATAGGGGCAGAGAGAGCAGGGTAAGTATAATATAGTCTTATTCATAGAGGCAGAGAGAGCAGGGTAAGTATAATATAGTCTTATTCATAGGGGCAGAGAGAGCAGAGTAAGTATAATATAGTCTTATTCATAGAGGCAGAGAGAGCAGAGTAAGTATAATATAGTCTTATTCATAGAGGCAGAGAGAGCAGGCTAAGTATAATATAGTCTTATTCATAGAGGCAGAGAGAGCAGAGTAAGTATTCTTATTCATAGGGGCAGAGAGAGCAGAGTAAGTATAATATAGTCTTATTCATAGAGGCAGAGAGAGCAGGGCAAGTATAATATAGTCTTATTCATAGAGGCAGAGAGAGCAGAGTAAGTATAATATAGTCTTATTCATAGAGGCAGAGAGAGCAGAGTAAGTATAATATAGTCTTATTCATAGAGGCAGAGAGAGCAGGGTAAGTATAATATAGTCTTATTCATAGAGGCAGAGAGAGCAGGGTAAGTATAATATAGTCTTATTCATAGGGGCAGAGAGAGCAGGGCAAGTATAATATAGTCTTATTCATAGGGGCAGAGAGAGCAGGGCAAGTATAATATAGTCTTATTCATAGAGGCAGAGAGAGCAGGGTAGTATAATATAGTCTTATTCATAGAGGCAGAGAGAGCAGGGCAAGTATAATATAGTCTTATTCATAGAGGCAGAGAGAGCAGAGTAAGTATAATATAGTCTTATTCATAGAGGCAGAGAGAGCAGGGTAAGTATAATATAGTCTTATTCATAGGGGTAGAGAGAGCAGGGTAAGTATAATATAGTCTTATTCATAGAGGCAGAGAGAGCAGGGCAAGTATAATATAGTCTTATTCATAGAGGCAGAGAGAGCAGGGCAAGTATAATATAGTCTTATTCATAGAGGCAGAGAGAGCAGGGTAAGTATAATATAGTCTTATTCATAGAGGCAGAGAGAGCAGAGTAAGTATAATATAGTCTTATTCATAGAGGCAGAGAGAGCAGGGCAAGTATAATATAGTCTTATTCATAGAGGCAGAGAGAGCAGGGTAAGTATAATATAGTGTTATTCATAGAGGCAGAGAGAGCAGGGCAAGTATAATATAGTCTTATTCATAGAGGCAGAGAGAGCAGAGTAAGTATAATATAGTCTTATTCATAGAGGCAAAGAGAGCAGGGTAAGTATAATATAGTCTTATTCATAGGGGCAGAGAGAGCAGGGCAAGTATAATATAGTCTTATTCATAGAGGCAGAGAGAGCAGGGTAAGTATAATATAGTCTTATTCATAGAGGCAGAGAGAGCAGAGTAAGTATAATATAGTCTTATTCATAGAGGCAGAGAGAGCAGGGCAAGTATAATATAGTCTTATTCATAGAGGCAGAGGGAGCAGGGTAAGTATAATATAGTGTTATTCATAGAGGCAGAGAGAGCAGGGCAAGTATAATATAGTCTTATTCATAGAGGCAGAGAGAGCAGAGTAAGTATAATATAGTCTTATTCATAGGGGCAGAGAGAGCAGAGTAAGTATAATATAGTCTTATTCATAGAGGCAGAGAGAGCAGGGCAAGTATAATATAGTCTTATTCATAGGGGCAGAGAGAGCAGAGTAAGTATAATATAGTCTTATTCATAGAGGCAGAGAGAGCAGGGTAAGTATAATATAGTGTTATTCATAGAGGCAGAGAGAGCAGGGCAAGTATAATATAGTCTTATTCATAGAGGCAGAGAGAGCAGAGTAAGTATAATATAGTCTTATTCATAGGGGCAGAGAGAGCAGAGTAAGTATAATATAGTCTTATTCATAGAGGCAGAGAGAGCAGAGTAAGTATAATATAGTCTTATTCATAGAGGCAGAGAGAGCAGGGCAAGTATAATATAGTCTTATTCATAGAGGCAGAGAGAGCAGAGTAAGTATAATATAGTCTTATTCATAGAGGCAGAGAGAGCAGGTAAATATAATATAGTCTTATTAATAGAGGCAGAGAGAGCAGTGTAGTATAATATAGTCTTATTCATAGAGGCAGAGAGAGCAGGGTAAGTATAATATAGTCTTATTCATAGGGGCAGAGAGAGCAGGGTAAGTATAATATAGTCTTATTCATAGAGGCAGAGAGAGCAGAGTAAGTATAATATAGTCTTATTCATAGAGGCAGAGAGAGCAGGGTAAGTATAATATAGTCTTATTCATAGAGGCAGAGAGAGTAGAGTAAGTATAATATAGTCTTATTCATAGGGGCAGAGAGAGCAGGGCAAGTATAATATAGTCTTATTCATAGGGGCAGAGAGAGCAGGGTAAGTATAATATAGTCTTATTCATAGAGGCAGAGAGAGCAGAGTAAGTATAATATAGTCTTATTCATAGAGGCAGAGAGAGCAGGTAAATATAATATAGTCTTATTAATAGAGGCAGAGAGAGCAGTGTAGTATAATATAGTCTTATTCATAGAGGCAGAGAGAGCAGGGTAAGTTCTTATTCATAGGGGCAGAGAGGGCAGGGTAAGTATAATATAGTCTTATTCATAGAGGCAGAGAGAGCAGAGTAAGTATAATATAGTCTTATTCATAGAGGCAGAGAGAGCAGAGTAAGTATAATATAGTCTTATTCATAGAGGCAGAGAGAGCAGGGCAAGTATAATATAGTCTTATTCATAGAGGCAGAGAGAGCAGGGCAAGTATAATATAGTCTTATTCATAGGGGCAGAGAGAGCAGAGTAAGTATAATATAGTCTTATTCATAGGGGCAGAGAGAGCAGGGTAAGTATAATATAGTCTTATTCATAGAGGCAGAGAGAGCAGGGTAAGTATAATATAGTCTTATTCATAGGGGCAGAGAGGGCAGGGTAAGTATAATATAGTCTTATTCATTAGAGGCAGAGAGAGCAGAGTAAGTATAATATAGTCTTATTCATAGAGGCAGAGAGAGCAGAGTAAGTATAATATAGTCTTATTCATAGGGGCAGAGAGAGCAGGGCAAGTATAATATAGTCTTATTCATAGAGGCAGAGAGAGCAGGGCAAGTATAATATAGTCTTATTCATAGAGGCAGAGAGAGCAGGGTAAGTATAATATAGTCTTATTCATAGGGGCAGAGAGAGCAAAGTAAGTATAATATAGTGTTATTCATAGGGACAGAGAGAGCAGGGTAAGTATAATATAGTCTTATTCATAGAGGCAGAGAGAGCAGGGCAAGTATAATATAGTCTTATTCATAGGGGCAGAGAGAGCAGGGTAAGTATAATATAGTCTTATTCATAGAGGCAGAGAGAGCAGAGCAAGTATAATATAGGCTTATTCATAGGGGCAGAGAGAGCAGAGTAAGTATAATATAGTCTTATTCATAGAGGCAGAGAGCAGAGTAAGTATAATATAGTCTTATTCATAGAGGCATAGAGAGCAGGGTAAGTATAATATAGTCTTATTCATAGGGGCAGAGAGAGCAGGGTAAGTATAATATAGTCTTATTCATAGGGGCAGAGAGAGCAGAGTAAGTATAATATAGTCTTATTCATAGGGACAGAGAGAGCAGGTAAGTATAATATAGTCTTATTCATAGAGGTAGAGAGAGCAGAGTAAGTATAATATAGTCTTATTCATAGGGGCAGAGAGAGCAGGGTAAGTATAATATAGTCTTATTCATAGGGGCAGAGAGAGCAGAGTAAGTATAATATAGTATTATTCATAGAGGCAGAGAGAGCAGAGTAAGTATAATATAGTCTTATTCATAGGGGCAGAGAGAGCAGGGTAAGTATAATATAGTCTTATTCATAGGGGCAGAGAGAGCAGGGTAAGTATAATATACTCTTATTCATAGAGGCAGAGAGAGCAGAGTAAGTATAATATAGTCTTATTCATAGAGGCAGAGAGAGCAGAGTAAGTATAATATAGTCTTATTCATAGAGGCAGAGAGAGCAGGGCAAGTATAATATAGTGTTATTCATAGAGGCAGAGAGAGCAGAGTAAGTATAATATAGTCTTATTCATAGTGGCAGAGAGAGAAGAGTAAGTATAATATAGTCTTATTCATAGAGGCAGAGAGAGCAGAGTAAGTATAATATAGTCTTATTCATAGAGGTAGAGAGAGCAGGGTAAGTATAATATAGTCTTATTCATAGGGACAGAGAGAGCAAGGTAAGTATAATATAGTCTTATTCATAGGGGCAGAGAGAGCAGGGTAAGTATAATATAGTCTTATTCATAGGGACAGAGAGAGCAGGGTAAGTATAATATAGTCTTATTCATAGGGGCAGAGAGAGCAGAGTAAGTATAATATAGTCTTATTCATAGAGGCAGATAGAGCAGGGTAAGTATAATATAGTCTTATTCATAGGGGCAGAGAGAGCAGGGTAAGTATAATATAGTCTTATTCATAGAGGCAGAGAGAGCAGAGTAAGTATAATATAGTCTTATTCATAGAGGCAGAGAGAGCAGAGTAAGTATAATATAGTCTTATTCATAGGGGCAGAGAGAGCAGAGTAAGTATAATATAGTCTTATTCATAGAGGCAGAGAGAGCAGGGTAAGTATAATATAGTCTTATTCATAGGGGCAGAGAGAGCAGGGTAAGTATAATATAGTCTTATTCATAGAGGCAGAGAGAGCAGAGTAAGTATAATATAGTCTTATTCATAGGGGCAGAGAGAGCAGAGTAAGTATAATATAGTCTTATTCATAGAGGCAGAGAGAGCAGAGTAAGTATAATATAGTCTTATTCATAGGGGCAGAGAGAGCAGGGTAAGTATAATATAGTCTTATTCATAGAGGCAGAGAGAGCAGGGTAAGTATAATATAGTGTTATTCATAGAGGCAGAGAGAGCAGGGCAAGTATAATATAGTCTTATTCATAGAGGCAGAGAGAGCAGAGTAAGTATAATATAGTCTTATTCATAGAGGCAAAGAGAGCAGGGTAAGTATAATATAGTCTTATTCATAGGGGCAGAGAGAGCAGGGCAAGTATAATATAGTCTTATTCATAGAGGCAGAGAGAGCAGGGTAAGTATAATATAGTCTTATTCATAGAGGCAGAGAGAGCAGAGTAAGTATAATATAGTCTTATTCATAGAGGCAGAGAGAGCAGGGCAAGTATAATATAGTCTTATTCATAGAGGCAGAGAGAGCAGGGTAAGTATAATATAGTGTTATTCATAGAGGCAGAGAGAGCAGGGCAAGTATAATATAGTCTTATTCATAGAGGCAGAGAGAGCAGAGTAAGTATAATATAGTCTTATTCATAGGGGCAGAGAGAGCAGAGTAAGTATAATATAGTCTTATTCATAGAGGCAGAGAGAGCAGGGCAAGTATAATATAGTCTTATTCATAGGGGCAGAGAGAGCAGAGTAAGTATAATATAGTCTTATTCATAGAGGCAGAGAGAGCAGGGTAAGTATAATATAGTGTTATTCATAGAGGCAGAGAGAGCAGGGCAAGTATAATATAGTCTTATTCATAGAGGCAGAGAGAGCAGAGTAAGTATAATATAGTCTTATTCATAGGGGCAGAGAGAGCAGAGTAAGTATAATATAGTCTTATTCATAGAGGCAGAGAGAGCAGAGTAAGTATAATATAGTCTTATTCATAGAGGCAGAGAGAGCAGGGCAAGTATAATATAGTCTTATTCATAGAGGCAGAGAGAGCAGAGTAAGTATAATATAGTCTTATTCATAGAGGCAGAGAGAGCAGGTAAATATAATATAGTCTTATTAATAGAGGCAGAGAGAGCAGTGTAGTATAATATAGTCTTATTCATAGAGGCAGAGAGAGCAGGGTAAGTATAATATAGTCTTATTCATAGGGGCAGAGAGAGCAGGGTAAGTATAATATAGTCTTATTCATAGAGGCAGAGAGAGCAGAGTAAGTATAATATAGTCTTATTCATAGAGGCAGAGAGAGCAGGGTAAGTATAATATAGTCTTATTCATAGAGGCAGAGAGAGCAGAGTAAGTATAATATAGTCTTATTCATAGGGGCAGAGAGAGCAGGGCAAGTATAATATAGTCTTATTCATAGAGGCAGAGAGAGCAGGGCAAGTATAATATAGTCTTATTCATAGGGGCAGAGAGAGCAGGGTAAGTATAATATAGTCTTATTCATAGAGGCAGAGAGAGCAGAGTAAGTATAATATAGTCTTATTCATAGAGGCAGAGAGAGCAGGTAAATATAATATAGTCTTATTAATAGAGGCAGAGAGAGCAGTGTAGTATAATATAGTCTTATTCATAGAGGCAGAGAGAGCAGGGTAAGTTCTTATTCATAGGGGCAGAGAGGGCAGGGTAAGTATAATATAGTCTTATTCATAGAGGCAGAGAGAGCAGAGTAAGTATAATATAGTCTTATTCATAGAGGCAGAGAGAGCAGAGTAAGTATAATATAGTCTTATTCATAGAGGCAGAGAGAGCAGGGCAAGTATAATATAGTCTTATTCATAGAGGCAGAGAGAGCAGGGCAAGTATAATATAGTCTTATTCATAGGGGCAGAGAGAGCAGAGTAAGTATAATATAGTCTTATTCATAGAGGCAGAGAGAGCAGGGTAAGTATAATATAGTCTTATTCATAGAGGCAGAGAGAGCAGGGTAAGTATAATATAGTCTTATTCATAGGGGCAGAGAGGGCAGGGTAAGTATAATATAGTCTTATTCATTAGAGGCAGAGAGAGCAGAGTAAGTATAATATAGTCTTATTCATAGAGGCAGAGAGAGCAGAGTAAGTATAATATAGTCTTATTCATAGGGGCAGAGAGAGCAGGGCAAGTATAATATAGTCTTATTCATAGAGGCAGAGAGAGCAGAGTAAGTATAATATAGTCTTATTCATAGAGGCAGAGAGAGCAGGGTAAGTATAATATAGTCTTATTCATAGGGGCAGAGAGAGCAGAGTAAGTATAATATAGTCTTATTCATAGGGGCATAGAGAGCAGGGTAAGTATAATATAGTCTTATTCATAGGGGCAGAGAGAGCAGGGCAAGTATAATATAGTCTTATTCATAGAGGCAGAGAGAGCAGAGTAAGTATAATATAGTCTTATTCATAGAGGCAGAGAGAGCAGGGTAAGTATAATATAGTCTTATTCATAGGGGCAGAGAGAGCAAAGTAAGTATAATATAGTGTTATTCATAGGGACAGAGAGAGCAGGGTAAGTATAATATAGTCTTATTCATAGAGGCAGAGAGAGCAGGGCAAGTATAATATAGTCTTATTCATAGGGGCAGAGAGAGCAGGGTAAGTATAATATAGTCTTATTCATAGAGGCAGAGAGAGCAGAGCAAGTATAATATAGGCTTATTCATAGGGGCAGAGAGAGCAGAGTAAGTATAATATAGTCTTATTCATAGAGGCAGAGAGCAGAGTAAGTATAATATAGTCTTATTCATAGAGGCATAGAGAGCAGGGTAAGTATAATATAGTCTTATTCATAGGGGCAGAGAGAGCAGGGTAAGTATAATATAGTCTTATTCATAGGGGCAGAGAGAGCAGAGTAAGTATAATATAGTCTTATTCATAGGGACAGAGAGAGCAGGTAAGTATAATATAGTCTTATTCATAGAGGTAGAGAGAGCAGAGTAAGTATAATATAGTCTTATTCATAGGGGCAGAGAGAGCAGGGTAAGTATAATATAGTCTTATTCATAGGGGCAGAGAGAGCAGAGTAAGTATAATATAGTATTATTCATAGAGGCAGAGAGAGCAGAGTAAGTATAATATAGTCTTATTCATAGGGGCAGAGAGAGCAGGGTAAGTATAATATAGTCTTATTCATAGGGGCAGAGAGAGCAGGGTAAGTATAATATACTCTTATTCATAGAGGCAGAGAGAGCAGAGTAAGTATAATATAGTCTTATTCATAGAGGCAGAGAGAGCAGAGTAAGTATAATATAGTCTTATTCATAGAGGCAGAGAGAGCAGGGCAAGTATAATATAGTGTTATTCATAGAGGCAGAGAGAGCAGAGTAAGTATAATATAGTCTTATTCATAGTGGCAGAGAGAGAAGAGTAAGTATAATATAGTCTTATTCATAGAGGCAGAGAGAGCAGAGTAAGTATAATATAGTCTTATTCATAGAGGTAGAGAGAGCAGGGTAAGTATAATATAGTCTTATTCATAGGGACAGAGAGAGCAAGGTAAGTATAATATAGTCTTATTCATAGGGGCAGAGAGAGCAGGGTAAGTATAATATAGTCTTATTCATAGGGACAGAGAGAGCAGGGTAAGTATAATATAGTCTTATTCATAGGGGCAGAGAGAGCAGAGTAAGTATAATATAGTCTTATTCATAGAGGCAGATAGAGCAGGGTAAGTATAATATAGTCTTATTCATAGGGGCAGAGAGAGCAGGGTAAGTATAATATAGTCTTATTCATAGAGGCAGAGAGAGCAGAGTAAGTATAATATAGTCTTATTCATAGAGGCAGAGAGAGCAGAGTAAGTATAATATAGTCTTATTCATAGGGGCAGAGAGAGCAGAGTAAGTATAATATAGTCTTATTCATAGAGGCAGAGAGAGCAGGGTAAGTATAATATAGTCTTATTCATAGGGGCAGAGAGAGCAGAGTAAGTATAATATAGTCTTATTCATAGAGGCAGAGAGAGCAGGGCAAGTATAATATAGTCTTATTCATAGAGGCAGAGAGAGCAGGGTAAGTATAATATAGTGTTATTCATAGAGGCAGAGAGAGCAGGGCAAGTATAATATAGTCTTATTCATAGAGGCAGAGAGAGCAGAGTAAGTATAATATAGTCTTATTCATAGGGGCAGAGAGAGCAGAGTAAGTATAATATAGTCTTATTCATAGAGGCAGAGAGAGCAGGGCAAGTATAATATAGTCTTATTCATAGGGGCAGAGAGAGCAGAGTAAGTATAATATAGTCTTATTCATAGAGGCAGAGAGAGCAGGGTAAGTATAATATAGTGTTATTCATAGAGGCAGAGAGAGCAGGGCAAGTATAATATAGTCTTATTCATAGAGGCAGAGAGAGCAGAGTAAGTATAATATAGTCTTATTCATAGGGGCAGAGAGAGCAGAGTAAGTATAATATAGTCTTATTCATAGAGGCAGAGAGAGCAGAGTAAGTATAATATAGTCTTATTCATAGAGGCAGAGAGAGCAGGGCAAGTATAATATAGTCTTATTCATAGAGGCAGAGAGAGCAGAGTAAGTATAATATAGTCTTATTCATAGAGGCAGAGAGAGCAGGTAAATATAATATAGTCTTATTAATAGAGGCAGAGAGAGCAGTGTAGTATAATATAGTCTTATTCATAGAGGCAGAGAGAGCAGGGTAAGTATAATATAGTCTTATTCATAGGGGCAGAGAGAGCAGGGTAAGTATAATATAGTCTTATTCATAGAGGCAGAGAGAGCAGAGTAAGTATAATATAGTCTTATTCATAGAGGCAGAGAGAGCAGGGTAAGTATAATATAGTCTTATTCATAGAGGCAGAGAGAGCAGAGTAAGTATAATATAGTCTTATTCATAGGGGCAGAGAGAGCAGGGCAAGTATAATATAGTCTTATTCATAGAGGCAGAGAGAGCAGGGCAAGTATAATATAGTCTTATTCATAGGGGCAGAGAGAGCAGGGTAAGTATAATATAGTCTTATTCATAGAGGCAGAGAGAGCAGAGTAAGTATAATATAGTCTTATTCATAGAGGCAGAGAGAGCAGGTAAATATAATATAGTCTTATTAATAGAGGCAGAGAGAGCAGTGTAGTATAATATAGTCTTATTCATAGAGGCAGAGAGAGCAGGGTAAGTTCTTATTCATAGGGGCAGAGAGGGCAGGGTAAGTATAATATAGTCTTATTCATAGAGGCAGAGAGAGCAGAGTAAGTATAATATAGTCTTATTCATAGAGGCAGAGAGAGCAGAGTAAGTATAATATAGTCTTATTCATAGAGGCAGAGAGAGCAGGGCAAGTATAATATAGTCTTATTCATAGAGGCAGAGAGAGCAGGGCAAGTATAATATAGTCTTATTCATAGGGGCAGAGAGAGCAGAGTAAGTATAATATAGTCTTATTCATAGAGGCAGAGAGAGCAGGGTAAGTATAATATAGTCTTATTCATAGAGGCAGAGAGAGCAGGGTAAGTATAATATAGTCTTATTCATAGGGGCAGAGAGGGCAGGGTAAGTATAATATAGTCTTATTCATTAGAGGCAGAGAGAGCAGAGTAAGTATAATATAGTCTTATTCATAGAGGCAGAGAGAGCAGAGTAAGTATAATATAGTCTTATTCATAGGGGCAGAGAGAGCAGGGCAAGTATAATATAGTCTTATTCATAGAGGCAGAGAGAGCAGAGTAAGTATAATATAGTCTTATTCATAGAGGCAGAGAGAGCAGGGTAAGTATAATATAGTCTTATTCATAGGGGCAGAGAGAGCAGAGTAAGTATAATATAGTCTTATTCATAGGGGCATAGAGAGCAGGGTAAGTATAATATAGTCTTATTCATAGGGGCAGAGAGAGCAGGGCAAGTATAATATAGTCTTATTCATAGAGGCAGAGAGAGCAGAGTAAGTATAATATAGTCTTATTCATAGAGGCAGAGAGAGCAGGGTAAGTATAATATAGTCTTATTCATAGGGGCAGAGAGAGCAAAGTAAGTATAATATAGTGTTATTCATAGGGACAGAGAGAGCAGGGTAAGTATAATATAGTCTTATTCATAGAGGCAGAGAGAGCAGGGCAAGTATAATATAGTCTTATTCATAGGGGCAGAGAGAGCAGGGTAAGTATAATATAGTCTTATTCATAGAGGCAGAGAGAGCAGAGCAAGTATAATATAGGCTTATTCATAGGGGCAGAGAGAGCAGAGTAAGTATAATATAGTCTTATTCATAGAGGCAGAGAGCAGAGTAAGTATAATATAGTCTTATTCATAGAGGCATAGAGAGCAGGGTAAGTATAATATAGTCTTATTCATAGGGGCAGAGAGAGCAGGGTAAGTATAATATAGTCTTATTCATAGGGGCAGAGAGAGCAGAGTAAGTATAATATAGTCTTATTCATAGGGACAGAGAGAGCAGGTAAGTATAATATAGTCTTATTCATAGAGGTAGAGAGAGCAGAGTAAGTATAATATAGTCTTATTCATAGGGGCAGAGAGAGCAGGGTAAGTATAATATAGTCTTATTCATAGGGGCAGAGAGAGCAGAGTAAGTATAATATAGTATTATTCATAGAGGCAGAGAGAGCAGAGTAAGTATAATATAGTCTTATTCATAGGGGCAGAGAGAGCAGGGTAAGTATAATATAGTCTTATTCATAGGGGCAGAGAGAGCAGGGTAAGTATAATATACTCTTATTCATAGAGGCAGAGAGAGCAGAGTAAGTATAATATAGTCTTATTCATAGAGGCAGAGAGAGCAGAGTAAGTATAATATAGTCTTATTCATAGAGGCAGAGAGAGCAGGGCAAGTATAATATAGTGTTATTCATAGAGGCAGAGAGAGCAGAGTAAGTATAATATAGTCTTATTCATAGTGGCAGAGAGAGAAGAGTAAGTATAATATAGTCTTATTCATAGAGGCAGAGAGAGCAGAGTAAGTATAATATAGTCTTATTCATAGAGGTAGAGAGAGCAGGGTAAGTATAATATAGTCTTATTCATAGGGACAGAGAGAGCAAGGTAAGTATAATATAGTCTTATTCATAGGGGCAGAGAGAGCAGGGTAAGTATAATATAGTCTTATTCATAGGGACAGAGAGAGCAGGGTAAGTATAATATAGTCTTATTCATAGGGGCAGAGAGAGCAGAGTAAGTATAATATAGTCTTATTCATAGAGGCAGATAGAGCAGGGTAAGTATAATATAGTCTTATTCATAGGGGCAGAGAGAGCAGGGTAAGTATAATATAGTCTTATTCATAGAGGCAGAGAGAGCAGAGTAAGTATAATATAGTCTTATTCATAGAGGCAGAGAGAGCAGAGTAAGTATAATATAGTCTTATTCATAGGGGCAGAGAGAGCAGAGTAAGTATAATATAGTCTTATTCATAGAGGCAGAGAGAGCAGGGTAAGTATAATATAGTCTTATTCATAGGGGCAGAGAGAGCAGGGTAAGTATAATATAGTCTTATTCATAGAGGCAGAGAGAGCAGAGTAAGTATAATATAGTCTTATTCATAGGGGCAGAGAGAGCAGAGTAAGTATAATATAGTCTTATTCATAGAGGCAGAGAGAGCAGAGTAAGTATAATATAGTCTTATTCATAGGGGCAGAGAGAGCAGGGTGAGTATAATATAGTCTTATTCATAGGGACAGAGAGAGCAGGGTAAGTATAATATAGTCTTATTCATAGGGGCAGAGAGAGCAGAGTAAGTATAATATAGTCTTATTCATAGAGGCAGAGAGAGCAGGGCAAGTATAATATAGTCTTATTCATAGGGGCAGAGAGAGCAAGGTAAGTATAATATAGTCTTATTCATAGAGGCAGAGAGAGCAGAGTAAGTATAATATAGTCTTATTCATAGAGGCGGAGAGAGCAGGGTAAGTATAATATAGTCTTATTCATAGAGGCAGAGAGAGCAGGTAAGTATAATATAGTCTTATTCATAGGGGCAGAGAGAGCAGAGTAAGTATAATATAGTCTTATTCATAGAGGCAGAGAGAGCAGGGCAAGTATAATATAGTCTTATTCATAGGGGCAGAGAGGGTAGGGTAAGTATAATATAGTCTTATTCATAGGGGCAGAGAGAGCAGGGTAAGTATAATATAGTCTTATTCATAGGGGCAGAGAGAGCAGAGTAAGTATAATATAGTCTTATTCATAGGGGCAGAGAGAGCAGGGTAAGTATAATATAGTCTTATTCATAGGGACAGATAGCAGGGTAAATATAATAGTAGTCTTATTCATAGGGGCAGAGAGAGCAGAGTAAGTATAATATAGTCTTATTCATAGGGGCAGAGAGGGTAGGGTAAGTATAATATAGTCTTATTCATAGGGGCAGAGAGAGCAGGGCAAGTATAATATAGTTTTATTCATAGAGGCAGAGAGAGCAGGGTAAGTATAATATAGTCTTATTCATAGAGGCAGAGAGAGCAGGGTAAGTATAATATAGTCTTATTCATAGGTGCAGAGAGAGCAGGGTAAGTATAATATAGTCTTATTCATAGGGGCAGAGAGAGCAGGGTAAGTATAATATAGTCTTATTCATAGAGGCAGAGAGAGCAGAGTAAGTATAATATAGTCTTATTCATAGAGGCAGAGAGAGCAGGGTAAGTATAATATAGTCTTATTCATAGGAGCAGAGAGAGCAGGGTAAGTATAATATAGTCTTATTCATAGGGGCAGAGAGAGCAGGGTAAGTATAATATAGTCTTATTCATAGAGGCAGAGAGAGCAGAGTAAGTATAATACATAGAGGCAGAGAGAGCAGAGTAAGTATAATATAGTCTTATTCATAGAGGCAGAGAGAGCAGGGTAAGTATAATATAGCTTATTCATAGGGGCAGAGAGAGCAGAGTAAGTATAATATAGTCTTATTCATAGAGGCAGAGAGAGCAAGGTAAGTATAATATAGTCTTATTCATAGAGGCAGAGAGAGCAGAGTAAGTATAATATAGTCTTATTCATAGAGGCAGAGAGAGCAGGGCAAGTATAATATAGTCTTATTCATAGAGGCAGAGAGAGCAGGGTAAGTATAATATAGTCTTATTCATAGAGGCAGAGAGAGCAGAGTAAGTATAATATAGTCTTATTCATAGAGGCAGAGAGAGCAGAGTAAGTATAATATAGTCTTATTCATAGAGGCAGAGAGAGCAGAGTAAGTATAATATAGTCTTATTCATAGGGGCAGAGAGAGCAGGGTAAGTATAATATAGTCTTATTCATAGAGGCAGAGAGAGCAGGGTAAGTGCAGAGAGAGCAGGGTAAGTATAATATAGTCTTATTCATAGAGGCAGAGAGAGCAGAGTAAGTATAATATAGTCTTATTCATAGAGGCAGAGAGGGCAGGGTAAGTATAATATAGTCTTATTCATAGGGGCATAGAGAGCTGGGTAAGTATAATATAGTCTTATTCATAGAGGAAGAGAGAGCAGAGTAAGTATAATATAGTCTTATTCATAGAGGCAGAGAGAGCAGAGCAAGTATAATATAGTCTTATTCATAGGGGCAGAGAGAGCAAGGTAAGTATAATATAGTCTTATTCATAGAGGCAGAGAGAGCAGTGTAAGTATAATATAGTCTTATTCATAGAGGCAGAGAGAGCATGGTAAGTATAATATAGTCTTATTCATAGAGGCAGAGAGAGCAGAGTAAGTATAATATAGTCTTATTCATAGGGGCAGAGAGAGCAGGGCAAGTATAATATAGTCTTATTCATAGGGGCAGAGAGAGCAGGGCAAGTATAATATAGTCTTATTCATAGAGGCAGAGAGAGCAGGGCAAGTATAATATAGTCTTATTCATAGAGGCAGGGAGAGCAGGGTAAGTATAATATAGTCTTATTCATAGGGGCAGAGAGAGCAGGGTAAGTATAATATAGTCTTATTCATAGAGGCAGAGAGAGCAGGGTAAGTATAATATAGTCTTATTCATAGTGGCAGAGAGAGCAGGGCAAGTATAATATAGTCTTATTCATAGAGGCAGAGAGAGCAGGGTAAGTATAATATAGTCTTATTCATGGGGGCAGAGAGAGCAGGGCAAGTATAATATAGTCTTATTCATAGAGGCAGAGAGAGCAGAGTAAGTATAATATAGTCTTATTCATAGGGGCAGAGAGGGTAGGGTAAGTATAATATAGTCTTATTCATAGAGGCAGAGGGAGCAGGGTAAGTATAATATAGTCTTATTCATAGAGGCAGAGAGAGCAGGGTAAGTATAATATAGTCTTATTCATAGAGGCAGAGAGAGCAGGGTAAGTATAATATAGTCTTATTCATAGGGGCATAGAGAGCTGGGTAAGTATAATATAGTCTTATTCATAGAGGAAGAGAGAGCAGAGTAAGTATAATATAGTCTTATTCATAGAGGCAGAGAGAGCAGAGCAAGTATAATATAGTCTTATTCATAGGGGCAGAGAGAGCAGGGCAAGTATAATATAGTCTTATTCATAGAGGCAGAGAGAGCAGAGCAAGTATAATATAGTCTTATTCATAGGGGCAGAGAGAGCAGGGTAAGTATAATATAGTCTTATTCATAGGGGCAGAGAGAGCAGAGTAAGTATAATATAGTCTTATTCATAGGGGCAGAGAGAGCAGAGTAAGTATAATATAGTCTTATTCATAGGGGCAGAGAGAGCAGAGTAAGTATAATATAGTCTTATTCATAGGGGCAGAGAGAGCAGGGCAAGTATAATATAGTCTTATTCATAGGGGCATAGAGAGCAGGGTAAGTATAATATAGTCTTATTCATAGAGGCAGAGAGAGCAGTGTAAGTATAATATAGTCTTATTCATAGAGGCAGAGAGAGCATGGTAAGTATAATATAGTCTTATTCATAGAGGCAGAGAGAGCAGGGTAAGTATAATATAGTCTTATTCATAGAGGCACGGAGAGCTGGGTAAGTATAATATAGTCTTATTCATAGAGGCAGAGAGAGCAGGGTAAGTATAATATAGTCTTATTCATAGGGGCAGAGAGAGCAGGGTAAGTATAATATAGTCTTATTCATAGGGGCAGAGAGAGCTGGGTAAGTATAATATAGTCTTATTCATAGAGGCACGGAGAGCTGGGTAAGTATAATATAGTCTTATTCATAGAGGCAGAGAGAGCAGGGTAAGTATAATATAGTCTTATTCATAGAGGCACGGAGAGCTGGGTAAGTATAATATAGTCTTATTCATAGAGGCAGGGAGAGCAGGGCAAGTATAATATAGTCTTATTCATAGGGGCAGAGAGAGCAGGGTAAGTATAATATAGTCTTATTCATAGAGGCAGAGAGAGCAGAGTAAGTATAATATAGTCTTATTCATAGAGGCAGAGAGAGCAGAGTAAGTATAATATAGTCTTATTCATAGAGGCAGAGAGAGCAGAGTAAGTATAATATAGTCTTATTCATAGAGGCAGAGAGAGCAGAGTAAGTATAATATAGTCTTATTCATAGAGGCAGAGAGAGCAGAGTAAGTATAATATAGTCTTATTCATAGGGGCAGAGAGAGCAGAGTAAGTATAATATAGTCTTATTCATAGAGGCAGAGAGAGCAGGGTAAGTATAATATAGTCTTATTCATAGGGGCAGAGAGAGCAGGGCAAATATAATATAATCTTATTCATAGAGGCAGAGAGAGCAGAGTAAGTATAATATAGTCTTATTCATAGGGTCAGAGAGAGCAGGGTAAGTATAATATAGTCTTATTCATAGGGTCAGAGAGAGCAGGGTAAGTATAATATAGTCTTATTCATAGAGGCAGAGAGAGCAGGGCAAGTATAATATAGTCTTATTCATAGAGGCAGAGATAGCAGAGTAAGTATAATATAGTCTTATTCATAGAGGCAGAGAGAGCAGAGTAAGTATAATATAGTCTTATTCATAGGGGCAGAGAGAGCAGGGTAGTATAATATAGTCTTATTCATAGGGGCAGAGAGAGCAGGGTAAGTATAATATAGTCTTATTCATAGAGGCAGAGAGAGCAGGGTAAGTATAATATAGTCTTATTCATAGGGGCAGAGAGAGCAGGGTAAGTATAATATAGTCTTATTCATAGAGGCAGAGAGAGCAGGGTAAGTATAATATAGTCTTATTCATAGGGGCAGAGAGAGCAGAGTAAGTATAATATAGTCTTATTCATAGAGGCAGAGAGAGCAGAGTAAGTATAATATAGTCTTATTCATAGAGGCAGAGAGAGCAGGGCAAGTATAATATAGTCTTATTCATAGAGGCAGAGAGAGCAGAGTAAGTATAATATAGTCTTATTCATAGGGGCAGAGAGAGCAGAGTAAGTATAATATAGTCTTATTCATAGAGGCAGAGAGAGCAGGGCAAGTATAATATAGTCTTATTCATAGGGGCAGAGAGAGCAGGGTAAGTATAATATAGTCTTATTCATAGAGGCAGAGAGAGCAGGGCAAATATAATATAGTCTTATTCATAGAGGCAGAGAGAGCAGGGCAAGTATAATATAGTCTTATTCATAGAGGCAAAGAGAGCAGGGTAAGTATAATATAGTCTTATTCATAGGGGCAGAGAGAGCAGGGCAAGTATAATATAGTCTTATTCATAGAGGCAGAGAGAGCAGGGTAAGTATAATATAGTCTTATTCATAGAGGCAGAGAGAGCAGAGTAAGTATAATATAGTCTTATTCATAGGGGCAGAGAGAGCAGAGTAAGTATAATATAGTGTTATTCATAGAGGCAGAGAGAGCAGGGCAAGTATAATATAGTCTTATTCATAGAGGCAGAGAGAGCAGAGTAAGTATAATATAGTCTTATTCATAGGGGCAGAGAGAGCAGAGTAAGTATAATATAGTCTTATTCATAGAGGCAGAGAGAGCAGTGTAAGTATAATATAGTCTTATTCATAGAGGCAGAGAGAGCATGGTAAGTATAATATAGTCTTATTCATAGAGGCAGAGAGAGCAGAGTAAGTATAATATAGTCTTATTCATAGGGGCAGAGAGAGCAGGGCAAGTATAATATAGTCTTATTCATAGGGGCAGAGAGAGCAGGGTAAGTATAATATAGTCTTATTCATAGAGGCAGAGAGAGCAGAGTAAGTATAATATAGTCTTATTCATAGAGGCAGAGAGAGCAGAGTAAGTATAATATAGTCTTATTCATAGAGGCAGAGAGAGCAGAGTAAGTATAATATAGTCTTATTCATAGAGGCAGAGAGAGCAGAGTAAGTATAATATAGTCTTATTCATAGAGGCAGAGAGAGCAGAGTAAGTATAATATAGTCTTATTCATAGGGGCAGAGAGAGCAGAGTAAGTATAATATAGTCTTATTCATAGAGGCAGAGAGAGCAGAGTAAGTATAATATAGTCTTATTCATAGGGGCAGAGAGAGCAGGGCAAATATAATATAATCTTATTCATAGAGGCAGAGAGAGCAGAGTAAGTATAATATAGTCTTATTCATAGGGTCAGAGAGAGCAGGGTAAGTATAATATAGTCTTATTCATAGGGTCAGAGAGAGCAGGGTAAGTATAATATAGTCTTATTCATAGAGGCAGAGAGAGCAGGGCAAGTATAATATAGTCTTATTCATAGAGGCAGAGATAGCAGAGTAAGTATAATATAGTCTTATTCATAGAGGCAGAGAGAGCAGAGTAAGTATAATATAGTCTTATTCATAGGGGCAGAGAGAGCAGGGTAGTATAATATAGTCTTATTCATAGGGGCAGAGAGAGCAGGGTAAGTATAATATAGTCTTATTCATAGAGGCAGAGAGAGCAGGGTAAGTATAATATAGTCTTATTCATAGGGGCAGAGAGAGCAGGGTAAGTATAATATAGTCTTATTCATAGAGGCAGAGAGAGCAGGGTAAGTATAATATAGTCTTATTCATAGGGGCAGAGAGAGCAGAGTAAGTATAATATAGTCTTATTCATAGAGGCAGAGAGAGCAGAGTAAGTATAATATAGTCTTATTCATAGAGGCAGAGAGAGCAGGGCAAGTATAATATAGTCTTATTCATAGAGGCAGAGAGAGCAGAGTAAGTATAATATAGTCTTATTCATAGGGGCAGAGAGAGCAGAGTAAGTATAATATAGTCTTATTCATAGAGGCAGAGAGAGCAGGGCAAGTATAATATAGTCTTATTCATAGGGGCAGAGAGAGCAGGGTAAGTATAATATAGTCTTATTCATAGAGGCAGAGAGAGCAGGGCAAGTATAATATAGTCTTATTCATAGGGGCAGAGAGAGCAGAGTAAGTATAATATAGTCTTATTCATAGGGGCAGAGAGAGCAGAGTAAGTATAATATAGTCTTATTCATAGAGGCAGAGAGAGCAGGGCAAGTATAATATAGTCTTATTCATAGAGGCAGAGAGAGCAGGGCAAGTATAATATAGTCTTATTCATAGAGGCAAAGAGAGCAGGGTAAGTATAATATAGTCTTATTCATAGGGGCAGAGAGAGCAGGGCAAGTATAATATAGTCTTATTCATAGAGGCAGAGAGAGCAGGGTAAGTATAATATAGTCTTATTCATAGAGGCAGAGAGAGCAGAGTAAGTATAATATAGTCTTATTCATAGGGGCAGAGAGAGCAGAGTAAGTATAATATAGTGTTATTCATAGAGGCAGAGAGAGCAGGGCAAGTATAATATAGTCTTATTCATAGAGGCAGAGAGAGCAGAGTAAGTATAATATAGTCTTATTCATAGGGGCAGAGAGAGCAGAGTAAGTATAATATAGTCTTATTCATAGAGGCAGAGAGAGCAGGGCAAGTATAATATAGTCTTATTCATAGAGGCAGAGAGAGCAGGGCAAGTATAATATAGTCTTATTCATAGAGGCAGAGAGAGCAGAGTAAGTATAATATAGTCTTATTCATAGAGGCAGAGAGAGCAGGTAAATATAATATAGTCTTATTAATAGAGGCAGAGAGAGCAGTGTAGTATAATATAGTCTTATTCATAGAGGCAGAGAGAGCAGGGTAAGTATAATATAGTCTTATTCATAGGGGCAGAGAGAGCAGGGTAAGTATAATATAGTCTTATTCATAGAGGCAGAGAGAGCAGAGTAAGTATAATATAGTCTTATTCATAGAGGCAGAGAGAGCAGGGTAAGTATAATATAGTCTTATTCATAGAGGCAGAGAGAGCAGAGTAAGTATAATATAGTCTTATTCATAGAGGCAGAGAGAGCAGGGTAAGTATAATATAGTCTTATTCATAGAGGCAGAGAGAGCAGGGTAAGTATAATATAGTCTTATTCATAGAGGCAGAGAGAGCAGAGTAAGTATAATATAGTCTTATTCATAGAGGCAGAGAGAGCAGAGTAAGTATAATATAGTCTTATTCATAGGGGCAGAGAGGGCAGAGTAAGTATAATATAGTCTTATTCATAGAGGCAGAGAGAGCAGGGCAAGTATAATATAGTCTTATTCATAGAGGCAGAGAGAGCAGAGTAAGTATAATATAGTCTTATTCATAGGGGCAGAGAGGGCAGGGTAAGTATAATATAGTCTTATTCATTAGAGGCAGAGAGAGCAGAGTAAGTATAATATAGTCTTATTCATAGAGGCAGAGAGAGCAGAGTAAGTATAATATAGTCTTATTCATAGGGGCAGAGAGAGCAGGGCAAGTATAATATAGTCTTATTCATAGAGGCAGAGAGAGCAGGGCAAGTATAATATAGTCTTATTCATAGGGGCAGAGAGAGCAAAGTAAGTATAATATAGTGTTATTCATAGGGACAGAGAGAGCAGGGTAAGTATAATATAGTCTTATTCATAGAGGCAGAGAGAGCAGGGCAAGTATAATATAGTCTTATTCATAGGGGCAGAGAGAGCAGGGTAAGTATAATATAGTCTTATTCATAGAGGCAGAGAGAGCAGAGCAAGTATAATATAGTCTTATTCATAGGGGCAGAGAGAGCAGAGTAAGTATAATATAGTCTTATTCATAGAGGCAGAGAGCAGAGTAAGTATAATATAGTCTTATTCATAGAGGCATAGAGAGCAGGGTAAGTATAATATAGTCTTATTCATAGGGGCAGAGAGAGCAGGGTAAGTATAATATAGTCTTATTCATAGGGGCAGAGAGAGCAGAGTAAGTATAATATAGTCTTATTCATAGGGACAGAGAGAGCAGGTAAGTATAATATAGTCTTATTCATAGAGGTAGAGAGAGCAGAGTAAGTATAATATAGTCTTATTCATAGGGGCAGAGAGAGCAGGGTAAGTATAATATAGTCTTATTCATAGGGGCAGAGAGAGCAGAGTAAGTATAATATAGTATTATTCATAGAGGCAGAGAGAGCAGAGTAAGTATAATATAGTCTTATTCATAGGGGCAGAGAGAGCAGGGTAAGTATAATATAGTCTTATTCATAGGGGCAGAGAGAGCAGGGTAAGTATAATATACTCTTATTCATAGAGGCAGAGAGAGCAGAGTAAGTATAATATAGTCTTATTCATAGAGGCAGAGAGAGCAGAGTAAGTATAATATAGTCTTATTCATAGAGGCAGAGAGAGCAGGGCAAGTATAATATAGTGTTATTCATAGAGGCAGAGAGAGCAGAGTAAGTATAATATAGTCTTATTCATAGTGGCAGAGAGAGAAGAGTAAGTATAATATAGTCTTATTCATAGAGGCAGAGAGAGCAGAGTAAGTATAATATAGTCTTATTCATAGAGGTAGAGAGAGCAGGGTAAGTATAATATAGTCTTATTCATAGGGACAGAGAGAGCAAGGTAAGTATAATATAGTCTTATTCATAGGGGCAGAGAGAGCAGGGTAAGTATAATATAGTCTTATTCATAGGGACAGAGAGAGCAGGGTAAGTATAATATAGTCTTATTCATAGGGGCAGAGAGAGCAGAGTAAGTATAATATAGTCTTATTCATAGAGGCAGATAGAGCAGGGTAAGTATAATATAGTCTTATTCATAGGGGCAGAGAGAGCAGGGTAAGTATAATATAGTCTTATTCATAGAGGCAGAGAGAGCAGAGTAAGTATAATATAGTCTTATTCATAGAGGCAGAGAGAGCAGAGTAAGTATAATATAGTCTTATTCATAGGGGCAGAGAGAGCAGAGTAAGTATAATATAGTCTTATTCATAGAGGCAGAGAGAGCAGGGTAAGTATAATATAGTCTTATTCATAGGGGCAGAGAGAGCAGGGTAAGTATAATATAGTCTTATTCATAGAGGCAGAGAGAGCAGAGTAAGTATAATATAGTCTTATTCATAGGGGCAGAGAGAGCAGAGTAAGTATAATATAGTCTTATTCATAGAGGCAGAGAGAGCAGAGTAAGTATAATATAGTCTTATTCATAGGGGCAGAGAGAGCAGGGTAAGTATAATATAGTCTTATTCATAGGGACAGAGAGAGCAGGGTAAGTATAATATAGTCTTATTCATAGGGGCAGAGAGAGCAGAGTAAGTATAATATAGTCTTATTCATAGAGGCAGAGAGAGCAGGGCAAGTATAATATAGTCTTATTCATAGGGGCAGAGAGAGCAAGGTAAGTATAATATAGTCTTATTCATAGAGGCAGAGAGAGCAGAGTAAGTATAATATAGTCTTATTCATAGGGGCAGAGAGGGTAGGGTAAGTATAATATAGTCTTATTCATAGGGGCAGAGAGAGCAGGGTAAGTATAATATAGTCTTATTCATAGGGGCAGAGAGAGCAGAGTAAGTATAATATAGTCTTATTCATAGGGGCAGAGAGAGCAGGGTAAGTATAATATAGTCTTATTCATAGGGACAGATAGCAGGGTAAATATAATAGTAGTCTTATTCATAGGGGCAGAGAGAGCAGGGTAAGTATAATAATATAGTCTTATTCATAGAGGCAGAGAGAGCAGGGTAAGTATAATATAGTCTTATTCATAGAGGCAGAGAGAGCAGGGCAAGTATAATATAGTCTTATTCATAGAGGCAGAGAGAGCAGGGCAAGTATAATATAGTCTTATTCATAGAGGCAGAGAGAGCAGAGTAAGTATAATATAGTTTTATTCATAGAGGCAGAGGGAGCAGAGTAAGTATAATATAGTCTTATTCATAGAGGCAGAGAGAGCAGAGTAAGTATAATATAGTCTTATTCATAGGGGCAGAGAGAGCAGGGCAAGTATAATATAGTTTTATTCATAGAGGCAGAGAGAGCAGGGTAAGTATAATATAGTCTTATTCATAGAGGCAGAGAGAGCAGGGTAAGTATAATATAGTCTTATTCATAGGGGCAGAGAGAGCAGGGTAAGTATAATATAGTCTTATTCATAGGGGCAGAGAGAGCAGGGTAAGTATAATATAGTCTTATTCATAGAGGCAGAGAGAGCAGAGTAAGTATAATATAGTCTTATTCATAGAGGCAGAGAGAGCAGGGTAAGTATAATATAGTCTTATTCATAGAGGCAGAGAGAGCAGGGTAAGTATAATATAGTCTTATTCATAGGGGCAGAGAGAGCAGGGTAAGTATAATATAGTCTTATTCATAGAGGCAGAGAGAGCAGAGTAAGTATAATACATAGAGGCAGAGAGAGCAGGGTAAGTATAATATAGTCTTATTCATAGAGGCAGAGAGAGCAGGGTAAGTATAATATAGTCTTATTCATAGGGGCAGAGAGAGCAGGGTAAGTATAATATAGTCTTATTCATAGAGGCAGAGAGAGCAGAGTAAGTATAATATAGTCTTATTCATAGAGGCAGAGAGAGCAGAGTAAGTATAATATAGTCTTATTCATAGGGGCAGAGAGAGCAGAGTAAGTATAATATAGTCTTATTCATAGAGGCAGAGAGAGCAGGGTAAGTTAATATAGTCTTATTCATAGGGGCAGAGAGAGCAGGGTAAGTATAATATAGTCTTATTCATAGAGGCAGAGAGAGCAGAGTAAGTATAATATAGTCTTATTCATAGGGGCAGAGAGAGCAGAGTAAGTATAATATAGTCTTATTCATAGAGGCAGAGAGAGCAGAGTAAGTATAATATAGTCTTATTCATAGGGGCAGAGAGAGCAGGGTAAGTATAATATAGTCTTATTCATAGGGACAGAGAGAGCAGGGTAAGTATAATATAGTCTTATTCATAGGGGCAGAGAGAGCAGAGTAAGTATAATATAGTCTTATTCATAGAGGCAGAGAGAGCAGGGCAAGTATAATATAGTCTTATTCATAGGGGCAGAGAGAGCAAGGTAAGTATAATATAGTCTTATTCATAGAGGCAGAGAGAGCAGAGTAAGTATAATATAGTCTTATTCATAGAGGCGGAGAGAGCAGGGTAAGTATAATATAGTCTTATTCATAGAGGCAGAGAGAGCAGGTAAGTATAATATAGTCTTATTCATAGGGGCAGAGAGAGCAGAGTAAGTATAATATAGTCTTATTCATAGAGGCAGAGAGAGCAGGGCAAGTATAATATAGTCTTATTCATAGGGGCAGAGAGGGTAGGGTAAGTATAATATAGTCTTATTCATAGGGGCAGAGAGAGCAGGGTAAGTATAATATAGTCTTATTCATAGGGGCAGAGAGAGCAGAGTAAGTATAATATAGTCTTATTCATAGGGGCAGAGAGAGCAGGGTAAGTATAATATAGTCTTATTCATAGGGACAGATAGCAGGGTAAATATAATAGTAGTCTTATTCATAGGGGCAGAGAGAGCAGGGTAAGTATAATAATATAGTCTTATTCATAGAGGCAGAGAGAGCAGGGTAAGTATAATATAGTCTTATTCATAGAGGCAGAGAGAGCAGGGCAAGTATAATATAGTCTTATTCATAGAGGCAGAGAGAGCAGGGCAAGTATAATATAGTCTTATTCATAGAGGCAGAGAGAGCAGAGTAAGTATAATATAGTTTTATTCATAGAGGCAGAGGGAGCAGAGTAAGTATAATATAGTCTTATTCATAGAGGCAGAGAGAGCAGAGTAAGTATAATATAGTCTTATTCATAGGGGCAGAGAGAGCAGGGCAAGTATAATATAGTTTTATTCATAGAGGCAGAGAGAGCAGGGTAAGTATAATATAGTCTTATTCATAGAGGCAGAGAGAGCAGGGTAAGTATAATATAGTCTTATTCATAGGGGCAGAGAGAGCAGGGTAAGTATAATATAGTCTTATTCATAGGGGCAGAGAGAGCAGGGTAAGTATAATATAGTCTTATTCATAGAGGAAGAGAGAGCAGAGTAAGTATAATATAGTCTTATTCATAGAGGCAGAGAGAGCAGGGTAAGTATAATATAGTCGTATTCATAGGAGCAGAGAGAGCAGGGTAAGTATAATATAGTCTTATTCATAGGGGCAGAGAGAGCAGGGTAAGTATAATATAGTCTTATTCATAGAGGCAGAGAGAGCAGAGTAAGTATAATACATAGAGGCAGAGAGAGCAGAGTAAGTATAATATAGTCTTATTCATAGAGGCAGAGAGAGCAGGGTAAGTATAATATAGCTTATTCATAGGGGCAGAGAGAGCAGAGTAAGTATAATATAGTCTTATTCATAGAGGCAGAGAGAGCAAGGTAAGTATAATATAGTCTTATTCATAGAGGCAGAGAGAGCAGAGTAAGTATAATATAGTCTTATTCATAGAGGCAGAGAGAGCAGGGCAAGTATAATATAGTCTTATTCATAGAGGCAGAGAGAGCAGGGTAAGTATAATATAGTCTTATTCATAGAGGCAGAGAGAGCAGAGTAAGTATAATATAGTCTTATTCATAGAGGCAGAGAGAGCAGAGTAAGTATAATATAGTCTTATTCATAGAGGCAGAGAGAGCAGAGTAAGTATAATATAGTCTTATTCATAGGGGCAGAGAGAGCAGGGTAAGTATAATATAGTCTTATTCATAGAGGCAGAGAGAGCAGGGTAAGTATAATATAGTCTTATTCATAGAGGCAGAGAGAGCAGAGTAAGTATAATATAGTCTTATTCATAGAGGCAGAGAGAGCAGAGTAAGTATAATATAGTCTTATTCATAGGGGCATAGAGAGCAGAGTAAGTATAATATAGTCTTATTCATAGAGGCAGAGAGAGCAGGGTAAGTATAATATAGTCTTATTCATAGAGGCATAGAGAGCTGGGTAAGTATAATATAGTCTTATTCATAGAGGCAGAGAGAGCAGGGTAAGTATAATATAGTCTTATTCATAGAGGCAGAGAGAGCAGAGTAAGTATAATATAGTCTTATTCATAGAGGCAGAGAGAGCAGAGTAAGTATAATATAGTCTTATTCATAGAGGCAGAGAGAGCAGGGTAAGTATAATATAGTCTTATTCATAGGGGCAGAGGGAGCAGAGTAAGTATAATATAGTCTTATTCATAGGGGCAGAGAGAGCAGGGTAAGTATAATATAGTCTTATTCATAGGGGCAGAGAGAGCAGGGCAAGTATAATATAGTCTTATTCATAGGGGCAGAGAGAGCAGAGTAAGTATAATATAGTCTTATTCATAGAGGCAGAGAGAGCTGGGTAAGTATAATATAGTCTTATTCATAGAGGCAGAGAGAGCAGAGCAAGTATAATATAGTCTTATTCATAGGGGCAGAGAGAGCAAGGTAAGTATAATATAGTCTTATTCATAGAGGCAGAGAGAGCAGTGTAAGTATAATATAGTCTTATTCATAGAGGCAGAGAGAGCATGGTAAGTATAATATAGTCTTATTCATGGAGGCAGAGAGAGCAGAGTAAGTATAATATAGTCTTATTCATAGAGGCAGAGAGAGCAGAGTAAGTATAATATAGTCTTATTCATAGGGGCAGAGAGAGCAGGGTAAGTATAATATAGTCTTATTCATAGGGGCAGAGAGAGCAGGGCAAGTATAATATAGTCTTATTCATAGAGGCAGAGAGAGCAGAGTAAGTATAATATAGTCTTATTCATAGAGGCAGAGAGAGCAGAGTAAGTATAATATAGTCTTATTCATAGAGGCAGAGAGAGCAGGGTAAGTATAATATAGTCTTATTTATAGGGGCAGAGAGAGCAGGGCAAGTATAATATAGTCTTATTCATAGAGGCAGAGAGAGCAGGGTAAGTATAATATAGTCTTATTCATAGGGGCAGAGAGAGCAGGGTAAGTATAATATAGTCTTATTCATAGGGGCAGAGAGAGCAGGGCAAGTATAATATAGTCTTATTCATAGAGGCAGAGAGAGCAGAGTAAGTATAATATAGTCTTATTCATAGAGGCAGAGAGAGCAGAGTAAGTATAATATAGTCTTATTCATAGAGGCAGAGAGAGCAGAGTAAGTATAATATAGTCTTATTCATAGAGGCAGAGAGAGCAGGGTAAGTATAATATAGTCTTATTCATAGGGGCAGAGAGAGCAGGGCAAGTATAATATAGTCTTATTCATAGAGGCAGAGAGAGCAGAGTAAGTATAATATAGTCTTATTCATAGAGGCAGAGAGAGCAGGGTAAGTATAATATAGTCTTATTCATAGAGGCAGAGAGAGCAGAGTAAGTATAATATAGTCTTATTCATAGGGGCAGAGAGAGCAGAGTAAGTATAATATAGTCTTATTCATAGGGGCAGAGAGAGCAGGGCAAGTATAATATAGTCTTATTCTTAGGGGCAGAGAGAGCAGGGTAAGTATAATATAGTCTTATTCATAGAGGCAGAGAGAGCAGAGTAAGTATAATATAGTCTTATTCATAGAGGCAGAGAGAGCAGAGTAAGTATAATATAGTCTTATTCATAGAGGCAGAGAGAGCAGAGTAAGTATAATATAGTCTTATTCATAGAGGCAGAGAGAGCAGAGTAAGTATAATATAGTCTTATTCATAGAGGCAGAGAGAGCAGAGTAAGTATAATATAGTCTTATTCATAGAGGCAGAGAGAGCAGAGTAAGTATAATATAGTCTTATTCATAGAGGCAGAGAGAGCAGAGTAAGTATAATATAGTCTTATTCATAGAGGCAGAGAGAGCAGAGTAAGTATAATATAGTCTTATTCATAGAGGCAGAGAGAGCAGAGCAAGTATAATATAGTCTTATTCATAGGGGCAGAGAGAGCAGGGCAAATATAATATAATCTTATTCATAGAGGCAGAGAGAGCAGAGTAAGTATAATATAGTCTTATTCATAGGGTCAGAGAGAGCAGGGTAAGTATAATATAGTCTTATTCATAGAGGCAGAGAGAGCAGGGCAAGTATAATATAGTCTTATTCATAGAGGCAGAGATAGCAGAGTAAGTATAATATAGTCTTATTCATAGAGACAGAGAGAGCAGAGTAAGTATAATATAGTCTTATTCATAGAGGCAGAGAGAGCAGAGTAAGTATAATATAGTCTTATTCATAGGGGCAGAGAGAGCAGAGTAAGTATAATATAGTCTTATTCATAGAGGTAGAGAGAGCAGGGTAAGTATAATATAGTCTTATTCATAGAGGCAGAGATAGCAGAGTAAGTATAATATAGTCTTATTCATAGAGGCAGAGATAGCAGAGTAAGTATAATATAGTCTTATTCATAGGGGCAGAGAGAGCAGGGTAAGTATAATATAGTCTTATTCATAGAGGCAGAGAGAGCAGAGTAATTATAATATAGTCTTATTCATAGAGGCAGAGAGAGCAAGGTAAGTATAATATAGTCTTATTCATAGGGGCAGAGAGAGCAGAGTAAGTATAATATAGTCTTATTCATAGAGGCAGAGAGAGCAGAGTAAGTATAATATAGTCTTATTCATAGGGGCAGAGAGAGCAGGGTAAGTATAGTATAGTCTTATTCATAGAGGCAGAGAGAGCAGAGTAAGTATAATATAGTCTTATTCATAGAGGCAGAGAGAGCAGGGTAAGTATAATATAGTCTTATTCATAGAGGCAGAGAGAGCAGGGTAAGTATAATATAGTCTTATTCACAGGGGCAGAGAGAGCAGAGTAAGTATAATATAGTCTTATTCATAGGGGCAGAGAGAGCAGAGTAAGTATAATATAGTCTTATTCATAGAGGCAGAGAGGGCAGGGTAAGTATAATATAGTCTTATTCATAGAGGCAGAGAGAGCAGAGTAAGTATAATATAGTCTTATTCATAGAGGCAGAGAGAGCAGGGTAAGTATAATATAGTCTTATTCATAGAGGCAGAGAGAGCAGGGTAAGTATAATATAGTCTTATTCATAGGGGCAGAGAGAGCAGAGTAAGTATAATATAGTCTTATTCATAGAGGCAGAGAGAGCAGAGTAAGTATAATATAGTCTTATTCATAGGGGCAGAGAGAGCAGAGTAAGTATAATATAGTCTTATTCATAGGGGCAGGGAGAGCAGAGTAAGTATAATATAGTCTTATTCATAGGGGCAGAGAGAGCAGAGTAAGTATAATATAGTCTTATTCATAGAGGCAGAGAGAGCAGGGTAAGTATAATATAGTCTTATTCATAGAGGCAGAGAGCAGGGCAAGTATAATATAGTCTTATTCATAGAGGCAGAGAGAGCAGAGTAAGTATAATATAGTCTTATTCATAGAGGCAGAGAGAGCAGGGTAAGTATAATATAGTCTTATTCATAGAGGCAGAGAGAGCAGGGCAAGTATAATATAGTCTTATTCATAGGGGCAGAGAGAGCAGGGCAAGTATAATATAGTCTTATTCATAGGGGCAGAGAGAGCAGGGTAAGTATAATATAGTCTTATTCATAGGGGCAGAGAGAGCAGAGTAAGTATAATATAGTCTTATTCATAGAGGCAGAGAGAGCAGAGTAAGTATAATATAGTCTTATTCATAGAGGCAGAGAGAGCAGGGCAAGTATAATATAGTCTTATTCATAGAGGCAGAGAGAGCAGGGCAAGTATAATATAGTCTTATTCATAGGGCAGAGAGAGCAGAGTAAGTATAATATAGTCTTATTCATAGAGGCAGAGAGAGCAGGGCAAGTATAATATAGTCTTATTCATAGAGGCAGAGAGAGCAGGGTAAGTATAATATAGTCTTATTCATAGAGGCAGAGAGAGCAGAGTAATTATAATATAGTCTTATTCATAGGGGCAGAGAGAGCAGAGTAAGTATAATATAGTCTTATTCATAGGGGCAGAGAGAGCAGAGTAAGTATAATATAGTCTTATTCATAGAGGCAGAGAGAGCAGGGTAAGTATAATATAGTCTTATTCATAGAGGCAGAGAGAGCAGAGTAAGTATAATATAGTCTTATTCATAGGGGCAGAGAGAGCAGGTCAAGTATAATATAGTCTTATTCATAGAGGCAGAGAGAGCAGAGTAAGTATAATATAGTCTTATTCATAGAGGCAGAGAGAGCAGGGCAAGTATAATATAGTCTTATTCATAGAGGCAGAGAGAGCAGAGTAAGTATAATATAGTCTTATTCATAGAGGCAGAGAGAGCAGAGTAAGTATAATATAGTCTTATTCATAGAGGCAGAGAGGGCAGAGTAAGTATAATATAGTCTTATTCATAGGGGCAGAGAGAGCAGGGTAAGTATAATATAGTCTTATTCATAGAGGCAGAGAGATATAATATAGTCTTATTCATAGAGGCAGAGAGAGAAGAGTAAGTATAATATAGTCTTATTCATAGGGGCAGAGAGAGCAGGGTAAGTATAATATAGTCTTATTCATAGAGGCAGAGAGAGCTGAGTAAGTATAATATAGTCTTATTCATAGAGGCAGAGAGAGCAGGGTAGTATAATATAGTCTTATTCATAGGGGCTGAGAGAGCAGGGTAAGTATAATATAGTCTTATTCATAGAGGCAGAGAGAGCAGAGTAAGTATAATATAGTCTTATTCATAGGGGCAGAGAGAGCAGAGTAAGTATAATATAGTCTTATTCATAGAGGCAGAGGGAGCAGAGTAAGTATAATATAGTCTTATTCATAGAGGCAAAGAGAGCAGGGTAAGTATAATATAGTCTTATTAATAGGGGCAGAGAGAGCAGAGTAAGTATAATATAGTCTTATTCATAGAGGCAGAGAGAGCAGGGTAAGTATAATATAGTCTTATTCATAGGGGCAGAGAGGGTAGGGTAAGTATAATATAGTCTTATTCATAGGGGCAGAGAGAGCAGGGTAAGTATAATATAGTCTTATTCATAGGGGCAGAGAGAGCAGAGTAAGTATAATATAGTCTTATTCATAGGGGCAGAGAGAGCAGGGTAAGTATAATATAGTCTTATTCATAGGGACAGATAGCAGGGTAAATATAATAGTAGTCTTATTCATAGGGGCAGAGAGAGCAGGGTAAGTATAATAATATAGTCTTATTCATAGAGGCAGAGAGAGCAGGGTAAGTATAATATAGTCTTATTCATAGAGGCAGAGAGAGCAGGGCAAGTATAATATAGTCTTATTCATAGAGGCAGAGAGAGCAGGGCAAGTATAATATAGTCTTATTCATAGAGGCAGAGAGAGCAGAGTAAGTATAATATAGTTTTATTCATAGAGGCAGAGGGAGCAGAGTAAGTATAATATAGTCTTATTCATAGAGGCAGAGAGAGCAGAGTAAGTATAATATAGTCTTATTCATAGGGGCAGAGAGAGCAGGGCAAGTATAATATAGTTTTATTCATAGAGGCAGAGAGAGCAGGGTAAGTATAATATAGTCTTATTCATAGAGGCAGAGAGAGCAGGGTAAGTATAATATAGTCTTATTCATAGGGGCAGAGAGAGCAGGGTAAGTATAATATAGTCTTATTCATAGGGGCAGAGAGAGCAGGGTAAGTATAATATAGTCTTATTCATAGAGGAAGAGAGAGCAGAGTAAGTATAATATAGTCTTATTCATAGAGGCAGAGAGAGCAGGGTAAGTATAATATAGTCGTATTCATAGGAGCAGAGAGAGCAGGGTAAGTATAATATAGTCTTATTCATAGGGGCAGAGAGAGCAGGGTAAGTATAATATAGTCTTATTCATAGAGGCAGAGAGAGCAGAGTAAGTATAATACATAGAGGCAGAGAGAGCAGAGTAAGTATAATATAGTCTTATTCATAGAGGCAGAGAGAGCAGGGTAAGTATAATATAGCTTATTCATAGGGGCAGAGAGAGCAGAGTAAGTATAATATAGTCTTATTCATAGAGGCAGAGAGAGCAAGGTAAGTATAATATAGTCTTATTCATAGAGGCAGAGAGAGCAGAGTAAGTATAATATAGTCTTATTCATAGAGGCAGAGAGAGCAGGGCAAGTATAATATAGTCTTATTCATAGAGGCAGAGAGAGCAGGGTAAGTATAATATAGTCTTATTCATAGAGGCAGAGAGAGCAGAGTAAGTATAATATAGTCTTATTCATAGAGGCAGAGAGAGCAGAGTAAGTATAATATAGTCTTATTCATAGAGGCAGAGAGAGCAGAGTAAGTATAATATAGTCTTATTCATAGGGGCAGAGAGAGCAGGGTAAGTATAATATAGTCTTATTCATAGAGGCAGAGAGAGCAGGGTAAGTATAATATAGTCTTATTCATAGAGGCAGAGAGAGCAGAGTAAGTATAATATAGTCTTATTCATAGAGGCAGAGAGAGCAGAGTAAGTATAATATAGTCTTATTCATAGGGGCATAGAGAGCAGAGTAAGTATAATATAGTCTTATTCATAGAGGCAGAGAGAGCAGGGTAAGTATAATATAGTCTTATTCATAGAGGCATAGAGAGCTGGGTAAGTATAATATAGTCTTATTCATAGAGGCAGAGAGAGCAGGGTAAGTATAATATAGTCTTATTCATAGAGGCAGAGAGAGCAGAGTAAGTATAATATAGTCTTATTCATAGAGGCAGAGAGAGCAGAGTAAGTATAATATAGTCTTATTCATAGAGGCAGAGAGAGCAGGGTAAGTATAATATAGTCTTATTCATAGGGGCAGAGGGAGCAGAGTAAGTATAATATAGTCTTATTCATAGGGGCAGAGAGAGCAGGGTAAGTATAATATAGTCTTATTCATAGGGGCAGAGAGAGCAGGGCAAGTATAATATAGTCTTATTCATAGGGGCAGAGAGAGCAGAGTAAGTATAATATAGTCTTATTCATAGAGGCAGAGAGAGCTGGGTAAGTATAATATAGTCTTATTCATAGAGGCAGAGAGAGCAGAGCAAGTATAATATAGTCTTATTCATAGGGGCAGAGAGAGCAAGGTAAGTATAATATAGTCTTATTCATAGAGGCAGAGAGAGCAGTGTAAGTATAATATAGTCTTATTCATAGAGGCAGAGAGAGCATGGTAAGTATAATATAGTCTTATTCATGGAGGCAGAGAGAGCAGAGTAAGTATAATATAGTCTTATTCATAGAGGCAGAGAGAGCAGAGTAAGTATAATATAGTCTTATTCATAGGGGCAGAGAGAGCAGGGTAAGTATAATATAGTCTTATTCATAGGGGCAGAGAGAGCAGGGCAAGTATAATATAGTCTTATTCATAGAGGCAGAGAGAGCAGAGTAAGTATAATATAGTCTTATTCATAGAGGCAGAGAGAGCAGAGTAAGTATAATATAGTCTTATTCATAGAGGCAGAGAGAGCAGGGTAAGTATAATATAGTCTTATTTATAGGGGCAGAGAGAGCAGGGCAAGTATAATATAGTCTTATTCATAGAGGCAGAGAGAGCAGGGTAAGTATAATATAGTCTTATTCATAGGGGCAGAGAGAGCAGGGTAAGTATAATATAGTCTTATTCATAGGGGCAGAGAGAGCAGGGCAAGTATAATATAGTCTTATTCATAGAGGCAGAGAGAGCAGAGTAAGTATAATATAGTCTTATTCATAGAGGCAGAGAGAGCAGAGTAAGTATAATATAGTCTTATTCATAGAGGCAGAGAGAGCAGAGTAAGTATAATATAGTCTTATTCATAGAGGCAGAGAGAGCAGGGTAAGTATAATATAGTCTTATTCATAGGGGCAGAGAGAGCAGGGCAAGTATAATATAGTCTTATTCATAGAGGCAGAGAGAGCAGAGTAAGTATAATATAGTCTTATTCATAGAGGCAGAGAGAGCAGGGTAAGTATAATATAGTCTTATTCATAGAGGCAGAGAGAGCAGAGTAAGTATAATATAGTCTTATTCATAGGGGCAGAGAGAGCAGAGTAAGTATAATATAGTCTTATTCATAGGGGCAGAGAGAGCAGGGCAAGTATAATATAGTCTTATTCTTAGGGGCAGAGAGAGCAGGGTAAGTATAATATAGTCTTATTCATAGAGGCAGAGAGAGCAGAGTAAGTATAATATAGTCTTATTCATAGAGGCAGAGAGAGCAGAGTAAGTATAATATAGTCTTATTCATAGAGGCAGAGAGAGCAGAGTAAGTATAATATAGTCTTATTCATAGAGGCAGAGAGAGCAGAGTAAGTATAATATAGTCTTATTCATAGAGGCAGAGAGAGCAGAGTAAGTATAATATAGTCTTATTCATAGAGGCAGAGAGAGCAGAGTAAGTATAATATAGTCTTATTCATAGAGGCAGAGAGAGCAGAGTAAGTATAATATAGTCTTATTCATAGAGGCAGAGAGAGCAGAGTAAGTATAATATAGTCTTATTCATAGAGGCAGAGAGAGCAGAGCAAGTATAATATAGTCTTATTCATAGGGGCAGAGAGAGCAGGGCAAATATAATATAATCTTATTCATAGAGGCAGAGAGAGCAGAGTAAGTATAATATAGTCTTATTCATAGGGTCAGAGAGAGCAGGGTAAGTATAATATAGTCTTATTCATAGAGGCAGAGAGAGCAGGGCAAGTATAATATAGTCTTATTCATAGAGGCAGAGATAGCAGAGTAAGTATAATATAGTCTTATTCATAGAGACAGAGAGAGCAGAGTAAGTATAATATAGTCTTATTCATAGAGGCAGAGAGAGCAGAGTAAGTATAATATAGTCTTATTCATAGGGGCAGAGAGAGCAGAGTAAGTATAATATAGTCTTATTCATAGAGGTAGAGAGAGCAGGGTAAGTATAATATAGTCTTATTCATAGAGGCAGAGATAGCAGAGTAAGTATAATATAGTCTTATTCATAGAGGCAGAGATAGCAGAGTAAGTATAATATAGTCTTATTCATAGGGGCAGAGAGAGCAGGGTAAGTATAATATAGTCTTATTCATAGAGGCAGAGAGAGCAGAGTAATTATAATATAGTCTTATTCATAGAGGCAGAGAGAGCAAGGTAAGTATAATATAGTCTTATTCATAGGGGCAGAGAGAGCAGAGTAAGTATAATATAGTCTTATTCATAGAGGCAGAGAGAGCAGAGTAAGTATAATATAGTCTTATTCATAGGGGCAGAGAGAGCAGGGTAAGTATAGTATAGTCTTATTCATAGAGGCAGAGAGAGCAGAGTAAGTATAATATAGTCTTATTCATAGAGGCAGAGAGAGCAGGGTAAGTATAATATAGTCTTATTCATAGAGGCAGAGAGAGCAGGGTAAGTATAATATAGTCTTATTCACAGGGGCAGAGAGAGCAGAGTAAGTATAATATAGTCTTATTCATAGGGGCAGAGAGAGCAGAGTAAGTATAATATAGTCTTATTCATAGAGGCAGAGAGGGCAGGGTAAGTATAATATAGTCTTATTCATAGAGGCAGAGAGAGCAGAGTAAGTATAATATAGTCTTATTCATAGAGGCAGAGAGAGCAGGGTAAGTATAATATAGTCTTATTCATAGAGGCAGAGAGAGCAGGGTAAGTATAATATAGTCTTATTCATAGGGGCAGAGAGAGCAGAGTAAGTATAATATAGTCTTATTCATAGAGGCAGAGAGAGCAGAGTAAGTATAATATAGTCTTATTCATAGGGGCAGAGAGAGCAGAGTAAGTATAATATAGTCTTATTCATAGGGGCAGGGAGAGCAGAGTAAGTATAATATAGTCTTATTCATAGGGGCAGAGAGAGCAGAGTAAGTATAATATAGTCTTATTCATAGAGGCAGAGAGAGCAGGGTAAGTATAATATAGTCTTATTCATAGAGGCAGAGAGCAGGGCAAGTATAATATAGTCTTATTCATAGAGGCAGAGAGAGCAGAGTAAGTATAATATAGTCTTATTCATAGAGGCAGAGAGAGCAGGGTAAGTATAATATAGTCTTATTCATAGAGGCAGAGAGAGCAGGGCAAGTATAATATAGTCTTATTCATAGGGGCAGAGAGAGCAGGGCAAGTATAATATAGTCTTATTCATAGGGGCAGAGAGAGCAGGGTAAGTATAATATAGTCTTATTCATAGGGGCAGAGAGAGCAGAGTAAGTATAATATAGTCTTATTCATAGAGGCAGAGAGAGCAGAGTAAGTATAATATAGTCTTATTCATAGAGGCAGAGAGAGCAGGGCAAGTATAATATAGTCTTATTCATAGAGGCAGAGAGAGCAGGGCAAGTATAATATAGTCTTATTCATAGGGCAGAGAGAGCAGAGTAAGTATAATATAGTCTTATTCATAGAGGCAGAGAGAGCAGGGCAAGTATAATATAGTCTTATTCATAGAGGCAGAGAGAGCAGGGTAAGTATAATATAGTCTTATTCATAGAGGCAGAGAGAGCAGAGTAATTATAATATAGTCTTATTCATAGGGGCAGAGAGAGCAGAGTAAGTATAATATAGTCTTATTCATAGGGGCAGAGAGAGCAGAGTAAGTATAATATAGTCTTATTCATAGAGGCAGAGAGAGCAGGGTAAGTATAATATAGTCTTATTCATAGAGGCAGAGAGAGCAGAGTAAGTATAATATAGTCTTATTCATAGGGGCAGAGAGAGCAGGTCAAGTATAATATAGTCTTATTCATAGAGGCAGAGAGAGCAGAGTAAGTATAATATAGTCTTATTCATAGAGGCAGAGAGAGCAGGGCAAGTATAATATAGTCTTATTCATAGAGGCAGAGAGAGCAGAGTAAGTATAATATAGTCTTATTCATAGAGGCAGAGAGAGCAGAGTAAGTATAATATAGTCTTATTCATAGAGGCAGAGAGGGCAGAGTAAGTATAATATAGTCTTATTCATAGGGGCAGAGAGAGCAGGGTAAGTATAATATAGTCTTATTCATAGAGGCAGAGAGATATAATATAGTCTTATTCATAGAGGCAGAGAGAGAAGAGTAAGTATAATATAGTCTTATTCATAGGGGCAGAGAGAGCAGGGTAAGTATAATATAGTCTTATTCATAGAGGCAGAGAGAGCTGAGTAAGTATAATATAGTCTTATTCATAGAGGCAGAGAGAGCAGGGTAGTATAATATAGTCTTATTCATAGGGGCTGAGAGAGCAGGGTAAGTATAATATAGTCTTATTCATAGAGGCAGAGAGAGCAGAGTAAGTATAATATAGTCTTATTCATAGGGGCAGAGAGAGCAGAGTAAGTATAATATAGTCTTATTCATAGAGGCAGAGGGAGCAGAGTAAGTATAATATAGTCTTATTCATAGAGGCAAAGAGAGCAGGGTAAGTATAATATAGTCTTATTAATAGGGGCAGAGAGAGCAGAGTAAGTATAATATAGTCTTATTCATAGAGGCAGAGAGAGCAGGGTAAGTATAATATAGTCTTATTCATAGGGGCAGAGAGAGCAGGGTAAGTATAATATAGTCTTATTCATAGAGGCAGAGAGAGCAGGGTAAGTATAATATAGTCTTATTCATAGGGGCAGAGAGAGCAGAGTAAGTATAATATAGTCTTATTCATAGAGGCAGAGAGAGCAGAGTAAGTATAATATAGTCTTATTCATAGAGGCAGAGAGAGAAGGGCAAGTATAATATAGTCTTATTCATAGGGGCAGAGAGAGCAGAGTAAGTATAATATAGTCTTATTCATAGGGGCAGAGAGAGCAGAGTAAGTATAATATAGTCTTATTCATAGAGGCAGAGAGAGCAGGGCAAGTATAATATAGTCTTATTCATAGAGGCAGAGAGAGCAGGGTAAGTATAATATAGTCTTATTCATAGAGGCAGAGAGAGCAGAGTAAGTATAATATAGTCTTATTCATAGAGGCAGAGAGAGCAGGGTAAGTATAATATAGTCTTATTCATAGAGGCAGAGAGAGCAGAGTAAGTATAATATAGTCTTATTCATAGAGGCAGAGAGAGCAGGGCAAGTATAATATAGTGTTATTCATAGAGGCAGAGAGAGCAGGGTAAGTATAATATAGTCTTATTCATAGAGGCAGAGAGAGCAGGGTAAGTATAATATAGTCTTATTCATAGAGGCAGAGAGAGCAGAGTAAGTATAATATAGTCTTATTCATAGGGGCAGAGAGAGCAAGGTAAGTATAATATAGTCTTATTCATAGAGGCAGAGAGAGCAGGGTAAGTATAATATAGTCTTATTCATAGAGGCAGAGAGAGCAGAGTAAGTATAATATAGTCTTATTCATAGAGGCAGAGAGAGCAGAGTAAGTATAATATAGTCTTATTCATAGGGACAGAGAGAGCAGAGTAAGTATAATATAGTCTTATTCATAGAGGCAGAGAGAGCAGGGTAAGTATAATATAGTCTTATTCATAGAGGCAGAGAGAGCAGGGTAAGTATAATATAGTCTTATTCATAGAGGCAGAGAGAGCAGAGTAAGTATAATATAGTCTTATTCATAGGGGCAGAGAGAGCAGGGTAAGTATAATATAGTCTTATTCATAGAGGCAGAGAGAGCAGGGTAAGTATAATATAGTCTTATTCATAGGGGCAGAGAGAGCAGGGTAAGTATAATATAGTCTTATTCATAGAGGCAGAGAGAGCAGAGTAAGTATAATATAGTCTTATTCATAGAGGCAGAGAGAGCAGGGTAAGTATAATATAGTCTTATTCATAGAGGCAGAGAGAGCAGAGTAAGTATAATATAGTCTTATTCATAGAGGCAGAGAGAGCAGGGTAAGTATAATATAGTCTTATTCATAGGGGCAGAGAGAGCAGGGCAAGTATAATATAGTCTTATTCATAGAGGCAGAGAGAGCAGGGTAAGTATAATATAGTCTTATTCATAGAGGCATAGAGAGCAGAGTAAGTATAATATAGTCTTATTCATAGGGGCAGAGAGAGCAGGGTAAGTATAATATAGTCTTATTCATAGAGGCAGGGAGAGCAGGGCAAGTATAATATAGTCTTATTCATAGAGGCAGAGAGAGCAGAGTAAGTATAATATAGTCTTATTCATAGAGGCAGAGAGAGCAGAGTAAGTATAATATAGTCTTATTCATAGAGGCAGAGAGAGCAGGGTAAGTATAATATAGTCTTATTCATAGAGGCAGAGAGAGCAGAGTAAGTATAATATAGTCTTATTCATAGAGGCAGAGAGAGCAGAGTAAGTATAATATAGTCTTATTCATAGAGGCATAGAGAGCAGAGTAAGTATAATATAGTCTTATTCATAGAGGCAGAGAAAGCTGGGTAAGTATAATATAGTCTTATTCATAGAGGCAGAGAGAGCAGAGTAAGTATAATATAGTCTTATTCATAGAGGCAGAGAGGGCAGGGTAAGTATAATATAGTCTTATTCATAGGGGCAGAGAGAGCAGAGTAAGTATAATATAGTCTTATTCATAGAGGCAGAGAGAGCAGAGTAAGTATAATATAGTCTTATTCATAGGGGCAGAGAGAGCAGGGTAAGTATAATATAGTCTTATTCATAGAGGCAGAGGGAGCAGAGTAAGTATAATATAGTCTTATTCATAGAGGCAGAGAGAGCAGAGTAAGTATAATATAGTCTTATTCATAGGGGCAGAGAGAGCAGGGTAAGTATAATATAGTCTTATTCATAGGGGCAGAGAGAGCAGGGTAAGTATAATATAGTCTTATTCATAGAGGCAGAGAGAGCAGGGTAAGTATAATATAGTCTTATTCATAGGGGCAGAGAGAGCAGGGCAAGTATAATATAGTCTTATTCATAGAGGCAGAGAGAGCAGAGTAAGTATAATATAGTCTTATTCATAGAGGCAGAGGGAGCAGAGTAAGTATAATAATAGTCTTATTCATAGGGGCAGAGAGAGCAGGGCAAGTATAATATAGTCTTATTCATAGGGGCAGAGAGAGCAGGGTAAGTATAATATAGTCTTATTCATAGGGGCAGAGAGAGCAGAGTAAGTATAATAGTAGTCTTATTCATAGGGACAGAGAGAGCAGGGTAAGTATAATATAGTCTTATTCATAGAGGCAGAGAGAGCAGAGTAAGGATAATATAGTCTTATTCATAGAGACAGAGAGAGCAGGGCAAGTATAATATAGTCTTATTCATAGAGGCAGAGAGAGCAGAGTAAGTATAATATAGTCTTATTCATAGAGGCAGAGAGAGCAGAGTAAGTATAATATAGTCTTATTCATTGGGGCAGAGAGAGCAGGGTAAGTATAATATAGTCTTATTCATAGGGGCAGAGAGAGCAGAGTAAGTATAATATAGTCTTATTCATAGAGGCAGAGAGAGCAGGGTAAGTATAATATAGTCTTATTCATAGGGGCAGAGAGAGCAGGGTAAGTATAATATAGTCTTATTCATAGAGGCAGAGAGAGCAGAGTAAGTATAATAATAGTCTTATTCATCGGGGCAGAGAGAGCAGGGTAAGTATAATAATAGTCTTATTCATAGGGGCAGAGAGAGCAGAGCAAGTATAATATAGTCTTATTCATAGAGGCAGGGAGAGCAGGGTAAGTATAATATAGTCTTATTCATAGGAGCAGAGAGAGCAGGGTAAATATAATATAGTCTTATTCATAGAGGCAGAGAGAGCAGGGTAAGTATAATATAGTCTTATTCATAGGGGCAGAGAGAGCAGGGTAAGTATAATATAGTCTTATTCATAGAGGCAGAGAGAGCAGAGTAAGTATAATATAGTCTTATTCATAGGGGCAGAGAGAGCAGAGTAAGTATAATATAGTCTTATTCATAGAGGCAGCGAGAGCAGGGTAAGTATAATATAGTCTTATTCATAGAGGCAGAGAGAGCAGAGTAAGTATAATATAGTCTTATTCATAGAGGCAGAGAGAGCAGGGTAAGTATAATATAGTCTTATTCATAGGGGCAGAGAGAGCAGAGTAAGTATAATATAGTCTTATTCATAGAGACAGAGAGAGCAGGGTAAGTATAATATAGTCTTATTCATAGTGGCAGAGAGGGCAGGGTGAGTATAATATAGTCTTATTCATAGGGGCAGAGAGAGCAGGGTAAGTATAATATAGTCTTATTCATAGAGGCAGAGAGAGCAGAGTAAGTATAATATAGTCTTATTCATAGAGGCAGAGAGAGCAGAGTAAGTATAATATAGTCTTATTCATAGGGGCAGAGAGAGCAGGGCAAGTATAATATAGTCTTATTCATAGAGCCAGAGAGAGCAGGGTAAGTATAATAATATAGTCTTTTCGTAGAGGCAGTGTAAGTATAATAGTAGCCGTATTCATAGAGGCAGAGAGAGCAGAGTAAGTATAATATAGTCTTATTCATAGGGGCAGAGAGAGCAGGGTAAGTATAATAGTAGCCTTATTCATAGAGGCAGAGAGAGCAGAGTAAGTATAATATAGTCTTATTCATAGGGGCAGAGAGAGCAGAGTAAGTATAATATAGTCTTATTCATAGAGGCAGAGAGAGCAGAGTAAGTATAATATAGTCTTATTCATAGAGGCAGAGAGAGCAGAGTAAGTATAATAGTAGCCTTATTCATAGAGGCAGAGAGAGCAGGGATATTATAATTATAGTCTTATTTACAGCCACAGAGAGAGAGAGCAGGGTAATTGGCGAGCAAAGCGAACATTCAGTGGGTTGTATTAAAGCATTGGTATTGCTGTGCATGGCATGTGCATCTAATGCATGTATCCACTGTACATTCACCCATAACAGAGTCACCCGCCTTAAATATAGCAGGTTCATGTAAACAGGAAATGGTCATCCTAATGAAGAAAACAGCAACAGATTTGAAAGAAATCGAGCTGTACAGGTAGGTGAGAACCAGTTGCGTGTAACGTGAAAGGAAGGAGGTGTTTCATTCTGACAATTACTCAACTCAGTTCGTCAGCATGCTCTAGCATTGGAGGTGCACACCACCTAAGCCTGGGAAAACTACCAGCACCAACATCAGCAAGCTCTAGCATTGGAGGTGCACACCACCTAAGCCTGGGAAAACTACCTGCACCAACATCAGCATGCTCTAGCATTGGAGGTGCACACCACCTAAGCCTGGGAAAACTACCAAGATCAGCATGCTCTAGCATTGGAGGTGCACCCCACCTAAGCCTGGGAAAACTACCTGCACCAACATCAGCATGCTCTAGCATTGGAGGTGCACCCCACCTAAGCCTGGGAAAACTACCTGCACCAACATCAGCATGCTCTAGCATTGGAGGTGCACACCACCTAAGCCTGGGAAAACTACCTGCACCAACATCAGCATGCTCTAGCATTGGAGGTGCACACCACCTAAGCCTGGGAAAACTACCAGCACCAACATCAGCATGCTCTAGCATTGGAGGTGCACCCCACCTAAGCCTGGGAAAACTACCTGCACCAACATCAGCATGCTCTAGCATTGGAGGTGCACCCCACCTAAGCCTGGGAAAACTACCTGCACCAACATCTGCATGCTCTAGCATTGGAGGTGCACACCACCTAAGCCTGGGAAAACTACCTGCACCAACATCTGCATGCTCTAGCATTGGAGGTGCACACCACCTAATCCTGGGAAAACTACCAAGATCAGCATGCTCTAGCATTGGAGGTGCACCCCACCTAAGCCTGGGAAAACTACCTGCACCAACATCAGCATGCTCTAGCATTGGAGGTGCACCCCACCTAAGCCTGGGAAAACTACCTGCACCAACATCTGCATGCTCTAGCATTGGAGGTGCACACCACCTAAGCCTGGGAAAACTACCAACACCAACATCAGCATGCTCTAGCATTGGAGGTGCACACTACCTAAGCCTGGGAAAACTACCAGCACCAACATCAGCATGCTCTAGCATTGGAGGTGCACACCACCTAAGCCTGGGAAAACTACCTGCACCAACATCAGCATGCTCTAGCATTGGAGGTGCACACCACTAGAAGATAAGGGCAACCCATATTTACTCATATGCGAAACTCAGTTAATAATCAATGCACATAATTATAACATTAATGTTGAGGCTAGTGGTAAGGGTCATCAAGTATATGCAATGTCATTATTCTAAGTGTCCTCTATCTCTCCCCAAGTCTTTATGAGGTCCCTTGGAGGCATTGTAAAGACTGATATGTCAAGTCACGTCGTAATCTCCTGTGGTGTGCCAACTTGGTGCCTTAGTGCGGGATGAGCGTCTTGGCGTGGTAATAAGGGATGGTGGGGGTGGAGTAGAGATGGTAGATGGAGGAATAGGATGTGAAGGAGAGGGCGAGATGGGGATGGCTGCAGGTGGTTCAATTAGAGACTCTGGGTCGTCCACTGTTAGTGAGATGGGTGATGGATATGTTGGGCTTGTGTTCATCGGCAAGGGGTTTAAGATATTTCATGTCCTCTCGGATGGTTCTGGTTGGTGGGCGTGGGTACACTGGGGTGTATTCCCTGAGGAATTTTCTGTTTCGTAGTGTAATTCTCCCAGATCCATCAAGCTTGATGAGATATTGATGGAACTGTTTGACCTCCACGACGATACCTGTCTTGTCCCATTTTCATTTCCTGTTTGATTTTATAAGCGAACATGATCTCCAATGACAAGAGGTGGTAGGGATTTAGTGTGCTCACTCCATCGTTCATGGTTTAGCATATGACGATTTCTGAGTGCCTCTTCTCTGGCTGATAGTGAACTGCGCCAGGTGTCATGAGGTTTATATTTGCATGGTAAGATTGGGATGAATTCCTTGACAGGTCGATTGAAGACACACATGGCAGGGGACATTTTGGTGTCTCTGTCTGGGGTGTTGCGATATTGAAGGATTGCTCGTTGAAAATTGTCTAGGTCAAAAAGTTCGCCTTTTGGACCAGTGTTGTTCGTGATGAGGCGTTTGATGGTCTTTACCCCTATTTCAGCATGGCAGTTACTGTGTGGGAATGCAACAGAACTGAGGCGATGTTGTACATCCCAGTTCAGCAGGAAGGATCTGGTCGAGTTGGCCGCGAATTCTGGTCCTCGATCAGACGACAGCTCATCTAATTCCATAGGTAGCGAATGTCCGTCTTAGGGTCTTGATCAATCCTTTTGTGCCCTCCATCTCTCTACTATTGGCCATCCAGAGCACCTGTCAATGATGACGACATAGCTGATTCCTTGGTGATGAAAATAGTCAGCAATATGCACTGGAATGGGTATACCGAAGGAATCGGTGGTGTAGGTGGCATGTTGGGTTGTGATGGTGCCATTCTGTTGCAGTTGTTCCTGGTGGAGGAGATATCTGGGCTGATGCCCGGCCAGAAAATGGATGTCTCAGCTCTCGCGATCATAGATGATGTGCGCCTGATGGGCTGCATGAAGGGCCCTGAGGCAATCTTGTCTTAGTGATGATGGGATCACAATTCTGTCTTTGCACATGACTACCCCATCGACAGTGTACAGGTTATCATGGAACTGGTGGTACTCTCTTGTCGGTGTTGGAAGTTCGTGGCGGTGATCAGGCATGCCATCTTCTATGGTGGACATTAGTAGCATCATGTTTTCGTCATTGCTTGTGGCTGTGCGGACTCGATCCCAGGTTATGGATTGCAGAGGGTGGAGGGAGCCAATTGCGTGGTCTCGTAGATTATTTTCGAGACTAGTCTGGGTGTCTTCTGTGATCTGTACTCCTGCTATGAGATGGTTAGGATGTTGAGAGGAGGTTGGGTGGTTGAGTTGCTGATGTTGTAAATGTCATCCTGTAGATGCATTTTTGTGGGAAGCTGGTTGCCAGTGGGATGGCGAGAAGTGGTGTCGGATGCCCTATTCTTCGCACATGGGATGTGTACCATTTTGAATTGGTATTGTAGTGTCTTTTCTTTTAGATTGCGGAGGCGTGAGTTGCTGATGTGTTCCAATGAGCGATTCCCAAATAGTTTGAGGAGTGGTTTGTGGTCCACAGCTATGATGAGATTTGTACAGCTGAGGACAAAATGTCTGGCCTTGTCTATGGCATCTGCTACAGCTAGGGCTTCACCTTCAACTGGAGCATATCTTGACTCTGCCGTGTGCGTGAAGGGACTGCCTACAAGGGTAATCTTCCAGCCTGATTTGCAGCAGAAGAGGTTGTTGTCTGGGCATGAGCAATGTTTCTGGAATAACCAAAAACCAATGCCATTCTGGACCAATCAGTGGCCAAGCATGTGGGTTTAGTTTTGTCATACATTTGCACACCATTCATGGGATATTTCCTTAATGATCATCGACTTCGATTCCTTGAAAAGTGTATTGAGATTGTCATTCCATTGGAAGGGGTTGCTTGGTTTGAGGAGTTGGCGGAAAGGTAGCATTTTCTCTGTCATGCTGAATGTGTAGGCCACTTGATTGACAAGGCCGAACCAGGATCTGACGTCGGTGATGTTGTTTGGAGTTGGAAAGTCAGAGATGGCACGCATGTATTTTTGGCATGGCCGTACGGTATTTGCTGTGATCTCAAAGCCAGCAAATTCCACCTCATCCAGACCGAATCTGAACTTGCTGGGATTTAATATGATGCCGTTTCTCCCGCAGATATCAAGCCATGCCGCAGCCTGATGAAAACATTCTTCAAGGTTGTCTGCCCAGAGTAGGGTGTCGTCGATGCACTTGGTTTTGTTGGGAATGTGTGCTACGATCTCGTCATATCTTCTGGAATAGCCATCACCGGAGGCAATGTAAGCTGTACAGTAACGATACCTTCCCCACGGTGTTATAAATGTGGCGAAATGACGGTCCTGTTGATGTAATGGCACACTGTGGTAGCCATTCCATGCATCGAACACAGTCTTCTTTTTGTTGTGAGGTACTGATCTGGCCTGATGAAATGGTGACTGTGTCATGTGTCTCTCTTGCCGCATGAGAATTGAGTGCCTGCAAATCAATCGTTCTGCGAGGTTTTCTGGTCTTTTTTGCACGTATCACCATTCTATGGCACCAGGTCACAGGTTCACCAATAGGTACTGGCTCGATTACACCTAGCCTCACGTCTCTGTCCAGCCCTGCTTTCACGTCTTCCTGCCAATGAAGGGGGACTGGTATGGGGGAGTTGTGGGCCACAGGTGTCGCATTAGGGTCAATCATGAGCCTCATCGGGGGACCCTCCATCATTGGGAGTGGTTGGTGTTCACAAGTGTTGAACGTGCTGGACTTGTAGTGATCAAGCAGGTATAGCTCCAGTTGAATACGATTTGCTTCGGTGGCTTGACATGGTGGTTCTTTTGGTAATGGTGGTGGTAGTGTATGCTTTGGACAATAGCAGTCTGATGTAAGGCTGCTGTCGCTATGTACCAGGGTGTTGCATTTGGACGCAGGTACTGTCTCGCCGATTAGTCGGGAATTTGGGTGATACCACCCCTAGATCAATGCATGCCTCCCTGCTCAAGAAGAGTTTGTTCGTACAGTCCGTGACATAAATGATCTGGCGGGTTTCCCTCTGGTTGCCTGATGCATCTTTGCCAGAAAGTCGCAATATTGTGGCACCTAGCACTTTAATGTCGTGGTTGTCGGTGGCATGCATTCTCATCTCCACTGGAATGAAGTCATCTTTGGTCAGTCCCAATTGTTTGATGACTCCTATGCTTGCCAGGCAACTTTGGTAACCTGTATCAGCCATGAAGGTAACCTTCTGAGCAGTACATAGTGTGAATCCAAAGTGTTTGTAGTCTTCCAGCAACACCGTTGCTGACACCCTCACGAATGGTAAGCTTAGATGAGCGTCTTATCCATCTTCTGGACGGACCACTGTACAGATGGTGGTCCAAGGTGATGTGTTTTTTTCCTGAAAGGGTAGTAATCCCACATAGGGCATCGGATACTGCGTCTCCATGTCCTTCTGATTTCTGCGATCTGTTTTGTCTAGTGCTGTTTCTGCTTCTGCACGCACTCTCAAAGTGGTGGCCATGCCCACAGTGATTGCAAGTCATGCCATAAGCTGGACAATCTTTCTTGCGTATTTGAGTCCGAGCACTTTTCCCATGCCCTTTTCTCCCGCAGTATGAGCATATTTCCTGGTCTCTTAAATGTGTCGATCGACTCTGACGACATCCTTTCAATGTGTCCTTCCCTTGTTGCTTGTACGCACTTCCTATCAGCGCATCTGCACCATGGGGGATCAGGAGTTGAGCGGCCAAGCACTTGCCAGCTTCTTTGACCTCCACGAATTGAAGCATTTGTCAAGTTCTGGTTTACGGCACCTAATAGGTCCATTTGTATCTCAGAGTCATCCAATCCACGACTTAGTACATCCCGTAAAATGGCTTCAGTATAGCTCACCCCTGCCTCACAGTTGTTGCATTGAACTGTAAATTTGCACACTCCCGCCTGGCCACGGAGTCGAGCCCCATATGCACGGACTGGTTCATCTCGGTCCTGTCGCATGCTGTGAAGAGTTACTCGAGCAACCATAGTGTTTTCTTCTCTCATTGCCAAGTTCTTAATTGCAGCGAGGACTTCGTCCTGGTTTTTCCCGTAAGTGTGCCACCAGCATTGAGTGTGAGATCTTTGCATAATTGCTCATCGCAACATTCCAGCAGCTGGATCACTTTGTCAGCGCCAGTCAGTTTCGTTGCTTTGACATAGTCACCCCATCGAGATTTATTAAAATATTGCCAGTCCTCGTACGTCCCAGCCGGCGAGATGCTTGGACACTTGACTTTCTCTACTCTGGCGGTAGTTGCGCTCAAGCTGGCTGGACTGTGAGCAGTAGCATGGGTCGTGATGAAGGCTGCTGCGACTATAGGGTCCATATCTGGTGTTTCTTATAGGCAGTCAGCTATCACCCTACGATAGGCATCTCTTAGCACACAGTGTGTTCCTTAAATGGAATGCTCCTTCCCGCTGCTTGATGGCCTGCTGTCTTTGCTAGCGACGATTCTTGCAGGCTAGTTTATCTTGTTCAGAGTTAGCCAGATAAGGAACATAGAAGATAAGGGCAACTCCTATTTACTCATATGCGAAACTCAGTTAATAATCGATGCACATATAACATTAATGTTGAGGCTAACTGGTGCATGTGGCATGTGGTAAGGGTCATCAAGTATATGCAATGTCATTATTCTAAATGTCCTCTAACCACCTAAGCCTGGGAAAACTACCAGCACCAAACCATACAAAAAACAGACAAAACAAGCAGGCCTTGAACCAGGTCCAAAACTCTATTAATGCACCCCTCCAACCCACCCTACCCCTAGCCAAACTACAACACAACACACAAGAAGACATCCACAACAACATCAAGTCCTCTTCAGATAGCAGAACATGGCAGCTAGACAAGAAGACATCCACACCACATCAAGTCCTCTTCAGATAGCAGAACATGGCAACCAGACAAGAAGACATCCACACCACATCAAGTCCCCTTCAGATAGCAGAACATGCAGCCAGACAAGAAGACATGCACACCACATCAAGTCCTCTTCAGATAGCAGAACATGGCAGCTAGACAAGAAGACATCCACACCACATCAAGTCCCCTTCAGATAGCAGAACATGGCAGCTAGACAAGAAGACATGCACACCACATCAAGTCCCCTTCAGATAGCAACATGGCAGCCAGACAAGAAGACATCCACACCACATCAAGTCCTCTTCAGATAGCAACATGGCAGCTAGACAAGAAGACATCCACACCACATCAAGTCCTCTTCAGATAGCAGAACATGGCAGCTAGACAAGAAGACATCCACACCACATCAAGTCCCCTTCAGATAGCAGAACATGGCAGCTAGACAAGAAGACATCCACACCACATCAAGTCCCCTTCAGATAGCAGAACATGGCAGCTAGACAAGAAGACATGCACACCACACCAAGTCCCCTTCAGATAGTAGAACATGGCAGCCAGACAAGAAGACATCCACAACACATCAAGTCCCCTTCAGATACAGCCAGACAAGGAGACATCCACACCACATCAAGTCCCCTTCAGATAGCAGAACATGGCATCCAGACAAGAATACATCCACAATACATCAAGTCCCCTTCAGATAGCAGAACATGGCATCCAGACAAGAAGACATCCACACCACATCAAGTCCTCTTCAGATAGCAGAACATGGCAGCTACACAAGAAGACATCCACACCACATCAAGTCCCCTTCAGATAGCAGAACATGGCATCCAGACAAGAAGACATCCACAACACATCAAGTCCCCTTCAGATAGCAGAACATGGCATCCAGACAAGAAGACATCCACAACACATCAAGTCCCCTTCAGATAGCAGAACATGGCATCCAGACAAGAAGACATCCACACCACATCAAGTCCCCTTCAGATAGCAGAACATGGCAGCTAGACAAGAAGACATCCACACCACATCAAGTCCCCTTCAGATAGCAGAACATGGCAGCCAGACAAGAAGACATCCACACCACATCAAGTCCCCTTCAAATAGCAGAACATGGCAGCTAGACAAGAAGACATCCACACCACATCAAGTCCTCTTCAGATAGCAGAACATGGCAACCAGAAATAGGACAAACAAACCAAGCCCCTCCCAAGTCCCTCTCCTACAGGCCCTCACAACAAAACATTTAAAGCTAAAACAGGTTTTCAAAACTGGAAATAGTTATCTCTGTGAATCAGGAGGACTGTGGCGGGCATGTACATACTAATGCTACGTGCACTGCTCCAGATTTTGTAGTACAGCTAGCTGCTTATCTGCCAGAGTGATCAAGAATAAGCATGAGTCCTTGTCAACTTCTGATGCCTTCCCTTTGAATCCCTGCAGTAAACACTTCCTGATGACATCACTCTTTGTAGTGTGCTCCCCATCTTCAAGGGTAGTTGCTTCCTAGGACACTCTCAACCCACCTACCGTCAATAACTTGGCACTCTGAGTTTCGTCGATTGAAAAAACATGTGTGCATTTGTAATATATTTTTTATCATAAAATAGCTTATTACCTGCTCTATTTATGCACATAGTTTGAAGAGCGCCACTTCCCGGCCACTTCCCGGCCACTTCCCGGGGTATCTAAGAGGAAAGGAGGAAAAATCTTGAAGCGAATAATTTGCGGTTTTGATGACCAAAAATTTTCTAGGCCACCAAGTCAAGCAGAAGTCATTTTTCTACTGACATTTTTCTAGTGACAGGCAATACTCTTGACTCATCTGAGAATGACTCTAGTGAGGGGAAAGATTGTGGCATCCTGTCTTCCTTTGGAGAGCCTTCTTCTGAACGTTGAGCCTTGGATAAGATGGCTACAATAGTAGGGACTGCTGGAACAGTGGGGGAGGAGCTTAGCACTACAGCAAAAAGTGGTTGCTTGGTCTCTTACAAAGAAGGCATGGATAAGAAGACTTCTCAGGCATGGATAAGAAGACTTCTCAGGTAAAGAAGGCATGGATAAGAAGACTTCTCAGGCATGGATAAGAAGACTTCTCAGGTAAAGAAGGCATGGATAAGAAGACTTCTCAGGTAAAGAAGGCATGGATAAGAAGACTTCTCAGGTAAAGAAGGCATGGATAAGAAGACTTCTCAGGTAAAGAAGGCATGTAAGAAGACTTCTCAGGTAAAGAAGGCATGGATAAGAAGACTTCTCAGGTAAAGAAGGCATGGATAAGAAGACTTCTCAGGTAAGGAAGGCATGGATAAGAAGACTTCTCAGGTAAAGAAGGCATAGATAAGAAGACTTCTCAAGTTTGTGAATATAATCTAGCTATAATACTAGCCTGTTGGTTGTCCAAAGGCTGTAGTTAGTTTTCCCCGGGTAAAATGCATATAGCTAGTAGCCTCCCAAGTATATCCTGGGACTTTGTGTAGATGAAATTGTAATGATGGATGATATGATGCTAGAGGACTAGCTTCTCTTTTGCTTCCTCATTCTCCATCTCCTCTCACAACTCAATTATAAACTGTGTGTGTAAAAATAGATTCAGCATTATAAACAAGGTCGTAAGTAGCAAGAACAATCATATTTACAATAACCTTCTCAATAATCGACTTTAAATTGTATTCTCTCAACGTTTCGACTATATGCTCTAGCCTTCATCAGGAATAATCATATTTATATGTGTGGTGCATGGTTGCAAAGAGTGAGGTCTGGTCTAATGTTTTGAATGGAATAAATATGATACAAAAGTTCAGTACATATAATAGGAATATTATGTTGTAGACATTGTTATAGTGACAGTAATATTCCTTGTCTATAAAACCATAGCCCACCTGTGTTTGTGTTGTATTACAATAACCTTCTCAATAATCGACTTTAAATTGTATTCTCTCAACGTTTCGACTATATGCTCTAGCCTTCATCAGGAATAATCATATTTATATGTGTGGTGCATGGTTGCAAAGAGTGAGGTCTGGTCTAATGTTTTGAATGGAATAAATATGATACAAAAGTTCAGTACATATAATAGGAATATTATGTTGTAGACATTGTTATAGTGACAGTAATATTCCTTGTCTATAAAACCATAGCCCACCTGTGTTTGTGTTGTATCAGACAACAATGATTACTGAGTGCAATAGATTCCATTATATGTAAAAAGGACCATGTCCTAATACTGTTTTAGATAACAATATTCATATTAAAATCACCTTCTCAATAATCAACTTCAATTTTTATTCACTCGATGCTCTAGTCGAAACGTCGAGTGAATAAAATTATTGAGAAGGTGATTTTAATGTTATTATGTCAACTGAGAGTTCATCGTATTGTGGTCATGAAAATAGACCACATTGTTTATCAACAGTAGAGCCATCCCATAATATATGGTTGCCAGGGATTTTAGTGAATATCTGGCTTGGTATAGATGTTGAACTGAAGCACGTTCGATTTTTTTAAAACTCTCCCAGCAATCCGACAGTGAGAAGGTTAAATTGCTCTCAAGTCCTACCTCCACAAGCACATTCCTGTTCACATTACAATGTCGTGATGACAACATTGATGTACAGATCACTGCTGCATTAGACCTACAGCTATGCTAAGGCTAGCATAATGGCTAGAGCAATGCTAATAGTAGGATTAAAAACCTAAATGAGTTTGGATATCAGTGTTGTGTTGTGTATGTGTGTGTGTGTGTGTATGTGCGCAGGAAATCATGGGAAGAGACCAATAGGGAATTGATGCAGAGACTGGACGAATGTCAGGAGAGCCAGAAAACTTCCACTCAGAAGTTTGAAAACATGAGCAAGTACTGCAAGAGGGTAAGGCCAGTGCTAGGGGGAGGAGAAAGGGGTGTGGCTAAGGGGGAAGCAGATTTTTATCTGTCTGGAATAAGAAGGTGTGCCCCATTCTAAATATGAATGTGCTACTGTTGAAGATATATTTTATCTAAAACACAAGAGCATGAATTGAGTTGTCACAAAGAAAGGAAACAAAGGTGTACATATGTAGAACATTTGAGGATCCTTTGCCATTTATAATCATATACACCAATGATTTGAAAGGTAGTCATGGACTTGTGAGTGTTCATAAAACTCTGGAGGTGAGTGCTTACTTTGTTCATAAAACTCTGGAGGTGAGTGCTTACTTTGTTCATAAAACTCTGCAGGTGAGTGCTTACTTAGTTAGTGTTCATAAAACTCTGGAGGTGAGTGCTTACTTAGTGTTCATAAAACTCTGGAGGTGAGTGCTTACTTTGTTCATAAACCTCTGCAGGTGAGTGCTTACTTAGTGTTCATAAAACTCTGGAGGTGAGTGCTTACTTAGTGTTCATAAAACTCTGGAGGTGAGTGCTTACTTAGTGTTCATAAAACTCTGGAGGTGAGTGCTTACTTTGTTCATAAAACTCTGCAGGTGAGTGCTTACTTAGTGTTCATAAAACTATGGAGGTGAGTGCTTACTTAGTGTTCTCCAAGCCCTAAACACACACTGTAGTGGCCATTTAGTGTTGAGCTGGCTAGTGTCTCGATCTTCACAGCTCCAGTGTATATAGCAGGCAGTGAGCTTCTCTCACTCATGCTATATCCTAAATCATTTGCTGCCTTCAGCTAGTTTTTGAGCCTTTTCTAGAGCTGATGATGACAACGCTTGTCGCTGTAAACCTCGCCATGTCTACACTGCATAGTAGCAAATATCTTGAGTTAGTAGAGTAGGGTTAGATGCACCCTCGCTGGCAAGCATCTCCAGTTAGGTTTCACCAGGCAAGATTCCATTATTGGCCCAAATAATTAAGTGTTAAATTAAAGGCAAGTATCATTGCATGGGTGGCAACTAATTTTAGCTATCATGATTTTTTAAAGAAATCATTGACATAATTAGTGCTCTATATTTTCATATGCACACGCAGCAGCTGCCGTGTACATGAGTGGAAACAGCAAGCGTAGAGGCTAATAAAGTTAGCAGTTTTATGTTTTATTTTAAATAACAAAAACAACTGACAATAATAGAGCAAAACACTTTGATAATCACACATAAATAATATATATATTATATGGTATAATCTGTATATATATATAGTTGTGATGATTGCTTTTGTTAATTGTAAGTTTACTTGTTGTATACTTGTTGTGAATAATAAATAAAGTTACCTGTTTATAAAAGGCTAGCCTTAAGTTACCTGTTTATAAAAGGCCATCCTTAAGTTACCTGTCTTGTGAGGCACATGTGAATGTACATGCTTGTGTTGTGGTGTAAGTGTGCATAAGTGTCGTGTGTGATGATGGTGTGTGATGGTGTGTGTGTGTGTGTGTGTGGGTGGATGTGTCACAGATGCAGAAACATTACAGGAAGAAGGTACATACTCTTAAGGAGGCGCTGGAGCTGGCCAGTGCCGAGAAGGAGGAGGTGAAGACAAAGCGAGAAGCAATGGTGTAAGTATGTGTGGTGTGAGGAAGGTGTGTGTGGTGCATTTGGTGTGGTATCTAGTGTGTGTGTGTGTGTAACGTGTGTGTGCGTGTGCTGTGGTAAGTGTGTGGTTTGATCTGGTGTTGTGTGTGTTGTGTTGTGTCTTGGTGTGCGTGTGATGTTATAGTGTGTACAGTGTAGGGTATACTACATAGCAATAGCATATGTAACACTTGCCACATCATTTTCCAATTTTTCAAAAAAATCTTACCTCTCTTATTATCCGGTGAATTTTCAAAAGTTTTATACCCGCCAAAACACCTGAAAAATACGTGCTCTTTCCTACACAACTCAGCAAAATGCACAACACACATCATGTGATGTGTTTCTATTGTGTCTCTATGCACATGTGCCGGCACACATCATGTGATGTGTTTCTATTGTGTTTCTATGCACATGTGCCGGCACACATCATGTGATGTGTTTTTTATTCTATGCACATGTGCCGGTCATGACATCAGATTTTAGTTGGTGAAGAGATGGTCTTGGCTCCATTTGTAATCAGCTCACTTTTAGCCTACTAGCTACAAGGAGTATTTATCCTACAACCAGTGAAAGGGGAAAAGAAGCAGAAAGGTTAAGCTGAACCATGAGAGAAACCAAGTTGAAGCAAGTACAACATCAAGACAATGATTGCCACTGCAATGGCCAAACCCAGCAACCTGCGGTATCAGGAGAAACTTAGCCTGAAGTACGTATGCAAGTCAACTACAGACACATGCCTCTACCTTATGAATATCATTACACCAGCTCATGATTCTGTGGGGAAGGCTACAGCGATGGATAGGCAGTTAAAAAGTAAAAATTCCAGCGTAGGATTTCCCCCCAAGATGATACCCGCTTCGTGTTGCATAATAATAATTTCCATTTTTCCCCCCCACCTTCAATATTTTGTCGTGTATAGACTTTATTTATTAGTTTATATTTTCTGTGGTGATGATCCGTAATAGATAAAGTTGTTTTTTTAATAAAATTTTGACGGACGAAATTTTTTTAACATTGTCATTCAGATTTGATTTGTGTTGATAGTCCTATTGATAGATGTTTTGGCAATACTGAACTGTATTAAGATTTATTATGATGATCTCACACGAAAGATGGCATTTTTAATCAAATACGTTGTGATGGAAACCGGACACTTATAAGGACATACATACCAAATTTTAAGCAAATTGGTAAACAGAATTGCTGCAATAATGTTTGCAGCAAGAGTAGGCAAATGGGAAAGCTAATATGATGGGCACTATATGGAGCTTAGCACATTGTTCTAAGGTATTACATCATAGTTTACATCATAGTGCACAGTTCTAATTACAGAGGTCACATGATGCGCATTAATTATGAAGTGGCATCCAAAACATTACAGCAAGCTGGTAATTGTCTCCAATAAGGGTGTACACATCATTGCTAGTTACAAAACGCACTCTTCAATTAAAAAAGTAATATATATATATATATATATATTTTTAAGCCACTCATTTTTAGGTTAGTCTGAGCCCATTAGTAGCTCACTGGTATGGGAATCGATAGTGTGTGACCATTAGACTACCACAAACGAGTCAACTAGGCGGGGAGCAGTAGATGATTGTGGATAACATCGCACAGTTTTCAGTTCAATGCACATATAGGCCTACTGTGATAATATTGATAAGTGTTCCTAAGCCTTTGGCTTATGCCTAAACTTTCCAGCCATATTGGTGGGGAAAAAGTTGTTCCATGCTTGCCCATGGAAATATTACCACATCTCATCAAGTGGATTTTCTCGCAACTTGACTTTTTATCCCAGCTCCACTCCAGACGATCTCAGCCAAGTCACCCTATGCTGCAATGGGCAACCTGGTCCCTCACCAGAGACAGAAATGGGAAACTCAGTGTCTTAGCTAAGACACTGAGTTTCCCATTTCTGTCTCTGGTGAGTGCAATTATTTCATATTGAATGAATAGAGGTGTACCCCAAAAGAGGAAAAACATTTTTTTCCTTTTTTCTCAGCCATTTCTCTCTCGTGCTTGGAGTGGACAGTAGGGAATTCTAATAAGCACACAGAGCAATCGGGAGTCTGAGCGTAGCCCATCTGCTCATCAGTTGCTGGTTTCTCACAGCGGCTTAAAAGGGGGGACGATTGTATTTTTTACATTTTTTTTTAACTTGTGGTTACTACTTTAGAGCTCCATAGGTTCTGCAAACTTCATGGTATGGACTTGATATATAGCTCAAAAGATAGGTCTCTCTGTGTGCTCTCTTTTGATACTAAAATATGTTTCATAGGTATAAACTATAGGCAAGTTACTAGACCCTAAAGTGGAGGGACCTCAAAAACCTGAATCCCTGCAACCTCGGCCAAAACCTCGGCCAAAATAACTCCAGGCAAAAAAATTGAAATTGGTACGAGTGGCTAGAGGAAGCCCTAGAGCATGCAATGACCTTTTTCATTAGGCGTTAAAATTTTAGTACGTGGTCAAGCGCGTGGGTGGAAAATTGATTACGTTGAAAATACAGGCCTCAACTGGCACTTAGTAAGCCCATGCCTGATGTCAAAATCTTTGCTTTTTTGTGGGGGAAGTCAGAAGTGTGACAGTCCAATGGCTTGGCAAGGTACTAGCTTGCCATGCCATGCCTTGTAATTGTTTCTCGTGTGTTGCACTACTCACCATACATCATGTTTGCCTTTTCTGTGTGTAGGACAGCATTGAAGCTTGACAATAAGAAGCTAAGAAGTCAGATAGCTGAGGTCAGTCAGTCGGCTCTCAGGCACACACACATTCACCCACACATACACACACACACACACACACATCCTGATGGTTATAATAACATTTATTGCTGCAGGAGCAAAGAAAGAAGGAAGAGTTTTCGTACGTCCTTCGGAGTGACCCTAACTCACTTCCACGATGCCCCATCTCTGAACAGGAAATTGTGTGTTGTGTGTGTTGTGTGTGAGTGTGTGTGTGTGTGTGAGTGCATGTGTGTGTGTGGGTGTAATAGGATCTGCAAAAGAACTCATTTTACAGAAAATATTTTAGGGAAAAAATAGACTTCAAAGTTATTTCTTCAGACTTAATTAGATTTAGAGAGGACCAGATTTTTTCTTCTTCTAGAGGTAATTTTGAGTTGTTTGATGTGGGACCTATATATGGCAGTGTACTAATGTGGCAATTTATTTAGTGAAATGTTCCCTTTTCCAGATCCTATCATTAAATATTTATTTTATGTATGAGAATTTATATTATTCTATGCAAGGAAAAAGACACTATAATAATTGTGTGTAAACACAAACGGATTTATTTAGGAAACTCGAATGCACCCATTCATATAGACCAGAGGCAGTTGAATCATAGATCACTTCCTTGTAAGGTAAAGGGTCTATGGTCAGACGCTCCTTTGGCATTTTAAACCATATACATTATTATAGAGATATACATTATTATAGAGGTATACATTATTATAGAGATGTGAGAAAAGAGATAGGCTGCATGGAGCAGGAAGATGAATTTCAATAGTTTTTAGGTGTGTCAGTTAACTACCTAACTATCGTGGCGAAGGGTTCAAAGTATGCCCGTGGTGCTAATAGCATCCATAAGTGCCATTTAGAAGGTAAGGACTTGCCAATTTTATTTTTAGCCAAGATATGAAGGGGGCCTTTTTGGGGGGAGGGGGGGGGGAGTCCACCATTCTTTAAAAAAAGTGTCAAACTTCACTCCCTTTTCAATTATCACATATTGTATTGATCTAGTGTTTTGTTTTGCAGGTTGACAGTCAACAGACGCAGGAGTTGGAGAGGCTAAACGAGAGGCTGGAGGAGCTGGAGACAAACCACACCCAGCAGTTAAACCGGCAGCACCAGGCCTTGCTTAACATTGCACTCCTCAGTTCACCCCCACTCTACACCTGCACCTCACCACCTCATCTCTCCACTCCACCAATTCCCTTACACGATAGCTTAATTCACAGTCTCAGCCAATGATGATAACTTTATTCATATACATGCATGGACCAACTACTTAGACAACGATGATCAGGCTTTTTGGGTTTTTTATCAACATATAAACAAATAACTATTTTCAAGCAATAGCAACAACAACAATAAAAGTAAATAAGACAGAAGGAAGTCTGAGTCGGGAGAGTTCCCTCGTCCCTCTCCCAGCTGGGCCCAACACCGACACAGCATTTCCTCTCTGTACGGCGATAGCCGAATGTTTGAGGTACATGAAGGCCTGTCACCTGAACGGATGCAGTTCCTTTAAGAAAAGCATGTGATTTTGGCCCCCTATACTCCTGATGTTGCTAGATACTGGGTGTGAAAATATGTGAGATATCTAGATAGAGGAAATGAGAGTATATAACCATGTAGACCACAACCAGCTAGATTATGCATTAAAAGTCATTTACACCAATTTAAAAAGAGCTGTGTAAGTACATGATTTTAAGTGGTTCTCTAAATGGGCAAACTCTTTCGGCAGGTTGTCCAAAAATATTTGTTTCTCATACGAAGGCTCTCCTGGTGCCTTCAGCTGGTTTTGGGACACACCTTGGAGCTGAATCTATTGTCAATGCTGCTTGTATCTTCCTGCATAATTTACAGCCAGGCCAGATCAGGAGCTGCTTGATTTTTGTAATGCCTTGACCAGGACAAGATTTTATCAGCAGTGAAAGATCTAGCCCCAGTCTTGCTACTCAGCCTATGGTGCTCCATCATCCCTCGTTTTTTTGAAATGAAACATTTCGATCATCTGAAGGCAAGGTGATCCCTTGGGTTCACTTCTGTTTTGCCTCACTTTTCACGAGATCACACCCAGATTGGTATCTGAAATTCGTGCATTTTATTTGGATGGTGACGCTTTAGAGGTTAGGTAATATGGGAGGCACTCCGTGATCTTATTACAGTGGAGTGTGAGCTAATCTGTCCAAATTCAGAGACTTTAGGGAAGTCTAGCCCTTGGGTTGTCAATCCAGAGGCTGCCACTCTCCTAGGTTCTGCTATTGGTCATGGAGGGGATTAAGGCGTTGATTGATATGAAGATTAACTCATTGAAGGTTACGGGAAGCGACACTTCCATGCTCAAGATGCCTTTTGGTTACTTTTGCAATTCCCAAACTATTGTCCTCTTTACGATCTTTTCCCTGTTTCTCTTCACCAAAGCTTTAAGATTTTGACTCCATTCATTGTTCCATCCCGAGTGAGATCACTAGCCTTCTCCTCAACACCAACGATCAAGCTTGGTTTCAGGCTTCACTTCCGGTCAAATTTGGAAGTGTGAAGATCAGGAGAGTTGCATCACTTGCACCCTCTGCCTTTTGACCGCACCCATCAGATTCTTCCTGACCACCTATACAACCTGAACTACCTTGCTTTTGATGATGGCTTGGAAATGTGGAGTCGAGGTCACAGCTGTGAGCCACAGTCTCATTCCATGTCTTCACAACAGAAAGCCTGGAATGGTCCACATGTTCAGGCCTCTTGATTTCCTCCTGGACTCAGCTGTGGATGCTGCCCCCGAGTACGTATTCAGGCTGAAGCTAGGAAAAGGTCAAGGGCCTGGATTCATGCCCTGCCCATGTCAACCTTAGTCCTCTGAATGGATAATGATATAACCAGGATGGCTGCTGGTTTGCAGTTTGGTGTTACCCTCTGTCATCCCTTAGTTGTCTGCAATGTGATCCAGCTTCAGCTGTCGGAAGAGTCAAAGGTCATTTTTCGAATGCAGCTGTCAAGGACATTGTCAATAGATCTCTCACCTCAATTAACATTCCCTCCCACCTGGAGTCTTCAGGCATTTCTCGTACTGACGGTAAGCAGCCTGATAGGGCTTCCACCATCCTCTGGCATATTCTCGTATTGGATGCTACTTGTGTGGACTTCTTTGCACCGTCCGTGTCAACCTATTATATGATGGTCCAGGTGCAGTGGCCAATAGAGCAGAGTCCTTGGAAGCAGAACATTGCTACTACCCATCTTTTTTATCCCATTTGGATAGAAACCACTGGAGTGTTGGGTACGGAGTTTTTTTCGGGAGTTGGGTGGCTGTCTAAAATGTAAATGTGATGAACCATTCCCATCCTTTTCTCCTTCGGAGAATTTCTGTTACTGTGTGCATGCAGCTGTGCTGGTCTAGTCATCCAGCATGGGAACACTGCGGCTGTGCTGGATCCTAGTCATCCAGCGTGGGAACACTGCGGCTGCGCTGGGTCCTAGTCATCCAGCGTGGGAACACTACAGCTGTGCTGGTTCTAGGCATCCAGCGTGGGAACACTGCGGCTGTGCTGGGTCCTAGTCATCCAGCGTGGGAACACTGCAGCTGTGCTGGGTCCTAGTCATCCAGCGTGGGAACACTGCGGCTGTACTGGGTCCTAGTCATCCAGCGTGGGGACACTACAGCTGTGCTGGGTCCTAGTCATCCAGCGTGGGAACACTGCGGCTGTGCTGGGTCCTAGTCATCCAGCGTGGGAACACTGCAGCTGTGCTGGGTCCTAGTCATCCAGCATGGGAACACTGCAGCTGTGCTGATCCTAGTCATCCAGCGTGGGAACACTGCGGCTGTGCTGGGTCCTAGTCATCCAGCGTGGGAACACTGCGGCTGCGCTGGGTCCTAGTCATCCAGCGTGGGGACACTACAGCTGTGCTGGGTCCTAGTCATCCAGCGTGGGAACACTGCGGCTGTGCTGGGTCCTAGTCATCCAGCATGGGAACACTGCAGCTGTGCTGGGTCCTAGTCATCCAGCGTGGGAACACTGCAGTGCTGGGTCCTAGTCATCCAGCGTGGGGACACTACAGCTGTGCTGGGTCCTAGGCATCCAGCGTGGGAACACTGCGGCTGTGCTGGGTCCAGCGTGGGAACACTACAGCTGTGCTGGGTCCTAGTCATCCAGCGTGGGGACACTACAGCTGTGCCGGGTCCTAGTCATCCAGCGTGGGGACACTGCAGCTGTGCTGGGTCCTACAGCATGGGGACACTGCAGCTGTGCTGGGTCCTAGTCATCCAGCATGGGGACACTGCAGCTGTGCTGGTCGGTGTGGTAGTATGGTTGTTTATGTTGTTTGCTGTTCTTGTAAGTTCAAGCTACTCTACCAGTTACAGTGTTCCCACGCTGGATGACTAGGACCCAGCACAGCCGCAGTGTTCCCACGCTGGATGACTAGGACCCAGCACAGCTGCAGTGTTGTTTGCTGTTCTTGTAAGTTCAAGCTACTCTACCAGTTACAGTGTCCCCACGCTGGATGACTAGGACCCAGCACAGCCGCAGTGTTCCCACGCTGGATGACTAGGACCCAGCACAGCTGTAGTGTCCCCATGCTGGATGACTAGGACCCAGCGCAGCCGCAGTGTTCCCATGCTGGATGCCTAGGACCTAGGATCTCCCCAAATGAAGAAATAGGCTACACTATCCTGCCAGATCCCTTAGCTATCCTAATACCTGGTCAGCATACCGCCGATATAGAAACAACACTCTTTCATTCCTCCGCTCTGCAAAATGCCACTTCTCCTACTCGAGTTCATTGTAGAGACCAATTATAACAAAACTTCATGCATCCCTGCACTTCCTCCCAAGTCAAATCTGCACTTCCTCCCAGGTCAAATCTGCACTTCCTCCCAGGTCAAATCTGTACTTCCTCCCAGGTCAAATCTGCACTTCCTCCCAGGTCAAATCTGCACTTCCTCCCAGGGCAAATCTGCACTTCCTCCCAGGTCAAATCTGCACATCCTACCAAGTCAAATCTGCACTTCCTCCCAAGTCAAATCTGCACTTCCTCCCAGGTCAAACCTGCACTTCCTCCCAGGACAAATCTGCTCTTCCTCCCAGGTCAAATCTGCACTTTCTCCCAGGTCTGCACTTCCTCGCAGGTCGAACCTGCACTTCCTCGCAGGTCAAATCTGCACTTCCTCCCAGGTCAAATCTACACTTCCTCCCAGTCCAAAACTGAAGCACTGTCACTTCCTTTCCACATGTTTCAACAAATCTTCCCCCCACCCCTCCCCTCTCCTCTCCAACCATCCACTCTCTCCTCCTCCTTTTCCCTGCCCGCCTGAGCTCCTCTGTTCCCCAGTTGAGTTTACTCACCTACTCCCCAACATTTGATTGGACCAAACTAGCGGCCCAGATAATATTTCCGCTAAAATGCTCTAATCAACTGCTCACTCCGAATCTCCCCCCCTTTCTGTTTGCTTTGATTTCCCCCTGTTTGCTGCTGGGAAGCATTTCCCTAGTTGTTCCTATCCCCAGGACATCTTCATCCTCCAATGATTATTGTCCATTCTCCCTACACGTTCTAATAAGTAAAATGTTAGAATGTCACATCTTCAACTATTTGCATTGCCACATTTCCGCACATAACATTTTATCAAGTCAATACAGGTTTGTTCAGGCTTTTCAACTGAAGTTGCATCCTCCGGTGTAACCCAATCTTGCTAGCCTCCATAGATGCTCAAAAATATGTATGTGTGGTCTTCTTAGACGTAAAGAAATCGTTTGATTCTGTTCCAAATCAGCCTCTCCTAAACACCCTGTCCTCTCTCAACCTTCCTTCTCACTTACTCTCACTTACTCTGCTGGTTCTCGTCTTACCTCACAGCTCGCTCACAAAGTGTGGTCATCACAGGCTCTCGTGCTTCCCCATATCGTGCATCCCCAAGGATCTATTGTTGGTCTGCTTCTCTACATAAATAATGTCACTGAGCTCCGACTTTCTCCTTCTTCTACACTAACTCTCTTTGCAGACCACGATATCCTCCTCTCCCATCCCTTCTCTTCCACTGCCTCCACTAACTCAGTGCAATCTGGCATTGCATCCTGGCCATCTGGCTGCAGCAATCTACCAAGCTTGGATAGTCTCCCTAAATTTTCTCACATCTTCAGATGATAATCCATCCTCTTCTTCAAGGTATGATAGTGTGTTGTGACCTACGAAAACTTCATGTAAAGGGAGATACTCTTCTGAGTTATCAATACACAATTGTGAAACATGTTCAGCAGCACACACGTACTCAGAATTCATGAACCGCCACAGAAATTTTCGTATTAAGCCATCAAGCTCTTGGTAGAGAACATGAAGAATTAGAGATTGCTGCTGCATGTACCCGTTGAACAATTAGTAATGCAGAACATAGAAAGAGCAAGTAAGCTTTGGTCAGAGGCTTTTCAAGTACATCTTCTCACTACTGCCTGCTTATCCTCAGTACTTCGAAAGTATGAGAGTAAGGTTTCATATTGCTCGATAACATGATTTACACAAGCTTCAAGGCTGAGCCATCGTGTTTGGCATGCTTTTAACAACTTGTGTGGCTTGCATTCCACAAAACTCTGAAATTCTTCAAACTGTTGCAGCCTCCTTGGGCTCTTCTGGAAATACTGGAAATAATACCATACATCAGTTGTCAGATCTTCCAATTCATCAGCAAGATTTTGCAGGCCTCATTTGCTATTAGTGCTGCTATGTGACAATGACAATGAAGAGCAACTAAAGCTGGCTGCTTACATTGTAACTGTGACATCACTGAATTTCGTGCTCCCAACATTACATTGGCCCCATCTGTACCTAATCCGACAAGATTATCATAAAGGAGGGTAGTCGATTCTTGAAAATGCTTATTGATTGCGTTAAATAGCAGCTCTGCAGTTGCCATCTCTACACTCTCTAGGAGTCTAGGGCAAAGAAGACACATCTCACCTGTCCTTGGGTGTTACGAAGAATCGAAGCATAATAGCAGCTTGTTGTGTAACGGTAATATCAGTTGTCTGATCAGTTTGGAGGCTGAAGTATTTAGTCTCTCTAACTGCTGCGGAAATGGTTTTCCAACAATCCTGGGCAATAACTTTCAACACAGCTGTTGCTTTAAAGTCTTTAGCAATAGAAGAATCAGGAAACATCAACTTGAATAGTTTGGTACAATGATCTCATGATCTCCCAATTGAAAGGCAAGATGGTACTCTCCAAGGAAATATGCGAAGAGTACTTCTGCATGGATTACAGACTCCTCTCTTATTGGCCCAAAGTAGGATTGTAGAGGCAGTACACCCACACCATCTTTTTCTGAGTGTTTGTGTAATTTCGTTTCCTGATGTCTCCTGAGATCTCTAGTACCACCTCTTCCAAGGTTTATATCACGAGAGCATTTCATACAGAAGGCAAAAAAAAAATCCCTTTCTCGAAGTTGTGGCCCATGGGAAAGTCTTTGCATACTGTCTACGATAGACACACAATCGCTTTTTTGCAGACTTAGAACTGAAGACCTGATAGATGACAATTTGTGAAACCTCATTATCATAGTCAGAATCCATAGCTGAAGAATCTTCTTCTGGTAACCTTGAAGTACTGGGTTCTGAAGATGCCATAGCTAACTCTCTCTGACACTCACTGTGACTCTCAAATCAGGCTTTAAATATACCCAACCAGATAGCTCATGCATGAGCATGCACATAGATCAAAGAGTTCTGGCTCTGCAGGCATATTCCTGCACAGACCAGGTGACCACATAATAACACAGGACTGTAGGAATATTCCTGCAGACCAAGTGACCACATGAATATTCCTGCACAGACCAGGTGACCACAAAATGACCACACTCAGCTAATACCACAGAGAGTGGTTTTGAAATAGGCTGCACATGGTCTGATATGCATGAAATGTCAAACAATTTTCGAAAAATCCAAACATTTATTGATAAAATCCAAACAAAAAATTTAAGGGTCAAAAATCCAAACTGTTTGGATAAAATCCAACACTATGGCAACACTGTACGGTAAGCAGTATAAGGTGCAGTGCAGATGTCAAGTAAACAGTATAAGGTAATGCAGGTGTCAAGTCAATGCAGGTGTTAAGTCAAGTATAAGGTAAGGTGTCAAGTCAATGCCAGTGTCAAGTCAAGTATAAGGTAAGGTGTCAAGTCAATGCCAGTGTTAAGTCAAGTATAAGGTAAAGTGTCAAGTCAATGCCGGTGTCAAGTCAAGTATAAGGTAAGGTGTCAAGTCAATGCCAGTGTCAAGTCAAGTATAAGGTAAGGTGTCAAGTCAATGCCGGTGTTAAGTCAAGTATAAGGTAAGGTGTCAAGTCAATGCCTGTGTCAAGTCAAGTATAAGGTAAGGTGTCAAGTCAATGCCGGTGTTAAGTCAAGTATAAGGTAAGGTGTCAAGTCAATGCCGGTGTCAAGTCAAGTATAAGGTAAGGTGTCAAGTCAATGCCGGTGTTAAGTCAATGCCGGTGTTAAGTCAAGTATAAGGTAAGGTGTCAAGTCAATGCCGGTGTCAAGTAAGGTATGGCAGTGTGGGTGTCAAGTAAACAGTATAAGGTAAGGTATGAAGAGGCTCAGTGAAGAGATAAGTGAGAGAGGTGGCAAAGAAGTTTGTGTGATGAGATATCCACGAGGAGGTGTCTGAACGTTTGTTGATCCACTGCCCGAGAACCATCCAAGCGCCCCAAGTGGGCATTGAAGTCCCCCATAAGTCCCCCATAACCAAGACCTGGCTAGGGCTAGGGCTAGGGCTAGGGCTAGGGCTAGGGCTAGGGCTAGGGCTAGGGACCATCAGATTGTAGTGTAGAATGGAATCTATAGATATTCCTTATTGGTACCCAGAGAGCAATCGAGGGTGGACAGATAAACATCAATCTTTGTAGAGAAGCGGAACAACCACACCTCATCCGACCTCAGGGAAGTAACTAGAGAGACTGAGAGAGTCCATTTTCATTCTCCATATAGAGCACATCATCACATCTTGTGAGATTTCAGTTTTCGTTATTTTGTTGGTGGCAAATTAATTTTTAAAAAATTCATTTATCTCTGGCTAGGTATTTTCCTTTCTTTTTGTTTCATTTGTTGATAATTGTATCAGTTATTATTTTAAAGTTGATTTTTGTCTCCCCCAATGACATCCTATCATGTGCATCACACGTGTGCAGTGGGTGCAGTTCTCAACAGGTGGTGGCTGTGTAGCCAGACATGTACCTCACAACATTGGAAGGTAAAATTAAGTGGATTGTTGAGGGTCGTTGCTGAGAGTTCGTTGAGAGAACACTTCACTCGTCAGTAAACACTGACAGGGCCTGTCAAGTGGTCGGCTGAGGAAGGATCTACAATGAACAATGGGTTCTTTTTCATGGCCAAGAGTGATTTGAGGAGAACTATCTTAGGACTGTGTCAGAACACTGGCAGCCTTGCAAAGCAGGTACATGGACAAGGCAGGTACATGGATTTTGATTCCGAGTCTTTCTCAATTGTGTTTACCTCCTTCATGACAACAGATAGTGCCAGGGAGGGCAAAGATACCCTGGAACCTAGCAGGTAGATCAGGGTGGGTAGCATTTAGAGATAGGTGAGCTGTGAAGACTGAGGGAGCTCAAAGTGTATTGAGTGTTTTCAATAGTAAGGGACCTTACCATTTGGTGGCAAAACACATGCAACAGTTTCTTTGGCTTGAGACAGTCCAAATGCTCTGAATGTTTGTAAGTGTTTTGGTCAATAGCTGGTGTATCAGTATCCTTCCTTGCTGCCAGAAGTTATTAGGTCAAGGTTGAGGCACTCTTAAAAAAAGAGCCAATAGAGCAGTGTCCTTGGGATTGGAGCTTAACTGTGAGAAGTGTGAGCTAATCTGTCCAGATTCAGAGACTTTAGGGAAGTCTGCGGATCCAAGCCCTTGGGTTGTCAATCCAGAGGCTACCACTCTCCTAGGTTCTGCTATTGGTCATGGAGGGGATTAAGGTGCTGATTGATATGGATATGAAGATTAACTCATTGAAGGTTACGGGAAGCATGCTCAAGATGCTTTTTGGTTTCTTTTGCAATTCCCAAACTATTATCCTCTTTATGATCTTTTCCCTGTTTTTCTTTGCCAAAGCTTTAAGATTTTGACTTCATTCATTGTTCCATCCCGAGTGAGATCACTAGCCTTCTCCTCAACACAAACGATCAAGCTTGGTTTCAGGCATCACTTCCGGTCAAATTTGGAAGTGTGAAGATCAGAAGAGTTGCATCACTTGCACCCTCTGCCTTCTTGGCATCAGCTTCTGATGCTTTTGACCATGCCCACTGACAACCCAAACTATATACCTTGTTTTTGATGATGGCTTGGAAATGAGGAGTCAAGGTCACAGCTGTGAGCCACTGTCTCATTCCATGTCAGGCCTCTTGATTCCCTCCTGGACTCAGCTGTGGATGCTGCCTCCGAGTACGTATTCAGGCTGAAGCTAGGAAAAGGTCAAGGGCCTGGATTCATGCCCTGCCCATTTCAACCTTAGTCCTCTGAATGGATAATGATATAACCAGGATGGCTGCTGGTTTGCAGTTGGTTACCTTCTGTCATCCCTTAGTTGTCTGCAATGTGGATCCAGGCACTTATGGCTTCAGCTGTCGGAAGAGTCAAAGGTCATTTTTCGAATGCAGCTGTCAAGGACATTGTCAATAGATCTCTCACCTCAATTAACATTCCCTCCCACCTGGAGTCTTCAGGCATTTCTCGTACTGACGGTAAGCAGCCTGATAGGGCTTCCACCATCCCCTGGAAGAAGGGCCATATTCTCGTATTGGATGCTACTTGTGTGGACTTCTTTGCACCTTCCGTGTCAACCTACTATATGATGATCCAGGTGCAGTGGCCAATAGAGCAGTGTCCTTGGAAGCAGAACATTGCTACTACCCATCTTTTTTATCCCATTTGGATAGAAACCACTGGAGTGTTAGGTACAGAGTTTTTTTCGGGAGTTGGGTGGTTGTCTAAAATGTAAATGTGATGAACCATTCCCATCCTTTTCTCCTTCAGAGAATTTCTGTTACTGTGTGCCTGCAGCTGTGCCGGATCCTCGTCATCCAGCGTGGGAACACTGCAGCTGTGCTGGTTCTAGTCATCCAGTGTGGGAACACTGCAGCTGTGCTGGTTCTAGTCATCCAGCGTGGGAACACTGCAGCTGTGCTGGTTCTAGTCATCCAGCGTGGGAACACTGCGGCTGTGCCGGGTCCTAGTCATCCAGTGTGGGAACACTGCAGCTGTGCTGGTTCTAGTCATCCAGCGTGGGAACACTTGCGGCTGTGCTGGGTCCTAGTCCTCCAGCGTGGGAACACTGCGGCTGTGCTGGTTCCAGTCATCCAGCGTAGGAACACTACAGCTGTGCTGGTTCTAGTCATCCAGCGTGGGAACACTGCGGCTGTGCTGGGTCCTAGTCATCCAGCATGGGGACACTGCAGCTGTGCTGGGTCCTAATCCAGACTACAGCTGTGCTGGTCGGTGTGGTAGTGGATGGTTGACTTTATTTATTTATGTTGTTTGCTGTTCTTGTAAGTTCAAGCTACTCTACCAGTTACCTCGTTCTACTCCTCCTTGGATCTCCCATTCCTTCCTCAAATGAAGAAATAGGCTACACTATCCTGCCAGATCCCTTAGCTATCCTAATACCTGGTCAGCATACCACCGATATAGAAACAACACTCTTTCATTCCTCCGCTCTGCAAAATGCCGCTTCTCCTACTCGAGTTCATTGTAACAATTAAAAAAGATGGTAACAAAACTTCATGCATCCCTGCACTTCCTCCCAGGTCAAATCTGCACTTCCTCCCAGGTCAAATCTGCACTTCCTCGCAGGTCAAATTTGCACTTCCTCCCAGGTCAAATCTGCACTTCCTCCCAGTCCAAAACTGAAGCACTGTCACTTCCTTTCCACATGTTTCAACAAATCTTCCCCCCGCCCCTCCCCTCTCATCTCCAAGCTGAAGCACTGTCACTTCCTTTTCACATGTTTCAACAAATCTTCCCCCCGCCCCTCCCCTCTCCTCTCCAACCATCCACTCTCTCCTCCTCCTTTTCCCTGCCTGCCTGAGCTCCTCTGTTCCCCAGTTGAGTTTACTCACCTACTCCCCAACATTTGATTGGACCAAACTAGCGGCCCAGATAATATTTCCGCTAAAATGCTCTAATCAACTGCTCCCTCCAAATCTCCCCCCCCTTTCTCTTTGCTTTGATTTCCCCCTGTCTACAGTATTTTTGCTGCTGGGAAGCATTTCCCTAGTTGTTCCTATCCCCAGGACATCTTCATCCTCCAATGATTATTGTCCATTCTCCCTACATGTTCTAATAAGTAAAATGTTAGAATGTCACATCTTCAACTATTTGCATTGCCACATTTCCGCACATAACTTTTTATCAAGTCAATACAGGTTTGTTCAGGCTTTTCAACTGAAGTTGCGTTCTCCGGTGTAACCCAATCTTGCTAGCCTCCATAGATGCTCAAAAATATGTATGTGTGGTCTTCTTAGACGTAAAGAAATCGTTTGATTCTGTTCCACATCAGCCTCTCCTAAACACCCTGTCCTCTCTCAACCTTCCTTCTCACTTACTCTCACTTACTCTGCTGGTTCTCGTCTTACCTCACAGCTCGCTCACAAAGTGTGGTCATCACAGGCTCTCGTGCTTCCCCATATCGTGCATCCCCAAGGATCTATTGTTGGTCTGCTTCTCTACATAAATAATGTCACTGAGCTCCGACTTTCTCCTTCTTCTACACTAACTCTCTTTGCAGACACGATATCCTCCTCTCCCATCCCTTCTCTTCCACTGCCTCCACTAACTCAGTGCAATCTGGCATTGCATCCTGGCCATCTGGCTGCAGCAATCTACCAAGCTTGGATAGTCTCCCTAAATTTTCTCACATCTTCAGATGATAATCCATCCTCTTCTTCAAGGTATGATAGTGTGTTGTGACCTACGAAAACTTCATGTAAAGGGAGATACTCTTCTGAGTTATCAATACACAGTTGTGAAACATGTTCAGCAGCACACACGTACTCAGAATTCATGAACCGCAACAGAAATTTTCGTATTAAGCCATCAAGCTCTTCGTAGAGAACATGAAGAATTAGAGATTGCTGCTGCATGTACCCGTTGAACAATTAGTAATGCAGAACATAGAAAGAGCAAGTAAGCTTTGGTCAGAGGCTTTTCAAGTACATCTTCTCACTACTGCCTGCTTATCCTCAGTACTTCGAAAGTATGAGAGTAAGGTTTCATATTGCTCGATAACATGATTTACACAAGCTTCAAGGCTGAGCCATCGTGTTTGGCATACTTTTAACAACTTGTGTGGCTTGCATTCCACAAAACTCTGAAATTCTTCAAACTGTTGCAGCCTCCTTGGGCTCTTCTGGAAATACTGAAAATAATACCATACATCAGTTGTCAGATCTTCCAATTCATCAGGCAAGATTTTGCAGGCCTCATTTGCTATTAGTGCTGCTATGTGACAATGACAATGAAGAGCAACTAAAGCTGGCTGCTTACATTGTAACTGTGACATCACTGAATTTCGTGCTCCCAACATTACATTGGCCCCATCTGTACCTAATCCGACAAGATTATCATAAAGGAGGGTAGTCGATTCTTGAAAATGCTTATCGATTGCGTTAAATAGCAGCTCTGCAGTTGCCCTCTCTACACTCTCTAGGGCAAAAAAGACACATCTCACCTCTCCTTGGGTGTTACGAAGAATCGAAGTATAATAGCAGCTTGTTGTGTAATGGTAATATCAGTTGTCTGATCAGTTTGGAGGCTGAAGTATTTAGTCTCTCTAACTGCTGCGGAAATGTTTTTCCAACAATCCTGGGCTATAACTTTCAACACAGCTGTTGCTTTAAAGTCTTTAGCAATAGAAGAATCAGGAAACATCAACTTGAATAGTTTGGTACAATGATCTCCCAATTGAAAGGCAAGATGGTACTCTCCAAGGAAATATGCGAAGAGTACTTCTGCATGGATTACAGACTCCTCTCTTATTGGCCCAAAGTAGGATTGTAGAGGAAATACACCCACACCATCTTTTTCTGAGTGTTTGTGTAATTTCGTTTCCTGATGTCTCCTGAGATCTCTAGTACCACCTCTTCCAAGGTTTATATCACGAGAGCATTTCATACAGAAGGCAAAAAAAAGATCCCTTTCTCGAAGTTGTGGCCCATGGGAAAGTCTTTGCATACTGTCTACGATAGACACACAATCGCTTTTTTGCAGACTTAGAACTGAAGACCTGATAGATGACAATTTGTGAAACCTCATTATCATAGTCAGAATCCATAGCTGAAGAATCTTATTCTGGTAACCTTGAAGTACTGGGTTCTGAAGATGCCATAGCTAACTCTCTCTGACACTCACTGTGACTCTCAAATCAGGCTTTAAATATACCCAACCAGATAGCTCATGCATGAGCATGCACATAGATCAAAGAGTTCTGGCTCTGCAGGCATATTCCTGCACAGACCAGGTGACCACATAATAACACAGGACTGTAGGAATATTCCTGCAGACCAAGTGACCACATGAATATTCCTGCACAGACCAGGTGACCACAAAATGACCACACTCAGCTAATACCACAGAGAGTGGTTTTGAAATAGGCTGCACATGGTCTGATATGCATGAAATGTCAAACAATTTTCGAAAAATCCAAACATTTATTGATAAAATCCAAACAAAAAATTTAAGGGTCAAAAATCCAAACTGTTTGGATAAAATCCAACACTATGGCAACACTGTACGGTAAGCAGTATAAGGTGCAGTGCAGATGTCAAGTAAACAGTATAAGGTAATGCAGGTGTCAAGTCAATGCAGGTGTTAAGTCAAGTATAAGGTAAGGTGTCAAGTCAATGCCAGTGTCAAGTCAAGTATAAGGTAAGGTGTCAAGTCAATGCCGATGTTAAGTCAAGTATAAGGTAAAGTGTCAAGTCAATGCCGGTGTCAAGTCAAGTGTAAGGTGTCAAGTCAATGCCAGTGTCAAGTCAAGTATAAGGTAAGGTGTCAAGTCAATGCCGGTGTTAAGTCAAGTATAAGGTAAGGTGTCAAGTCAATGCCAGTGTCAAGTCAAGTATAAGGTAAGGGTGTCAAGTCAATGCCGGTGTTAAGTCAAGTGTATAAGGTAAGGTGTCAAGTCAATGCCGGTGTTAAGTCAAGTATAAGGTGTCAAGTCAATGCCGGTGTCAAGTAAGGTATGGCAGTGTGGGTGTCAATATAAGGTAAGGTATGAAGAGGCTCAGTGAAGAGATAAGTGAGAGAGGTGGCAAAGAAGTTTGTGTGATGAGATATCCACGAGGAGGTGTCTGAACGTTTGTTGATCCACTGCCCGAGAACCATCCAAGCGCCCCAAGTGGGCATTGAAGTCCCCCATAAGTCCCCCATAACCAAGACCATCAGATTGTAGTGTAGAATGGAATATATAGATATTCCTTATTGGTACCCAGAGAGCAATCGAGGGTGGACAGATAAACATCAATCTTTGTAGAGAAGCGGAACAACCACACCTCATCCGACCTCAGGGAAGTAACTATAGAGACTGAGAGAGTCCATTTCCATTCTCCATATATAGCACATCATCACATCTTGTGAGATTTCAGTTTTCGTTATTATTTTGTTGGTGGAAAATTAATTTTAAAAAAATTCATTTATCTCTGGCTAGGTATTTTCCTTTCTTTTTGTTTCATTTGTTGATAATTGTATCAGTTATTATTTTAAAGTTGATTTTTGTCTCCCCCAGCAACATCCTATCATGTGCATCACACGTGTGCAGAGGGTGCAGTTCTCAACAGGTGGTGGCTGCGTAGCCAGACATGTACCTCACAACGTTGGAAGGTAAAATTAAGTGGATTGTTGAGAAAGTCATTGCTTAGAGTTCGTTGAGAGAACACTTCACTCGTCAGTAACCACTGATGGGGTCTGTCAGTGGTCGGCTGAGGAAGGATCTACAATGAATAATGGGTTCTTTTTCATAGCCAAGAGTGATTTGAGGAGAACTATCTTAGGACTGTGTCAGAACACTGGCAGCCTTGCAAAGCAGGTACATGGACAAGGCAGGTACATGGATTTTGATTCCGAGTCTTTCTCAATTGTGTTTACCTCCTTCATGACAGCAGATAATGCCAGGGAGGGCAAAGATACCCTGGAACCTAGCAGGTAGATCAGGGTGGGTAGCATTTAGAGATAGGTGAGCTGTGAAGACTGAGGGAGCTCAAAGTGTATTGAGTGTTTTCAATAGTAAGGGACCTTACCATTTGGTGGCAAAACACATGCAACAGCTTGAGACAGTCCAAATGCTCTGAATGTTTGTGAGTGTTTTGGTCAATAGCTGGCTGCAGATTAGGTCAAGGTTGAGGCACTCTTCAAAAAGAGAGGGTCTTATGTCTGGCATCTCTGGCATCTAGACGCTCTGGCATCGGCCGAAACATTGAGTGACAAATTTTAAGTTGAAATTTGTTACCCAATGTTTTGGCTGGATGTCTAGCATCTCTGGCATCTAGACGCTCTGGTGTCTAGCTGAAACATTGAGTGAAAATCACTGAAAAAATTCCAATCTGAAGCATATAGCCTAGTGGTTTTATTGAGAAGCTAATTAGGTTCGTCTGTATGATGTTGTGGTCTACGTGCGTCCCATGCTTTTTATACGTGACGTCTAAATGTGCAGGTCTTCCCTTTTTGAACCATCTAGAAGGCAAAATGGAGAGAGAGCATAACTTAGACGATAACATCCTTTATTGTCAGACTTCTGCTCTCTAATAGTTATAACTATTTCATTTAAAATTAATTACGATAAATAAAAAACAAACATTGCCACTAATTATGCGAACCTTATCATCGACCGGCCACCCAAAGGTCATTATTGCACACAAGTCTATCTTGTTGGTTTAAAACACTCAGTGCATCAGTGACTTGTGGCTAGAAGACACAGATCATCTTCAAAATTGCATATCAAGTTGAGCTCTTTTTCAGGAATTGACAATTTACTCGATAAAAGTGTTCGAGATGCAAAACAATTTTGTTTGCATTTTCCTTTGCCTACCTCCTCATCAACACGAGTCTATTATTAGAATGCAGCAGCCTCGGGCACATCCAGCACTCCTGCATAATTGCTTCATTGCTACTTCATTGCTATACACTTCATATATAAACTGACACCAAACAGAAGTTGATTAGTTGCTACTGGTTGATCACAATGGATGAGAACAGACAAGGGGGCATGGCACAGGTCATGAATGTTGGAGGAGCATGTTGGAAGTTGGGGGAGGAGTGTGCAGGAGGGGTGTGGGTGTTAGGAGGGAGAGGTGCAGTTTGTGGTGTTGGTGGAGTAAGAGTCTGAAGAGATGGGGTTCTGGGTGTCCTCTGGCATGCCGGAGTTAAGAATAGGGATCACCAGATCCTCCATCTCGGGGAGAACCAGTTTTTTCTACATACAAAAATAAAGTGACTATAAATTACAAGACAAATAATAATCCAATCTGTTGAGAGTAAGTGCACTAAATAGAGCACAACACAGTGATGGTTCAAGGGAAGCCGGCCATGGTTGGACTAAACCAACCGTAGCTTGTCCAAGTATGATTAATTAAATATATATAGATAAGTAAACAAACAAAATACCCCGCCCCCTGCCACCACACCCACAAATAATTACGTGGGTTTCCATGAGGAGGCCTGGACACTAGCCCTAGCCCGTCACTAAGTACAGGGAAAGAGGGAAGAGGGAAAAGCAAAGTAGAGGATTATTTTTGCTTATTTTTTTTAAACCTTGTTTTGCACCAGGGAAGGAAAAAAGGCTAATTAGGGAACAGTGTCATATATTTATTAGCTTTTGGTTTTGCTTTAGCTGGCAGAGTTAGTGTTGTGTAGCACTTGCTTCTTATATGTAGAAAGTGGGAGGGCCTTGAGTCTGTGTCTAGTGTTGTGTTAATCCCACATAGAACTACTTTAACCCCCCCCCCCCCCCCCTTCACTTACTCCTCCTACTCTCCCCCTCACTTCCTCCTCCCCCCCTTCACTTCCTCCTCCCTCCTCCCCCCTCACTTCCTCCTCCCCCCCTCACTTCCTCCTCACCCTCACCCACCCCCTCACTTCCTCCTCCCTCCTCTCCCCCCTTCACTTCCTCCTCCCTACTCTCACCCTCACTTCCTCCTCCCTCCTCACCCTCACCCACCCCCTCACTTCCTCCTCCCTACTCTACCCCCTCACTTCCTCCTCCCCCACCCCCCACCTCCTATATCCACTTGCTATCACCACCTCGAGAAACAGACCAAGTGGCACATCACTGATGCACACTTGGTCACAATAGCCTTGAAGCCATGCTTCTTACAGCTGAAGACTTAGCAGAAGAGACTTCACCTGTAGCTGCTTCTTGATAGCTACATGTATGGCTTGACCGTTGAACATATTGCTCTGCCTGTTGCTGGTTGTCATTAGAGACATAGCAAAGCAAGACCAATGTGAGGACTAGAGTGGAGGAGAACAAGAGCTGCTGCATGTGAGGACTAGAGTGGAGGAGGGCAAGAGCTGCTGCATGTGAGGACTAGAGTGGAGGAGAACAAGAGCTGCTGCATGTGAGGACTAGAGTGGAGGAGAACAAGAGCTGCTGCATGTGAGGACTAGAGTGGAGGAGAACAAGAGCTGCTGCATGTGAGGACTAGAGTGGAGGAGAACAAGAGCTGCTGCATGTGAGGACTAGAGTGGAGGAGAACAAGAGCTGCTGCATGTGAGGACTAGAGTGGAGGAGAACAAGAGCTGCTGCATGAGAGGACTAGAGTGGAGGAGAGAGCTGCTGCATGAGAGGACTAGAGTGGAGGAGAACAAGAGCTGCTGCATGTGAGGACTAGAGTGGAGGAGGGCAAGAGCTGCTGCATGTGAGGACTAGAGTGGAGGAGAACAAGAGCTGCTGCATGAGAGGACTAGAGTGGAGGAGAACAAGAGCTGCTGCATGTGAGGACTAGAGTGGAGGAGAGCAAGAGCTGCTGCCATGAGAGGACTAGAGTGGAGGAGAACAAGAGCTGCTGCATGTGAGGACTAGAGTGGAGGAGAACAAGAGCTACTGCATGTGAGGACTAGAGTGGAGGAGAACAAGAGCTGCTGCATGTGAGGACTAGAGTGGAGGAGAACAAGAGCTGCTGCATGTGAGGACTAGAGTGGAGGAGAACAAGAGCTGCTGCATGAGAGGACTAGAGTGGAGGAGAACAAGAGCTGCTGCATGTGAGGACTAGAGTGGAGGAGGGCAAGAGCTGCTGCATGAGAGGACTAGAGTGGAGGAGAACAAGAGCTGCGGCATGTGAGAACTAGAGTGGAGGAGAACAAGAGCTGCTGCATGTGAGAACTAGAGTGGAGGAGAACAAGAGCTGCTGCATATGAGGACTAGAGTGGAGGAGAGTAAGAGCTGCTGCATGTGAGGACTAGAGTGGAGGAGAGCAAGAGCTGCTGCATGTGAGGACTAGAGTGGAGGAGAACAAGAGCTGCTGCATGTAAGGACTAGAGTGGAGGAGAACAAGAGCTGCTACATGAGAGGACTAGAGTGGAGGAGAGAGCTGCTGCATGTGAGGACTAGAGTGGAGGAGAGCAAGAGCTGCTGCATGTGAGGACTAGAGTGGAGGAGAACAAGAGCTGCTGCATGTGAGGACTAGAGTGGAGGAGAACAAGAGCTGCTGCATGTGAGGACTAGAGTGGAGGAGAACAAGAGCTGCTGCATGTGAGGACTAGAGTGGAGGAGAACAAGAGCTGCTGCATGTGAGGACTAGAGTGGAGGAGAACAAGAGCTGCTGCATGTGAGGACTAGAGTGGAGGAGAACAAGAGCTGCTGCATGAGAGGACTAGAGTGGAGGAGAGAGCTGCTGCATGAGAGGACTAGAGTGGAGGAGAACAAGAGCTGCTGCATGTGAGGACTAGAGTGGAGGAGGGCAAGAGCTGCTGCATGTGAGGACTAGAGTGGAGGAGAACAAGAGCTGCTGCATGAGAGGACTAGAGTGGAGGAGAACAAGAGCTGCTGCATGTGAGGACTAGAGTGGAGGAGAGCAAGAGCTGCTGCCATGAGAGGACTAGAGTGGAGGAGAACAAGAGCTGCTGCATGTGAGGACTAGAGTGGAGGAGAACAAGAGCTACTGCATGTGAGGACTAGAGTGGAGGAGAACAAGAGCTGCTGCATGTGAGGACTAGAGTGGAGGAGAACAAGAGCTGCTGCATGTGAGGACTAGAGTGGAGGAGAACAAGAGCTGCTGCATGAGAGGACTAGAGTGGAGGAGAACAAGAGCTGCTGCATGTGAGGACTAGAGTGGAGGAGGGCAAGAGCTGCTGCATGAGAGGACTAGAGTGGAGGAGAACAAGAGCTGCGGCATGTGAGAACTAGAGTGGAGGAGAACAAGAGCTGCTGCATGTGAGAACTAGAGTGGAGGAGAACAAGAGCTGCTGCATATGAGGACTAGAGTGGAGGAGAGTAAGAGCTGCTGCATGTGAGGACTAGAGTGGAGGAGAGCAAGAGCTGCTGCATGTGAGGACTAGAGTGGAGGAGAACAAGAGCTGCTGCATGTAAGGACTAGAGTGGAGGAGAACAAGAGCTGCTACATGAGAGGACTAGAGTGGAGGAGAGAGCTGCTGCATGTGAGGACTAGAGTGGAGGAGAGCAAGAGCTGCTGCATGTGAGGACTAGAGTGGAGGAGAACAAGAGCTGCTGCATGTGAGGACTAGAGTGGAGGAGAACAAGAGCTGCTGCATGTGAGGACTAGAGTGGAGGAGAACAAGAGCTGCTGCATGTGAGGACTAGAGTGGAGGAGAACAAGAGCTGCTGCATGAGAGGACTAGAGTGGAGGAGAACAAGAGCTGCTGCATGTGAGGACTAGAGTGGAGGAGAACAAGAGCTGCTACATGTGAGGACTAGAGTGGAGGAGAACAAGAGCTGCTGCATGTGAGGACTAGAGTGGAGGACAACAAGAGCTGCTGCATGTGAGGACTAGAGTGGAGGAGAACAAGAGCTGCTGCATGTGAGGACTAGAGTGGAGGAGAGCAAGAGCTGCTGCATGTGAGGACTAGAGTGGAGGAGAACAAGAGCTGCTGCATGTGAGGACTAGAGTGGAGGAGAACAAGAGCTGCTGCATGTGAGGACTAGAGTGGAGGAGAACAAGAGCTGCTGCATGAGAGGACTAGAGTGGAGGAGAACAAGAGCTGCTGCATGAGAGGACTAGAGTGGAGGAGAACAAGAGCTGCTGCAGTGAGGACTAGAGTGGAGGAGAACAAGAGCTGCTGCATGAGAGGACTAGAGTGGAGGAGAACAAGAGCTGCTGCATGTGAGGACTAGAGTGTAGGAGAGCAAGAGTTGCTGCATGTGAGGACTAGAGTGGAGGAGAACAAGAGCTGCTGCATGAGAGGACTAGAGTGGAGGAGAACAAGAGCTGCTGCATGTGAGGACTAGAGTGGAGGAGAACAAGAGCTGCTGCATGAGAGGACTAGAGTGGAGGAGAACAAGAGCTGCTGCATGTGAGGACTAGAGTGGAGGAGAACAAGAGCTGCTGCATGTGAGGACTAGAGTGGAGGAGAACAAGAGCTGCTGCATGAGAGGACTAGAGTGGAGGAGAACAAGAGCTGCTGCATGAGAGGACTAGAGTGGAGGAGAACAAGAGCTGCTGCATGTGAGGACTAGAGTGGAGGAGAACAAGAGCTGCTGCATGTGAGGACTAGAGTGGAGGAGAACAAGAGCTGCTGCATGTGAGGACTAGAGTGGAGGAGAACAAGAGCTGCTGCATGAGAGGACTAGAGTGGAGGAGAACAAGAGCTGCTGCATGTGAGGACTAGAGTGGAGGAGAGCAAGAGCTGCTGCATGTGAGGACTAGAGTGGAGGAGGGCAAGAGCTGCTGCATGTGAGGACTAGAGTGGAGGAGAACAAGAGCTGCTGCATGAGAGGACTAGAGTTGAGGAGGGCAAGAGCTGCTGCATGAGAGGACTAGAGTGGAGGAGGGCAAGAGCTGCTGCATGTGAGGACTAGAGTGGAGGAGAACAAGAGCTGCTGCATGTGAGGACTAGAGTGGAGGAGAGAGTTGCTGCATGTGAGGACTAGAGTGGAGGAGAACAAGAGCTGCTGCATGAGAGGACTAGAGTGGAGGAGAACAAGAGCTGCTGCATGAGAGGACTGGAGTGGAGGAGAACAAGAGCTGCTGCATGTGAGGACTAGAGTGGAGGAGAACAAAAGCTGCTGCATCAGAGGACTAGAGTGGAGGAGAACAAGAGCTGCTGCATGTGAGGACTAGAGTGGAGGAGAACAAGAGCTGCTGCATGTGAGGACTAGAGTGGAGGAGAGAGCTGCTGCATGAGAGGACTAGAGTGGAGGAGAACAAGAGCTGCTGCATGTGAGGACTAGAGTGGAGGAGAGCAAGAGCTGCTGCATGTGAGGACTAGAGTGGAGGAGAGTAAGAGCTGCTGCATGTGAGGACTAGAGTGGAGGAGAACAAGAGCTGCTGCATGTGAGGACTAGAGTGGAGGAGAACAAGAGCTGCTGCATGTGAGGACTAGAGTGGAGGAGGGCAAGAGCTGCTGCATGTGAGGACTAGAGTGGAGGAGAACAAGAGCTGCTGCATGAGAGGACTAGAGTGGAGGAGAACAAGAGCTGCTGCATGTGAGGACTAGAGTGGAGGAGAGCAAGAGCTGCTGCATGTGAGGACTAGAGCGGAGGAGAGCAAGAGCTGCTGCATGAGAGGACTAGAGTGGAGGAGAACAAGAGCTGCTGCATGTGAGGACTAGAGTGGAGGAGAACAAGAGCTGCTGCATGTGAGGACTAGAGTGGAGGAGAACAAGAGCTGCTGCATGTGAGGACTAGAGTGGAGGAGAACAAGAGCTGCTGCATGTGAGGACTAGAGTGGAGGAGAACAAGAGCTGCTGCATGTGAGGACTAGAGTGGAGGAGAGCAAGAGCTGCTGCATGTGAGGATTAGAGTGGAGGAGAACAAGAGCTGCTGCACGAGAGGACTAGAGTGGAGGAGAACAAGAGCTGCTGCATGTGAGGACTAGAGTGGAGGAGAACAAGAGCTGCTGCATGTGAGGACTAGAGTGGAGGAGAACAAGAGCTGCTGCATGTGAGGACTAGAGTGGAGGAGAACAAGAGCTGCTGCATGTGAGGACTAGAGTGGAGGAGAACAAGAGCTGCTGCATGAGAGGACTAGAGTGGAGGAGAACAAGAGCTGCTGCATGTGAGGACTAGAGTGGAGGAGAACAAGAGCTGCTGCATGAGAGGACTAGAGTGGAGGAGAACAAGAGCTGCTGCATGTGAGGACTAGAGTGGAGGAGAACAAGAGCTGCTGCATGTGAGGACTAGAGTGGAGGAGAACAAGAGCTGCTGCATGTGAGGACTAGAGTGGAGGAGAACAAGAGCTGCTGCATGTGAGGACTAGAGTGGAGGAGAGCAAGAGCTGCTGCATGTGAGGACTAGAGTGGAGGAGAGTAAGAGCTGCTGCATGTGAGGACTAGAGTGGAGGAGAACAAGAGCTGCTGCATGTGAGGACTAGAGTGGAGGAGAACAAGAGCTGCTGCATGTGAGGACTAGAGTGGAGGAGAACAAGAGCTGCTGCATGTGAGGACTAGAGTGGAGGAGAACAAGAGCTGCTGCATGTGAGGACTAGAGTGGAGGAGAACAAGAGCTGCTGCATGTGAGGACTAGAGTGGAGGAGAGCAAGAGCTGCTGCATGTGAGGATTAGAGTGGAGGAGAACAAGAGCTGCTGCACGAGAGGACTAGAGTGGAGGAGAACAAGAGCTGCTGCATGTGAGGACTAGAGTGGAGGAGAACAAGAGCTGCTGCATGTGAGGACTAGAGTGGAGGAGAACAAGAGCTGCTGCATGAGAGGACTAGAGTGGAGGAGAACAAGAGCTGCTGCATGTGAGGACTAGAGTGGAGGAGAACAAGAGCTGCTGCATGTGAGGACTAGAGTGGAGGAGAGCAAGAGCTGCTGCATGTGAGGACTAGAGTGGAGGAGAACAAGAGCTGCTGCATGTGAGGACTAGAGTGGAGGAGAACAAGAGCTGCTGCATGTGAGGACTAGAGTGGAGGAGAACAAGAGCTGCTACATGTGAGGACTAGAGTGGAGGAGAACAAGAGCTGCTGCATGTGAGGACTAGAGTGGAGGAGAACAAGAGCTGCTGCATGTGAGGACTAGAGTGGAGGAGAGTAAGAGCTGCTGCATGTGAGGACTAGAGTGGAGGAGAACAAGAGCTGCTGCATGTGAGGACTAGAGTGGAGGAGAACAAGAGCTGCTGCATGTGAGAACTAGAGTGGAGGAGAACAAGAGCTGTTGCATGTGAGGACTAGAGTGGAGGAGAACAAGAGCTGCTGCATGAGAGGACTAGAGTGGAGGAGAACAAGAGCTGCTGCATGTGAGGACTAGAGTGGAGGAGAACAAGAGCTGCTGCATGTGAGGACTCTGCTGCATGTGAGGACTAGAGTGGAGGAGGACAAGAGCTGCTGCATGAGAGGACTAGAGTGGAGGAGAACAAGAGCTGCTGCATGAGAGGACTAGAGTGGAGGAGAACAAGAGCTGCTGCATGTGAGGACTAGAGTGGAGGAGAACAAGAGCTGCTGCATGTGAGGACTAGAGTGGAGGAGAGTAAGAGCTGCTGCATGAGAGGACTAGAGTGGAGGAGACCATGAGCTGCTGCATGTGAGGACTAGAGTGGAGGAGAACAAGAGCTGCTGCATGTGAGGACTAGAGTGGAGGAGAACAAGAGCTGCTGCATGTGAGGACTAGAGTGGAGGAGAACAAGAGCTGCTGCATGTGAGGACTAGAGTGGAGGAGAACAAGAGCTGCTGCATGTGAGGACTAGAGTGGAGGAGAACAAGAGCTGCTGCATGTGAGGACTAGAGTGGAGGAGAGTAAGAGCTGCTGCATGAGAGGACTAGAGTGGAGGAGAACAAGAGCTGCTGTATGAGAGGATTAGAGTGGAGGAGAACAAGAGCTGCTGCATGTGAGGACTAGAGTGGAGGAGAACAAGAGCTGCTGCATGTGAGGACTAGAGTGGAGGAGAACAAGAGCTGCTGCATGAGAGGACTAGAGTGGAGGAGAACAAGAGCTGCTGCATGTGAGGACTAGAGTGGAGGAGAACAAGAGCTGCTGCATGTGAGGACTAGAGTGGAGGAGAACAAGAGCTGCTGCATGAGAGGATTAGAGTGGAGGAGGGCAAGAGCTGCTGCATGTGAGGACTAGAGTGGAGGAGAACAAGAGCTGCTGCATGTGAGGACTAGAGTGGAGAACAAGAGCTGCTGCATGAGAGGACTAGAGTGGAGGAGAACAAGAGCTGCTGCATGTGAGGACTAGAGTGGAGAACAAGAGCTGCTGCATGTGAGGACTAGAGTGGAGGAGAACAAGAGCTTCTGCATGAGAGGACTAGAGTGGAGGAGAACAAGAGCTGCTGCATGTGAGGACTAGAGTGGAGGAGAACAAGAGCTGCTGCATGTGAGGACTAGAGTGGAGGAGAGCAAGAGCTGCTGCATGTGAGGACTAGAGCAAGAACTGCTGCATGTGAGGACTAGAGTGGAGGAGAACAAGAGCTGCTGCATGTGAGGGCTAGAGTGGAGGAGAACAAGAGCTGCTGCATGTGAGGACTAGAGTGGAGGAGAACAAGAGCTGCTGCATGTGAGGACTAGAGTGGAGGAGAACAAGAGCTGCTGCATGTGAGGACTAGAGTGGAGGAGAACAAGAGCTGCTGCATGTGAGGACTAGAGTGGAGGAGAGCAAGAGCTGCTACATGTGAGGACTAGAGTGGAGGAGAACAAGAGCTGCTGCATGAGAGGACTAGAGTGGAGGAGAACAAGAGCTGCTGCATGTGAGGACTAGAGTGGAGGAGAGCAAGAGCTGCTGCATGTGAGGACTAGAGTGGAAGAGCTGCTGCATGTGAGGACTAGAGTGGAGGAGAACAATTGCTGCTGCATGTGAGGACTAGAGTGGAGGAGAACAAGAGCTGCTGCATGTGAGGACTAGAGTGGAGGAGAGCAAGAGCTGCTGCATGTGAGGACTAGAGTGGAGGAGAACAAGAGCTGCTGCATGTGAGGACTAGAGTGGAGGAGAACAAGAGCTGCTGCATGTGAGGACTAGAGTGGAGGAGAACAAGAGCTGCTGCATGTGAGGACTAGAGTGGAGGAGAGCAAGAGCTGCTGCATGTGAGGACTAGAGTGGAGGAGAACAAGAGCTGCTGCATGTGTGGACTAGAGTGGAGGAGAACAAGAGCTGCTGCATGTGAGGACTAGAGTGGAGGAGAACAAGAGCTGCTGCATGTGAGGACTAGAGTGGAGGAGAACAAGAGCTGCTGCATGTGAGGACTAGAGTGGAGGAGAACAAGAGCTGCTGCATGTGAGGACTAGAGTGGAGGAGAACAAGAGCTGCTGCATGTCAGGACTAGAGTGGAGGAGAACAAGAGCTGCTGCATGTGAGGACTAGAGTGGAGGAGAGCAAGAGCTGCTGCATGTGAGGACTAGAGTGGAGGAGAACAAGAGCTGCTGCATGTGAGGACTAGAGTGGAGGAGAACAAGAGCTGCTGCATGAGAGGACTAGAGTGGAGGAGAACAAGAGCTGCTGCATGTGAGGACTAGAGTGGAGGAGAGCAAGAGCTGCTGCATGTGACGACTAGAGTGGAGGACAACAAGAGCTGCTGCATGTGAGGACTAGAGTGGAGGAGAGTAAGAGCTGCTGCATGTGAGGACTAGAGTGGAGGAGAACAAGAGCTGCTGCATGTGAGGACTAGAGTGGAGGAGAACAAGAGCTGCTGCATGAGAGGACTAGAGTGGAGGAGAACAAGAGCTGCTGCATGTGAGGACTAGAGTGGAGGAGAACAAGAGCTGCTGCATGTGAGGACTAGAGTGGAGGAGAACAAGAGCTGCTGCATGTGAGGACTAGAGTGGAGGAGAGCAAGAGCTGCTGCATGTGAGGACTAGAGTGGAGGAGAACAAGAGCAGCTGCATGAGAGGACTAGAGTGGAGGAGAACAAGAGCTGCTGCATGTGAGGACTAGAGTGGAGGAGAGCAAGAGCTGCTGCATGTGAGGACTAGAGTGGAGGAGAACAAGAGCTGCTGCATGTGAGGACTAGAGTGGAGGAGAGCAAGAGCTGCTGCATGTGAGGACTAGAGTGGAGGAGAACAAGAGCTGCTGCATGTGAGGACTAGAGTGGAGGAGAACAAGAGCTGCTGCATGTGAGGACTAGAGTGGAGGAGAACAAGAGCTGCTGCATGTGAGGACTAGAGTGGAGGAGAACAAGAGCTGCTGCATGTGAGGACTAGAGTGGAGGAGAACAAGAGCTGCTGCATGAGAGGACTAGAGTGGAGGAGAACAAGAGCTGCTGCATGAGAGGACTAGAGTGGAGGAGAACAAGAGCTGCTGCATGTGAGGACTAGAGTGGAGGAGAGCAAGAGCTGCTGCATGTGAGGACTAGAGTGGAGGAGAACAAGAGCTGTTGCATGTGAGGACTAGAGTGGAGGAGAACAAGAGCTGCTGCATGTGAGGACTAGAGTGGAGGAGAACAAGAGCTGCTGTATGAGAGGACTAGAGTGGAGGAGAGCAAGAGCTGCTGCATGTGAGGACTAGAGTGGAGGAGAACAAGAGCTGCTGCATGTGAGGACTAGAGTGGAGGAGAACAAGAGCTGCTGCATGTGAGGACTAGAGTGGAGGAGAACAAGAGCTGCTGCATGTGAGGACTAGAGTGGAGGAGAACAAGAGCTGCTGCATGTGAGGACTAGAGTGGAGGAGAACAAGAGCTGCTTCATGAGAGGACTAGAGTGGAGGAGAGCAAGAGCTGCTGCATGTGAGGACTAGAGTGGAGGAGAACAAGAGCTGCTGCATGTGAGGACTAGAGTGGAGGAGGGCAAGAGCTGCTGCATGAGAGGACTAGAGTGGAGGAGAACAAGAGCTGCTGCATGAGAGGACTAGAGTGGAGGAGAACAAGAGCTGCTGCATGAGAGGACTAGAGTGGAGGAGAACAAGAGCTGCTGCATGAGAGGACTAGAGTGGAGGAGAACAAGAGCTGCTGCATGTGAGGAGACTAGAGTGGAGGAGAACAAGAGCTGCTGCATGTGAGGACTAGAGTGGAGGAGAACAAGAGCTGCTGCATGTGAGGACTAGAGTGGAGGAGAACAAGAGCTGCTGCATGAGAGGACTAGAGTGGAGGAGAACAAGAGCTGCTGCATGTGAGGACTAGAGTGGAGGAGAACAAGAGCTGCTGCATGTGAGGACTAGAGTGGAGGAGAACAAGAGCTGCTGCATGTGAGGACTAGAGTGGAGGAGAACAAGAGCTGCTGCATGTGAGGACTAGAGTGGAGGAGAACAAGAGCTGCTGCATGTGAGGACTAGAGTGGAGGAGAACAAGAGCTGCTGCATGTGAGGACTAGAGTGGAGGAGAACAAGAGCTGCTGCATGTGAGGACTAGAGTGGAGGAGAGCAAGAGCTGCTGCATGAGAGGACTAGAGTGGAGGAGAGCAAGAGCTGCTGCATGTGAGGACTAGAGTGGAGGAGAGCAAGAGCTGCTGCATGTGAGGACTAGAGTGGAGGAGAGCAAGAGCTGCTGCATGTGAGGACTAGAGTGGAGGAGGGCAAGAGCTGCTGCATGTGAGGACTAGAGTGGAGGAGAACAAGAGCTGCTGCATGTGAGGACTGGAGTGGAGGAGAACAAGAGCTGCATATTGTCCAACATTCTCCTCTAATCACTCCACATGAAGAGGACGTAATTTTATCTTTTGAGAGGAGAATGTGAAGAAGTGCAACAAAAACTTCAAAAGAGTTTGCTGCAGCTGCACATGCTATAATGCCTGAGGGTGTGGCAGTCTTGAGCCATAACTCGAGCAAGAATGTGCTACAAACTTAACAGTGATCAGTACACCCTGAGGCTGCATAAACATAACTTTAGACCACACAGGAATAATGTTGGGTTCCTACAAGGGACTGTCACACACGCACACACACACAAACTCACACACTACATGGTGTGAGACAGGCTCAATCAATAAACACAGAGAAGCCAAGATGGCTGATGTCCTTACATTGACAATGTCACAGAGTTTCTTCTCTATCCAGTGAGTGACCTTGGACAGCTTCACCTCCCGCACGCCTAGTTTAGGCTTGGCCACCAACTCCAACTTGGGGCTGCCATGGAAACCCCACCTACAAGAGCACACAGCACTGTAAAACACAACATCATGGGCGTGGCATGGGCTTCACACAGTCTAGCACTAGAACACCTCTATGCCTCGCACGATAAATATAAGGGGTGTGGCATGGGTGTGAGCTTCACATGCTCTAGCAATGAGCTCCGTATAGCTGTTATATCTGGGACCCGGGCACACGTTCCACGTGATCTGGCACAAGAATGGGATAGTTGTCATTTGAATATATTTATTTGTTCATTTTAGCCTTTTAACAGAACGTGATGAAATTAGAGAAGCCAGAGGCCATGGCTACTTCAGATTTGGGGGATATAGAAGCACTCAAGGCATGCTGGAAGTCGTCTTAATCTGGTCGCTCCATGTTTCAATCTTATATCCCAGCATGGCTGATGAAGAAGGCTTTCAGTGATGTGTCAATCTTATCCCAGCATAGCTCATGAGGAAGGCTTTCAGTGATGTCTCAACCTTATATCCCAGCATAGCTCATGAAGAAGGATTTCAGTGATGTCTCAACCTTATATCCCAGCATAGCTCATGAAGAAGGCTTTCAGTGATGTGTCAACCTTATATCCCAGCATAGCTCATGAGGAAGGCTTTCAGTGATGTCCCAACCTTATATCCCAGCATGGCTCATGAAGAAGGCTTTCAGTGATGTCTCAACCTTATATCTCAGCATAGCTCATGAGGAAGGCTTTCAGTGATGTCTAACCTTATATCCCAGCATAGCTCATGAAGAAGGCTTTCAGTAATGTCTCAACCTTATATCCCAGCATAGCTAATGAAGAAGGCTTTCAGTGATGTGTCAACCTTATATCCCAGCATAGCTCATGAAGAAGGCTTTCAGTGATGTCTCAACCTTATATCCCAGCATAGCTCATGAAGAAGGCTTTCAGTGATGTGTCAACCTTATATCCCAGCATAGCTCATGAAGAAGGCTTTCAGTGATGTCTAACCTTATATCCCAGCATAGCTCATGAAGAAGGCTTTCAGTAATGTCTCAACCTTATATCCCAGCATAGCTCATGAGGAAGGCTTTCAGTGATGTGTCAACCTTATATCCCAGCATAGCTCATGAGGAAGGCTTTCAGTGATGTCTCAACCTTATATCCCAGCATAGCTCATGAAGAAGGCTTTCAGTAATGTCTCAACCTTATATCCCAGCATAGCTCATGAAGAAGGCTTTCAGTGATGTCTCAACCTTATATCTCAGCATGGCTCATGAGGAAGGCTTTCAGTGATACCTCAACCTTATATCCCAGCATAGCTCATGAAGAAGGCTTTCAGTGATGTCTCAACCTTATATCCCAGCATAGCTCATGAAGAAGGCTTTCAGTGATGTCTCAACCTTATATCCCAGCATGGCTCATGAGGAAGGCTTTCAGTGATGTCTCAACCTTATATCTCAGCATAGCTCATGAGGAAGGCTTTCAGTGATGTCTCAACCTTATATCCCAGCATAGCTCATGAGGAAGGCTTTCAGTGATGTCTCAACCTTATATCCCAGCATAGCTCATGAAGAAGGCTTTCAGTGATGTCTCAACCTTATATCTCAGCATAGCTCATGAAGAAGGCTTTCAGTGATGTGTCAATCTTATATCCCAGCATAGCTCATGAGGAAGGCTTTCAGTGATGTCTCAACCTTATATCCCAGCATAGCTCATGAAGAAGGCTTTCAGTGATGTCTCAACCTTATATCCCAGCATAGCTCATGAAGAAGGCTTTCAGTGATGTGTCAACCTTATATCCCAGCATAGCTCATGAGGAAGGCTTTCAGTGATGTCCCAACCTTATATCCCAGCATAGCTCATGAAGAAGGCTTTCAGTGATGTGTCAACCTTATATCCCAGCATAGCTCATGAGGAAGGCTTTCAGTGATGTCCCAACCTTATATCCCAGCATGGCTCATGAAGAAGGCTTTCAGTGATGTCTCAATTATATCTCAGCATAGCTCATGAAGAAGGCTTTCAGTGATGTCTCAACCTTATATCTCAGCATGGCTCATGAGGAAGGCTTTCAGTGATACCTCAACCTTATATCCCAGCATAGCTCATGAAGAAGGCTTTCAGTGATGTCTAACCTTATATCCCAGCATAGCTCATGAAGAAGGCTTTCAGTAATGTCTCAACCTTATATCCCAGCATAGCTCATGAGGAAGGCTTTCAGTGATGTGTCAACCTTATATCCCAGCATAGCTCACGAGGAAGGCTTTCAGTGATGTCTCAACCTTATATCTCAGCATAGCTCATGAGGAAGGCTTTCAGTGATGTCTAACCTTATATCCCAGCATAGCTCATGAAGAAGGCTTTCAGTGATGTCTCAACCTAATCCCAGCATAGCTCATGAAGAAGGCTTTCAGTGATGTCTCAACCTTATATCCCAGCATACATGTAGCTCATGAGGAAGGCTTTCAGTGATGTCTAACCTTATATCCCAGCATAGCTCATGAGGAAGGCTTTCAGTGATGTCTAACCTTATATCCCAACATAGCTCATGAGGAAGGCTTTCAGTGATGTCTCAACCTTATATCTCAGCATCGCTCATGAGGAAGGCTTTCAGTGATACCTCAACCTTATATCCCAGCATAGCTCATGAGGAAGGCTTTCAGTGATGTCTCAACCTTATATTCCAGCATAGCTCATGAGGAAGGCTTTCAGTGATGTGTCAACCTTATATCCCAGCATAGCTCATGAGGAAGGCTTTCAGTGATGTCTAACCTTATATCCCAGCATAGCTCATGAGGAAGGCTTTCAGTGATGTCTAACCTTATATCCCAGCATAGATCATGAGGAAGGCTTTCAGTGATGTCTCAACCTTATATCCCAACATAGCTCATGAAGAAGGCTTTCAGTGCTGTCTCAACCTTATATCCCAGCATAGTTCATGAAGAAGGCTTTCAGTGATACCTCACTCAACCTTATATCCCAGCATAGCTCATGAGGAAGGCTTTCAGTGATGTCTCAACCTTGCTGCTAGCCCTCCTATCGCTGCTAGCTCTCCTATCACTGCTATTCCTCCTATCGCTGCTAGCCCTCCTATCACTGCTAGTCCTGCTATTCCTCCTATTGCTGCTAGCCCTCCTATTGCTGCTAGCCCTCCTATTGCTGCTAGCCCTCCTATTGCTGCTAGCCCTCCTATCACTGCTATTCCTCCTATCGCTGCTAGTCCTCCTATTGCTGCTATTCCTCCTATCGCTGCTATCCCTCCATCGCTGCTAGCCCTCCCATAGCTGCTATCCCTCCATCGCTGCTAGCCCTCCTATCGCTGCTATTCCTCCTATTGCTGCTATCCCTCCATAGCTGCTATCCCTCCTATCGCTGCTAGCCCTCCTATCGCTGCTAGCCCTCCTATTTCTAACTCACCAGTTAGTTAGCTGGGGAATTGGTTGTGGCGTTCACAACACACAAACAGCAGAGGGTGTGGCATGTGTATGGTGGTTGGGACAAAGCCAGGTACAGTATACCCTCGCATATCCGAACCTCGATTATCCGAACGCTCGGATTATCTGAACTCTTGATTAACCCTTTCACCGTTGACTTTATTTTGAAAAATTACAAAAAATTGACTTGCATAGACATATGCATGCTATTTCAGCAAAGGTTGACTAAAGTCCTTAGCAACCATAGTTCACATGAAAGCCCTTATAATGACCAACATTGTGGTAACCTACAGTTACCATAGAAACAAACCACAATGTCATGAATCTAATTAGAAGTTTTGAGTTCTGGTTTCACAGATAATTAACAATTGTAGTAATATGATCTATGTACGTGCACACACGTATATGGCCTTATTTCATTTCCCCCTCTAGTATGGTATATAATCAAGGTGTTTTCAGCCACTCAGACAGTGAAGGAGGCTTGATAAGATACTGGCCAGCATACAAGAAGACATCATTGTGCCACACTACCATACACTATACACTACACACACTACCACAATGTAATGTATAGACACCATCTAGGAATATATATTTTCACATTTCATTTACTCTTATAACACTTGGTACACAATGTATGTATCATCAAACATGACTGGTACAAGAAGCCATTGAGGTATCCAAATGAATACTGGAAGTTACTTGACTACGTGTACTCAGACGTCCAAGTTGACTACTCCTAGCTCTACTACTGCCTCTAGTTCTGCGACTACGCTGACCAACAGGCCTTGAATGAGTATGAACCGAAGGAATAAGAACTCCACAAGAAGTGGCTTTGAGGAAGGGTGACAGTGAAGGGGTTGGTTGCACCATACCTAAAAAGAATAATGTCAACATAAACAAAAAGTATTGCCTCCTCGACCTAATGAATTTATATATGATGAAAGAACAGCTAAACAATTCTATCCAGAACATGCTTTACTTGCTAGCTACTTAGCTAGCAAGTAAACAAAACTCACTGGCATAGTCTTCTTCGTCACTGCTAGACTCTCCTCCGCCCAAACAGACTATCGAGCGGCACCGCTCTCGCCAGAAAATTGTCCAAAAAGTATCTCCCACCCATCGATAGCACAATTTCAGGATCAATGCTACTCTTCCCAAGTTAGGAATAGATTACTTCACCTTCCTCGCTGCTACTTTCGTCCTCTGATAGGACGTAGTCGTCGTCTTGAATCCTAGAAAGAACTTGTTCTAAAGTTAGTCTGACCGTCATTTCCAACTTATGAACGGTCAGCGATTTCAATTTTACTTTACCTTAGTTACCGAACCCGTACGGCTCTTATATTCGGCACGTACGTAGAGCAAGAATTGAGCTATTTTTTAATATTCATATCTTAATTTACAACCGAACGATTGATTTTTTAATGATTTTTCACCGATAATTATGTGGTTTGGACGTATATATACGCTTATGACGGTGAGTGGGTTAAATAATAAACCTGGTAATGGTCGTCGATCTGCCAAATCGTTTGCGTTTTTGGAAAGAGAGTAGTTTTGTCGATCGAGTCAAAGATAGCCATTCTAAGCAAGATATCAAATGGAGCCAGTCAAGCTGGACTAGCGGAAGAGTAAGGCGTAGGGAAGTTGACAATAACGGAGATAAAAAAGAACGAAGCCAAACTTCGAGAGTTCACAGGCAACTTTGACTGTCAGGGGCTAAGTTTAGCTCGCAAAGTCATGCACCTTGCTAAAGACGAACAACTAGAAAATGCTTTATATGTGGTTCGTTCAGAAAAGGGAGGCACTGCAGTCAGTGGACCATTGCTTAGAGAAAATACAACATTATGAATATAAATAATATGAAAAAATATGTATGTAAAACAGCATGCCAGTTACTGAGGACCTAAATCCTTCTAGTACCAGGAAGTGAGCTTCTTATTATCCCAAGGACCTGCAGATTAAAAGGATATTGAAAATAGTTCCCCATTCCCCAACGTGATTCAGCATTTTAATTACATTCATGAATTTATAGGTTTTTTTTGCATATCCAAACTTTTTGCTTATCCGAACTACCTTGGGTCCCAATGAGTTCGGATAAGAGAGGGTCTACTGTATCTCCAACCACCAGGAAACCAAATATGTTTGCCATCACTGCGATATACCACTACATATGTGGCACAAAGATGACTGCTTTGCTTTGCTTTTCAAATATATACCACATCATGATATTGCAGAACACTTTGACAATGTTTCTATAACTGGGCACTTGTTTGAGAGTCACCTGAACACTGTTTCAAATAAGTTGCAGAGTGTATTACTGCAGTACATCTCGCATTTTGTCAGCCAAGTTCAAGAGACACTGGGTAGCTTGTATTCACACCTTATTGTGGTTTAGTATTCATTTCCATGGCAACAAGCAAATGCTATCACATATGGTATGGTTGCTAGGGACCTATTGCTGAGATAGCAAGGCACATCCTCACATAGATTGCGTTTATTTGAAGTCAATCCACGAGTGAGAGGGTTAAGACGGTATAGGAGGTAAAAATAAGAAAGCTTATCCTTATTATGTCAGGACAAAAGGCAACATTGAAATATTCCTGCCAATGGCTAATCATGCATATATGTATGAAGCAAGCTAATTATCATCATAACAGCTAACAAAATAGCTAACAAGAACAAAACGAGTGAAAAATATAGGAATGCCCCCATGTAGACCAAAAACACTTTAGACGACCCTTTACCAATTACAATATATGGTAAGGGTCGTCAGGCTGGTTATGTTCTACATGGGCACATGGTTTTTGTAGTAGTCACGCTAATCTAGTTGTTGTTGTCTTTCTTGTTTATAGTTTTTCTGTTTTTTTTGTTTTGTTAGAATCCTGCAATGTTGTGGCAAACCAGCGGAGATAAACACTCCGTGATTATTATTGTTGTTGTACACGACACAGTCGGCACATGCCACATCTTTTGTTGCGTTGTCATGGGGGATCAGTTTTAACCCTTTCTTCTTCAAGGACTTGGGAAGAGTTGCACCGGCAAACTCCAGAACTAACCCAACAGAGCAGATGCTGTTTACTACATACGCACATGCTCTTGCTTGCCTTTGCTTTCACTCTTGCTTGAAGAAGATTATTCACCAGCAGGCCTGTCAGTTCAAGTTGAGTTGCATGAAGCACAGGATGGTTTGGGTCATGTTTTGGAGAAGGACACTCTTAACCCAGTTCTAATTAATAGCCAGAAAAATGAAAGCAAGACATTGCATGGCGAGCTAAAGCACGTGCCAAGCCTTCTAGCACATGATAATTGCATTGCATGGTGAGCTAAAGCTTGTGCCAAGCCTTCTAGCACATGATAATTGCACTGCATGGTGAGCTAAAGCACGTGCCAAGCCTTCTAGCACATGATAATTGCATTGCATGGTGAGCTAAAGCTTGTGCCAAGCCTTCTAGCACATGATAATTGCATTGCATTGCATGGTGAGCTAAAGCACGTGCCAAGCCTTCTAGCACATGATAATTGCATTGCATGGTGAGCTAAAGCACGTGCCAAGCCTTCTAGCACATGATAATTGCACTGCATGGTGAGCTAAAGCACGTGCCAGGCCTTCTAGCACATGATAATTGCACTGCATGGTGAGCTAAAGCACGTGCCAAGCCTTCTAGCACATGATAATTGCACTGCATGGTGAGCTAAAGCACGCGCCAAGCCTTCTAGCACATGATAATTGCACTGCATGGCGAGCTAAAGCACGTGCCAAGCCTTCTAGCACATGATAATTGCATTGCATGGTGAGCTAAAGCACGTGCCAAGCCTTCTAGCACATGATAATTGCACTGCATGGCGAGCTAAAGCACGTGCCAAGCCTTCTAGCACATGATAATTGCATTGCATTGCATGGTGAGCTAAAGCACGTGCCAAGCCTTCTAGCACATGATAATTGCATTGCATGGTGAGCTAAAGCACGTGCCAAGCCTTCTAGCACATGATAATTGCACTGCATGGCGAGCTAAAGCACGTGCCAAGCCTTCTAGCACATGATAATTGCATTGCATTGCATGGTGAGCTAAAGCACGTGCCAAGCCTTCTAGCACATGATAATTGCATTGCATGGCGAGCTAAAGCACGTGCCAAGCCTTCTAGCACATGATAATTGCATTGCATGGTGAGCTAAAGCACGTGCCAAGCCTTCTAGCACATGATAATTGCATTGCATGGCGAGCTAAAGCACGCGCCAAGCCTTCTAGCACATGATATAATTGCATTGCATGGCGAGCTAAAGCACGTGCCAAGCCTTCTAGCACATGATAATTGCATTGCATGGCGAGCTAAAGCACGTGCCAAGCCTTCTAGCACATGATAATTGCATTGTATGGTGAGCTAAAGCACGTGCCAAGCCTTCTAGCACGTTAAGGGGCCAAACGGGCGGTGGGATCAGGTGTACGTAGAATCAGGTGTCGCGATATATGGGATAATGATAATCGCATTGCATGGCGAGCTAAAGCACGTGCCAAGCCTTCTAGCACATGATAATTGCACTGCATGGCGAGCTAAAGCACGTGCCAAGCCTTCTAGCACATGATAATTGCATTGCATGGCGAGCTAAAGCACGTGCCAGGCCTTCTAGCACATGATAATTGCACTGGATGCCCTACAACACAGAGAGCTGGCTGTTGTGCAACAGAAATGCTTGTGTAAGATATTTGCTGAGAGAGGAAGGCTTTTTTAGGACTAGGTACACTGGGAAGCATCCCCCCCGAGGACAGGAAGTACACTTAAGAGTGAGGGCATCGGGAAGTACTTGTTGGCCGACGAAATTGTCTGAGTAGAGAAAGGAAAGCTTATGCAGAACCCGACTAGAACTTGAGACACCTGAAGCTGCTTGGAAGAACTTGCAGGCTGATAGTTACAAGATTAGTGAAAGGAAGACCCTGCAATAAACAACAGCCATTTTGTTTGAGATTCCTTTGATCTGTTCATGTTGTATACCTCTCCTCTATTGACCATTGCAGCCCTTCCTATGCATGGTTGATTCTCAAATAGGAAGCAGGTTTCAGTCCAACCTATCTGTGATTACTACTGGAAGGAAGATTGCTATTGGAAGGCGATTATTATTGGAAGGACCTTTTCCACCATTGAGAATTAGACTTGTTGCTCCAAGGCAGTATGTGAGATTTGGAGTCTTCCGGCAGTAAAACTGTTACTTACTTATTGTATGTGTAAGACTCAACAGATCTCTTAGGATTTAAGTTTTATAACTTAAGACAAATCACAACGACAACCTGTCCAAGCTTAGTCACATGATCACATCAACACATCCATATATGTATGTACATATAAAGTCCACAGTGACCAAGGTGTCTATCAGTGTTAATTATGCAATCATCACTAATTACAATGAGTCACTAATTACAAGTTCAGTGCAACTGCAACTAGCCTACATACGTCCCGAGCTTTAGGTTCCATAACGTTCTGGTGGATGATGCTCTCTTTGGGGGTAACGTCTCTGTGGCATTTCAGTAGGTGGGAGGATTGTGATGTGGTCAACTCCAGGTGGGTTCCATGATTGTTCACATGGTGTGGTTGCTGTTTCCAAGTCTTGAACCTCAGAAATGTCTGGTTGAATTCTATGTCGTAGCCGGTTGACGTGCACAATTTTGGATCGGTTGCTATCCTGAATTTCAACATTGAGCGAGCTCTTGATCGATTTCACCACCCAACCTCCTTCCCATCGAGGTTCCAACTTTCCAGCAGTGGGCACAGAGAGCCAAACAGTGTCACCTACTGCAAAATGAGGAGTGCTTGAGTGTTGGTCATATGTGCACTTTTGCGAGTGTGCAGCAGATGCAAGGTTAGTTTCCACAAAATCTCTGAGTTCTGCTAATTTTGCCTGCAGGTTCTCAGGGTACAACTGAGCATCAAATGCAGCTGACTTGGTGAGAGATACGTTAGTGTGGTTTCTTCCATACATCAATAGAAATGGAGTGGAGAGAGTAGATGAGTGGATGGATGTGCGATAGGCATATAGAACGAGTGGTAGATGTTTTTCCCAGTTGTCTTGTTTGTCTACATAGCTTCGCAAAAGTTGTAGAAGTGTACGGTTAAACCGTTCCACCATACCATCTCCTTGCGGATGATATGCCGTAGTCCTGGACTTCTTTACCCCAAATGCTTCCAATGCTTGTGCAAGGACTGTGCTTTCAAAATTACGTCCTTGATCTGAATGCAAGATTGCAGGCTGGCCAAATGTAGAGAACAACTTTATCAGTTCCCTTGTGATACGGTTTGCTGTCTGATCCGGCATGGGTATTGCTTCTCCCCACTTTGTAAAATAGTCTTGAATCACTATATGATCCTTGGAAGAGGCCGATAAGTCGCCCCGCACACATTCTATTTTTTTAGATCTGCTGGTTTGCTATCTTAGGGAAGGATTCCGGGCATGAGGGAGTCCTACTAGAAGTCAAAACCATGATTTAGGCAGCTCAGAAGTTGCCCAAGTCAGTTACAACTGAGATGTGAGCCTGTTCATTTTGCCATCTCGCGTTTAAAAAGAGTAGGTCAAGTCGATACAGAGAGCATTAGCGTAATCCCTGATATAAACAACACACACACACCACATACATTACAATGTTCCAAGTTCTCATCAGAGCCATAATAATAATATAACACCCACCACACTCATGAATATGCTCAACTAAAACAAGTTTGGGTGGGTGAGAAGTATTGAGGTTTGTCATGGTCATGTGTATCCTGTAGATCTTTCACTAGCGGGATGGGCTCTGACACGATATCTTTCACGCTAATTCACGGTAATTAGCTAATTCACGGTAATTACAGGGTAGACTTACCAGATAGTGTCTGTGGGTGGTGGAGGAATGTTCACGGCCAGTACCCCGTCTAACCTGTTCACCTCCACAGTCAATACCAATGGATAACTCGATACCTTCTCTGCTGCTCGCTGCACAATCGTTGTGCTCGCCATTTTCTTTGCCATGCGGGTCACCATGGACTTGAACCCTCCGGAAGGAGCGGGCGCAAAGGTCGAGGGTGGTGGAGGTGTGGTGCGATTGTACGCCATATCCGGTGTGGCGGCCAATGCATCCCCCATTAGAGGGTGAGGGAGATATTTCTCTTCTTCACCATCGGATCCACTGTCAATGTCATCTTCGGGATCCACAGAGGAGCAGTCCACTCCTCCGAGGGCCCTAGCAGCATGGGTGTGGCTTAATTTGGACACCCCTGAGGTGACTTGTAGAGGAGAACCCACGGGTAAACTGCAAGGGGAGAAGGACGGGGGATGTTACACAAAGGAGAGGAGGATTATATTATATACCACAGCAAGATATCAAGTGTTGTAATACTATAAACCCAAAACAAGACCATCCACCAAAACACACAAAATCAATATGACAATGCAGTTCAAATGTTCTGGATCCGAGTCCGAATGATGTCATACAATGCTGCCATGCATGTGTGGAGCCTTCTTTCTCACTGTCTGGCCATTACTATAGTGGCTTTAATTGATGTACACTTTAATTAGGTACTATATACATAACATATTCATGTCTACATTAGCAGTTTAGCTGAAGTCATGTGACCAATACTAAGATAGTTTTTACATAATTAAAAATGAGCCGGATAACTTTGACATCCTTCATGGCAGGCACTCTTCATGTGTTGCCAACCATGGCTGTCTCTTGTTGTCAGTTGAGGCATGTGCTACTGTGGCAAGTCAGCTGCAACCTAAGCAGTTTCCTAGTTCACAGTTCAAGGTTGCCAGCTGACCTTTTGAGGTGTCTGAATAGCTGATTAGTGAAGTGCCAGTGGAGCTTAATCATTATAACACACCAGCTGCACACTCTGGTGAAGCCAGGTGGCAGATATTCAAAAACTTGAGAACCACCTGGAGGCTAAACTTATTATGAATGCACACACAGAGAGAAAGAGAGAGCTCTTGTATAAAATATCTGGTGGCTGGGGCTCTGACTATTAGTACTTGTGCTCTGGCTATCAGTGGCTCTGGCTATTGGTGGCTCTGACTATTACTGGCTCTGGCTATTGGTACTTGTGCTCTGGCTATTAGTGGCTCTGGCTATTGGTACTTGTGCTCTGGCTATTAGTGGCTCTGGCTATTGGTACTTGTGCTCTGGCTATTAGTGGCTCTGGCTATTGGTACTTGTGCTCTGGCTATTAGTGGCTCTGGCTATTGGTACTTGTGCTCTGGCTATTAGTGGCTCTGGCTATTGGTACTTGTGCTCTGGCTATTGGTGGCTCTGGCTATTGGTACTTGTGCTCTGGCTATTAGTGGCTCTGGCTATTGGTAGCGCTGGCTATTGGTACTTGTGCTCTGGCTATTAGTGGCTCTGGCTATTGGTACTTGTGCTCTGGCTATTAGTGGCTCTGGCTATTAGTGGCTCTGGCTATTGGTAGCGCTGGCTATTGGTACTTGTGCTCTGGCTATTAGTGGCTCTGGCTATTGGTACTTGTGCTCTGGCTATTAGTGGCTCTGGCTATTAGTGGCTCTGGCTCTTGGTGCTTCTATTGGTAGCTGACTGGCTATTGCTTGCGGTTGCAGAGGTCTTCTATAGCAAACCTGAGATTTATTTATTTATTTACAGACGCACTTCTTGTGCAATCTTGGGGTGAAATAGCAAGAGTTGGACAACCTACTGCCAACCTAAATGTACTTGAAGCTAAGGGCATGACTCAAGCTACATATCTAGTATAAAGGAAGTAGTAAGCTACACACATATCTAGTATAAAGGAAGCAGAAAGCTACATATATATATATATATAGAGTATAAAGGAAGCAGAAACTACATATATACATGTACATAGTATAAAGGAAGCAGAATACAACATATATATTATATACACACATAGAGTATAAAGGAAGCAGAAAGCTACACACATATATACATATATATATATACACATATAGAGTATAAAGGAGGCAGAAAGCAGCGTCCATTTTGACATCATAGCAACCAGTTGTACATGTCACACCACTCAGTAAGGAAACTCCTGCTCTCATCACCCTTTGATGAGAGCAGGAGTTGAACCAAACCATCACTCAGTAGAAACTACTTGACAAGAGAGAGTGTGATTTAATCGCATAGTGGGTGTGGCTTAATTTAAGCAGTGCATGCTCGCGCTCAAGTGCTTCAGCCATGCCCACGTTTTTGTGTTTTTTTTCAAGCTCTGTTGCGGCAAACCTGGTCCAGTGGCAGCTCACCTCCTCCTACAGCCCTGAAGAGCTGAAGTCCCAGAAGCTCGGAGTTGGACTTCGTAGAAGTCAGACTTTTAGAGATTGGAGGCTCCTCAACCAGTAGCTATAGTAAACTATAGTAAACAATAAAAACCCTGCAGCTATCCCTGCAGCTATAGCAAATAATAAAAACCCTGCAGCTATATAGTAAATAATAAAAACCCTGCAGCTATCCCTGCAGCTATAGTAAATAATAAAAACCCTGCAGCTATATAGTAAATAATAAAAACCCTGCAGCTATCCCTGCAGCTATAGTAAATAATAAAAACCCTGCAGCTATCCCTGCAGCTATAGTAAATAATAAAAACCCTGCAGCTATCCCTGCAGCTATAGTAAATAATAAAAGCCCTGCAGCTATCCCTGCAGCTATAGTAAATAATAAAAACCCTGCAGCTATCCCTGCAGCTATAGCAAATAATAAAAACCCTGCAGCTATATAGTAAATAATAAAAACCCTTCAGCTATCCCTGCAAATAATAAAAACTATATCGTGGCCGGTTAAAAAAGAAAAGGTATTATGAAAACAGTACGAAATTATTGGGTACATGGTTAGGAATGGTCAAGGCTCATCTGGTCTACATGTGGGGGTCAAGGTTCATTTGGTCTACATGTGGGGTCAAGGTTCATCCAGTCTACATGTGGGGGTCAAGGCTCATCTGGTCCACATGTGGGGTCAAGGTCATCTGGTCCACATGTGGGGTCAAGGTCATCTGGTCCACATGTGGGGTCAAGGCTCATCTCGTCCACATGTGGGATACATGTTGGTTCCTTTCTAATCCATGTTAGTTTTTAAATTCTTGTTAAATCATGTTTTGTGGTCAAATGCCATTGGTCAGTGTCATGAAGAATGTGTAGTCACTGCCACACACACAACCATAGCCCTACTGCCCCCTACACACGCATACACACACACACACACACACACACGCATACACACACACCTAGTCCTTCTGCCCCTGGTGAACCACACACACAAACACACACACCTAGTCCTGCTACATGTGGTGAACCACACACACACATGCACACACACACACACCTAGTCCTGCTTTCCGTGGTGAACCACACACACACACACACACACACTCACAGACACACTCACGCACAAACACCCAGTCATGCTTCCCCTGGTGAACCACACTCAACATGCACATGCACACCTGCCTCAGCATGAGCCACACACAGCCCTAGTCCTACATGTATGCCCAATTTGTCACTTCCTTTGATCACCTGGTGATTATATTTGTGGTTTTGTATAATTTATAGCTTTTTCGCGGAAACACTTTTCAGTAATCTCATTGGAAGGCAAGCACAATAAGCCACAGTTTGATGTAAGCAAGTACAATAAGCCACAGTTTGGTACAAGCAAGTACAATAAGCCACAGTTTGGTACCAGCAAGTACAATAAGCCTCAGTTTGGTATAAGCAAGTACAATAAGCCTCAGTTTGATGTAAGCAAGTACAATAAGCCACAGTTTGGTACAAGCAAGTACAATAAGCCACAGTTCAAGTACAATAAGCCACAGTTTGATATACATGTAAGCAAGTACAATAAGCCACAGTTTGGTACAAGCAAGTACAATAAGCCACAGTTTGGTACAAACAAGTACAATAAGCCACAGTTTAGTAGAAGCAAGTACAATAAGCCACAGTTTGGTACAAGCAAGTACAATAACAGTTTGATATAAGCAAGTACAATAAGCCACAGTTTGGTACAAGCAAGTACAATAAGCCACAGTTTGGTACAAGCAAGTACAATAAGCCACAATTTGGTACCAGCAAGCCACAGTTTGGTACAAGCAAGTACAATAAGCCACAGTTTGGTACAAGCAAGTACAATAAGCCACAGTTTGATATAAGCAAGTACAATAAGCCACAGTTTAATATAAGCAAGTACAATAAGCCACAGTTTGGTACAAGCAAGTACAATAAGCCACAGTTTGGTACCAGCAAGTACAATAAGCCACAGTTTGGTACAAGCAAGTACAATAAGCCACAGTTTGGTACAAGCAAGTACAATAAGCCACAGTTTGGTACAAGCAAGTACAATAAGCCACAGTTTGGTACAAGCAAGTACAATAAGCCACAGTTCAAGTACAATAAGCCACAGTTTGATATACATGTAAGCAAGTACAATAAGCCACAGTTTGGTATAAGCCACAGTTTGGTACAAACAAGTACAATAAGCCACAGTTTAGTAGAAGCAAGTACAATAAGCCACAGTTTGGTACAAGCAAGTACAATAACAGTTTGATATAAGCAAGTACAATAAGCCACAGTTTGGTACAAGCAAGTACAATAAGGCACAGTTTGATACAAGCAAGTACAATAAGTCACAGTTTGGTACAAACTTCTCCCTTGAAGTAAGCAAGCAGAAGCTACACATCGCCTCATTGCTTTGTGTCTACAACAAAGCAGACAGCAAAGAGATCCATCCAAAGCACTTCCTTTCTCAAAGAGCAGAGAGGTTCACAGCAATTCCACAAGCGTAGATATCTGTGCAGCCTTTCTCCAAATAAGGACGTCAAGACATCTGTGCAGTTTCCGTTCAAATTAGGACTTCAGGAAACACCAGGAAGAGACCAATTATGTTAGCAGTTGCGATCGTAGGTCAATGAGAAAAACAATATTTACTCGCTTACAACTTATCAAACTTATCAAACCAGAATTAAAGTTATTATGACTGCATTTATAGAAAGAGTGTCTACTGGGTGCGTGTGGGTACACAACCTGCTGTTTAATGATACCATCATGTGACTGATAGTTTGCAAATATACCCTCTTGTGGTTGCCATGGTTATAACTGATATTTCCAGCCTGGTCTATCTGTGCAATCATTAGTTGGCATTATATTATGTTAAGCCCTTTGAACCTCTGCTCTAGATCCTCGAAATTCTGTTTCAGTTTCTGTTCCTCTTTCCGATCTTTGATGACCAGCTCAAGAGTGCCTTCTTGCTCTCTTCTGACTTTTCTGCTCTAGTTTTTTGTAACTTCTGCAGGAGTTACTGGCTCCCCTTTACTTCTGCAGTAGCTACGAAGATGAGATGTTTCTCAGTGTTCTTTCTGGTGTGTTCCTCGCGGTTCTCTCGTCTGCACCTCCCACATCACCTCCTACCAGATGGCACATTCTCATGTGATCCTTCATGACAGCCGCAAGCTGCCCCACAGAGAACGGAACATTGTAGGAGGAAGTAGACACATTCTGGTAAGTGCGTGAAGGTCAGCGTCCTGGCCACCAGGGAACACTTCTTGTAGTAGAGGTCATCAGGAACTGAATCTACAAACTTCCACGGATAACCTTGGAGGTGATCAGAGGCCATCATTGCTAGACCAGCAATCAATGCAAGGCTAGATGGGAGTCAGGTGCTAAGTGTATTCCTAGTCTTCTAATATCCTAGTCTTCTAATAAACTATCTTTGCAAGATAAAGCATGATTTCACTGGGAATAAGCGTGTGTGAATAAGTTCAAATGACTTGTGATTGTGACTATAAGACCCAATACTGACCCACAGTAGTATTGTAGGTGTCAACTGTCCTGGAATAATCAGCCCTGCCCCCCACCCCCCCCCCCCAGCAATTGTAGGTGTCAACTGCCCCAAGTTAATCGGTCTTGTTCCCCACCTCCAATGATCTAATGTTTTGCCCAGGATGCACACAGCTATCATAACTACATGTAGGTGAATTACACTTCAGTACTCCCACTAACTCATTCCCTTGCAGCTGCTCAGCTGCTTGGTTTAGAAATGAGCTGGCCAGCCACAACAGCTTCATGGAATTCACTTCTGCCATCTCATTGATAAAAGGTAATGTCTTGCCCGCATAAACAACATGTGGCCCCTTCTTCTCCTTCTTCTCTCTCTTCTTCGCAGGCCTTACACGCTGAATCAAAAGTCATCATTTTTTTAACATAAACATAATAATAGATTTTTCAATGGTCAGAAAAGTGGGCATGTTTAGGGCATGTTTAGGTTGCTGCCTGTCTTTGGAAAGGTGGTAAGTATAACTTCCAGTTTCAATATTAGTAGTCTGGCCATACCATAAGCACTGGAGCTACATATAAGCACTGGAGCTATGAGCCCATCATAAGCACTGGAGCTATGAGCCCATCATAAGCACTGGAGCTATGAGCCCATCATAAGCACAGGAGCTATGAGCCCATCATAAGCACAGGAGCTATGAGCCCATCATAAGTACAGGAGCTATGAGCCCATCATAAGCACTGGAGCTATGAGCCCATCATAAGCACAGGAGCTATGAGCCCATCATAAGCACTGGAGCTATGAGCCCATCATAAGTACAGGAGCTATGAGCCCATCATAAGCACTGGAGCTATGAGCCCATCATAAGCACAGGAGCTATGAGCCCATCATAAGCACTGGAGCTATGAGCCCATCATAAGCACTGGAGCTATGAGCCCATCATAAGCACAGGATCTATGAGCACATCACAGGAGCTATGAGCCCATCATAAGCACTGGAACTATGAGCCCATCATAAGCACTGGAGCTATGAGCACACCATAAGCACTGGAGCTATGAGCCCATCATAAGCACTGGAGCTATGAGCCCATCATAAGCACAGGAGCTATGAGCCCATCATAAGCACTGGAGCTATGAGCCCATCACAGGAGCTATGAGCCCATCATAAGCACAGGAGTTATGAGCCCATCATAAGCACAGGAGCTATGATCCCATCATAAGCATAGGAGCTATGAGCCCATCATAAGCATAGGAGCTATGAGCCCATCATAAGCACAGGAGCTACATATGAGCACATAAGCATAGGAGCTATGAGCCCATCATAAGCACTGGAGCTATGAGCCCATCATAAGCACAGGAGCTATGAGACCACCATAAGCACAGGAGCTATGAGCCCATCATAAGCACAGGAGCTATGAGCCCATCATAAGCACAGGAGCTATGAGCCAATCATAAGCACTGGAACTATGAGCCCATCATAAGCACTGGAGCTATGAGCCCATCATAAGCACTGGAGCTATGAGCCCATCACAAGCACAGGAGCTATGAGCGCACTGGAATTATGAGCCCATCATAAGCACTGGAGCTATGAGCACACCATAAGCACAGGAGCTATGAGCTCATCATAAGCACAGGAGCTATGAGCCCATCATAAGCACTGGAGCTATGAGCCCATCATAAGCACTGGAGCTATGAGCCCATCATAAGCACTGGAGCTATGAGCCCATCATAAGCACTGGAGCTATGGCCAGTATCCTTTGGGAAAACCTTATTATTTAATTTGTTATTACTAGCACGCGTCTTCAACCCTGCATGCCAAGAGGGCATGTAGTACAAGAGGCAATGCCAAGAGACAGTTGAAGAGTGTAGGGAAGTCACAAGATCAAAAGAAGAGAAAAATGCAACCACTCGAAAGCCTCTATTTATGCACTGGGCAACACTACCACTCTAAAGCCTTCTCTATTTATGAACTGGGCAACACTATCACTCTAAAGACTCCTCTATTTATGAACTGGGCAACACTCACTCTAAAGCCTCCTCTATTTATGCACTGGGCAACACTACCACTCTAAAGACTCCTCTATTTATGCACTGGGCAACACTACCACTCTAAAGCCTACTCCATTTATGAACTAGGCAACACTACCACTCTAAAGCCTCTGCACTGGGCAACACTACCACTCTAATGACTCCTCTATTTATGCACTGGGCAACACTACCACTCTAAAGACTCCTCTATTTATGCACTGGGCAACACTACCACTCTAAAGCCTCCTCCATTTATGCACTGGGCAACACTACCACTCTAATGACTCCTCTATTTATGAACTGGGCAACACTACCACTCTAAAGACTCCTCCATTTATGAACTGGGCAACACTACCCCTCTAAAGCCGCCTCTATTTATGCACTGGGCAACACTACCACTCTAAAGACTCCTCTATTTATGCACTGGGCAACACTACCACTCTAAAGACTCCTCTATTTATGCACTGGGCAATACTACCACTCTAAAGCCTACTCCATTTATGCACTGGGAAACACTACCACTCTAAAGCCTCCTCTATTTATGCACTGGGAAACACTACCACTCTAAAGACTCCTCTATTTATGAACTGGGCAACACTACCCCTCTAAAGACTCCTCCATTTATGAACTAGGCAACACTACCCCTCTAAAGACTCCTCTATTTATGCACTAGACAATACTAGAGTGGTTGGTTTTTAGTCAGAAGACTAGGCACACGAGTGCCCCTAGGATATTGCAGGATCATGGCAAGGAGGAGCCATTATAGAAATGGCTGTAGCAAGCTGTGCTGAACATACATACTTGTGAAGTCCCACAATGCTGCTACGAGCCGTATAACTTGAAGCTGAACTCTGGATCTTTAAAAAAAAAATTTCTTCAACCGTTGAGCAGCTGATGTTGCACCAACTTCATTCCTCCGCTGGGAACCACATGCATGTATGACTACACAATCATCTATACGCCCACTCAACCATTACACGCCCCCCTACAGTCAACTCTTGATGTTCTACAGAGCAGTGTCGACTGTCGGAGATCACTTGACTACTTCAGTAGGTTCCCAAGAGTCCAGAATGGAGCAGGTTTATCCAACATCGGGGAGTGCAGTAGCACCTCTAATTAAAAATAACGGACTGCACCCCACAAAAAGACCCAAGGATAATTATGTCTCAGCTAAATCTCCCGACTAGAGATTCCTTAGCTGCCTAAGAGGCTTCAGGCAATATTTAGTTCCAAATAGACACCAAGCAAGTCATTAGGTAGCAAGCCAGCAGTGCAAAAACCCAGGTGTAAAAACCCTTCAAGTTCATCTTCAAGAATCCTATTTCCTATATCTGGTTTCCCACTCGTGTAACTCGTACAACAGGTTAACTTGAGTACGAGAAAACTAAAAATGTTCATGTCCATGACTACTCTGGTTCTCAATAAAAAGGTGTGTCTAGTGGTAGTTGTCGATGATGCAATCAAGCTAGCTAACATGTCATTTAGAATCGAGTCAAGACTGCACGCGCTATTATTAAGTTGAATGAATGGCCCATGCTCAGTTGTGCTGTTTAGTTTGTGGAGTTCTAGCTCCTGGGAAACTTTTACAAGTCCAAAGCAGGCTGTAGCTGATCCTCTACGGAAAAAATCTGTTGTTTGGTTGATGGAGTTCTCCTGTGTTACCAAGTCCTTGAAGGAGGCTGTAGCTGATCCTCTACGAAAAAAATCTGTTGTTTGGTTGATGGAGTTCTCCTGTGTTACCAATTCCTTGAAGGAGGCTGTAGCTGATCCTCTACGAAAAACAGCTGTTGTTTGGTTGATGGAGTTCTCCTGCAACTTTTACCAAGTCCTTGAAGGATGTAGCTCACCCTGCATGGGTACAGTCAACAATACAACAAGATATGGTGTGTGCTGATATCTCAGCTGAGGAGCATGGTCTCACATGCATCCACCATCTTGACAGTTGAGACCCAGCAAGTAGCTCCATCCTGTCTATACCTGGCATCCTGCAATGGCTTAAGATGGATGTGCAGCATCGCCTCCTCACAAGCAATGGCCACCATTGTCTGATTATAGAGATCTCTTGCCACCAGATTAGGTGGTGTGAAATGCGTTGGCAGAAGCATAAGTGCATTACATTGTGTTTGTTTCTTCATTCTCCGTGATGGAGACCGGAGCGTGCAGTTGAAACGTTGACCCCCCCCCCAAATGGATCGAAAGTTAAATCTTGGGGGTGCGTTTTTAATGACATCGGCTGAAAATTACCACTCAAGTTTGAATACTAAACCAGCGAGAAAGAGTGTTAAAAAGCTCCAGAGACCCTGAACCCTGAAGTTCTGACTTGTGTAGTCCTCTGCCGCTCAAGCAGAAACCGTGAAGAAAACAAACAAACTAACAATTGAAGAAAGCCAACAAGACTGTACATGTAGACCACAACCACTTAGCCACATTAACACCTACAAATGTGTACACCAATATTGTACTGCTTTTAAAATGTTAAATTGGTTAACGAGGTGTTTATTAAGGAGACCATCTAACTAGCTGTGCGTGTGTGTGTGTGTGGGGGGGGGAGGGTGGGGTGGAGTACGTGGGTCCAGTCTTGTTGGCTTTCAGTCACTTGTTTTTAACCACCGCCTCATGTGGTACCAACTTAGTCTAACCAGGTTAGGCACCTCAACCAACCTCCTCAACCATGGGGATGTGGTCTTTACCTACTTAGTCTAACCAGGTTAGGCACCTCAACCTTCCTCAACCATGGGGATGTGGTCTTTACCTACTTAGTCTAACCAGGTTAGGCACCTCAACCAACCCGCCTCAACCATGGGGATGTGGTCTTTACCTACTTAGTCTAACCAGGTTAGGCACCTCAACCAACCTTCCTCAACCATGGGGATGTGGTCTTTACCTACTTAGTCTAACCAGGTTAGGCACCTCATCCAACCCGCCTCAACCATGGGGATGTGGTCTTTACCTACTTAGTCTAACCAGGTTAGGCACCTCAACCAACCTTCCTCAACCATGGGGATGTGGTCTTTACCTACTTAGCCTAACCAGGTTAGGCACCTCATCCAACCTTCCTCAACCATGGGGATGTGGTCTTTACCTACTTAGTCTAACCAGGTTAGGCACCTCATCCAACCCGCCTCAACCATGGGGATGTGGTCTTTACCTACTTAGTCTAACCAGGTTAGGCACCTCATCCAACCTTCCTCAACCATGGGGATGTGGTCTTTACCTACTTAGTCTAACCAGGTTAGGCACCTCAACCTTCCTCAACCATGGGGATGTGGTCTTCACCTACTTAGTCTAACCAGGTTAGGCACCTCAACCAACCTCCTCAACCATGGGGATGTGGTCTTTACCTACTTAGTCTAACCAGGTTAGGCACCTCATCCAACCCACCTCAACCATGGATGGGGATGTGGTCTTTACCTACTTAGTCTAACCAGGTTAGGCACCTCATCCAACCCGCCTCAACCATGGGGATGTGGTCTTTACCTACTTAGTCTAACCAGGTTAGGCACCTCAACCAACCTTCCTCAACCATGGGGATGTGGTCTTTACCTACTTAGTCTAACCAGGTTAGGCACCTCATCCAACCCGCCTCAACCATGGGGATGTGGTCTTTACCTACTTAGTCTAACCAGGTTAGGCACCTCATCCAACCTTCCTCAACCATGGGGATGTGGTCTTTACCTACTTAGTCTAACCAGGTTAGGCACCTCATCCAACCTTCCTCAACCATGGGGATGTGGTCTTTACCTACTTAGTCTAACCAGGTTAGGCACCTCAACCAACCTCCTCAACCAACCTCCTCAACCACGGGGATGTGGTCTTTACCTACTTAGTCTAACCAGGTTAGGCACCTCATCCAACCCGCCTCAACCATGGGGATGTGGTCTTTACCTACTTAGTCTAACCAGGTTAGGCACCTCAACCTTCCTCAACCATGGGGATGTGGTCTTTACCTACTTAGTCTAACCAGGTTAGGCACCTAAACCAACCTCCTCAACCATGGGGATGTGGTCTTTACCTACTTAGTCTAACCAGGTTAGGCACCTCATCCAACCCGCCTCAACCATGGGGATGTGGTCTTTACCTACTTAGTCTAACCAGGTTAGGCACCTCAACCAACCTCCTCAACCATGGGGATGTGGTCTACATATGACACTTGCCAAACCTCAAGTGTTTTGTAGCTCCCTAGATCTTCATGTCTAACTAATTCGTAAGCACACAGCTCTCCCTAGAACTCTGGAAATAAAAGCACAGAGGTATGTGCTTACGGTCAGGCTACATGCGACACTAAACCCCCACCCTCGATGCCCTCAGGCTGTCTGCCTGAATAAAGATGTGTACACCACACAAACCTATGTGCATCACGAGGTGGATGGGGTATATGCATGCACATTAACATTAACACTCGTTGCATGTCATTAGTCCAACTACATAGTGTGGCCACCTGTAATTACATACATTTTGTCACAAGTAACGAGATATTGTTCCACATCATTCCCTGTGAGAAAACAAGAAAACTCTGATACCTTTTAACAATAAAAGATTGTCGTAGCTATGCTGTTTTTGCAAAGTGATATAGCATGAAGTGGTGTGGCATGAAGTGGTGTGAAGTAGTGTGGATGAGTTGCTGTGGGGGGGAAGTGACATGGTGTTAAGTGGTGTGTGGTACATGGCCATCTTAAAAAGCTTAAAAGGCCATCAATACTTTGCATCATCAATTTTGGAGTTTGTTAATGTGAGAAGCTTAACTTGTTGATGACACCTTGTCTTATACATATCCACCAAAAATTGATGCTCCCACAATTAAAAAGATACATACATACCAGTACATCCTATAGATATTTCCGCATAAAATGTGCCTAGATTAGACCGTGCACCATTTACCATCTCGAAAGAAATAGACCGCGCCCTTGATTGGACTGTGCACCAGCAGGATGTCTGAAAGCTCCAGAGACAATGCTGTCTGGGGAGGGGAGGAAGAAGCTTGGCAGCCTGTCACCACCAGAGGGATTATCAAATCCTTCAAAAGTTGCGGTGTTTCAGTCGAGACAGATGGGTCACATGATGACAGCATGCACTGTTTAAAGCCCGGGCAAGAAGCAGAAACTGCTGCAGCAAACATCGCCAGCAAACTCTACAGAAAAGGTGGAAGGGACTGGCGATGATGGTCCCTTCGCAAGTGACAAAGCTGACTATGAAGAAGACAGAACTAGAGTAGAGCACGATGGCTAGAGCACTAGCACTGTTATTATCAATAATTGCCACCTTTTTGAGATCCGGTGATCTCGTGCACAACTATTGTGAGATGTTGTTAGTCATGATGAAATAATCGAGTGAGTCCTCAAATAGTACACGCAGCCAGGAAGCTCATGAAATGAAGTAGATTCTATTCAAGGAAATACAGTCCATGTATATATCAAGTCTTCGTTTGCCTGTCACTGGACTCCATATCTACCTAACCTGCATACTTTTAACGTTCTTTGTTACTCCCACTGTTGGATAGCTGACAGATTAGAACTAAAACTTGAAACCAGCTCTAGTAACATCAAAGTGGAATGCTCATGTCCCTTGCAACCATACATAGATGGTTGTAATTGTTATTGATAAATATTGACGCAAATTTCTTGGCCACAAATTGAGCGAAATATGAATATGATTATATGCTATTGCTCGGCACCACCACAACTTAACAACATTAATTATGACACTGAATGTATTAGCTGCAACCCTTCAGCAAACATTTTTGTGGTTATTAGACCCAATGTAAACATGTAGAATTTGATGTAATGGGAAAATGTAACTTTGTGGGGGCAGTTGCCTCCAAAGCATTCCTGATGAATGCACACTGCATATCTGCAACATATCAACGTTTAATCTGTTTACATTCTCTACAGAGATTCGATCAACGCAACAGAACTATTCCTCGCCACAATTGCAGACGTACGGCTGGACTTTGTTGTCAATAAAAAATACCAAGTTGATGAATCGTTACTATTGGCAACACTGCCAGTTGAGTTGTCGGAGGTGTCGTTGATCTATCCATGTATTTGTTTCACACTTAATACCCGATGATTGTCATTGACAAGGTTTCCTGGAGGACACGGATCAGTCACTAGCCAATATTTTATGTGCCTTTCACCTGCATAGCTCAGCTACCTTGGACACAGACAAGCTAATGCCCCGTCCAGATTTATTCACACAGAATGAGAGCAGGAGGCCATCCTTATCTGTCCCAGCATAATATTATGTTTTCCCTGTGGTCCATCAGACAGACGTCAGTGGCCAACGACCCTGTTGGCTAAAGTTCCACAGCTTCAGGCCTTGCTAAGGTAGGCACTACTGCACTCACTAGGATTACACTTCAGCGAGGTGGAATGCACTGCATATTGCTCCACGTCAAAACTGGCTAATGGTTGGTGGGTTTATATCGTTTACACACAGTTCCTGGGTAAGTGCATGCAGTGGCCAAACTTCGCTGGGGAATAATACGGGGAAATGGATCCTTGAACATGCCCCGGATGCTTTGTCCCATCTGAGGATGTTTAGGAACTAAGCAACATTTTTTTTGTTAAACCTACCATGCTCCAGTCAACAACTGCCACGGCTACACCATTGCCATAGCTATGAGGTGCTAGCATACAACTGCTTCCTTCCAGATGGATTGCCACTACTAATTGTGCAGGCCAAAGGGTCTACATAAAAACCCAACACACTTATCACACCTTTTGTTTGCGCCCAATCTCCCCCAATGCAAACATTTACTCTCACACACCTCTCAACAACAACAAACATGATCCTTCACTGCCAAGCCACACCCACCTTGATCCATCCTTGGTCTTAAAGGTCATCTTCTGCCCCTCCTCTCCTCTCTCTGTGCTGCTTGCCACGCCCTTGCCTCCGAGCTTCATCTTTGTCTCAATTGTCATCACAAACTTCCCCTGATAGGTAATGTCTAGATAAATCCAAATTCCTTTCAAGTCTAGCCTTGGGCCACCAACGAGGCGGTTCAGTAGAGGCATGTCACTGCCAACATCAATGTCTGTCAGGCGTAGCTGCTCCATGAAGGAAGGTGTCTTGATGCGGATCAGTTTCTTCTGGATGCGCGCCATGACCCAGTCCTTCCACCTCTTTTCGTGCCAGATGTCCCAACAGAGGCGAGCGGCCATTGCATTGAGCCACAGGTTGGCCGAGTCTTCTGGTGTGCTTCTCATTGGCCGCGGCAGTGATGACATCGGTTTCCTGTTCATAGTGCCACTCTGTTGGTCGACTGCGTAATCGATCATTTCCAATTCGCACTTTTCCACACGTGTCGATGTTGGGAGGTCTTTCTGCATGCCGGGTCTGAAGTCTTGGTGCGAGAGTGATGAGGATGGTGATGACGACCCTGATGATGTCGGCGTTGCTAATGGCGGAGGCGTTGGCACGAGTCGGTGTCGCGCTAAATGGACGAGGTTTGAAGATGAAGGATGCGGCTTGGAGACACCTTTGGCACGTTTGATATTAACACCCCCAGAAGGCTCGGAGCTGTCTGAAAATTCATCAGTGTCAGCTGACTTGGAAAACTGGACGAGTGTGTTGGCCCTTTTTTTCTTATTTGTTATTCGGCTGCCTCCATGGCTGAAGTCATTCCTAGGGGAACTAGGAGGTTCCCGATGACCAGTAGTTGGTCGGAGGAGAATGTGGTGCAGCATGTTGGCAGAAAAGTACTTCTGCATGTACGCAAAAAAGTCCTTCTGCTTGCTGATGAGCTGTTTGGAAGTGAGTCCACTGGCAGCACTTCTCAATCTCCTGAAGCAATGCTCCTTCTCCCTGGCTGTGGGAGAGAAAAGGTAGACCTTGAACTTCCTCGGCCCACTGGGACAGTTTATGACAATGGGGAACTTCTTGCTCCACCTCCTCTTCCTATTCTGGGCCACTTCAGAGGGCTCAATGCTCACCTTGCATGTACGGATGTCCACCATATTGGTTAGAAAGGAGACGTAGTTTTTGTCGATGACCTGCACAAACAGCTTGAAGTCCTCGCAGAGTTTGAGTTCGGTCCGCATGCGTTGGCTGGGATGGTGCGTGCTCAAGTCGTAGCTCAGAGTGGCCGTGAACAGGTTGCTCTGGGGGAAACCATTACGTAAAAAAACGTTAATATGTTTTCACACTAGTGGGTGTTATAACGGAGGATGTTGGCACATTGTATGTGACACACACACACTCACCTATCCCACCTCCCCCCACCCACACAATGACTCGTCTAATCAAGTGGGAATGAAATTCTGAGCACTGCTTATGAAGATAGATACTCTCTTTGGTAAAGTAGAGGTTTACAAAAATCAGGTCCCAAGGCGGCTAGGTGGTGGGTGCTCAAGGCCAGAGGTATTCTAGGGCTAGGGTTATAGCTAGGACTATTCTATGGCTAGGGTATTCTAGTACCAGGACCAGGACTAGAGCTAGGGGTAGTACTAGGGTTATAGCTTGGGATATCATATGGCTAGGGTAGTCTAGTACTGGAACCAGGGCTAGACCGTATTCTTGAGCTACATAGGGCTACAGCTAGGGCTAAGGCATGGTGATATTTTATAGCTACAGGCCTAGGGCTAATCTGGGCTAAGTTCAAGGCCAGGACATCCCAGGACAGTCAGTCCCAATGTCTTGGGAATCCTCCAATGTCCTACAAAAGGTTTTGGCAGAACCTAACATCCCTCTTGTGTCCTAGATCAAGACCAAACTCAGGAGGCACTAGTTGGTATAACCAATTCTCCATAGGGTTCCTACATGGCATCCTGGCACAAAAGAATGGCACAAAAGAAGTGTAATAGTTAAGCACTTGAAGTTTGACACTTGACTGGGTAACATTAACACTGCCCATATATATAATTACAAGTCGATGCAGGGTTTGCTAGTGCCTATTTCCTAATGTCTCCTGCTGAAGACTAGATCTATAGGACAACACAATATACCTCATCATCCTGCACACACACATGCAGCACAGTTACGCATTAAGAGAGGACTGCATTACGGCTCTGCAGAATTACATGACTATGGGGATCCAGGCCACAGACCTTGAAATGGTCAGACTCTAAAGCTCAAAACTCTGCAATACACAACTCCACAGGAAGTTAATGTTTCTACCAAAACATATCTTGCTGTGTACTTTCAATGGCCTATTTCCTTTTAGTGCATACCCTCACACACCCATTCTAAGATACCAACTGGGAATTAACTTCAAATGAGCACTTTGGGATTTAATTCCCAAGATAGAAGGCTCTCAAATGTGTGTTGAGAGTTGGCAGGTGTCGGGAGTGTGCTGGGAGTGTGCTGGGAGTATGCTGGGAGTGTGCTGGGAGTGTGCTGGGAGTGTGCCTGGGAGTGTGCTGGGTGTGTGCTGGGAGTGTGCTGGGAGTGTGCTGGGAGGAGCATGCAAGAGGACTAACCAGCTACTGGACACTTGATACAGTGTGGCAACTTCTCAACTTAATGTATTTATCTAGTTTTGTTGTTGTGTTATGACATCACCCCCCGAAAAAACTTTTAAGAAATTAACTTGAGCAGTTCTTTACAACCTCCAGTAGAGTTGTATCTATGTGTGCACCAGCCAAGTAATTGCCTCCAGTAGAGTTGTATTATGTGTGCACCAGCCAAGTAGCTGCCTCCAGTAGAGTTGTATCTATGTGTGCACCAGCCAAGTAACTGCCTCCAGTAGAGTTGTTTATGTGTGCACCAGCCAAGTAGCTGCCTCCAGTAGAGTTGTATTATGTGTGCACCAGCCAAGTAGCTGCCTCCAGTAGAGTTGTATTATGTGTGCACCAGCCAAGTAGCTGCCTCCAGTAGAGTTGTATTATGTGTGCACCAGCCAAGTAGCTGCCTCCAGTAGAGTTGTATTATGTGTGCACCAGCCAAGTAGCTGCCTCCAGTAGAGTTGTATCTATGTGTGCACCAGCCAAGTAGCTGCCTCCAGAAGAGTTGTATTATGTGTGCACCAGCCAAGTAACTGCCTCCAGTAGAGTTGTATTATGTGTGCACCAGCCAAGTAGCTGCCTCCAGTAGAGTTGTATTATGTGTGCACCAGCCAAGTAGCTGCCTCCAGTAGAGTTGTATTATGTGTGCACCAGCCAAGTAACTGCCTCCAGTAGTTGTATTATGTGTGCACCAGCCAAGTAGCTGCCTCCAGTAGAGTTGTATTATGTGTGCACCAGTCAAGTAGCTGCCTCCAGTAGAGTTGTATTATGTGTGCACCAGCCAAGTAGCTGCCTCCAGTAGAGTTGTATTATGTGTGCACCAGCCAAGTAGCTGCCTCCAGTAGAGTTGTATTATGTGTGCACCAGCCAAGTAGCTGCCTCCAGAAGAGTTGTATTATGTGTGCACCAGTCAAGTAGCTGCCTCCAGTAGAGTTGTATTATGTGTGCACCAGTCAAGTAGCTGCCTCCAGTAGAGTTGTATTATGTGTGCACCAGCCAAGTAGCTGCCTCCAGTAGAGTTGTATTATGTGTGCACCAGCCAAGTAGCTGCCTCCAGTAGAGTTGTATTATGTGTGCACCAGCCAAGTAGCTGCCTCCAGTAGAGTTGTATTATGTGTGCACCAGCCAAGTAGCTGCCTCCAGTAGAGTTGTATTATGTGTGCACCAGTCAAGTAGCTGCCTCCAGTAGAGTTGTATTATGTGTGCACCAGCCAAGTAACTGCCTCCAGTAGAGTTGTATTATGTGTGCACCAGCCAAGTAGCTGCCTCCAGTAGAGTTGTATTATGTGTGCACCAGCCAAGTAGCTGCCTCCAGTAGAGTTGTATTATGTGTGCACCAGTCAAGTAGCTGCCTCCAGTAGTTGTATTATGTGTGCACCAGCCAAGTAGCTGCCTCCAGTAGAGTTGTATTATGTGTGCACCAGCCAAGCAGCTGCCTCCAGTAGAGTTGTATCTATGTGTGCTCCAGCATGCACCAGCCAAGTAGCTGATCTCATGCCGATCAACCGGCTGTAGTGTGACATGGTGTCAAGTACTACTCCCCTGGAGCACTAGAATAAAGTACAAGAGCACGCGGGCAATTAGTGTCAGCATGTCAATCAGAGCCTTTTAGTGGGAGTGAGTGGCACATTGTCATCACAATAGAGAGTTCATGGGGTCAGGATTCTGCATGTTGGATGAGACTTGACAACATTAGTCGAATAGGCTGGAGTAGCGTGCACGGGACAGCAAGCTCCTGAATGTGATGGACAACTCACGAGTTGCTTGTTTATCACTCCTGAAGTTGAGGTTCATGAGATGATGCAAGCTTAGGCATGGCATCGGTTGTCACATTAGCTGGCATGCATTTGAGAGAATGTACTACAATGGCTTTTAATTAGACACTTTGTACCACTTCTTTTTTAATTATGCTAATGTTAGCTGGGAATCTGGGCTAATTAGTTACATGCACATACCTGAACACACATGCACTCAGCTATGTGTGTGCATGTGTGTGTGTGTGTGTGTTGTGTGTGTAAAATGTCAGCTAGATATTCATACACAGCACAGCTTCCCTTGGACATCCTAGGATGTGCCGAGGGAGTCTGACCATACATTATGGATCTTGATAATCAGCATTAGGGCTATTTTAGGGCTAGGGGTATTGCATGGTTAAGGTTAGGGGCGAAGGCTAAGGCTAGAGTTGAGGCTGAGGCTAGAGCTAAGGCCTAAGGCTAGAGCTGAGGCTAAGGTTAGGAATGAAGGCTAAGGCTAGAGTTGAGGCTGAGGCTAGAGCTAAGGCCTAAGGCTAGAGCTGAGGCTAAGGTTAGGAATGAAGGCTAAGGCTAGAGTTGAGGCTGAGGCTAGAGCTAAGGCTAGATCTGAGGCTAAGGCTGGGGCAGAGGCTAAGGCTAGAGCTGAGGCTAGAGCTAAGGCTAGAGCAGAGGCTAAGGCTAGAGATGAGGCTAAGGCTAGAGCTGAGGCTAAGGTTAGAGCTGAGGTTAAGGTTAGGAATAAAGCTAAGGCTAGAGCTGAGGCTAAGGCTAGAGCTGAGGCTAAGGTTAGAGCTGAGGCTAAGGCTAGAGCTGAGGCTAAGGTTAGGGCAGAGGCTAAGACTAGAGATGAGTCTAAGGCTAGAGCTGAGGCTAAGGTTAGGGCAGAGGTTAATGTTAGGAATAAAGGCTAAGGCTAGAGCTGAGGCTAAGGCAAGGCTAGAGCTGAGGTTAAGGCTAAGAATAAAGGCTAAGGCTAGAACTGAGGCTAAGGCTAGGAATGAAGGCTAAGGCTAGAACTGAGGTAAGTTAGTGCCGAAGGCTAAGGCTAGATCTGAGGCTAAGGCTAGAGCTGAGGCTCAAGGCTAGGAATGAAGGCTAAGGCTAGAGCTGAGGCTAAGGCTAGAGTTGAGGCTAAGGCTAGGGCAGAGGCTAAGGCTAGAGCTGAGGCTAAGGTTAGGCCCAAAGACTAAGGTTAGAGCAGAGGCTAAGGCTAGAGCTGAGGCTAAGAGGCTGGCTAAGGCTAGGGCCAAGGCTAGGGTTGAGGCTAAGGGTAGGAGATTTCTAGGGAAGAAGTAGGGCATTCTGGGGTTAGGACTAGGGGGTTTACTAGGACTAGTGATAGCTAGGGTACAGCTGGGGGTATTCTAGGGCTAGGGTTAAGGTTATGACGCAAAGGCTAGGGCCTCTAGAGCCAGAGGTAGGGTGTTCAGGGATCCAGGGCCAGAGGTATTCTAGGGACAGAGATAGGGACATTTTAGGGCTAGAGGTAGGGTATTCAGGGCCAGAAGGTGTAGTATAGGGTCATAGGAAGAGTCAGAGGAAGGTGTTTTTAGGGTCAGAGGAAAGTGTATTTTAGAGTCAGAGGAAGGTGTATTTTAGGGCCAGAGGTGGCGACATTCTAGGGCCAGAGGTAGGGTATTCTAGGGCCAGAGGTAAGGGTATTCTAGGGCCAGAGGTAAGGGTATTCTAGGGCCAGAGGTAAGGGTATTCTAGGGCCAGAGGTAAGGGTATTCTAGGGCCAGAGGTAGGGTATTCTAGGGTCAGAGGTAGGATATTCTAGCTAATTAATGTGTCCCTTCCCTCTGTTCTTAGTTCAGCAGATATTTACTAATTAATGTGCCCCCTCCCTCTGTTCTTAGTTCAGCAGATATTTACTAATTAATGTGCCCCTTCCCTCTGTTCTTAGTTCAGCAGATATTCTAGGGCCAGAGGTAGGGCCAGAGGTAGGATATTCTAGGGCCAGAGGTAGGATATTCTAGGGCTAGTGAGGTATGCTCCAGAAATTCTTGTTGGCACTTTGTAATCAACCAGCTATAGCTGTTGGACATCTCTCACTGGATTGCAGCTGTACTTCATGCCTACACACACCAGGAAAATCAGCTGTATCCACACATTCTCCAAGGATTAAAATGTAGGTTTTCAGAGCTATGTAGAGTAGACACCTTCTATGAGCAGGCAGAGCTTCTCTTGTGGACTGCAGCCCTGTTTCAAGCTTCTGTGGGCACATTAGTCAATAGCTCTAATTTGGTAAGGCTACTGCAAAGGATGCTGGAACTGAACCCATGCCTGTTGGGTGGCTCGCACTGCATTTGCTTGTTGGCTTGTTCTGTGTTGTTTCTCGTGTTCACAATTTGACACAGTGAAGCAACTTGGTGTGGTATAGTTGAAAAGAACCTCCTTTATCCTAGCTGCTTGGGACCAGGGGGCACTTCATAATTCAGAAACTGCACCTAAATTTAGGAAATTGACATCTGTAGTCCTCAGCTAGCTATTGCAACCTCCTAGTTGTAAAAATAAAAATTCATCACCAAGTTACAAGTGGGTGAACTTGGGGACTAATAGATTTTGGAACCATGTCGTTTTAATAGGCAAATCCATCCCATAATAATTAATGTTCTAGGAAGTAACCCAGGTAGAGGCCCAGGTAGAGGCCCAGGTAGAGGGCCCAGGTAGAGGCCAGGTAGAGGGCCCAGGTAGAGGCCCAGGTAGAGGCCAGGTAGAGGGCCCAGGTAGAGGCCCAGGTAGAGGCCAGGTAGAGGCCCAGGTAGAGGCCCAGGTAGAGGCCCAGGCAGAGGCCAGGTAGAGGCCAGGTAGAGGCCCAGTAGAGGCCCAGGTAGAGGCCCAGGTAGAGGCCCAGGTAGAGGCCCAGGTAGAGGCCCAGGCAGAGGCCCAGGTAGAGGCCCAGGTAGAGGCCCAGGGTAGAGGCCCAGGTAGAGGCCCAGGTAGAGGCCCAGGTAGAGGCCAGGTAGAGGGCCCAGGTAGAGGCCCAGGTAGAGGCCCAGGTAGAGGCCCAGGTAGAGGCCCAGGTAGAGGCCAGGTAGAGGCCAGGTAGAGGCCCAGGTAGAGGCCCAGGTAGAGGCCCAGGTAGAGGCCAGAGGTAGAGGCCCAGGTAGAGGCCCAGGTAGAGGCCCAGGTAGAGGCCCAGGTAGAGGCCCAGGTATAGGCCCAGGTAGAGATAGGTTGTGAGGGAAGTGTGAGGGAGGGGGGGGGAGGAGTCCAACAAAGTCAGCCTGGCCGCTAGTCGTTAGGCACATTATTTTCTGTTAGGCACACATCCTATAATTCCAATGCTCGTTATTAGGTGCGTATTCCAGTTGCTCTTAATCGAATCCATGACCTTGCAAGCACGAAGCTTTTTGCTGGTTTTGCTGAGGAACATGAGGGAGATAAAGCAAGCTCTCCTGAGGAACACGAGGGAGATAAAGCAAGCTCTCCTGAGGAACACGAGGGAGAAGAGCAAGCTGTGCTGAGGAACACGAGGGAGAAGAGCAAGCTGTGCTGAGGAACATGAGGGAGATAAAGCAAGCTCCCTGAGGAACACGAGGGAGATAAAGCAAGCTGTGCTGAGGAACACGAGGGAGAGGAGCAAGCTGTGCTGAGGAACATGAGGGAGATAAAGCAAGCTCTCCTGAGGAACACGAGGGAGATAAAGCAAGCTCTCCTGAGGAACACGAGGGAGAGGAGCAAGCTGTGCTGAGGAACATGAGGGAGATAAAGCAAGCTGTGCTGAGGAACACGAGGGAGAGAAGCAAGCTGTTGGTGGTTGGCCTTGTGACGAGAGTGTTCTGAAATAGTAACGATGTCTGTCTCGAGCAAGATCCAAAGACATGTCAATCAAAAACATCTCCTTCCTTTTTCGCTGCACCTACACATCACTTTTCTCTGTTGAAGGACCTCCAGACTGTCTTATAAACATGCTGGCCAAAAACAACAATTTCCAGATTAGAGTTTGTTAGAACTGTTATGGTTTGAGAGCCTATCTCTAGCACTAGGGAGCTCTCAAGCCTTGCTAAACAACTGACAGTAGGATTTGCATGTACTGCTCGTGTGTTCATGAGCTGAGCTATTTGCTAGTGTATAGTTAGGTGCATGCTTCTTGTCAAGCTAACAACCAGCTTTTACGGAATGGCCTTAACTTGACCACAGACCTATTTGTGTTTTTTAATCACATTAACTCTTCTTCAAGAACAAACTTTTCAAACTGTTGACATGATTAGAATGCAAATACAATTGGCTGCAGCTTACAAGCCATTGAAGCAAGCAAAACTCAGTCAGGCATGGCTAAGTCACTCTCTACAACAAAACCGGCAGCAGAGAAGTCCATCCAGGAGCACCGCCTTTCTCAAGAGCAAAGGGACTCAAGAGTGTTTCCAGGTAACATGTTCGTGCAGCTTTCTCCTGAAGAATGGCTTCCGGAAAAAGCATCAAAGGTCACTATGGTAACCGTGATAATATAATTGGATATGTTTTTTTTTGCTCGCTCATCAGATTCATCTGGAGGTCGAGCCTTATGACAATTTTACACCAATACTGCGGTCTACTGGGCATGTGCAGGAGAGAATATCTGATCTTTGTATAATAATTAGTCCAAGTTTGTGGGCATAGCTGCTCATGTGGTCAATTTGTTAAGTACATTAAGGCCTGGCTAATTAGAATCGGGATCTGATCCGGCCCAACAATTGTGCCCACACTAGCATTACACCCACGGCTAATTAACTCTTCAATCAACATAAATGGCCGGAGTCGAGCATACTTGGGTTTGTGGGCGGAGTCAAGTGTACTTGGGTTTGAGGGCTGATAGTCGTTTCACTTATAGCAGAAGTGCATGAAGGAAAACTGGGAGGATTTGAGGAAGAAGGCACAGGAAATACAAGCAGTGACTTGCTTCAAGTTCAAACAAGAGATTGGAAGCAAAAATATGTCATCTGTATGTACATTACTATACGTAGTAGTTGTTTATGCATATACTGTAGAAGCTGCTTGTTAGGTAAATGTTTATGACATGAGCACAGATCCCACAGATCCTAAGAAAACCAAGCAATGTGTGCCTAATTCAAGAACGTGTGCTAACAGACAGTCATGAATATGTGAGCAACCTACTGGCACTAGCTTAGTAAGGCTAGAGAGGTCCGTAGTGCTAGCGACTGGGCTCTCAAACCAGCAGTTTTAACTGGCTACAATCTGGGAAGAGGGCAGCACGCTTATAAGACGGTCTGGAGGCCATTCAACAGAGAAAAGCTACGTGGAGCGAGACAATTTGATCGATTTGCCGTTGGCATCTTGCTGGAGACAGACATCTCGTTTATCTCTATTTTATTATCATTGTGGGTTATTAAATTACTAAAATCGTATGTACCCTATAGGTTTACATGCCTCCATGTTAGTATCGTGGCGTTTAATATAATTGGACATTATCTCCTTGTTATCTGATCGTATAATCAATTTATCAACAAGACATCTTGTCTATCTTGCTCGAGACAGACATCTTGCTTGAGACAGCCATCTTGCTCGAGACGACATCTTGCTTGAGAGATTGTTGCTTGAGACAGGTATCTTGTTTGAGACAGACATTTTTGCCATTTCATAACAGTTTTGCCGGCTGGCCTACCACTAGATTGCCTCCCTAAGTGTTTGTCAGCAATGAGTATGGGGTCATCGAGTTCAATTAAGAGCAACTCGCACATGCACCTAATAATGAGATATGAAACTAACAAAAAAAGTGTGTGCCTATATATGCACCAACACCAGCTTTTACGGTTTCTATAACAGTCTGTGTTCTAGTGCTTTCATATTTTGTGGGGGGGAGGATGAAAGTTGATGTAAGATGAAGAGGAGTAGTGGGGAGGAAGAGGAAAGTTTATTGGACATAAATGCAGTCAAGGTGAAAGAGGAGACTGCTGGGAAGGTTTGAATGGTGACTGAAGGCTGCTGGTATTATTGGGATGGAAAACCTATGTGTCTGGTTGCCTGGTTATCTTCATCACAACCTCAAACATGGACAACATCTGCATCAGTCTCTCTCCCTCCACCCCTAGTTTTGGTCTCTGCTCCCTCCAGAAACTTTGCTTCCTTATTCTAATCCAAGCAACCATTGTAGGAATCTGTGTTGGCAGTCGTTAGCTCCTGTAGCAAGTAAGAATCGCAATGCTTGGCAAATAGACTCGGTGTCAAATTCTTGACCTTTGTTTTGCAACACTTCCGGGTACGCCTTGGTCAGCCATTGCACCTTCTCACACTCTATCCTGGTCTTGGACACACCCTCCAGCCTTCCTATCCCAGGACTCCAGTTAGATGACATGGCAGACTGGGTCAGCGATTGAACTTTGCACCCAAGTTTGTTGGGATTCAAACGACCAGCCCAGCCAGTTCAGCTGAATCAGGATTGGGTCCTACTCGAAAAAGAAAGGGGAAGATGGTGTGGACAAGATGGGCAGGATCAAATGAGAGGCCTGCAGAGGTGGTTTTAGTGAGTGTTGTGCCAAGAGTTTGTACTCCATCACGCCCACTTGGAGCCTTTTTATCTTCCATGGAGGTATAAGCTTTCTTGACAGGACTTAGACTAACAGTGCCAGAGTTAATGTGCAGACAATGGGAGGCTCTTCATATTTTCTAGTGGTGGCCAAAAAGACGGAATACAGCTCTCGAAACATGTCCATGCTCTCAAATCACGCCCACATTCTCAAATATTGATCAAACTCTCAAGCCATGCATATATATATATATATATATATATATCTCAGCCATACTTAGGAAGTGAAGCGACAGACATCAAGGTAGGCCCGGACTGTCAGAGCACACCCCCAAATCCAGATGTAGTACTTAGCACACATGACCAGGTGTACAGAACAGACAGTTCTGGTATTTACACAATTATCAGACACACACTTCCTAATAAAATTACATGCATATTTAATTTTTAATTTTTAAAGAAACCAGCTGAGGTGAGCACTTGGGCCAGTGTGTATACATCATGTACGTACATATGAGCACATGATGTGCATGTGACATAACACATGCAGGCAATCCACTTAGAGGCCTAGTTGATAGGAGCTGAGGCTCTAAAACATGACACCCACAGCAGTACTGCACTTCAACTCCTGACTTTTGCTAAAACACAGACACATTTGACACCCACAGCAGTACTGCACTTCAACTCCTGACTTTTGCTAAAACACAGACACATTTGGCACCCACAGCAGTACCACACTTCAACTCCTGACTTTTGCTAAAACACAGACACATTTGGCACCCACAGCAGTACTACACTTCAACTCCTGACTTTTGCTAAAACACAGACACATTTGACACACACAGCAGTGCTGCACTTCAACTCCTGACTTTTGCTGAGAGTCAATATTCTGACAGTTGAACAAGAAATACAGGTCTGTCTAAACAGAGTACTACTACAAAGACCAAACATTTAAATCAAACGGTGAGAGTACAGCTAAGAAACACCTGCACTACATTTGTGGACCGGCAATCAGCAACAATCCACGGACTAAGACCTAAGCATATCATGAGTGCATTCCTTGCTTGCTGAAGTCCTAGAACACACTCTATGGCCTTAAGTGATCCAACAACAACTGTCTCCATTCTTCCTCACTCCAGTCAAACACAACTACCAATACAACATCAATATACGTGTTACTACTGATGGAAAGTGCCAGTGATCGGGTACACTGTGGGGATACATGTACTCATAGTGGACCAGTACAATGCCATGACTTGGACCTCCCGGGACACATCCCAAGGGATGGTGGCTCGTTGTACTAAATGGATCCTGCAATCAGTGCTAAGAATATTCTTTGGCTTTGGCCAGGGCTATTCTGGGGGCAGTGATATTATAAGGGTAGGGACATGGCCAGGAGAACTAAATGCTAAACACAGGGCTAGGGCACAGGGATGGAAACATCCCAGAATAGTCTAAAGAGCCCAGGAATCATGTTGTACAGTCAACCACCCTCGCTAGGGAACATCCAGGGCAGTGTAACAAAGTATGACAGGGGGGGATGTCATAGCAAGGGTTGTGGCAGTCTTGGACAGCCCTCCATTTCTACGTATTTAGGAATGAGGGTTGTATTACCTACACTTCACTACCAAGTAGTACACACACACACACACACACACACACACACACACACACACACACACACACACACACACAAGTTCAGTGCCAGCTGAGGAAACATGCCCCTCCCCAGAACACATCACTATGCAAACTGAAAGACAGATATTTGCCAAAAGGAAGATACCCCAGCAGTGCAGGATGCATATGATTGTGCACTGATTGTGCACCGTATCATTGTGCACCCGAATACAGGCACACAGTGGGTGCAATGGGAAGCCAATCAGCTGTGGGGAATAGAATATCAGTGGTCCTTGCAAAAATTAGTAATGGCTAGTTAAGGAGTCATCACACACAGTAGCATCATCGCAGCTGTCGAGGACAAGGCCGTCAGCTGGTCAGTCATAACAGCTGCTGCTGGGGCTGTGGCTGGTAAAAACTCCAGGCTTGGTCAACACACATGCAACTAGCGATAATTATGGTGATTACACCTCACCTGTCTGGCTAAACATTTTAAACTCTTGAACTCAGTTTGTGGTGGCCGGTTTTAACCTTCGCCCTAGTGGTCAAGCTACAAGCATGCCAACACCCCCAGACAAGGACTAAATAAGGTTATGTGGATACACTGGAGTGCTGGAGGCACTTTCTAGTCTCAACTCAAACACACAATCTTGTGTCACATTCCAAAACACAGTGTCCAATAATCTCTCACATATATACACTCTCACCTGGTACACTTCCATCTTTGAGAAATCCACTTCCATAGTCTGCACAAAGTCATCCGAGAACTCGACATTCTTCTGTCGCTGTCCCTTCTCCTTGTGCTTCTCGTCGATGGTAAGCATGTAGCAGACGAAGATGGAACTAAGAAAGAGGAAGAGCATGAAGAACCCAGCGAACAGTCCCGCCAAGTACGGGAAAATGTTGAAGGAGTAGTATAAATAAAGGATGATAGAGAGGATGCAATGATCCCGCAAGGTGAGGCAAGGTTCGCTGCCATCCATGTCTGAGACTGCCAATGCTGCTGCTGATGTGATGGGAGTGCTTGTGCTATGACGATCATCGTCACTAGGAGAAGGCTCCATTAATTGAGCTGTTGTTTCTCTCGCTGGCTTGATATGTGTCAACTCAATTTCATCTCCTGGTGATGCCATCTCTCTCCCCTCCTCGACTTTATCAGAGAAAACTGAGAAAGTTCTTGCTTCCAGTTTCATATCTTCTGAAAACAAGTCGTCAGCAACAACCCGGTCTTCCAACTCTGCCTTTTGGTCAAGAACTACCTCAGATTTGTTGCAAGGTTTGGTTCTGGCCAGGAGCTGCACATGCTTCACTCTGACCTGGTCAGTGGCTGAATGGTTGACACCAACCTTCTTCCATCCCAGAAGGGGTTGGGGAGGCCTAGGAGGAGGAGCACCCTTAGATCCGCTTCTCCCTGGACGTTTCACGGATGAAGAAACTGAGGACTGTAATGGAAGAATATTGGTAGAAGGGTGGGTGGGACTATTGGTAGAAGGATTGTCAGATTTATTGACGGATGTAGTCCGAGAACAGCGAGTGTCCTCAGGCCTGCTCAGGGCTGTGGTTTCCAGGCATGAGCCAAGAGTAGCAGAACGATCTTCTTCCATAAGCAATGCCTTTTCTTTACTACGTTCCTCTTGCCTTGCGTTTCTCCCCTTATCTCTGTCCTGCTCTGGTGTGCTATCTCTCTCTATTCCATAGTGCTCAAACACACCACTGTCCAGATGAGCACCATTGCCTTCTCTCTCCGAGGATGACTGACTCCTCTGCTTTCTACTTCCCTCACTAGGACTTTTAGAAAGCACAAAACTGGATGTCGAAGTCATTGGAGATGCAAGCAATTCTTCCAGTTCTAATTCTAATCCAGTTGAAGGTGTCTCGTCGTGGGATTGAGGCTTGTGTTTGGCATGGAACAGTGTCGGTGGAATGGGCTTCGCCGTGCGACGGTGTTTGGGAATAGGAGTGTGATCCAAATCAGCAGGAAGATGTGATGGGGGAGAACACTCAAGTGGCGTCGTCAAAGTTGTTCTATGTTCTTCACCCCGAAGAGTGGCCGAGTCGGAAAGGGATGAAGGAAAGCTGTTGAATTCATTTTCAAAACTTGAAGGAAAGGAGCTGGGAGAAGCATCACCACTGAGGCCGGACTCACTGTGGAATGAAGACCCTCGCTGATGATCTGTGTTTTGGAGAGGTGACGATTGATCCTCGAGTCCAGCTGGAATCAGGATAGGTTTGGTAGTGCAGGGTTTGTTATCAAACAGGTCCAAGGAAGACCCCGACAGTGATATGTTGGTGTCAGAATCATCTCTGGCCCCATTCTGAAGTTTTTTTCCAGGTTCAATGGATTTTTTATTTTGAATTTCGACTGCATTATCATCATCATCCTTTCCACTGCAACTACTGCCCCCCTCCTCATTCTCATCTCCCTCCTTATTCCTACTCATGCAGTTCCCTGCCTCACTCTTGCTGTCCCTCACATTCCTGCTGTCTTCTTCTTTTACACGCTGCGAGACTATCTGTCCAGAGAGAGGGTCACAGTTCACCAACCCATGCACACCATCTTCTTCCTCTGCATCATTTCTCGTCTCTTCTTTGTGTTCATCAGCGTAAAGAAATGTGTCTGGATTGAAAATATCAGACTCCTGGGGCTCAGTTGAAGTAGGAAGACTAATCATGGGGGAAGAATTGCAACCAGTGGAGGATAAAGCAGAGGAAGGACTGTGGTTGTGGCTGAGTTCACTTATAAAGTCAGTATCATCATCCAAAATGCTCTCAAATGCAGCGTTATCCACAGCACTGAGAGAGACAACAGTCATGGCTCCTCTGTGCTTATATAAGCGAGGTTTGGAGGGCATGGGATATTGACCAGGGTTCAACCGTTGCTTCAGCCGGTCCTTAGCAGCTCCTGTTACTTTCTTCAGCATCTCGGCCAGCAAGAATAACTGCACACGCTCACAGAAGTTCAACAATTACCTGTCGTCATAGATACACGGTCTCTTGGTTAAAGAGTCCAGCTAAGATCTGAAAGGTAGTCAGCTGGCTAGAGGACGGTGAAGCTTATTTAGCTGACTGGCTATGGCAGGTCAATTACAAAGTGTCAACAAGAATTTCTAGAGCACACCTCACTTGCTACAAGCACCGGTATATAAAGATTCAGCTTCTCACCACCAGCTGCACGCTCCCGCTCCAGGCTATAATGTAGCTATCGCGTCTTCACAGCACGCACTTGAGGACTAGTCGAGAGCAAACGCCAACGAAAAACAGGAAATTCCTCATTTCCTTCATGCCCAGCCCCCACCAGCTCTGCGGTATTATGACAATGATGAGACAAGCGATTTAACACCCACATGAGTATTTCATGCTTTCGATATCCGAAAAATATATTACCAGCATAAAAAACATTTCAGCATTGAACTGAACTGTAAGTGAACAACATGTTGCCTACAAATCACAATTTCTGGATTGTTTTGCGAGTGCTAGCTAGACAGTGATGTTCTCTGAGAGAGGCATCTTAATGACTGCAGTGATCAAGGGCTTGGGGTGTCCTCTCTTCAGCACTAACACACTGATATCTTCTGACCTCCCCAAGTCATCGAGGCTCTCAACTGTTGTCACAAATTTGTAGTCCAACTGGCACAGCAGCATGGGTACCTGTTGGCAGAATATTTTCATATATAATTTACATTGAAAAAAAACTTTGTGCATGAATATGTCGTGTGAATCTCTCTGTATCTATTATATATATCTATTATATATATTATAGCATGCAAGGAAAAATCAATTGAGCTTTGTTGCTGGCTTAGATGACTATGACATTGGGTGTGGCCACTGGGTATGGCATGTTCAGTGGGTGTGCTACATCACAAGAATTTCATATGACATGTGTCGTCTGTCGATCAAGTACATACTTGCATAAGACCTTAGACTAAGGTGTATAATAACAACGCAATTTGAAGGCATTAGGCTATATAGTAGTGCAGCACAATCAAATGCGATATTCACAGGGACCAGAAGAAATCAATGGGTAATTAACAAAGGCTTGCAAATTTTTAAAATTTATCCTTGACTTTGCTAAATTCTCCAGCAAATATCCTACACACCAGGATTAGACTAGATGCCACATAAGATGTGATTCTGCAATGTCTAGTTGAACACAGCATTCATTGTCACTGGCAGACCCATGCGCACGGAACACATTCCATCTGCACTATGTGAGAGATCACCTGATCTGCCGCCTGGCTATCTGTAGTTCAGTGGCACACAAGAGATTCCCTGCCTTGACAAAGAAGCAACTGACGATGATCGACTATAGCCATTTGGCTTGTGCAAAGTCAGCATGGCTACCATGTGCGTATACTTGGAGTGGGCGGAGCCATAAATTCCTACAAGTAGAACGCATTCATGCACAGATCTTGCCTGCTGAATGGAACTTCTCATCCTGTGATAACCGCTACATTCCACAAAGAAGTTGCTAGGGGACTTCACCTCCACCCCACTCCAAGTGGATATTTTCAGACTATATACAGACGGATAACATGATTACTTTGTGCTGCCTGCTTCAGCATGGAAAGACTAGGGCATTTATCATGCTACAGATAGACCTCACAAATGCATGGTCAGACTTCCAACCCCTTGGGTTGGAGGGGGAAAATCCAGCAAATGTCCACTCAAATGAGGACAAAGTTGTCATAATTATGATTAACTCTACACTCCATGTGTTGTCATACGATTAACTCGACACTGTCATGTGTTGTCTCATGATTAGTCATGTGTTGTCATATGATTAACTCTACGCTGCCATGTGTTGTCACATGATTAACTCTACACTGCCATGTGTTGTCACATGATTAACTCTACGCTGTCATGGTTGCTTGTCACAGAGATAGTGATAATCAAATTTCGTACTGACGAGATGGTTGTTCTACAAGGAAGTTGGTAGGTGAAAACTACAATCAGACAGGGAGAGGTGGAGGTGCTAAAAAGGAAAGTCCTTATCTACCCCACAAAATTCCGCCGTTATTCGTAGTGAAGGCTCGAGCATCTAGAAGCTAGGCTCCATCATCATTCTGATGAAGGCTAGATCATCTAGCCTCCACCATTATTCCTGACGAAGGCTAGAGTATCCAGCCTCCATCATTATTCCTGATGAAGGCTAGAGCATCTAGTCTCCATCATTATTCCTGACGATTCTCTAGCCCCCATCATTATTCCTGATGAAGGCTGGAGCATTGTGTCAAAACAACAATTCAAGTTGATTATTGAGAAGGTCATTGAAATAATCATATTTCCCTGCCTCCGTCCTGCATTACTTTCCCTCCCTTCCCTCTCATCCACTCTACCTCCTCCCCATCAGCCCACCACCCCCTCCTCACTTTCCCTCCACTCCTGCCAGAAGTAGAAAATGGAGTCATTGCCCCCAGACGATGCTAGTAATCACCTCAATGAACTTTCTGTGGATGCGATGGAGAGACTCATTACATCTGAAGGTGATACCCAAATCTCTGAGGCTGGAAGTAGACGAGGAATTCAAGAGGTGGACTGTGAGTTGGAACACTGGCCCCAGGCCTTGCACCTAGAGATGCATGCATATATACAGGTGGACCATGAGTTAGAACATTGGCCCAGGCCTTGCACCTAGAGATGCATGCATATATACAGGTGGACCATGAATTGGAACACTGGGCCCAGGCCTTGCACCTAGAGATGCATGCATATATACAGGTGGACCATGAGTTGGAACACTGGGCCCAGGCCTTGCACCTAGAGATGCATGCATATATACAGGTGGACCATGAGTTGGAACACTGGGCCCAGGCCTTGCACCTAGAGATGCATACATATATACAGGTGGACCATGAGTTGGAACACTGGCCCAGGCCTTGCACCTAAAGATGCATGCATATATACAGGTGGACCATGAGTTGGAACACTGGCCCAGGCCTTGCACCTAGAGATGCATGCATATATACAGGTGGACCATGAGTTGGAACACTGGCCCCAGGCCTTCCACCTAGAGATGCATGCATATATACAGGTGGACCATGAGTTGGAACACTGGGCCCAGGCCTTGCACCTAGAGATGCATGCATATATATAGGTGGACCATGAGTTGGAACACTGGCCCAGGCCTTGCACCTAGAGATGCATGCATATATACAGGTGGACCATGAGTTGGAACACTGGCCCCAGGCCTTCCACCTAGAGATGCATGCATATATACAGGTGGACCATGAGTTGGAACACTGGGCCCAGGCCTTGCACCTAGAGATGCATGCATATATATAGGTGGACCATGAGTTGGAACACTGGCCCAGGCCTTGCACCTAGAGATGCATGCATATATACAGGTGGACCATGAGTTGGAACACTGGGCCCAGGCCTTGCACCTAGAGATGCATGCATATATACAGGTGGACCATGAGTTGGAACACTGGGCCCAGGCCTTGCACCTAGAGATGCATGCATATATACAGGTGGACCATGAGTTGGAACACTGGCCCAGGACTTGCACATACATATATACAGGTGGACCATGAGTTGGAACACTGGGCCCAGGCCTTGCACCTAGAGATGCATGCATATATACAGGTGGACCATGAGTTGGAACACTGGGCCCAGGCCTTGCACCTAGAGATGCATGAATATATACAGGTGGATCATGAGTTGGAACACTGGCCCAGGCCTTGCACCTAGAGATGCATGCATATATACAGGTGGACCATGAGTTGGAACACTGGGCCCAGGCCTTGCACCTAGAGATGCATACATATATACAGGTGGACCATGAGATGGAACACTGGCCCAGGCCTTGCACCTAGAGATGCATGCATATATACAGGTGGACCATGAGTTGGAACACTGGGCCCAGGCCTTGCACCTAGAGATGCATGCATATATACAGGTGGACCATGAGTTGGAACACTGGGCCCAGGCCTTGCACCTAGAGATGCATGCATATATACAGGTGGACCATGAGTTGGAACACTGGCCCAGGCCTTGCACCTAGAGATGCATGCATATATACAGGTGGACCATGAGTTGGAACACTGGGCCCAGGCCTTGCACCTAGAGATGCATGCATATATACAGGTGGACCATGAGTTGGAACACTGGGCCCAGGCCTTGCACCTAGAGATGCATACATATATACAGGTGGACCATGAGTTGGAACACTGGGCCCAGGCCTTGCACCTAGAGATGCATGCATATATACAGGTGGACCATGAGTTGGAACACTGGGCCCAGGCCTTGCACCTAGAGATGCATGCATATATACAGGTGGACCATGAGTTGGAACACTGGGCCCAGGCCTTCCTAGAGATGCATGCATATATACAGGTGGACCATGAGTTGGAACACGGGGCCCAGGCCTTGCACCTAGAGATGCATGCATATATACAGGTGGACCATGAGTTGGAACACTGGGCCCAGGCCTTGCACCTAGAGATGCATACATATATACAGGTGGACCATGAGTTGGAACACTGGCCCAGGCCTTGCACCTAGAGATGCATACATATATACAGGTGGACCATGAGTTGGAACACTGGGCCCAGGCCTTGCACCTAGAGATGCATGCATATATACAGGTGGACCATGAGTTGGAACACTGGGCCCAGGCCTTGCACCTAGAGATGCATACATATATACAGGTGGACCATGAGTTGGAACACTGGGCCCAGGCCTTGCACCTAGAGATGCATACATATATACAGGTGGACCATGAGTTGGAACACTGGGCCCAGGCCTTGCACCTAGAGATGCATACATATATACAGGTGGACCATGAGTTGGAACACTGGGCCCAGGCCTTGCACCTAGAGATGCATGCATATATACAGGTGGACCATGAGTTGGAACACTGGGCCCAGGCCTTGCACCTAGAGATGCATACATATATACAGGTGGACCATGAGTTGGAACACTGGGCCCAGGCCTTGCACTTAGAGATGCATACATATATACAGGTGGACCATGAGTTGGAACACTGGCCCAGGCCTTGCACCTAGAGATGCATACATATATATAGGTGGACCATGAGTTGGAACACTGGGCCCAGGCCTTGCACCTAGAGATGCATGCATATATACAGGTGGACCATGAGTTGGAACACTGGGCCCAGGCCTTGCACCTAGAGATGCATGCATATATACAGGTGGACCATGAGTTGGAACACTGGGCCCAGGCCTTGCACCTAGAGATGCATACATATATACAGGTGGACCATGAGTTGGAACACTGGGCCCAGGACTTGCAGCTACATGTATGGACCTGTGCTGATATTTTGAGGTTCTCCTTTTCTTGAGCACTAGTAATAGGCATCATGGAGGAGGAGACAGCCTTAGCAAAAGATCTAGCAGTCTCCAGCTTGAGGTGGAACAAATCCCTCTGGAAGATGTTGTGCATAGCTGCACACACACAAACATATACACAAATATATAGAACACATACACACACACACACACACACACACACACAAGCCAAAGTAATAACTTGCAGCAGAGATATCACTGCAATTTGTTATTCCAGGTCTCCCTCCCTCATCATTGACATTAGCTCACCTGCAAACTGCTCTCGTTCCCGCAGAGTCTGGTCAACAATGACCTTGGTCTTCTTGGGTAAGTTGAGCTTCATGCTCTGTCCCCTGGGTGGGCCGCAGAGCTGTGCCTCCTTGCCATCCAGGGAGGCTGTCCTCTTCAAGATCTTGATGATGAGGGCGCCTCCCTGCGTCACCATCAGCATGGCCCTGTCTTCGCGCCCATATTTCCCAAACTTGAGCCCCACGACCACGTCCTGTGTGTTACACAATTGGTAATCAGGTCACATGGCTGACAACAGGTCCAACGGGCTGGCAGTGGCATGGCCGACTTATGTGGTGAAGCTATTGCCATGTATGTATATGCAATTATAAAGGGGAAGGTGATGTGTGGCGAGTGTGCATATTGGTTGCTAAGCAACCATTTTCTTGCTGCAGATGATTTATGTAGCACATTGCAGGATATTTTTGAAGGGTTGAATATTCTCGCAGATTGTGACTAAGAGAGGAACTTTGTGAGGGAGAAGTCATGGCTGCTGTGTCATGGACTGAGATGCTATGCTGTTCTTCTTTGCACCAGTTTGCTGATTAGATTCTAAATGTGTAAACTATTAATCTAAAACATTTTGAAAATCCCCCCCCCCCCCATATGGTCCTGCTCGCGTATGAAAGTCATACTGTCCTAACAGAGACGTGAGTTTATACATTGAATATATTTAGGCTGGAAATGCCATCCCTATCATTCTCTGTTTTGTCAGAGTATCCACTCTTCTCCAAACTCGGTTCTCTGCGGCGATTGGTAGCTGCACACAAGTACACAAAGATCACGCACAAAAATACATGTGCATGGATGTGTTGTATATTTGGTGGTTTTTTGTGCCTGTGGCATGTGTGCATGTATAGTGTGTGTGTGCATGAGTGTGTATGTATGTTTGTCTATGTGCGTATTTGGTGTGTGTGTGTGTGTGTGTGTAGGTGTGTGTGTGTGTAGTACAGAAGCAAGGTTAGGTTATTGCATAGTCTGCATGAGCACAAACCATATGTACGTTAAGATGGCAGAGCTAAAACGGCCTATATTAGAGATATACCTAGCCTGTGGATTTGCTGGCTAATGCTTCTCAGGTGGTCAGGAGACGGTAGGATGCCGAATTCCATCAAGACTTCCAGTTCTTTTGTAGTGAGATAAAGGCAGCCTTAATAGAGGTAAAACTTGCCTTAATAGGTGAGACTTGCCTTAATAGAGGTAAGACTTGCCTTAATAGAGGTCAATATAATATAAACAGGCAGCTCGATGACTTTTCAGACTGCTGATTGCTATAAAACTTGCACATGCCCAATAGACTGCTGATTGCTATAAAACTTGCACATGCCCAGTAGACTGCTGATTACTATAAAACTTGCACATGCCCAGTAGACTGTTATAAAACATACATAACTTCCAGTTTGATGGCCTGAGTGAGCAAGATGAAGAAAAAAGGCAGGGAATCAAAACTACCGCCACGAACAGTCTCTGCCTGACCCTTTATCGCTTTTTGTTGAAGCACTTCTGCTGAAGAAAGCTGCACAGGTACCTGTGCTTAGCAGGAATTGCTCTGAATTTCATCACACATAAAAGAAAGGAGGATGGATTTTGTCGCTGTTGTAAACATGAGCACGTAGTAATGCATAGCCTTTGACTTACCTCAACAGAGATGACTTCATACATACTGCAGCTTATTGTGTTTGCATTGTAAACACAAAGAGTTTAGTCTTGACAAAGAATCCATGAATATGGGTGGTTATAAAACACCACAAATATATTTGGAGGTCAATGAAGTTACTTGACTCTAGGTACGGCTATAGCTAAAGCCAGCTCATAGGCATATCAAATCTGGGAATGGTTTTTGCTTAGCAAATTAGTTTTCCAACAATCTCTTCTAGCCAACCACTAGCCATTCCCAGACTTGGGAAGGTTCTTCAGGTAGATACAAGGCATGGAAGCTCCATGGAAGGTTCTTCAGGTAGATACAAGGCATGGAAGCTCCATGGAAGGTTCTTCAGGTAGATACAAGGCATGGAAGCTCCATGGAAGGTTCTACAGGTACATGTAGATACAAGGCATGGAAGCTCCATGGAAGGTTCTTCAGGTAGATACAAGGCATGGAAGCTCCATGGAAGGTTCTTCAGGTAGATACAAGGCATGGAAGCTCCATGGAAGGTTCTTCAGGTAGATACAAGGCATGGAAGCTCCATGGAAGGTTCTTCAGGTAGAGATACAAGGCATGGAAGTTCCATGGAAGGTTCTTCAGGTAGATATGTACAAGGCATGGAAGCTCCATGGAAGGTTCTTCAGGTAGATACAAGGCATGGAAGCTCCATGGAAGGTTCTTCAGGTAGATACAAGGCATGGAAGCTCCATGGAAGGTTCTTCAGGTAGATACAAGGCATGGAAGCTCCATGGAAGGTTCTTCAGGTAGATAGAAGGCATGGAAGCTCCATGGAAGGTTCTTCAGGTATATGCAAGGCAAGGCATGGAAGCTCCATGAAGGTTCTTCAGGTAGATACAAGGCATGGAAGCTCCATGGAAGGCTTTTCAGGTAGATACAAGGCATGGAAGCTCCATGGAAGGTTCTTCAGGTAGATGCAAGCTCCATGGAAGGTTCTTCAGGTAGATACAAGGCATGGAAGCTCCATGGAAGGTTCTTCAGGTAGATACAAGGCATGGAAGCTCCATGGAAGTTTCTTCAGGTAGATACAAGGCATGGAAGCTCCATGGAAGGTTCTTCAGGTAGATACAAGGCATGGAAGCTCCATGGAAGGTTCTTCAGGTAGATACAATGCATGGAAGCTCCATGGAAGGTTCTTCAGGTAGATGCAAGGCATGGAAGCTCCATGGAAGGTTCTTCAGGGCATGGAAGCTCCATGGAAGGTTCTTCAGGGCATGGAAGCTCCATGGAAGGCTCTTCAGGTAGATACAAGGCATGGAAGCTCCATGGAAGGTTCTTCAAGGCATGGAAGCTCCATGGAAGGTTCTTCAGGGCATGGAAGCTCCATGGAAGGTTCTTCAGGGCATGGAAGCTCCATGGAAGGTTCTTCAAGGCATTTCAGGGCATGGAAGCTCCATGGAAGGTTCTTCAAGTAGATGCAAGGCATGGAAGCTCCATGCCATGTACTACTAGAGCACTGGGCATTAATAAGAGCCGAGCACCTACTACTAAACATTGATATTAGCTTACATTACCTCGGTCAGGAAATGAAATGAATATCTGGCCTAACAACTGCTTTCCAGTGCATTGCACAGAGTAATTTTATAGCTTTCTAGAAGATTCCTTTTAGCTCCACGCCTTTATTGCTAGACTTCTCTGTGCTGCATGATTGGCCTGGGAAGTGGGTGTGCCTCACTACTAATTGGCCACGCCTTTATTGCTAGACTTCTCTGTGCTGCATGATAGGCCTGGGAAGTGGGTGTGTCTCACTATTACTTAGCCACGCCTTTATTGCTAGACCTCCCTGTGTCTCACTATTACTTGGCAAACCTTTATTGCTAGACATCGCTCCGGATTAGCGAGGCCATGCCTACTTCTCCGTATTGCAGGACTAGCTAGGAAAGTGGGTGATGAAGCTAGGGATAACATCTGCATGTCTGGTTAGTCTAGAAGCATGCTTGCCTGAGACCTGGTCTGCACTGAGCATGCTTGTCTGAGACCTGGTCTACACTGAGCATGCTTGCCTGAGACCTGGTCTGCACTGAGCATGCTTGCCTGAGACCTGGTCTACACTGAGCATGCTTGCCTGAGGCCTGGTCTGCACTGAGCATGCTTGTCTGAGACCTGGTCTGCACTGAGCATGCTTGCCTGAGGCCTGGTCTGCACTGAGCATGCTTGCCTGAGGCCTGGTCTGCACTGAGCATGCTTGTCTGAGACCTGGTCTGCACTGAGCATGCTTGTCTGAGGCCTGGTCTGCACTGAGCATGCTTGTCTGAGACCTGGTCTACACTGAGCATGCTTGTCTGAGACCTGGTCTACACTGAGCATGCTTGTCTGAGACCTGGTCTGCACTGAGCATGCTTGTCTGAGACCTGGTCTGCACTGAGCATGCTTGCCCGAGACCTGGTCTACACTGAGCATGCTTGTCTGAGGCCTGGTCTACACTGAGCATGCTTGTCTGAGACCTGGTCTACACTGAGCATGCTTGTCTGAGGCCTGGTCTGCACTGAGCATGCTTGTCTGAGGCCTGGTCTGCACTGAGCATGCTTGTCTGAGACCTGGTCTGCACTGAGCATGCTTGTCTGAGACCTGGTCTACACTGAGCATGCTTGTCTGAGACCTGGTCTGCACTGAGCATGCTTGTCTGAGGCCTGGTCTACACTGAGCATGCTTGCCTGAGACCTGGTCTACACTGAGCATGCTTGTCTGAGACCTGGTCTACACTGAGCATGCTTGTCTGAGACCTGGTCTACACTGAGCATGCTTGTCTGAGACCTGGTCTACACTGAGCATGCTTGTCTGAGACCTGGTCTGCACTGAGCATGCTTGTCTGAGACCTGGTCTACACTGAGCATGCTTGTCTGAGGCCTGGTCTACACTGAGCATGCTTGTCTGAGACCTGGTCTACACTGAGCATGCTTGTCTGAGACCTGGTCTACACTGAGCATGCTTGCCTGAGACCTGGTGGTCTACACTGAGCATGCTTGTCTGAGGCCTGGTCTGCACTGAGCATGCTTGTCTGAGACCTGGTCTGCACTGAGCATGCTTGTCTGAGACCTGGTCTGCACTGAGCATGCTTGTCTGAGACCTGGTCTGCACTGAGCATGCTTGTCTGAGACCTGGTCTACACTGAGCTGTCTGAGACCTGGTCTGCACTGAGCATGCTTGTCTGAGACCTGGTCTGCACTGAGCATGCTTGTCTGAGACCTGGTCTGCACTGAGCATGCTTGTCTGAGACCTGGTCTACACTGAGCTGTCTGAGACCTGGTCTACACTGAGCATTCTTGCCTGAGACCTGGTCTGCACTGAGCATGCTTGTCTGAGACCTGGTCTACACTGAGCATGCTTGTCTGAGACCTGGTCTACACTGAGCATGCTTGCCTGAGACCTGGTCTACACTGAGCATGCTTGTCTGAGACCTGGTCTGCACTGAGCATGCTTGTCTGAGACCTGGTCTGCACTGAGCATGCTTGTCTGAGGCCTGGTCTGCACTGAGCATGCTTGTCTGAGGCCTGGTCTGCACTGAGCATGCTTGTCTGAGACCTGGTCTGCACTGAGCATGCTTGTCTGAGGCCTGGTCTACACTGAGCATGCTTGTCTGAGACCTGGTCTACACTGAGCAGGCTTGTCTGAGACCTGGTCTGCACTGAGCAGGCTTGTCTGAGACCTGGTCTGCACTGAGCATGCTTGTCTGAGACCTGGTCTACACTGAGCAGGCTTGTCTGAGGCCTGGTCTACACTGAGCATGCTTGTCTGAGATAGTCTGCACTGAGCATGCTTGTCTGAGACCTGGTCTACACTGAGCATGCTTGTCTGAGACCTGGTCTACACTGAGCATGCTTGCCTGAGACATGGTCTGCACTGAGCATGCTTGCCTGAGACCTGGTCTACACTGAGCATGCTTGTCTGAGGCCTGGTCTGCACTGAGCATGCTTGTCTGAGACCTGGTCTACACTGAGCATGCTTGTCTGAGACCTGGTCTGCACTGAGCATGCTTGTCTGAGGCCTGGTCTACACTGAGCATGCTTGTCTGAGACCTGGTCTACACTGAGCATGCTTGTCTGAGACCTGGTCTGCACTGAGCATGCTTGTCTGAGACCTGGTCTACACTGAGCATGCTTGTCTGAGACCTGGTCTACACTGAGCATGCTTGTCTGAGACCTGGTCTACACTGAGCATGCTTGTCTGAGACCTGGTCTGCACTGAGCATGCTTGTCTGAGACCTGGTCTGCACTGAGCATGCTTGTCTGAGACCTGGTCTACACTGAGCATGCTTGTCTGAGGCCTGGTCTACACTGAGCATGCTTGTCTGAGACCTGGTCTGCACTGAGCATGCTTGTCTGAGGCCTGGTCTGCACTGAGCATGCTTGTCTGAGGCCTGGTCTACACTGAGCATGCTTGTCTGAGACCTGGTCTGCACTGAGCATGCTTGTCTGAGGCCTGGTCTACACTGAGCATGCTTGTCTGAGACCTGGTCTACACTGAGCATGCTTGCCTGAGACCTGGTCTGCACTGAGCATGCTTGTCTGAGGCCTGGTCTGCACTGAGCATGCTTGTCTGAGGCCTGGTCTACACTGAGCATGCTTGTCTGAGACCTGGTCTGCCTTACATTCAAGGAATGCATTTCATTTGACATTACATCAAGATAACTAGATTTGTACGTGCATGCATTTGTGTGTGTGTGCTCCCACGCTCCCATACTAGTATCATTCCCTTCGCTGACTCTGTGCATAGGAATGTGACTCCAGTCTGTCCTAAGGCTTGTTGTTGCCAAGCAGATGACAAAATCAACAATGCATTCCCCGAAACTCCCCATCATGCATGGACATCATCACTACGTGAGGGAGTCCTATTATATCTGTGCACAAACTAGTGTAGATGATGTATTTGGTGTGGGTGCTTTAGAGGCTGCCCTAGAGAACTCTCAGACGATTCTGGCCAACCTCTAGAGGCAAGCGGAAGGCTTCCTTCGATGTGTGCTAAAAATTCAACCACGTCATCGAGTTTCCCTTGAATTACTTAATCTCATCTGTCTCGTTCCTCTTCCTCATATGGAGACATGCTTCAGTGCTCTGACACCTTCACATCGACTATTTCATGTGCGTCAGTGATTGGTATCATTGGTGGGCAAGTGAGGCCTTGCTGGGGAGCTGAACAGGGGAGCTTTTACTGCTGCAGATGACCGTGTGAAATTATATGCATGAGTGTCTCTGTGTGCGTGTGTGTGTTCATGCATATGTGTATATGTATGTATGTATGCATGTAATGAGTATGTGACCGGATTTACGAAAACCAGTCTAAACATGGTGGACCAATTACTGAGATACAGGCAGTTTGATTACGTTTTGCAAAATATGATTTAAAAATTTTTTTATTGCACCAACGGCTAGAAAACCCATCCTTCCAAACCTGCGGCAGTGACAAGCTCACACCAATGGCTAGAAAACTTATCCTTCTACTACGGCAGTGAAGCTCAGACCAACGGCTAGAAAACCTATCTTCCATGTATAAACCTGCGGCAAAGATAAGCTCATGCTAGTTCTAGAGGATAAATAAGCCTTTGCAGTGAGCTAGGTTGATGATTTACCCTTCGTGAATGGAGCTTGTTATGCTGGGTTCGAGTGTGCAAATTTAGCAGGCTTTCTTCAGCTGCTGTTTTTCAAGTTAGCCTTGATTTACAGAGATGACTTGTGTAGAAGACATATAACTATTGCTCTCAATAGATCGGCTGGGAAAGGCCTGGAAACAGTGAGAAGTTCCAATGGTCATGCACTCGGGAAAAGTTAGAAGTATACGGCTTCACATTACCTGCGCCATAGCAACGAGTTTGAAATGAAATTACTCTAATGTTTAATTATCAATGAACTCTTATTTGACATGATAACATTACAATAACCTTATCAATAATCAACTTGAAATTGTAGTCTCTCGATGTTTCGACTAGACGCTCTAGCCTTCATCAGGAATAATTTAATTTTTGAGTGCTTGCTGGAGGGTAACTGTTTTCTCAAATACACTTCAACAGCTTTCAGGACATGATCTTTAGGAATCATAGGAGTCGATATATAAATAAAATACACCTCATCTTTAAACCTCATCTTTAAAAAATAAAAACAGCACACTTAGACTGGTTTTCCCAAATCTGGTGTATGCACATGCATGTTTGTGCATGCGTGTGTGTGTGTGTGCATGTGCATACATGTGTGTTTGGGCATCTGTACACCATACACATGCTACTGGAACACCAGTCTTAAATTGTGGTGGTCTTGTTAGAAAGATAATTAACTTGCTGCATATAAACTCAAAGCTTCTGTATGGACAGTTGGCAGAGGAAAGAGAACTGGCTGCATATGCTATCAGAGCAAACAAGCTGAAATTCAACAAGCTCTGTTTCCTGCAGCTACACTTGACTCAGGCACTACAGGGGTCCACAGGTGGGACTTGCTCTGCTAACAGCACGGCTCCTGCAGCTACACTTGATTCAGGCACTACAGGGGTCCACAGGTGGGACTTGCTCTGCTAACAGCACGGCTCCTGCAGCTACACTTGACTCAGGCACTACAGGGGTCCACAGGTGGGACTTGCTCTGCTAACAGTACGGCTCCTGCAGCTACAGGCACTACAGGGGTCCACAGTGGGACTTGCTCTGCTAACAGCATGGCTCCTGCAGCTACACTTGACTCAGGCACTACAGGGGTCCACAGGTGGGACTTGCTCTGCTAACAGCACGGCTCCTGCAGCTACACTTGACTCAGGCACTACAGGGGTCCACAGGTGGGACTTGCTCTGCTAACAGTACGGCTCCTGCAGCTACAGGCACTACAGGGGTCCACAGGTGGGACTTGCTCTACTAACAGCACGGCTCCTGCAGCTACACTTGACTCAGGCACTACAGGGGTCCACAGGTGGGACTTGCTCTACTAACAGCACGGCTCCTGCAGCTACACTTGACTCAGGCACTACAGGGGTCCACAGGTGGGACTTGCTCTGCTAACAGCACGGCTCCTGCAGCTACACTTGACTCAGGCACTACAGGAGTCCACTGGTGGGACTTGCTCTGCTAACAGCACGGCTCCTGCAGCTACACTTGACTCAAGCACTACAGGGGTCCACAGGTGGGACTTGCTCTGCTAACAGCACGGCTCCTGCAGCTACACTTGACTCAGGCACTACAGGAGTCCACTGGTGGGACTTGCTCTGCTAACAGCACGGCTCCTGCAGCTACACTTGACTCAGGCACTACAGGGGTCCACTGGTGGGACTTGCTCTGCTAACAGCAGCTCACTTCCACCCCTAACTCTAGGTCTGCATGTCTGCATCGTAAGACACAAAAATTTTGTACCAGCTAAATCCCAACACCATTTCATGCACACATTGTGGATGCATCGAGTTTGCCATGAAGGGTGTAGAAACTCTCCAGCTTGGCAAGGTAAAAACACAACATGCTGCCCGCACTCGAGAGCAGAGTTGTCTTGGGACAGTGAGTATAGGGAAGAACAGGCTACACAGTTGGAGTATCTCGAGTGCCAGAGAGAGGAAGGACACACAACAGTAACTGTATGTTGATGATGGACCCACGGAACTCGTAAACAGAATGGAGGATATCCAAAAGAGCAAACTCTGCCTTCTTGAACAAAATGTTTGAAGGTCTCCAGTAGTCTTCCCTTCGGTATATATTCCAAGAATTCTGCTAACTAGGTACCGGCTGATGACCTCACATTTAGTGTGGTTAGTATACTTCCCATCTTCAGGGAAAATTGATCTTCCTCCTTCCCTGAAAGTGTGATGTCATCCTCCTAATATTTCATCTCCGTCATCCTCTGAAATTCCCTGCTCACCATTTTCTATCCCTCTCTTCTCCGTTGCTTCAGAAGACACCTTTGACCTCTCTCTCTCTCTCAATCCATGTTGGCAAATATGCACAGCTCTCAGATGGTGTGGACACAACTACACTCAAGAATAGGCTTGGCTTGGAGAAACGCTGAGACAGCCTAGCTACAGATTGATACAAGAACATATGTGGTTTTCATGTGTGCATGCACACTCAATCCTGTTAACATTCAACACAGGAGGATGTGGGCACATACACATGTGCATTACCACACGTGAAACACAGGTCTCTCTTGTAGTGCACTAACACATGTGAAACACAGGTCTCTCTTGTAGTGCACTACACATGTGAAACACAGGTCTCTCTTGTAGTGCACTACACATGTGAAACACAGGTCTCTCTTGTAGTGCACTACACATGTGAAACACAGGTCTCTCTTGTAGTGCACTACACATGTGAAACACAGGTCTCTCTTGTACACCTCCTCAGTGAGAGCACATTTTGCTTGATAAAAAAACACCGAGTAAAGTAGCAGTGCCACACCTTATTTGTCAACTCCCAAGATTCAGCCCAATTAAAGCTAATCAACACCATCATTGAAGCTATTTAGAAATTACATTCCTCTTACATCCACTTGGAAGGAGTTGACCAAGTTCTTCTCCCTGTAGAGTCTGACCTCGCAGCTGCTTAGACACACCACCACAGCCTTCAGTCCCTGAGGCTCGTAGTCCATGAGCTCCATCACCGTCACGGAGGCAGGGAGCTGATGCATCCACACACGCTGGCCCTGCAGAGGAACACAGCAACAGATTGACATGGGGCAATGGGTGCCTCCTAATTGAAGCCTGAGTCAAGTAAGGCTAAGCTATTCTATGTCCACACACACACACACACACACACACACACCACACAGATGCACTGCACAGACATCACACACACATCACACACTCACACACACACAGATGAACTGCACAGACATCACATAACATTAAGGATGCAGACATTCTTACATGCAAACATTTCCAAAATGAAATGTCACTTCTTATAACAAATATTTACATCTTGACAAGTGCGCCACCAAACACCACACACACCGTCACCTTGATGGAGTAACAGCTAAGTGTCTGGTCCATGCATGCCACCAGGACATTCCTCTCCCTCCTCTGCATGCCGCAGGCCTGCGAGCCGAGGGAGATGTGGAACCTTGGGCTCTTGTCCCCCTCCTTGATGGTGTACACGTGGGAGTCCCTGCAAGCCACACTCACTTTGTACGCAACCTCGTAGAGACCTGTCACTCGCAGGAACACGGGCACTGCTGGAACACTCATCTGCATGCATGTGTGCATGGATGGATGCAAGCATGCGTGATGCATGTGTTGTATGTGTGCATTGTGTATATATGTGCATATCTACATGTGTGTGTGTGTACGTGCATGTATGTATGTGCACATGCATATGTATGTATGCATGTATGCATGTATGTATGTGCTTGCATTAATAATATAAAGGTTTCCCTGCACATATGAACACAGTATGTATATATTGTACTATACTTCAATGTAGGGTATTGTTAGGCCGGCCAGAGCACTCTGAAACCCTTAACCAAGAGTGGCCAACTAAGACTTGGCCTTCTCTGTGGCTCCTAAGACTACCTGCTTCCTTAGGGAGCATGAATGCCAATCGTGGGCCCCCTTGGTCATGGCCACTGCACTTGGCTCTACTCTTGCTCCCCGACACAGGGAGCAACCTGTCTCTGGAGGGGAAGGGTTTGGTGAATACACATAGCAGGAAGGTTTATCAGGACCAGGGAAGCTTCTCTCTCTCTCTCTGGTTTGTCAAAGTATCACGTTGATCGACACTCTTTAAAATGATGCACAACATCCCCTTCGTAGGATTATTTCATTCTTCATCAGATGAGAGAGAAAGCTTTAAGAGCTTCAAGTATTTCAGTTGAAAAGTTGGGATTAAAAATATACAGGGTTGTATCCAGAAATTTTGCCAAGGGGGGGGGGCGAACTTGGGATTGGAAAAAATAGGAGGGGGGTAGAGGGCCTGACCCAGTATCCAGTATCATGTGGCCGTTAAATCTAAGGGGTGGGGGAGTGGGGTGGGGCCTTGGAGGGTCTAACTCAGTAATCACGTAGCCGTTTAATCTCAAATTTTTAAGGGGGGGGGGGGGAGGTTAATTCCCCATCCACTTAAATACACCCCTGTTGACCGAAGAAAAACCTCAAAGTAACACGCACCCTCCCCCAAGCTGGCTGGACAGCCTTCCAAAATACCCTTCCATTCCAGTATGGCTTGAATCCTTCACTAAGGCAATGAACTGTAAAGAAATTCAACTGAATGTGTTTTTGCCTTGCGTTACTCGTGTAGAACAGATCCATCCATAAAAATCAAATGGTCCAATGCACGCTACGATACTCTGTTCTGGACAGCAGTGAAAAGGCATTGGTAAGGGTCATTGGCACTGATGTAATCACACTAGCTTGTGTTACAAGAAGATCGAATGATGTGCACTCAATTTAGCTCTCTGATTTGTGGATTTCATGCTTCTGGGTAACTAACTGTAGCCAATTCCAGGAAGCTGTGCAGCTGATCCTCTACCAAGACATCTGCTGTTTGGTATGTGGAGCTCTCCTGTGGAATTGCTACCAAGTCTTTGAAGGGGATGTAGCTGACACTACGTAGGTACAGTCAGCAGTAGCAGTGAGACATGGTTATGTGAAGGGGCTGTAGCTGACCCTACGCAGGTACAGTCAGCAGTAGCAGTGAGACATGGTTATGTGAAGGGGCTGTAGCTGACCCTACGTAGGTATAGTCAGCAGTAGTAGTGAGACATGGTTATGTGAAGGGGCTGTAGCTGACCCTACGCAGGTACAGTCAGCAGTAGCAGTGAGACATGGTATATGAAGGGGCTGTACTTGATTTTAAATGGTAAAGGGTCATCGAATGGGCTGTGGTCTACGTGGGTGCAGCAGCGCCTTTTTATAGTTGTTTGATAAAAAAAACATTTTTGTTCATGTGTATATATACTATTTCCACCAAAATCAGTATTACTTTACGTCTAAATAAAATTAAAAAAATCGGGGGAAAACACCATTTGAATTGAATGTGATTATGTAGAGGAGGCTTCTCTTGCTAAATTATAGATAATCTAAGCTGATAGAGAGATCCACTATTTGCTTGGACTCGATCTATGGGCAACACTTCACCTCCCTCCAACTATGTCTGTGATAAAAACATGTTGTCAACAGAGGTGCTAACAATTAATGGTCGACTTCATTAATTGCTCAGAGGGAACTATCACACATGTGTCTATATACCACAGGAAGTGGTGGAATGAGATCCATAGAGTAATTATTATTAATTATAGACCCTGATTACAGTAGACAAAGAGCTGGTAGACCACCGATTAGCTGCAGGCCTAGGAGGTGCCAGTGTGGCATAATTGGCAAGGTCAGAGGTCCCTTGATTATTAGCAACTGCTTGTCAAGGACAGCGAGGGGGAGCAGCCATGCACTCTGCCGTACCCCGTGAACTCTGCCGTGAAATCTGGCCGCTTAGCGCCTACTAAACTGCAAATGAGTGCTCACTAAACACTATTACTCAATAATACACACCCACTGGAAATTAAGCAAATACGTACTTGTGTTTTGGGCCAGTCAAAGACTAGGGTGTGTTTAGCTCATGAAGGGTCTAGACACACCCTAGCTCTTGTCTCTGCCACCCTTCATGAGCTAGACACACCCTAGCCCTTGTCTCTGCCACCCTTCATGAGCCACACACACCCTAGCCCTTGTCTCTGCCACCCTTCATGAGCTAGACACACCCTAGCCCTTGTCTTTGCCACCCTTCATGAGCCAAACACACCCTAGCCTTGTCTCTGCCACCCTTCATGAGCCAAACACACCCTAGCCTTGTCTTTGCCACCCTTCATGAGCTAGCCCTTGTCTTTGCCACCCTTCATGAGCCAGGCACACCCTAGCCCTTGTCTTTGCCACCCTTCATGAGCCAGACACACCCTAGCCCTTGCCTCTGCCACCCTTCATGAGCCACACACACCCTAGCCCTTGTCTCTGCCACCCTTCATGAGCCACACACACCCTAGCCCTTGTCTTTGCCACCCTTCATGAGCTAGACACACCCTAGCCCTTGTCTTTGCCACCCTTCATGAGCTAGACACACCCTAGCCCTTGTCTTTGCCACCCTTCATGAGCCACACACACCCTAGCCCTTGTCTCTGCCACCCTTCATGAGCCAGGCACACCCTAGCCCTTGTCTTTGCCACCCTTCACGAGCCAGGCACACCCTAGCCCTTGTCTCTGCCACCCTTCATGAGCTAGCCCTTGTCTTTGCCACCCTTCATGAGCCTGACACACCCTAGCCCTTGTCTCTGCCACCCTTCATGAGCCTGACACACCCTAGCCCTTGTCTCTGCCACCCTTCATGAGCCACACACACCCTAGCCCTTGTCTTTGCCACCCTTCATGAGCTAGACACACCCTAGCCCTTGTCTCTGCCACCCTTCATGAGCCACACACACCCTAGCCCTTGTCTTTGCCACCCTTCATAAGCTAGACACACCCTAGCCCTTGTCTTTGCCACCCTTCATGAGCTAGACACACCCTAGCCCTTGTCTTTGCCACCCTTCATGAGCCACACACACCCTAGCCCTTGTCTTTGCCACCCTTCATGAGCCTGACACACCCTAGCCCTTGTCTTTGCCACCCTTCATGAGCCACACACACCCTAGCCCTTGTCTCTGCCACCCTTCATGAGCTAGACACACCCTAGCCCTTGTCTCTGCCACCCTTCATGAGCCACACACACCCTAGCCCTTCTCTCTGCCACCCTTCATGAGCTAGACACACCCTAGCCCTTGTCTTTGCCACCCTTCATGAGCTAGACACACCCTAGCCCTTGTCTCTGCCACCCTTCATGAGCTAGACACACCCTAGCCCTTGTCTTTGCCACCCTTCATGAGCTACACACACCCTAGCCCTTGTCTTTGCCACCCTTCATGAGCTAAACACACGTGTTTTGGAACTTCATAGGCAAGGAAGAGTAGTGGATAATGAACCTTCTCTGTATGAACATTATTACGTAGGGCCCTTTACCGGACTGAGGCCATTTACCCATTACACATGCGCACACGCCTTTGATGCCAGTTATTGCACGCATTGCTTTTGTTGAACATCAATTGTTTATCGAGTTGCATCTTCATAGCAAACGCGCATAGCGCCATTCTCTATGCGTGCAATAACTCTTGATTGGTAGAGAATAGATTCTATTAGTCTGTTAGACCTGGCAGGAGAAGATTCGGCTACCTGAGGAACAATTGTCGGCATCACTCCAATAGACGCCCACCAACCTCATGGAAGCAGTACTATGCCCATTCCCTGGATGCACCTACAGCACGCCAACGGGGATGGACCCAGCTGTGGCAGCAGTGGTGCTATCCACTCATGCCATGACCCACAGCCAGGCTACCAAGGCCAGACCCGCGCCTGTGAAGAGGCCAGAGGTCTCCTCCGGAGGTACGACCGAGGGTTGGTCTTATTTTACCACTCGATGGCGGTCCTACGTCCAGGCTGTCCAGCTGACCGTCACAGACATCCCCATCCAGCTCCTAGAATGCTGTGATGCAAGGCTGAGGCGCGATGTGACCCGGAACGCGGTCGGTCCCTTACCAATTGAAGAGATGTCCGAAGGGGACCTGCTCAAGGCTATCAGGGCACTGGCTGTCAGGGAGGAAAATCCTAAGGTGGCCAGGGTGGCCTTGAGCAGGATGACCCAAGACCGAGGAGAGCCTGTCCGGGCCTTCGCGGCTCGGCTACGCGGCCAAGCTGAGGTCTGCAGGTTTGTCAAGGCATGCACAGGCTGCGCAATCATCTCCAACCAGGGGGAGGAGCGTGTTGCCGGTCAGCTCTGCATTGGCCTAGCCGATGCAGAGATCCAGGAAGACCTGTTGAAGCACAGTGACCAGGAGATGGGGGTCGAGGAGACCATCCGCTTTGTGGAAGTCAGAGCTGCGGGGAAGCGCTCGGCCGTGTCAATGACCGCGCCTACCACCACAAGTGCCATAGATGAGGACGAAGGGGGCGAGGCAGTGGCCAGCACATACAGGCGCCAGCAACGACGCCCCATCCCACGCACAGGGCCAGAATCTAACAAGACCACCCCCAACCGACCTCGAACCACCCACACAAACCAAGCCCAAGCCAGGGTGCAGAGCCACCCCAACCAGAGGCACATCTCAACCCGGGGCCAAGGCCAAACAAATCAACCCACCAGAGCCAACACCAACAACAGCAGGGGCATCTGCACATTCTGTGGCACCACAGGACACGGAGAGCAAGAGAGGACAGCCCACAGGAGACAACACTGTCCAGCCTTCGGCACCACCTGCTCAACATGTGGACGACAAAACCATTCAGCCCACATGTGCTGGCAGAACATCGAGCACGAGAGTGCCGTATTCGAGCAGATGGACACGATGTCAGAAGGCATCCTCCAACACCAATCCTGGAACCAATCATCCCACTCATGGATCCAACGACGATCCCCACCACAGCCAAGCTTGAACGTCGCCATATCAGCCAGAACGGAGGATTTCCGAATTCACGGACATACCCTACGCAGAGAGACGCTCAACCTCGCCACCACCGCCATGGCAGACACCGGTTGCCAGAGCTGCCTCGCAGGCCCCACCCTATTGGCCAACCTCCAGCTCACCGAGACCGACCTCATTCCCGTGAACCTCATGATGCATTCGGCAAGCGGCACCAACTTACCCATCTTGGGAGCTGCCCTTCTGCGGATCAAGATACCATCCACGAACCTCAAGACGAGGCAGATGGTATACTTCTCCCCAATCGCAAGCAAGCTATACCTCAGCCTTGCAACCTGCTCAGACCTGGACCTCATCCCCAGAGGCTTCCCTCTCAGCACGCCCACGGCACCCCCGGGAGACGGCCAGGCTAGGGGACCGAGACAGGGACAACCTCCACAACCATCGGACCTACAGACCAGTCCTCCAGCTCACCATCACCAAGATGCCCTATTGACCAGCACCCAACCAAGCCGACCCACCCCACCCAGCCGATCAAGGAGCAACAACCACAGTGCGAGCCACACAGTAGGGATAGGACAACCTCAGCAGCCCAAACCATGCTCATGCCCGACCAGAACAGGACCACCCCCCAGGCCAACACAACTGCCATTCCCTGCCACTGAAGCCAACAGGGGGAAACTAGAGCAACACCTGCGGGACCTATATGCGGCGAGCGCATTTAACATCTGCGAACACCAACCCTTACCCATGATGTCTGGTCCCCCCTTGAGCCTCACCATCGATCCCACAGCCACCCCCAAGCCTTGCCACACCCCAATATCCATCCCCATCCACTGGCAAGAGGAGGTCAAAGCTGGGCTGGATAGAGACGTACGTCTCGGCGTACTGGAGAGAGTTCCCCTGGGAACCCCGGACACTTGGTGTCACCGCATGGTGATTTGCACCAAGAAGAACGGGTCTCTCAGGAGGACAATCGACTTCCAAGCACTCAACCTCCATGCAACGCGAGAAACCCACCACACCCAGTCACCCTTCCACCAGGCCAGAGCCGTCCCAAGCAATACCAAGAAGACTATCTTTGACGCCTGGAACAGCTACCACTCTGTGGCACTCGCGGAGGAGGACAGACACTTTACGACGTTCATTACGCCTTGGGGAAGATACCGGTACTGCTCGGCACCTCAGGGATACATTGCGTCGGGTGACGCGTACACTGCCCGCTATGACGCACTCATCTCACACATCACCAACCGCACCAAGTGCATCGACGACGCATTACTGTGGTCAGACACCATCGCCGAGGCCTTCCATCAGGCCACAGAGTGGCTAGACCTCTGCGCCACAAACGGGATAACACTGAACCCGAGCAAATTCCGCTTCGCCTGCGATGAGGTGGAATTTGCCGGGTTCCAGATCACCCGGACGGAAGTCAAGCCATCTCCGAAGTACCTCGAATCGATAGCCAACTTCCCTACACCTCAAGGCATCACAGACATACGCGCCTGGTTCGGCCTTGTGAACCAGGTAGCATATGCGTTCTCCATGGCATCTGTGATGTCCCCGTTCAGAGCCCTCTTGAAACCATCATCCCCCTTCACCTGGGACACCGCACTGCAAGACGCTTTCGACGCCTCAAAGAAGGAAATCTGCTCGAAAATCCACGAAGGAGTAAGAATCTTCGAAAAGTCCCGCCCCACCTGCCTGGCAACAGACTGGAGCAAAGACGGGATAGGGTACTGGCTATTCCAGAAACACTGCCAGTGCCCGTCCCGCGAGATATTCTGTTGCCGGGACGGTTGGAAGGTCACCTTAGTGGGCTCAAGATTTACCCACCCCGCCGAGTCACGCTACGCCCCAGTGGAAGGAGAGGCACTGGCAGTGGCCGACGCGCTGGACAAAGCTCGCCACTTTGTACTTGGCTGCAGCGACCTGGTCATAGCCGTCGACCACAAGCCACTCCTGAAACTCTTTGGAGACCGCACACTGGAGGACATTCCCAACACCAGGTTGAGGAACCTCAAAGAAAAAACCCTCCGATATCGTTTCCGGATGGTGCACATCCCTGGCGTGAAGAACAAGACCAGTGATGCCCTCTCACGCCACCCATCCGGGACACCCACCCCCCACAGGCTGCACCTACAGGATGACAGCACAGCACCAGACACCCCATGCCCCAGAATCCCGACCAACCTTCTGGCCGGCATCTCCATCGCCCCCCTGAACGAAGAAGACGACCCCCAATGTGATGACTTGGGCCTGGCCACTGCCATCAGCGCAGCCATCGCCGACATCCCCCTCAATTGGGAGGACATCCAAGTCGCGACAGCAGCCGACGGACCACTCCAAGAACTCATCCTCATCATCGAAGAAGGCCCACCAGCAAGAAGAAACCTCATGCCACCTTCAATCAGGGAATTCTTCCCGTTCATTGACACGCTCTCCACCATTGACGGAGTGATATGCCGAGGAGACAGAATCATCATACCCGCCTCACTCCGCCCCACATGCCTCAACGCCCTCCATGCCGCCCACCAAGGAGTCAGCCGCATGAACGCAAGAGCAGAGGCATCAATATTTTGGCCGGGCATTACCAAGGACATAACCGCGACCAGGGACAGATGCGCAACTTGCAACGGTAACGCCCCATCCCAACCAGCCATGCCCTCCATCACCCCCGAAGAGCCGCTATACCCATTCCAGCACATTGCAGCGGACTTCTTCCACCACCAGGGGATCAACTATCTCGTCCTAGTGGACCGGTACACAAACTGGCCGGTAGTGACACCATCCAGGGAGGGAGCACCCGGGCTCGTCCAGACACTCCGGGAAACCTTCTCCACGTTTGGAATCCCGGACACACTGACATCGGACGGCGGCCCAGAGTTCTCCTCCCACTCCACCAGACAATTCTTGACCGATTGGGGGGTACACCACAGAATCACATCAGCATACCACCCACACGCCAACTGCCGCGCCGAGGTGGCGGTCAAGACCATGAAGAGACTCATCACCGGCAACACCGGCCCTGGAGGCACGCTCACGGACAAGTTCCACAAAGCCCTTCTACAATATAGGAACAGCCCAGACCCCGAAACGAGAATGTCACCGGCAGCCTGCCTGTTTGGAAGACCCACACGGGACCTCCTACCCGGAATCCCCGAACGATACTGCCCCCACACAGAGTGGACAGACCGCCTGGATCTACGTGAGAGAGCCCTAACCAAACGATCAATGACCAACCGCACTCGCTGGGACGAGCACTCCCAGGGACTGTCCCCCCTGAAATGCGGGGACACAGTTATGGTCCAAAACCAGTCAGGCCGTCACCCTAATAAATGGGACAAGACGGGCACGGTGGTCGAAGTACTTCAATACCATCAGTACGCGGTGAGGACGGATGGCTCAGGAAGACTAACGACAAGGAACAGACGTTTCCTCCGTCGATACAACCCCATCCCTCCCTCACCGCCCACCACCGTCCCGTCCTTCCCACCCCCAAACCCACTACCGATACAAACCCACCAGGACGTTCAACCCACGACGCTTACAATGGCGCCATCACCGCTGGAAGCCAACGTGCAACCATCGATGATCACCCCACCAAGCCCAATCCGACCCGGAACTCCCCATGTCACACCGGCCATCCCAACCATAACCCCTCACCCCGGCACACTGCCGCCAACCGAGACACCGACGCCCGAAACCCCAGCGAGCATACCTCGGCCGAGCCCACGATCATACGCATCGGTAACCAGCACTCCACCCGCCCCCACCTCCGAATCTACCACACCCACAGCACTCCTACCAGAGCCAGCAACGACGGCCCCCCTCCGCAGAAGCCAGCGGGGCCCGAAGCCGATCTCCCGATACGGATATACCAAACTTAAGTAGACACATCGTGTCGACTTGGGGGAGGTAGTGGATAATGAACCTTCTCTGTATGAACATTATTACGTAGGGCCCTTTACCGGACTGAGGCCATTTACCCATTACACATGCGCACACGCCTTTGATGCCAGTTATTGCACGCATTGCTTTTGTTGAACATCAATTGTTTATCGAGTTGCATCTTCATAGCAAACGCGCATAGCGCCATTCTCTAAAGAGGAGCTACAAATGAGCAGCAAGAAGCTCTCCAAGAAGTTCTCCAGGAACCATTGGACAAATTTAGCTAATAATAGTGTGGATGTATACTGATATTGTTTTGCATCAATGTTTTGTGAAATGTGCTGCTTTGACAGTGAAGCTAACACGCATGCACATAACTGATGCCTTTTCAATGACACCGAGGCCCTTGCTTCACAGAGAGACCGATACCTTGCTTCATGGTGAGACCGATACCTTTCAACGATATTGAGGCCTGTGATTCACAGAGAGACCAATACCTTTATACGACACCGAGGCCTGTGCTTCACAGAGAGACCAATACCTTTATACGACACCAAGCCCCGTGCTTCATGGTGAGACCGATATCTTTTCAACAACACCAATGCCCATGCTTCACAGAGAGACAGATACCTTTAAACAACACTGAGGCCCATGCTTCACAGTGAGATACCATAAGGACACATTGTTTGAAACAACAGTGAAAGGTTCTCAATAACTCACAGTTGACATGACAACAGAATATAACTGGCACTTAACAACGACACTAAACATGGAGAAGCTTAACGACCAGACTTCACGAGAGCTCCTTAATTTTGTACACGCACATCACACCTATATCCACATGCAGCCAATCCACTGCCCTGAATGGTGGGTGTGGCACACATGTGGCTCGTCTTGACCCTTGTTTCTTTCCTTTACTTTTACAGCCAATCAAATTGTCTGGCATGTGTATAGTAACTTCCTCTCTCCCTTGCTTCATTAATTTATTTCTATCTATCTCTTGTTCATTATTGTCATCACAAAAGCTCACGAAAACGACGATGCATAATACATTACTTGGCCTAAACTGCCATAAACTCCCCTAATGACCTCTTGAAATTTACTCTCTCAATGTTTCGATTAGATGCTCTAGCCTTCATCAGGAATAATGGTGGAGGCTAGATGCTCTAACCTTCAACAGGAATAATGATGGAGGCTAGATGCTCTAGCCTTCATCAGGAATAATGATGGAGGCTAGATGCTCTAACCTTCAACAGGAATAATGATGGAGGCTAGATGCTCTAGCCTTCATCAGGAATAATGATGGAGGCTAGATGCTCTAGCCTTCATCAGGAATAATGATGGAGGCTAGATGCTCTAGCTTTCATCAGGAATAATGATGGAGGCTAGATGCTCTAACCTTCAACAGGAATAATGATGGAGGCTAGATGCTCCAGCCTTCATCAGTAATAATGATGGAGGCTAGATGCTCTAGCCTTCATCAGGAATAATGATGGAGGCTAGATGCTCTAGCCTTCATCAGGAATAATGATGGAGGCTAGATGCTCTAGCTTTCATCAGGAATAATGATGGAGGCTAGATGCTCTAACCTTCAACAGGAATAATGATGGAGGCTAGATGCTCCAGCCTTCATCAGTAATAATGATGGAGGCTAGATGCTCTAGCCTTCATCAGGAATAATGATGGAGGCTAGATGCTCTAACCTTCAACAGGAATAATGATGGAGGCTAGATGCTCTAGCCTTCATCAGGAATAATGATGGAGGCTAGATGCTCTAACCTTCAACAGGAATAATGATGGAGGCTAGATGCTCTAGCCTTCATCAGGAATAATGATGGAGGCTAGATGCTCTAGCCTTCATCAGGAATAATGATGGAGGCTAGATGCTCTAGCTTTCATCAGGAATAATGATGGAGGCTAGATGCTCTAACCTTCAACAGGAATAATGATGGAGGCTGGATGCTCCAGCCTTCATCAGTAATAATGATGGAGGCTAGATGCTCCAGCCTTCATCAGTAATAATGATGGAGGCTAGATGCTCTAGCCTTCATCAGGAATAATGATGGAGGCTAGATGCTCTAACCTTCAACAGGAATAATGATGGAGGCTAGATGCTCTAGCCTTCATCAGGAATAATGATGGAGGCTAGATGGTCTAGCCTTCATCAGGAATAAAGATGGAGGCTAGATGCTCTAGCTTTCATCAGTAATAACGAGATGCTAAGACTCGCATGAGCCGGCTATATATATATACCAGTAGCTAGCAATCCACCATATGATACAAACCACACCCCTAGCACATGCGTCTAGCATGTGAACCGGATGTAGCCATTTAAAAATAGCTAATTAATTTCTACAGGCCTTGATGTTCTTTCCCTCTGGTCTCCAGTCTTATGATGGTCTCCCCTACGTAGTACTTCCCACAGCTGCAAGGGATGCAACACATGAGTGCATACTAGCTGGTAAAACAGCCTTCACTCTGCTCAGTTGTGTCCTCAGAGTTCCTTCCGCCCTAAAAAACGACTCTGATGTTGAATTTCCTGCAGACCCCCCTGATGTCTTCACTCATCCCTGCTACATAAGGAATCACTACCATAGGATCCTTCCTTTCAGACCACTGATTGCCTGTATCAGTGTACTTATCTTCCTTTCTGCATTTAGATTATCTACACATGAAAGGTTGAAGGCTTGTGGAGCCTTCTCTATAATGACCTTACTAAAATGATGGTCTTCCTTCTAAAGGTCCTTCTTCTCAGTCACTACTCTCCTGTCTCTATCATATAAGCTCTTCACCACTCCTCTTCTGACATGGATAGGATGATGTGATCTATAATCAAGGTACCAGTTGGTGTGTGTGGGTTTTATGTAAGCTGCATTTAGTCTTCCGTCTTCCTTCCTGTGCAGGTGGCAATCCAGAAAGGGCAACGACCCGTCGACTTCAAGCACCACTTATTGGTCATGGGAAAATGTTTCTCATTTGTCTGCGATCCATATATAGAATACTGTTCCTATTAAATCCGTGACACAACAGCAACAAGCGGCGCATATTTAGAATATAGGTTCTTTCTCTGCATGTGGTCGGGTAAATGTATTTGAGTCATATCGTCTGAAGGACCACTTCGCTGGACTGTCCAAGAGAGGCACTCGTCTGGTATGGACTTGAGCTAGCTAGAGCATGTGGGAGGAGAAGACGTTGCTACATGTAGATAGAGCCAGAAAATGGAGAGTGATTGTGAAGGAGGCACTGCACATCCAGTTACACCTAGACACCAGTTGCTGGTGAAGGCTCTGTACATCCAGGTTACACCTAGACACCAGTTGCTGGTGAAGGATCTGCACATCCAGGTTACACCTAGGCACCAGTTGCTGATGAAGAAGCACATCCAGGTTACACCTAGACACCAGTTGCTGGTGAAGGATCTGTTACACCTAGACACCAGTTGCTGGTGAAGGGTCTGCACATCCAGGTTACACCTAGACACCAGTTGCTGGTGAAGGCTCTGTACATCCAGGTTACACCTAGACACCAGTTGCTGGTGAAGGATCTGTACATCCAGGTTACACCTAGACACCAGTTGCTGGTGAAGGATCTGTACATCCAGGTTACACCTAGACACCAGTTGCTGGTGAAGGATCTGTACATCCAGGTTACACCTAGACACCAGTTGCTGATGAAGGATCTGTACATCCAGGTTACACCTAGACACCAGTTGCTGGTGAAGGATCTGTACATCCAGGTTACACCTAGACACCAGTTGCTGGTGAAGGCTCTGTACATCCAGGTTACACCTAGACACCAGTTGCTGGTGAAGGCTCTGTACATCCAGGTTACACCTAGACACCAGTTGCTGGTGAAGGATCTGTACATCCAGGTTACACCTAGACACCAGTTGCTGGTGAAGGCTCTGTACATCCAGGTTACACCTAGACACCAGTTGCTGGTGAAGGATCTGTACATCCAGGTTACACCTAGACACCAGTTGCTGGTGAAGGATCTGTACATCCAGGTTACACCTAGACACCAGTTGCTGGTGAAGGCTCTGTACATCCAGGTTACACCTAGACACCAGTTGCTGGTGAAGGCTCTGTACATCCAGGTTACACCTAGACACCAGTTGCTGGTGAAGGATCTGTACATCCAGGTTACACCTAGACACCAGTTGCTGATGAAGGATCTGTACATCCAGGTTACACCTAGACACTAGTTGCTGGTGAAGGATCTGCACATCCAGGTTACACCTAGACACCAGTTGCTGGTGAAGGCTCTGTACATCCAGGTTACACCTAGACACCAGTTGCTGGTGAAGGGTCTGCACATCCAGGTTACACCTAGACACCAGTTGCTGGTGAAGGCTCTGCACATCCAGGTTACACCTAGACACCAGTTGCTGGTGAAGGCTCTGTACATCCAGGTTACACCTAGACACCAGTTGCTGGTGAAGGATCTGCACATCCAGGTTACACCTAGACACCAGTTGCTGGTGAAGGCTCTGTACATCCAGGTTACACCTAGACACCAGTTGCTGGTGAAGGCTCTGCACATCCAGGTTACACCTAGACACCAGTTGCTGGTGAAGGATCTGCACATCCAGGTTACACCTAGACACCAGTTGCTGGTGAAGGATCTGTACATCCAGGTTACACCTAGACACCAGTTGCTGGTGAAGGCTCTGCACATCCAGGTTACACCTAGACACCAGTTGCTGGTGAAGGATCTGCACATCCAGGTTACACCTAGACACCAGTTGCTGGTGAAGGCTCTGTACATCCAGGTTACACCTAGACACCAGTTGCTGGTGAAGGATCTGCACATCCAGGTTACACCTAGACACCAGTTGCTGGTGAAGGATCTGTACATCCAGGTTACACCTAGACACCAGTTGCTGGTGAAGGCTCTGCACATCCAGGTTACACCTAGACACCAGTTGCTGGTGAAGGATCTGTACATCCAGGTTACACCTGGGCACCAGTTGCTGGTGAAGAAGCACATCCAGGTTACACCTAGACACCAGTTGCTGGTGAAGGATCTGTACATCCAGGTTACACCTAGACACCAGTTGCTGGTGAAGGCTCTGTACATCCAGGTTATACCTAGACACTAGAGTGTGGATTGGTGCATGAAACATGCTGCCAGAGTGTGGATGTGTTGCATGAAACATGCTGCCGGTGTGTGGATGTCTTGCATGTTTTCTTTACCTGATGAAGACTGAAGTGGTTAAAAAATTGCCACTCAAAATAACAGCTGATTGAAAGAGAAACCTTCAAGTATTTGATGTCATCTGAGGTATAGGTATGAGAACTGTTCCATTCTGAAGTTGATGGAAAGAAGGGCGGAAAGTAGGGCAGCAAGAAGGAGAGCAAGAAGGAGAGCAAGAAGGAGAGCAAGAAGGAGAGCAAGAAGGAGAGCAAGAAGGAGAGCAAGAAGGAGAGCAAGAAGGAGAGCAAGAAGGAGAGCAAGAAGGAGAGCAAGAAGGAGAGCAAGAAGGAGAGCAAGAAGGAGAGCAAGAAGGAGAGCAAGAAGGAGAGCAAGAAGGAGAGCAAGAAGGAGAGCAAGAAGGAGAGCAAGAAGGAGAGCAAGAAGGAGAGCAAGAAGGAGAGCAAGAAGGAGAGCAAGAAGGAGAGCAAGAAGGGCAGCAAGAAGGAGGGCAAGAAGGAGAGCAAGAAGGAGAGCAAGAAGGAGAGCAAGAAGGAGAGCAAGAAGGAGAGCAAGAAGGAGAGCAAGAAGGAGAGCAAGAAGGAGAGCAAGAAGGGCAGCAAGAAGGAGAGCAAGAAGGAGAGCAAGAAGGAGAGAAAGAAGGGCAGCGAAGGGCAACTCCAACAGCAAAAGCCGTCCTTCTGACAGCAGAGGCTTTAAGAGGTTGGGATCGCTTGCCGATGCAGACTTTGATGCCAGCAATGATGCCTCACCTTGGTATGAGGCATGCATGCCGTGGGTAATGGGGGGGGAGGTTAGTGTGAGGCACGCATGCCGTGGGGCAATGGGGGAGGAGGTTAGTGTGAGGCACGCATGCCGTGGGGCAATGGGGGAGGAGGTTAGTGTGAGGCACATATGGCGTGGGTCAATGGGGGAGGAGGTTAGTGTGAGGCACGCATGGCGTGGGGCAATGGGGGAGGAGGTTGGTATGAGGCACGCATGCCGTGGGGCAATGGGGGAGGAGCTTGGTGTGAGGCACGCATGCCGTGGGTCAATGGGGGAGGAGGTTAGTGTGAGGCACGCATGCCGTGGGTCAATGGGGGAGGTTAGTGTGAGGCACGCATGCCGTGGGTCAATGGGGGAGGAGGTTAGTGCCTATGCCATGGGGCAATGGGAGGAGGTTAGTGTGAGGCACGCATGCCGTGGGTCAATGGGGGAGGAGGTTAGTGTGAGGCACGCATGCCGTTGGTCAATGGGGGAGGAGGTTAGTGTGAGGCATGCATGCCGTGGGGCAATGGGAGAGGAGGTCGACCCACTTTGACTTCCCTCAAGGAGTTACATACATGTATGTACATTTCCACTAGTTCTGAGAATCAACACTCTCAGGCCAGGCCACTAACCTTGACAAGAACCACGAAGGCTAAGGGGTCCAGGATATAGATGTCGCTGTTCTCTGTGCCCACCACCAGACAGCTCACAGCATCACTATCCACGTGACTCTTCTTCATCGTAGACATGCACGTGATGGTCGTCTGCATGTGTATGAATGTGTGATATGTGTGGTACTTTAGATAATCTTGTCCCACACACAACTTTGACAAGGCCCTCTGCACATTGCTAAAACAACAACAACAACAACAACAACTAAGTACACTAAATGAACCACATGGATTTTTTTACCAGCACATGTTCACAAGACCCCTGTAATGATTAATAAAATATCATTTAAAAAAGACTAATGGAAGACCTCCTGGCTGGTCACTCACTGTTCTCTGAAGCTGAGGACAGCAGCAGCTGTAACCATCAAACATCCTCGTTCTTGAGAAAGGAGCTAAACTTAGCGCTAGATAGGTTTTGCTCGCTAACACCAACATGATGATCCTTATAAAATAAAATATATATTTTAAAGTTGCCGGTCACCTTATTAGTTGTAGAGAAACAATCACAAACACGTCAACAACCTCCCAGTAGACTCTCTCTTCAACTTGTTCTTAGACGCCATTAGGAATGGAGCGTTGGTAACGCCGAAGAGAATATTCAACTTAAATATCGAGGGAGTCATTTGGTAGCAAAACTAAAACATTACTAATTTTTTTAACAGGAATCATAATAACCTAGACCCCTGCTTATATTTCTTTAATTAAATAGCCACCCCCACCCCACAAGAATAATAATAATAAATACATACATACATGCACATACATACGTTACATAAATAAATAAGTATAATAAAAACAAGTTTTGGGGCTCTTAGACCATGAGAGGAGGCGCATGGTGGGCGTGTACTTGCAATAAGTGGGCGTGTACGTGCAAGTAGTGGGCGTGTACATGCAAGTAGTGGGCATGTACGTGCAAGTAGTGGGCGTGTACATGCAATTAGTGGGCGTGTATGTGCAACTTGCTCACCTGCCGCTTCAGAGGCATGTGCTTGACAATCTTGACAAAGGTGAGGAGATCTTCGGCATCTAGCTGGATGAACCTACACACACATACACACACCAACAGGGACTAGAGGTGGTAAGACTCACTAGCTCTAGCTGGATGAACCTACACACACACACACACCAACAGGGATTGGAGGTAAGACTCACTAGCTCTAGCTGGAGGAACCTACACACACACACACACACCAACAGGGACTGAAGGTACATGTAAGACTCACTAGCTCTAGCTGGAGGAACCTACACACACACACACACACACCAACAGGGACTGGGGGCAAGACTCACTAGCTCTAGCTGGACACACACACACACCAACACACCAACAGGGACTGCGGGTAAGACTCACTAGCTCTAGCTGGAGGAACCTACACACACACACACACACGCACACACCAACAGGGACTGGAGGCAAGACTCACTAGCTCTAGCTGGAAGAACACACACACACACACACACGCACGTGCGCGCACACACGCATGCACACACACACACACATGCACGCACACACACACACCAACACCTACTGGGGGGGTAAGACTGCACTAATGCTCTGAATGCAGGGCAGTGTGCATGAGGTCAAGTACCTTGCCAAGTCCTCTGTTGCCAGCTCTTTCACACCCATACACATTACATGAACTATGTTCCCTAATGGGACCTATGGCTACCAGCTATTCTGGATGGGCTGGGCAGCTGTACCTATTATGCAGTTTTCAGTATGACAATTAGTATTTTGAAACAAAAATAACCGATGAGCTCAACCACCGATGACAACTTCTACTGTCGAGGGACTGTTTCTCTAATCTTTCTGGCCAATCCACCTGCTTATGGAAGCTATTCTTGCTGAGAAAGACTGCACAGGCACCTTTGCCCACAGGAAACACAAACTATCCTTGCTTAGGAAGACTACAGGCACCTATGCCTACATGGAAACACAAGCTATCCTTGCTGCCACAGGCACCATTGCCTACAGGGAAACACAAGCTATCTTTGCTAAGGAAGGCTGCACAGGCACCATTGCTTACAGGGAAACACAAGCTATTCTTGCTGAGGAAGGCTGTACAGGCACCATTGCCTACAGGGAAACACAAGCTATTCTTGATGAGGAAGGCTATACAGGCACCTATGCCGGGAAACACAAGCTATTGCTGAGGAAGGCTGCACAGGCACCATTGCCTACCGGGAAATCCTCTGAATCCTTTTACCTTCCAGAAAGGGGCGCTCCTGTGGATGCATTTCTTTGCTGTGAGTTTTGTTGATTTTCACCCATGGTGCTAACTGCTACAATCCCCGCAGAGCACTTTTTTCATCATGACGAAAAAAGTGCTAGTTTAGTGAAACTCTTCTACTTGATGGGGTCCCTGCTGGAGGTGCGAGAGGTGTGGTTGCTATTGGATGGGCTGTTCTTAATTGAGACCAGCTACACAATTATAATTGGAGGGGCAGCTCTAACTGGAGGGTCAGTTGTAACTGGAGGGTCAGTTGTAACTGGAGGGTCAGTTGTAACTGGAGGGTCAGTTGCAACTGGAGGGTCAGTTGCAACTGGAGGGTCAGTTGCAACTGGAGGGACTGGAGGGTCAGTTGCAACTGGAGGGTCAGTTGCAACTGGAGGAACTGGAGGGTCAGTTGTAACTGGAGGGTCAGTTGGGGTCAGCTGCAGCTGTTGCAACTGGAGTGTTTAGTTGTAACTGGAGGGTCAGTTGTGGCCACCATTTAGGCAGCCACAGGCACCATTTAGCATTTATGAGGCCACCATTTATGAGGCCACCATTTAGGCGGCCACCGTGGCACCATTTATGAGGCTAAAAAGCCATGAAACTGGATTTAGCTGAGATATGAGGGTTTTAGACACCCATAACTTAATCAAAACACCCACCACTTAATTTACTATGTACAGCTCAAACCAATAAAAGTGACTGCAAGCACACCAGATAAACATAGCATTAATTAAATAACACATGCTCCAAGAGAACTCCCAGTTGAATTGCAATGACCTCAATAATCAACTGCTCTTTTGAAGTGGCACTGGAATGTTGCTGGGAGTATTGCAAATGCCTGACTACAAATACACTGAGAGAAAGGCATTCCGCGATCTCGGAAGAGAATCGTTGAAGCACTTCCTCTCTCCAAACTCAAACAAGCATTACCTGATATAGGTGTTTTAAAAAAAGTTAAATCCACAAACTGTAAGCATACTGAGATTTCTTGATTGGCACAGGGATCAGTTACATCATCAGTAATAACACTGCAAAGTGAGCTTCTATTCCGAAGCTGTTAAATTGCCCTAATTTTACAAGCATAGGTATGAATCACTGGTGTGGTTTTTAAATTTTTTTTGTCTTGCTGAAACAAAAGATGTTTCTGAAGATGGCCGTTTTTTTCTTCCTTCTGCCAAGAGCTATAGTAGAGCTATGAGGTGACCCTATTGAGAGTCCCTCGGCAAAATCCTCCTTAACCCTCTCACTGGCATAAGCGACTTAAGTCGCGAAAACAGATTAACCGTGACGAAACAATTCATAAAAAATTAACCGTTCGCGGTATTAACTTCAAAAATTGTACGAATATGCCCAAAGCATGCCTCTAATATACCCCTGAATATCAGGAAAATACGGAATGAGGAAAGGGAAGTAAACATGCCAGCAAACATCACTTCCGGTTAATTCCCGGTCTCGAAGAAGAAATGGCGACTTGCTTTAGAGTAGAGACGAAGCGTTAGACTTCCTAATTGAGGATGACTTCGGCCTGTCCGAGATTGACGTTAGTGAAGGAGAGGAAGAAAGTGCCTGTGCTTACCTGGGAAGTGGCGTAGTTGACAGTGATGCTATGGTAGCTATAACAGAAGCTGTTGGCACCGACCACGAAGCAAGTTTTCAAAGTATAGATCGCCCTACTCTGCCAAGCGAAGCTTCAGACGATAGCGATGGTCATGAAGACTTCCTCCAAGGTAAGAATAGATAAGAGTTGTATAGTAAAGCCTAGTAACTAGCATAATAATAAGAACTATTTCTCCTGGGAAGGTACTTTCACTCATGGAGCTGGAGGAGGAGGATGAGGAAGCAGCAGAGGAGAAGACCGGGTTGGAGGAGAGGTTATTTTACAAACAGTTGTTGTTGTTGACCAAAAGTTGACCAGCTAACATTGCTGGTTTCATGTGTAATATGAAATTGAGATGATATAAACCCGATATAAACCCTTTTATTTTACTTCCTGTCTCTTATAACAATATTCACATTTCTGTGGTTTGTTGCTAAGCAACAAAAATTTAACATAACGTCCCTTCATGCATCAGCTATCACCTGATATATAGTTGTTGGGTACTTGTCTTCATAAGGTCCTCTATAAAAAAAAGTATGTGAAATTGTGTCAATTTTTGTAAAATGTCCTCCGTAAATCTGCCAGTGAAAGGGTTAAAGGCAAAGCCTTGCAATGACAAAAAGTCCATGCAAAGCACAATTTTGGCGAAGGACTTCTCTGTTTCTTCTTCTTGTCGAGCTATTTGGTCCATAAGTTTAGCATCAACCCGTGCATGAGGAATCTGGAATTGCACCCAGAAAGGCGAGGCTCTTCTGATGCACACACTATACTCCTCGTGTGAACAACAGTGCCACCCCCTCCAAATGCCTTCGTGTAAAGGTGGCAAGCATTAAAGTCTGGCTTCGCCCCTACGCTGCCACCGCCATCTCGTTGCTCGGGGAAAAGCACACAATACCTATGAATACCACCTTGCAGCTCTTACTAAAGAAATGCCATGGCAACTAACTGGTCTAGCCATTGATGCTGAAAATGCACATTCCAGCTTAGATACTTCACGTCAAAGAAGAACATCAGTTGAAGCTGGCTTGGAATGACAAGAACATATTGCAGTCCTCTTTGATATCTCCTCGAGGGACCTGATGAACCATTAGAGTCACTATAAATGACCCTAGGTCAACAATATTAGTACAACAGCTAGCTGGTGGTGAAAGCTCAGCAGTAGAATATGTTAAAGCAGACATGATTGTTCCATGAAGGCCAGTCACAGCAGTACCTTCACTTGAAGGCTGCTGCTGAATGATGTGGGCATGGCCTCCAGGAAGGATAAAGTTGTTCTTCACCAGATTCCATGTATTAATGCACACCTCATTAGCTGCCTACCTTTTTAAACATAGCAGTGAGATTCAATATCCTTTAAAACTTTCAGTGATGGCAGATGAGGCTGAGCCATTTATTCGAAGTGCAGCTGCTCTGGGTGAGCTAATTACACTTGGTAAGGAAAATAGTGTTAATTGATAAATGTCAGAGTTGACCAGTTGCAACACCTACAAACCTCCTACCCGCCCCCCCACCCACCCCAAGATAAAGAGGATGGAATTATAAAGAAAGGAGGTGTGTGGGAAGTCTTATAATGAACAATGCTCATAGTGGAGTTGCAGAAGCTCAGTCTCTACACTTCACTGCTTAGAGTGGTCTGTGTGGAGGTGGTGGTTAGAGTGGAGGTGTTGGTTAGAGTGGTCTGTGTGGAGGTGTTGGTTAGAGTGGACTGTGTGGAGGTGGTGCTTAGAGTGGAGGTTATATACACAGGAGTGCTCCCAACACTGTCACAGCTGCCTGACTCCTCCACTATGATATTATATACACAGGAGTGCTCCCAACACTGTCACAGCTGCCTGACTGCTCCACTATGATATTATATACACAGGAGTGCTCCCAACACTGTCACAGCTGCCTGACTGCTCCACTATGGTATTATATACACAGGAGTGCTCCCAACACTGTCACAGCTGCCTGACTGCTCCACTATGATATTATATACACAGGAGTGCTCCCAACACTGTCACAGCTGCCTGACTGCTCCACTATGATATTATATACACAGGAGTGCTCCCAACACTGTCACAGCTGCCTGACTCCTCCACTATGATATTATATACACAGGAGTGCTCCCAACACTGTCACAGCTGCCCGACTGCTCCACTATGATATTATATACACAGGAGTGCTCCCAACACTGTCACAGCTGCCTGACTGCTCCACTATGATATTATATACACAGGAGTGCTCCCAACACTGTCACAGCTGCCTGACTCCTTCCACTATGATATTATATACACAGGAGTGCTCCCAACACTGTCACAGCTGCTGACTGCTCCACTATGATATTATATACACAGGAGTGCTCCCAACACTGTCACAGCTGCCTGACTGCTCCACTATGATATTATATACACAGGAGTGCTCCCAACTGTCACAGCTGCCTGACTGCTCCACTATGATATTATATACACAGGAGTGCTCCCAACACTGTCACAGCTGCCTGACTGCTCCACTATGATATTATATACACAGGAGTGCTCCCAACACTGTCACAGCTGCCTGACTGCCTCCACTATGATATTATATACACAGGAGTGCTCCCAACACTGTCACAGCTTCCTGACTCCTCCACTATGATATTATATACACAGGAGTGCTCCCAACACTGTCACAGCTGCCTGACTGCTCCACTATGATATATACACAGGAGTGCTCCCAACACTGTCACAGCTGCCTGACTGCTCCACTATGATATTATATACACAGGAGTGCTCCCAACACTGTCACAGCTGCCTAAAAACCTCTTCTAACCACCATCTCTTGGCAATCCTTGCAGTAAACAAAAATCTGATTCATGGATATCACAGAGTTAAAAGAGCTCTCAAATGACATAGTTCAAATGACATAGTACATAGCCCAAAAAATTAGCAAACGGTTTTAAAGTTATTCTCGCAACAAGAAATATTTCCATTAATTGTACACAGGAGTGCTCCCAACACTGTCACAGCTGCCTGACTGCTCCACTATAATATTATATACACAGGAGTTCTCCCAACACTGTCACAGCTGCCTGAGTGCTCCACTATGATATTATATACACAGGAGTGCTCCCAACACTGTCACAGCTGCCTGACTGCTCCACTATGATATTATATACACAGGAGTGCTCCCAACACTGTCACAGCTGCCTGACTCCTTCCACTATGATATTATATACACAGGAGTGCTCCCAACACTGTCACAGCTGCCTGACTGCTCCACTATGATATTATATACACAGGAGTGCTCCCAACACTGTCACAGCTGCCTGACTGCTCCACTATGATATTATATACACAGGAGTGCTCCCAACACTGTCACAGCTGCCTGACTGTTCCACTATGATATTATATACACAGGAGTGCTCCCAACACTGTCACAGCTGCCTGACTGCTCCACTATGATATTATATACATATTTAATTGACCTGTCAAACAGGAGAGGTCACAAGCTACCTCTACCTTGAGTACACCAATTACACTTCTTTAAAATAATCTGTACCGTAATTGGTGGACATGATTTTAAAAGGGAAAGGTTTGTCAAACTGGTTGTGGTCTTCACGGGTACACTCTTGCTTCTCCTCCTTCTTGTTAGACAAGTTAACCCATCTATCTATCTATATATATATATATAATATACATGTTTGTATGTGTGTATTATAAACATGCATATTATGTTACAATAACCTTCTCAATAATCAACTTGAAATTGTATTGTCTTGACGTTTCGACTAGACGCTCTCGCCTTCATCAGATGCTAAGACTCACTGAGCCTGCTATATATATACCACCAGTATCTAGCTATTCACCACGTGCTACAAAACCACACCTCAACACACGCATCCATCACGTGAACCGGCACTCGCATCTAGCACATGAACCAGATGTGGAAAATAATATAATAATAATAATAATAATACAGTAATAATAAAATAATAATGATGATGATGATGATGATGATGATGATGATGATGATGATAATAATAATATAATAATAATAAAACAATAAATCAATCAATGAATAAATAAATAAACAAATAAAAGTAATAATAAATAAAATAAACAGGAATTATTATGATGGGTGTGGCTTCAAGTTCAAGCTCTTGAGAGTGACTCCCCAGCAGCCAGGCAAGTCCATTCCACAGTCTCCATTGAACTACTCACACTACTTTGGTGCTAGACTGATGTGCAATGCCTCCTTCACTAGCAGTTCCTTATGTCTTCTGGCCTGGTCCAAGATGGTGGCTTCCTCCCACAAAATAGGATGTCCATTATCCCATGCATGCTCAGTAATTGCAGACTTCTCTTTAGCACCCTTTCTACAGGCATCTTGATCTTCTTTCACTCTGGTCTCCAGTCTTCTGATGGTCTCCCCTATGTAGTACGCTCTACTCATCAGGAATAGATGCTCTAGCCTTCATCAGGAATGGATGCTCTAGCCTTCATCGGGAATAGATACTCTAGCCTTCATCAGGAATAGATACTCTAGCCTTCATCAGGAATAGATGCTCTAGCCTTCATCAGGAATACATGTTCTAGCCTTCATCAGGAATAGATACTCTAGCCTTCATCAGGAATACATGCTCTAGCCTTCATCAGGAATGGATGCTCTAGCCTTCATCAGGAATAGATGCTCTAGCCTTCATCAGGAATAGATGCTCTAGCCTTCATCAGTAATAGATGCTCTAGCCTTCATCAGAAATGGATGCTCTAGCCTTCATCAGGAATAGATGTTCCAGCCTTCACCAGGAATAAATGTTCTAGTCTTCATCAGGAATAGATACTCTAGTCTTCATCAGGAATAGATGCTCTAGCCGTCATCAGGAATAGATGCTCAAGCCTTCATCAGGAATAGATGCTCAAGCCTTCATCAGGAATAGATGCTCAAGCCTTCATCAGGAATAGATGCTCAAGCCTTCATCAGGAATAAATGTTCTAGCCTTCATCAGGAATAGATGCTCTAGTCTTCATCAGGAATAGATGCTCTAGCCTTCATCAGGAATAGATGCTCTAGCCTTCATCAGGAATAAATGTTCTACCCTTCATCAGGAATAGATGCTCTAGTCTTCATCAGGAATAGATGCTCTAGCCTTCATCAGGAATAGATCTCTAGTCTTCATCAGGAATAGATGCTCTAGTCTTCATCAGGAATACATGCTCTAGCCTTCATCAGGAATAGATTCTCTAGTCTTCATCAGGAATAGATACTCTAGTCTTCATCAGGAGAATAGATGCTCTAGCCTTCATCAGGAATAGATGCTCTAGTCTTCATCAGGAATAGATACTCTAGTCTTCATCAGGAATAGATGCTCTAGTCTTCATCAGGAATAGATGCTCTAGCCTTCATCAGGAATAGATCTCTAGTCTTCATCTAGATACTCTAGTCTTCATCAGGAATAGATACTCTAGTCTTCATCGGAATAGATACTCTAGTCTTCATCAGGAATTGATGCTCTAGTCTTCATCAGGAATGGATGTTCTACTCTTCATCAGGAATAGATACTCTAGTCTTCATCAGGAATAGATACTCTAGTCTTCATCAGGAATAGATACTCTAGTCTTCATCAGGAATAGATACTCTAGTCTTCATCAGGAATAGATACTTGAGTCTTCATCAGGAATAGATACTCTAGTCTTCATCAGGAATAGATACTCTAGTCTTCATCAGGAATTGATGCTCTAGTCTTCATCAGGAATACATGCTCTAGTCTTCATCAGGAATAGATTCTCTAGTCTTCATCAGGAATAGATACTCTAGTCTTCATCAGGAATAGATACTCTAGTCTTCATCAGGAATAGATACTTGAATCTTCATCAGGAATAGATACTCTAGTCTTCATCAAGAATAGATACTCTAGTCTTCATCAGGAATTGATGCTCTAGTCTTCATCAGGAATACATGCTCTAGTCTTCATCAGGAATAGATTCTCTAGTCTTCATCAGGAATAGATACTCTAGTCTTCATCAGGAATAGATACTCTAGTCTTCATCAGGAATAGATACTCTAGTCTTCATCAGGAATAGATACTCTAGTCTTCATCAGGAATAGATACTCTAGTCTTCATCAGGAATTGATGCTCTAGTCTTCATCAGGAATACATGCTCTAGTCTTCATCAGGAATAGATGCTCTAGTCTTCATCAGGAATGGATGCTCTAGCCTTCATCAGGAATAGATACTCTAGCCTTCATCAGGAATAGATACTCTAGGCTTCATCAGGAATAGATGCTCTAGGAATAGATGCTCAATCCTTCATCAGGAATAGATGCTCTAGCCTTCATCTGCTCTAGCCTTCATCAGGAATGGATGCTCTCAGGAATAAATAAAGTCATTGTATCTAAACTATGTCAACTGAGAGTTCATTGAAATGATATCACACAAAAGGTGTTGGTCATAAAGTTGGTTTCGGTCTGCCACTGCAACATTATCTGACAACCCCTCCCCGCCCCCGTCCCCCTCCCACTACCTCATTCTACTGCAGAACCTGGAAAGTTACAGACCTGATCCCCCGATATGTGAGGGGGTGAGGGGGTGAGGGTTGTTGAAGACTGGCTGCAGGGCAGACCCGAAGTGAGGAGAGCAATGGATGATGAGGATGAAAATTTAGCATTTGTCGTATATTGACGCTCGTCTTCACATCATGTGATACACAAACGTGCGCATTCACCACAAATTTCCCATTCCATTCCATTATTGACAATGTGCAAAAACAAACATTTCCTACAAAACGAGCGCATGAAGAGACAAGGCATAGATACGCTGCTGAAGGGTGACACTCTCCAGACTATACTAGTCTATGCCACACCCCAACCACCACTACCCTCTTCAATCAGTTGTCGGTGGTGTGCACTACATAGAGGTAAAACATACTGTCAACAAACACTCACCCACATAAAACCTGACACACATGCTCACTAGTTGTTAGGGGCATGAGTTGGTTAGGCACGGGCATTCTTGCTGGTTTGGTGCATCTGCTACACAATGAGCTCTTCTGGTATTTTGGACTGATTCATCAAAAGGAAAATAAAAAAATGACTGTACCCATGCAGACCACACCCACTTTCACCACCTTATGACGTTAAATCATGTACGCAGCATTATTACTGGTTTGTGTTTAAATGGTAAAGGGTCGTCAACTGTTTGATGTTTTAGGTCTACACGAGTACGGTCTTGTTTCTTTTTTGTTGCTCCATGCAATACATAATAGTTGAGTGGTGGAGGACTACTCTAGGTCAGAGTCCACGCTTCTGGGACTCCAACACTTTAAAACACTTTTTCTAACTCGTTTTACCTGTTGTACACTACACAAACCACACATGCCACACCTTGTTGCCGTTGTTGACTGTCATGTAGACAATGTTGTTCAGCACATGTCACACCTTGTTGCTGTTGTTGACTGTCATGTAGACAATGTTGTTCAGCACATGTCACACCTTGTTGCTGTTGTTGACTGTCATGTAGACAATGTTGTTCAGCACATGCCACACCTTGTTGCTGTTGTTGACTGTCATGTAGACAATGTTGTTCAGCACATGCCACACCTTGTTGCTGTTGTTGACTGTCATGTAGACAATGTTGCTCAGCACATGCCACACATTGTTGCTGTTGTTGACTGTCATGTAGACAATGTGTTCAGCACATGCCACACCTTGTTGCTGTTGTTGACTGTGCCCATGTAGACAATGTTGCTCAGCACATGCCACACATTGTTGCTGTTGTTGACTGTCATGTAGACAATGTTGTTCAGCACATGCCACACCTTGTTGCTGTTGTTGACTGTGCCCATGTAGACAATGTTGCTCAGCACATGCCACACCTTGTTGCTGTTGTTGACCGTGCCCATGTAGACAATGTTGCTCAGCACATGCCACACCTTGTTGCTGTTGTTGACTGTCATGTAGACAATGTTGTTCAGCACATGCCACACCTTGTTGCTGTTGTTGACTGTGCCATTGCTCTTACTTACATAGGTTGCACAGTGCCTCTGGAGCCGCAACTCTCAATCACAGCTGCTCCCCTTCGGAGCCACACCTCTCTTCCCATTCTAACAAGCTGAGCCAGTCTGGAAATTTGTTAGAGTGACCTGGAAAAGCTCCCTCTGTGAACTCCTGACCTGCCTATCTCTGCCAGCAGCAGGAGGCAGCCGTGTGATACACACCCTCATATCATACAGCCCTCCTTTCACACTCCCCAACCTGCTCCTCACCTCAGACATCTTCACTTTGTCAACTCTTCACTATCCTCCAGCTGATCACCTAGCTTCTTTCTCTATTAGTGTTGTACCCATTTGGAACTGCCCACCTCCTGCCATTGTCTCTGCCTGGCTGGCTTCGCTTAAGCCTAACCTGAAGCTGCCATCATCCATCCAAGCAGCTCCTTCTTGTTATCTCCTCCTCACATCCGAGCTGGCCTCATTTGTACGTTCTTGGCTAGCCTGTTATACTTACGCCATTACACCACTTACCTTTTGTGGGAAGTCCTAATTTTTGTGCTTTGAATTGATTTGAATTGAATAAAGAGAAAAAAAGAGTTAGCTATACCCATGTGGGGTCAGCCACATCCTCCTTCAGGACTTTTGGGACTTTGTAACAGTTGCACAGGATAACTCAACAAACCATACTGAAGGTGCTTTGGTAGAGGAACAACTACAGTCTCCTTTAAAGGACTTGGTAACAATTGGTCAGAGGTGAGAGCTCCACAAACCAAAGCAAAACTAAGTGTGGGTCGTTTGTTCTGCTTATAATACAGCACATGAGATAGCTGCCATGATGATCCTTACCAAAGTCATCCATTCCACAATCGAGAAACAGATTGGTCATGGACATACATTACTGAATTGGAATATTTTGGAATCACCTCCTGGTACCAAAATTCCCACCGAATGGACCCATTGTACATAAGTTGTTATGGTTCACCTGTCATTCACTACCTTAGCGAAAGATTCAGGGCACAGCGAGAAGTCTTTTTGGAAACCATAATGGCTGAAATCCATTTTTATGCAGCCAAGAAGCTGCCAATGTGAGTCTAGTTGAGATACTAGTTTTGTTATTGTTTGGGGAGGGGGAGTAGCTTCCTGTTGGATAAAGCCACATGCACTGTTGAGAACACATCCTATTTTAAGGCTAATCATAGTTAGCCAGACATATCTTTGTGATATTCATTATTCTAGCTTGTGTAAGAATGTTGAGTCATGGGCCATTATTCTAGCTTGTGTAAGAATGTTGAGTCCCTGGTGTCCCCCTGCATGGGTCATTATTCTAGCTTGTGTAAGAATGTTGAGTCCCTGGTGTCCACCTGCATGGGTCATTATTCTAGCTTGTGTAAGAATGTTGAGTCCCTGGTGTCCCCCTGCAGGGGTCATGGTGACTTGAGTTGTGGAGAGAATACTTCCACATCTGCTGTGAGGTCATGTGGTTACCCTAGGATACGCACCTGAGTGACCGCTCCGTCAGACGGGTCCCTGTCACCTCTCCATGCATGCTCTCCAGTACCACTCTCAGCTCAGCGGCATCAATATTGTCCTGCACACAGACAGAAATTGGGACACACACGATTCACACGATTCAGGAGGGAAGAGGGGTGAACGAGATATTTTAAGGCGGCAACATTTTAGGTGGGGGAAATATTTTTTTGAATATAAAAGTCCTTAAATCCAAGCTTATATTTTAGATTCTTTCAAATGCTTAATATTACTGTGCATTAAAACTCACATTAACCACACCTATTTCAGCCCCCACAAGAACATGTGTGCAATAGTCTCATGGGACAGTCCTTTACCAACACGACCTTCTCCTACAGATCCTGTGTAGTGATTTGGTAAAGGGTTGATCTTACTAGTGCACAAAGCTTAAATTTCCATTGGCTATCAACAAAACAAATGGAAAAAATTCACCACTAAAGGTTGTCCATTATATGGTAGAGGAGGGAGGGGCATGCGACATAGGAGGAGATGGGAGGGAGATAGGAGAGGGGAGAGGCAAGCAAGATAGGAGGGAGGGATTAATGAAGATTTTAACTTATTAAAAAAAAAATTACATAAGAAACTAGACAAGCTGCTGGTTGCTCTGGGGTCATGAACTGGACTCTGGGTGAACCAGGGTCTATGCACTCACAGCTAGGTGCCCAGTGTTGGTGCAATACCTAGCAGCTGAGTTGCCTATGAAGTGCAGCACAAGCAACCAGCAGCTGAGTTGCCTATGAAGTGCAGCACAAGCAACCAGCAGCTGAGTTGCCTATGAAGTGCAGCACAAGCAATCAGCAGCTGAGTTGCCTATGAAGTGCAGCACAAGCAACCAGCAGCTGAGTTGCGTATGAAGTGCAGCACAAGCAACGAGCAGCTGAGTTGCCTATGAAGTGGAGCACAAGCAACCAGCAGCCGAGTTGCCTATGAAGTGCAGCACAAGCAACCAGCAGCTGATTTGCCTATGAAGTGTAGCACAAGCAACCAGCAGCTGAGTTGCCTATGAAGTGCAGCACAAGCAACCAGCAGCTGAGTTGCCTATGAAGTGGAGCACAAGCAACCAGCAGCCGAGTTGCCTATGAAGTGCAGCACAAGCAACCAGCAGCTGAGTTGCCTATGAAGTGCAGCACAAGCAACCAGCAGCTGAGTTGCCTATGAAGTGCAGCACAAGCAACCAGCAGCTGAGTTGCCTATGAAGTGGAGCAAAAGCAACCAGCAGCTGAGTTGCCTATGAAGTGCAGCACAAGCAACCAGCAGCTGAGTTGCCTATGAAGTGCAGCAAAAGCAACCAGCAGCTGAGTTGCCTATGAAGTGCAGCACAAGCAACCAGCAGCCGAGTTGCCTATGAAGTGCAGCACAAGCAACCAGCAGCTGAGTTGCCTATGAAGTGCAGCACAAGCAACCAGCAGCTGAGTTGCCTATGAAGTGCATCACAAGCAACCAGCAGCTGAGTTGCCTATGAAGTGCAGCACAAGCAACCAGCAGCTGAGTTGCCTATGAAGTGCAGCACAAGCAACCAGCAGCTGAGTTGCCTATGAAGTGGAGCACAAGCAACCAGCAGCTGAGTTGCCTATGAAGTGGAGCACAAGCAACCAGCAGCTGAGTTGCCTATGAAGTGGAGCACAAGCAACCAGCAGCTGAGTTGCCTATGAAGTGGAGCACACGCAACCAGCAGCTGAGTTGCCTATGAAGCGGAGCACAAGCAACCAGCAGCTGAGTTGCCTATGAAGTGCAGCACAAGCAACCAGCAGCTGAGTTGCCTATGAAGTGCAGCACAAGCAACCAGCAGCTGAGTTGCCTATGAAGTGCAGCACAAGCAACCAACAGCTGAGTTGCCTATGAAGAGCAGCACAAGCAACCAGCAGCTAAGTTGCCTATGAAGTGGAGCACAAGCAACCAGCAGCTGAGTTGCCTATGAAGTGGTACACAAGCAACCAGCAGCTGAGTTGCCTATGAAGTGCAGCACAAGCAACCAGCAGCTGAGTTGCCTATGAAGTGCAGCACAAGCAACCAGCAGCTGAGTTGCCTATAAAGTGCAGCACAAGCAACCAGCAGCTGAGTTGCCTATGAAGTGGAGCATAAGAAACCAGCAGCTGAGTTGCCTATGAAGTGGAGCACAAGCAACCAGCAGCTGAGTTGCCTATGAAGTGGAGTACAAGCAACCAGCAGCTGAGTTGCCTATGAAGTTCAGCACAAGCAACCAGCAGCTGAGTTGCCTATGAAGTGCATCACAAGCAACCAGCAGCTGAGTTGCCTATGAAGTGCAGCACAAGCAACCAGCAGCTGAGTTGCCTATGAAGTGCATCACAAGCAACCAGCAGCTGAGTTGCCTATGAAGTGCATCACAAGCAACCAGCAGCTGAGTTTCCTATGAAGTGGAGCACAAGCAACCAGCAGCTGAGTTGCCTATGAAGTGCAGCACAAGCAACCAGCAGCTGAGTTGCCTATGAAGTTCAGCACAAGCAACCAGCAGTTGAGTTGCCTATGAAGTGCAGCACAAGCAACCAGCAGCTGAGTTGCCTATGAAGTGGAGCATAAGCAACCAGCAGCTGAGTTGCCTATGAAGTGGAGCACAAGCAACCAGCAGCTGAGTTGCCTATGAAGTGCATCACAAGCAACCAGCAGCTGAGTTCCCTATGAAGTGCAGCACAAGCAACCAGCAGCTGAGTTGCCTATGAAGTGGAGCACAAGCAACCAGCAGCTGAGTTTCCTATGAAGTGGAGCACAAGCAACCAGCAGCTGAGTTGCCTATGAAGTGCATCACAAGCAACCAGCAGCTGAGTTGCCTATGAAGTGGAGCACAAGCAACCAGCAGCTGAGTTGCCTATGAAGTGCAGCACAAGCAACCAGCAGCTGAGTTGCCTATGAAGTGCAGACAAGCAACCAGCAGCTGAGTTGCCTATGAAGTGCAGCACAAGCAACCAGCAGCTGATTTGCCTATGAAGTGCAGCACAAGCAACCAGCAGCTGAGTTGCCTATGAAGTGCAGCACAAGCAACCAGCAGCTGAGTTGCCTATGAAGTGTAGCACAAGCAACCAGCAGCTGAGTTGCCTATGAAGTGGAGCACAAGCAACCAGCAGCTGAGTTGCCTATGAAGTGCAGCACAAGCAACCAGCAGCTGAGTTGCCTATGAAGTGCAGCACAAGCAACCAGCACCTATGAAGTGGAGCACAAGCAACCAGCAGCTGAGTTGCCTATGAAGTGCAGCACAAGCAACCAGCAGCTGAGTTGCCTATGAAGCGGAGCACAAGCAACCAGCAGCTGAGTTGCCTATGAAGTGCAGCACAAGCAACCAGCAGCTGAGTTGCCTATGAAGTAGAGCACAAGCAACCAGCAGCTGAGTTGCCTATGAAGTGCAGCACAAGCAACCAGCAGCTGAGTTGCCTATGAAGTGCATCACAAGCAACCAACAGCTGAGTTGCCTATGAAGTGCAGCACAAGCAAACAGCAGCTGAGTTGCCTATGAAGTGGGTACACAAGCAACAAGCAGCTGAGTTGCCTATGAAGTGCAGCACAAGCAACCAGAAGCTGAGTTGCCTATGAAGTGGAGCACAAGCAACCAGCAGCTGAGTTGCCTATGAAGTGGAGCACAAGCAACCAGCAGCTGAGTTGCCTATGAGTGGAGCACAAGCAACCAGCAGCTGAGTTGCCTATGAAGTGGAGCACAAGCAACAAGCAGCTGAGTTGCCTATGAAGTGCAGCACAAGCAACCAGCAGCTGAGTTGCCTATGAAGTGCAGCACAAGCAACCAGAAGCTGAGTTGCCTATGAAGTGCAGCACAAGCAACCAGCAGCTGAGTTGCCTATGAAGTGGAGCACAAGCAACCAGCAGCTGAGTTGCCTATGAAGTGCAGCACAAGCAACCAGCAGCTGAGTTGCCTATGAAGTGCAGCACAAGCAACCAGAAGCTGAGTTGCCTATGAAGTGCAGCACAAACAACCAGCAGCTGAGTTGCCTATGAAGTGCAGCACAAACAACCAGCAGCTTGGCTCCATACAAAGTGAGGCCGAGACACTTGGCAGCAGCTACCCCATGGAGGGTCAGAGCAAAACAGGACTAGGTGCAGGAATCAGAGCTAGAGCTGGGGCCAGTAGATCTGCAGAAAATGGTCTTGGTAGACTGAGACCATGGACATTATTCTAAGTGCGACAAAGGAAAGCAAGAATGGAGAAATGGGCAAAAAGAAAAAGACCACAAACCTCACAAATAATCTGTCTTTGTGCTCACCTGTTTGGCTTGCTCCCATACGTCAGCTTCGTTGGAGTTGACCTACAGATAGGGGTACAGAGTGCACTTAGTAAGCCAAGTCTCGCCAGCTAGGGATCTCTTATGCATACACATAAAAAGCTAATAAATGCCATAAGATGGTCTGGTCTGGTTTGCCATCATCTTCCTTGCATCTCATTGCACAAATAATATCGGCACGACATTTGCTAAAAAACTAAGTAAGAAAAGCAACAACTTTCCATTGCATTTGATCAAGTCTAGTTTTTCCATGTGTGGCAGTGTGTCTCTCTAGAGCTAGCACAGGCCACAACATAAGTGTCTCCCTAGAGCTAGCACAAGCCACAACATAAGTGTCTCTCTAGAGCCAGCACAGGTCATAACATAAAGTGTCTCCCTAGAGCTAGCACAGACCACAACATAAGTGTCTCCCTAGAGCTAGCACAGGCCACAACATAAGTGTCTCTCTAGAGCTAGCACAGACCACAACATAAGTGTCTCTCTAGAGCTAGCATAGGCCACAACATAAGTGTCTCTCTAGAGCTAGCACAGACCACAACATAAGTGTCTCCCTAGAGCTAGCACAGGCCTCAACATAAGTGTCTCCCTAGAGCTAGCACAGGCCACAACATAAGTGTCTCCCTAGAGCTAGCACAAGCCTCAACATAAGTGTCTCTCTAGAGCTAGCACAGGCCACAACATAAGTGTCTCTCTAGACCTAGCAGAGGCCATAACATAAGTGTCTCCCTAGAGCTAGCACAAGCCACAACATAAGTGTCTCTCTAGAGCCAGCACAGGTCATAACATAAGTGTCTCCCTAGAGCTAACACAGGCCACAACATAAGTGTCTCCCTAGAGCTAGCACAGACCACAACATAAGTGTCTCCCTAGAGCTAGCACAGACCACAACATAAGTGTCTCCCTAGAGCTAGCACAGACCACAACATAAGTGTCTCCCTAGAGCTAGCACAAGCCTCAACATAAGTGTCTCTCTAGAGCTAGCACAGACCACAACATAAGTGTCTCCCTAGAGCTAGCACAGACCACAACATAAGTGTCTCTCTAGACCTAGCAGAGGCCATAACATAAGTGTCTCCCTAGAGCTAGCACAAGCCACAACATAAGTGTCTCTCTAGAGCCAGCACAGGTCATAACATAAGTGTCTCCCTAGAGCTAGCACAGGCCACAACATAAGTGTCTCCCTAGAGCTAGCACAGACCACAACATAAGTGTCTCCCTAGAGCTAGCACAGTCCACAACATAAGTGTCTCCCTAGAGCTAGCACAGACCACAACATAAGTGTCTCCCTAGAGCTAGCACAGACCACAACATAAGTGTCTCTCTAGAGCTAGCACAGACCACAACATAAGTGTCTCCCTAGAGCTAGCACAGACCACAACATAAGTGTCTCTCTAGAGCTAGCATAGGCCACAACATAAGTGTCTCTCTAGAGCTAGCACAGACCACAACATAAGTGTCTCCCTAGAGCTAGCACAGACCACAACATAAGTGTCTCCCTAGAGCTAGCACAGACCACAACATAAGTGTCTCCCTAGAGCTAGCACAAGCCACAACATAAGTGTCTCTCTAGAGCCAGCACAGGTCACAACATAAGTGTCTCCCTAGAGCTAGCACAAGCCACAACATAAGTGTCTCCCTAGAGCTAGCACAGACCACAACATAAGTGTCTCCTTAGAACTAGCACAGGCCACAGCATAAGTGTCCCCCTAGAGCTAGCACAGACCACAACATAAGTGTCTCCCTAGAGCTAGCACCGGCCACAACATAAGTGTCTCCCTAGAGCTAGCACAGACCACAGCATAAGTGTCTCCCTAGAGCTAGCACAGACCACAACATAAGTGTCTCTCTATAGCTAGCACCGGCCACAACATAAGTGTCTCCCTAGAGCTAGCACAGGCCACAACATAAGTGTCTCTCTAGAGCTAACACAGGCCACAACATAAGTGTCTCCCTAGAGCTAGCACAGACCACAACATAAGTGTCTCTCTAGAGCTAACACAGACCACAACATAAGTGTCTCCCTAGAGCTAGCACAGACCACAACATAAGTGTCTCCCTAGAGCTAGCACAGGCCACAGCATAAGTGTCTCTCTAGAGCTAGCACAGACCACAACATAAGTGTCTCCCTAGAGCTAGCACAGGCCACAACATAAGTGTCTCCCTAGAGCTAGCACAGACCACAACATAAGTGTCTCCCTAGAGCTAGCACAGGCCACAACATAAGTGTCTCTCTAGAGCTAGCACAGGCCTCAACATAAGTGTCCCCCTAGAGCTAGCACAGACCACAACATAAGTGTCTCCCTAGAGCTAGCACAGACCTCAACATAAGTGTCTCCCTACAGCTAGCACAGACCACAACATAAGTGTCTCTCTAGAGCAGCACAGGCCTCAACATAAGTGTGTCCCTAGAGCTAGCACAGACCACAACATAAGTGTCTCCGTAGAGCTAGCACATGCCACAACATAAGTGTCTCCCTAGAGCTAGCACATGCCACAACATAAGTGTCTCCCTAGAGCTAGCACAGGCCACAACATAAGTGTCTCTCTAGAGCTAGCACAGGCCTCAACATAAGTGTCTCCCTACAGCTAGCACAGACCACAACATAAGTGTCTCCCTAGAGCTAGCACATGCCACAACATAAGTGTCTCTCTAGAGCTAGCACAGACCACAACATAAGTGTCTCCCTAGAGCTAGCACAGACCACAACATAAGTGTCTCTCTAGAGCTAACACAGGCCACAGCATAAGTGTCTCCCTAGAGCTAGCACAGACCACAACATAAGTGTCTCCCTAGAGCTAGCACAGGCCACAACATAAGTGTCTCCCTAGAGCTAGCACAGGCCACAACATAAGTGTCTCTATAGAGCTAGCACAGACCACAACATAAGTGTCTCCCTAGAGCTAGCACAGGCCTCAACATAAGTGTCTCCCTAGAGCTAGCACAGACCACAACATAAGTGTCTCCCTAGAGCTAGCACAGACCACAACATAAGCGTCTCCCTAGAGCTAGCACAGGCCACAACATAAGTGTCTCCCTAGAGCTAGCACAGACCACAACATAAGTGTCTCTCTAGAGCTAGCACAGACCACAACATAAGTGTCTCCCTGGAGCTAGCACAGGCCACAACATAAGTGTCTCTCTAGAGCTAGCACAGACCACAACATAAGTGTCTCCGTAGAGCTAGCACAGGCCACAACATAAGTGTCTCCCTAGAGCTAGCACAGGCCACAACATAAGTGTCTCCGTAGAGCTAGCACAGGCCACAACATAAGTGTCTCCCTAGAGCTAGCACAGACCACAACATAAGTGTCTCCCTACAGCTAGCACAGGCCACAACATAAGTGTCTCCCTAGAGCTAGCACAGGCCTCAACATAAGTGTCTCCCTAGAGCTAGCACAGACCACAACATAAGTGTCTCCCTAGAGCTAGCACAGACCACAACATAAGTGTCTCCCTAGAGCTAGCACAGACCACAACATAAGTGTCTCTCTAGAGCTAGCACAGACCACAACATAAGTGTCTCCGTAGAGCTAGCACAGGCCACAACATAAGTGTCTCTCTAGAGCTAACACAGGCCACAACATAAGTGTCTCCCTAGAGCTAGCACAGGCCACAACATAAGTGTCTCCTTAGAACTAGCACAGGCCACAGCATAAGTGTCCCCTAGAACTAGCACAGGCCATAACATAAGTGTCTCTCTAGAGCTAGCACAGACCACAACATAAGTGTCTCCCTAGAGCTAGCACAGACCACAACATAAGTGTCTCCCTAGAGCTAGCACAGGCCACAACATAAGTGTCTCCCTAGAGCTAGCACAGACCACAACATAAGTGTCTCTCTAGAGCTAACACAGGCCACAGCATAAGTGTCTCCCTAGAGCTAGCACAGACCACAACATAAATGTCTCCCTAGAGCTAGCACATGCCACAACATAAGTGTCTCCCTAGAGCTAGCACAGACCACAACATAAGTGTCTCCCTAGAGCTAGCACAGGCCACAACATAAGTGTCTCTCTAGAGCTAGCACAGACCACAACATAAGTGTCTCTCTAGAGCTAGCACAGGCCACAACATAAGTGTCTCTCTAGAGCTAGCACAGACCACAACATAAGTGTCTCCCTACAGCTAGCACAGGCCACAGCATAAGTGTCTCCCTAGAGCTAGAACAGACCACAACATAAATGTCTCCCTAGAGCTAGCACAGACCACAACATAAGTGTCTCCCTAGAGCTAGCACAGACCACAACATAAGTGTCTCCCTAGAGCTAGCACAGGCCACAACATAATTGTCTCCCTAGAGCTAGCACAGGCCACAACATAAGTGTCTCCCTAGAGCTAGCACAGACCACAACATAAGTGTCTCCCTAGAGCTAGCACAGACCACAACATAAGTGTCTCTCTAGAGCTAGCACAGACCACAACATAAGTGTCTCTCTAGAGCTAGCACAGACCACAACATAAGTGTCTCTCTAGAGCTAGCACAGACCACAACATAAGTGTCTCCCTAGAGCTAGCACAGACCACAACATAAGTGTCTCTCTAGAGCTAACACAGGCCACAACATAAGTGTCTCCCTAGAGCTAGCACATGCCACAACATAAGTGTCTCCCTAGAGCTAGCACAGGCCACAACATAAGTGTCTCCCTAGAGCTAGCACAGACCACAACATAAGTGTCTCCCTAGAGCTAGCACAGGCCACAACATAAGTGTCTCTCTATAGCTAGCACAGGCCACAACATAAGTGTCTCTCTAGAGCTAGCATAGGCCACAACATAAGTGTCTCCCTAGAGCTAGCACAGACCACAACATAAGTGTCTCTCTAGAGCTAGCACAGGTCACAACATAAGTGTCTCACTAGAGCTAGCACAGACCACAACATAAGTGTCTCCGTAGAGCTAGCACAGGCCACAGCATAAGTGTCTCCCTAGAACTAGCACAGGCCACAACATAAGTGTCTCTCTAGACCTAGCAGAGGCCATAACATAAGTGTCTCCCTAGAACTAGCACAGACCACAACATAAGTGTCTCCCTAAAGCTAGCACAGGCCACAACATAAGTGTCTCTCTAGAGCTAGCACAGACCACAACATAAGTGTCTCTCTAGAGCTAGCACAGGCCACAACATAAGTGTCTCCTAGAGCTAGCACAGACCACAACATAAGTGTCTCCCTAGAGCTAACACAGGCCACAGCATAAGTGTCTCCCTAGAGCTAGCACAGGCCTCAACATAAGTGTCTCCCTAGAGCTAGCACAGGCCACAACATAAGTGTCTCTATAGAGCTAGCACAGACCACAACATAAGTGTCTCTCTAGAGCTAGCACAGACCACAACATACATGTAAGTGTCTCTCTAGAACTAGCACAGGCCTCAACATAAGTGTCTCTCTAGAGCTAGCACAGACCACAACATAAGTGTCTCCCTAGAGCTAGCACAGGCCACAACATAAGTGTCTCTCTAGAGCTAGCACAGACCACAACATAAGTGTCTCCCTAGAGCTAGCACAGGCCACAACATAAGTGTCTCCCTAGAGCTAGCACAGGCCACAACATAAGTGTCTCCCTAGAGCTAGCACAGGCCACAACATAAGTGTCTCCCTAGAGCTAGCACAGGCCACAACATAAGTGTCTCTCTAGAGCTACAACATAAGTGTCTCTCTAGAGCTAGCACAGGCCTCAACATAAGTGTCTCTCTAGAGCTACAACATAAGTGTCTCTCTAGAGCTAGCACAGACCACAACATAAGTGTCTCTCTAGAGCTAGCACAGGCCACAACATAAGTGTCTCTCTAGAGCTAGCACAACAACATAAGTGTCTCCCTAGAGTTAGCACAGGCCACAACATAAGTGTCTCCCTAGAGCTAGCACAGACCACAACATAAGTGTCTCCCTAGAGCTAGCACAACAACATAAGTGTCTCTCTAGAGCTAGCACAGACCACTTATACCAAGATATTGCGCCCATAAGAAAACCACTAGACACCACCTGTTCTCAAGGAGTACTAACTTCAAGTGCTGATACCAAAGCTCCCCCCCCCCTCCCCTCTCTCTTCCCCTTAGATTTCCCCAAACCCCAAGCGAGCACTACAATACAAACCATCATCACACCAAATGTCATTTACTTGCTAACAGGCATAACTCATGACATATGTCAATATATCTAAACAGGTAAAGGATCATCAATCATATGTGGTCTAAATGATGGTTGTACGCTTGTGTTCATCCACTAGTCACCCCATATAGTCCAGTTCCCAAATTAGTTGGGTCGTGTATACAATCTACGTAGGTGCAGTCATAAGGTTCCCATGGAGACAACCTGGCTGTCTCTGTAAGGAAGGCCTACAGGTCATGTACTAGCAATAGTTTATGAGAGCTCTCTATCTCGCGACCATGCATGCAGACCAGCAAAGAACTAATTGCACCTGAAGCATTTCCCCCTAGCAACAGACAAAGTGAAGTCATATTTTAGCTATGCTGTAACACAGAAGAAATAACTATGGTGTGCACATGTTTCAGCAAGAGTATTAAACATTACACACAGGTGTGTATGTGTGTGTGTGTGTGTGAAATGTGTGGTGTGTGTGTTGTTTGTGTGTGTGCTATAAATGTATATATATTATATGTACATGTATGTATGCATGTATGTATGTGTGTATCAATATGCATGTACATGTATGTATGTATGCATTATCTCTGCATCAGTATTTACATAGAGCTGACTGTATTCAGTGGTTAGGAGACAATTCTCTAGTCCCTGCACACTCACCTGCAAGCCAGGCAGAGTGAACTTGAAGTAAGGCTGCAGGTTCTTGTACATGTAGATGTAAGACCCTGACGCCACTGCTATTGCCGGCGTGCGAGGCTCTGTGTTGTCAATGTAGAAGGTGCAGAGAGCCGTGGGAGTGTAGAGCAAAGGTGTCTGGTGGACCAACTCCGTCCCCTGGTAGGCCTTCAACTTCATATCTGAGTAGCCGTTGCCGAGGTCGGCCACCAGGAACTCATGGTCACCGTCCAGGTTGTAGTCCTCCAGGGCTGCACCAAACACAATATAGGTGCATGTGGAGCACATATGAGTGCTGCCACGCCTGTCAGGGACACAACAGAGGTGTGTGTAGAACATATACAAATGCTGCCATGCCAGGGCTACACCAAACACAACAGAGGTGTTTGTGAAGCACATATGAATGCTGCCACACCTCTTAGGGCTGCTTCAAACACAACATAGGTGTGTGTAGAGCACATACAAATGTTGCCACGCCTTGCAGGGATGCACCAAACACAACATAGGTGTGTGTAGAGCACATACAAATGCTGCCATGCCTCTTAGGGCTGCACCAAACACTTGTGTGTAGAACATATACAAATGCTGCCACTTCTCACAGGGATGCACCAAACACAACAGAGGTGTGTAAAGCACATTGCCACGCCTCTTAGAGCTGCACCTAACACAACAGAGGCGCGTGTAGAGCACATACCAATGCTGCCACGCCTCTCAGGGATGCACCAAACACAACAGAGGTGTGTGTAAAGCACATTGCCATGCCTCTTAGAGCTGCACCTAACACAACAGAGGTGCGTGTGGAGCACATACAAATGCTGCCACGCCTCTCAGGGATGCACCAAACACAACAGAGATGCGTGTGGAGCACATACAAATGCTGCCACGCCTCTCAGGGATGCACCAAACACAACAGAGGTGTGTAAAGCACATTGCCACGCCTCTTAGAGCTGCACCTAACACAACAGAGGCGCGTGTGGAGCACATACCAATGCTGCCATGCCTCTCAGGGATGCACCAAACACAACAGGGTGCATGTGGACCTAGAGCACACCATAAGACGCTGTTGATGCTGAGTGGGTTCAAGGTGCCCTCAGAATCAACACCAGACTGGGATAAGGTCACTTGGTACAATCATCAACACTTGATAGTGCCTTGCATTGTTATTTACAGAACATGAACAAAATTTTGTAGGCCCACCCCAGTTGTCATGACAACATACTATTATGTCCACCCCAGTTGTCATGACAACACAACAAACAGAGTGACACTGCAAAAACTCACCCATGCAGTCTGAAAAAGTGTAGATAGAGGCTACTGGGTCATAATGAACGTCAAGCCATGCGTTGTTTCTGGATGGAACAGAGGGTGCCAAAAGGAGAAGAGTGCATTTTAATTAGTACGCATCTTTGCGGCATCACACACTTACCCGCCTGGTGCTGTTTCAGGTGGCAGTTTGTCGACACCTGATCTACTATCTCTAAGCTGCTCTTGAAATGCCATGTCAGACTAATAACTCTCTCCGCGCATTCACTTTACGCAAGACCAAGCATTGCGCAGCTGAACAAGCTAGCCCCTCCCCCTCGAGTGTGCAATATACACAGCTCTTCCTCTGGCGCTACGAACTTCTTGTAATGAATGCTAGGCAATGACTGGAGAGCGAAGAAAAAAGCTATAGCAGTTGTGAACCGAATACTATCAACCTTTCCTGCCCATTCTCACCCATCAGTGCAGGGGAAAAAATGTATGAGAGCCTCCTATGGAGCAGATGATTTTGGAGGGCTTGCGGGAGTTTATTAGGTTCCTGGTTGTGGCGGGAGTTAGTAGGTTCCTGGTTGTGTTAATTGTGGCGGCTTATTTTTCTATCTGGTAAGGGATCGCATCAGCTATAAGACCGTGTGGTGTTCTGTGCCGCCACAAACTCCCCGGGGGGGGGGGGGGGGGGGGGGGGGGTTGTATTGCTCGCCATTATTGTTAGCCAAAGGGAACTACATACTAAATTTTTTTTCTATTTCGTCCCAGCTGGACAATACATATAATATTATGCAAGAATATGATAATAATAATAGTTTTTTCCCCGTTCTTTTTTTCCCCTTTCCCTGACAGAAATGGATAGATAATTTATTCAAGGGTAAGACGAAAGTATCTTTAGTTGAATTTGGCCTCGGCTGTTACGAGATCAACCTGAGGGGAGATATAATTTTGGGTGCAACCACTTGCTGATCGTGCACCTGGATGCACTGTATTGATGCTCGGAGAAGAGTGAAGGAGAGTTTGCACCTCATGCATGCAAAAGTGTTGGAGTAGGACGGATCATTTTTCTCTGACAGCATTGAGGCTAGTCGTTTGAGTGATGTGGATGCAGCTTTACCTAGGCCACCTGTGAGAGCCATCACCAGTGGGGTGAACGATCCATGTTCAACTTCTCTCACTCGCTGTTCGTAAAACCTGATCTTTTCCCTCTCATATGTGGAGACTAAACTTTGTAGGCGGTTGGAGGGGGCGTGTGGATTAAATACTCTGACATCAAAATATGTTCGTTCATAACCACCACCCCAGAAACCATTGGCGGCGATGTCCAGCCTGGCTCCATCCTATCTTATTGCTGAGGCACCCTTCAGGTTTTCTCCCGTGATTGGCTGCAAGTTAGGCTCTATGCACACATCATTACATACCTCAGACATCCAGCAACCTATTGTGTCTCGTACCTCATTATGTCTGATGGATGGGAATCCCCCCTTGGGGCATGAAAGAGCATGATCAGTGGAAAAGGGTGTGCCGCAGGCACCGTTTGTGGGAGTGTTCTGTGGAGGCCATCCGTAACGGAGTGCAAGCACATTTCTAAATGCTCCTTTGTGAAGGGTGAGGTTGTGTTCCTCGAGAGGAAGTGCAGATAGCCAGCTCGAAGCACCCTTCTCTTGAGCCAGGTCCATGGCCTGTTGTAAGGTATATAGCTTCAGACAAGAGTCTTAGTCCTTATTCTCCTTCATCTTTTCTAATAATTCAACAAATTTGGGAAGGGACATACCACTACCGGATTCACAGGAGGCAACATGATAAATATCTGCAGGCTCTAAGCATATATAGGACACAAATGCAGCTGGGTCCAGGATCATAACAGTTTGTGAAACAACACATCAGATAATGAAACCCGTGAACTGTGGCTCTAATAAATATATGTCTCTCCCTCTGGTTTGGTTCCCTCCATCTTGAAGTTTCGAAAGTGGGGCCATCTGTGCCAAACTTAGACGATATATTATGGAGTCTCCCTTCCCGGTGACGTCTGTATTGGTCCCATGTATCCCCTGCAAAAATGTATCCTCTCGTCTTCATATCTTCCGTTAGTGCGTTCTAATGAGTTTATGAACGGGTTGAGGAAGCATTCTGGTGGACGGCAAGGGCCCTCTTAAGGAATGCAGCCTTTATTTTGTCGAGCTCTAGAAGATGATGGAAGGTTAAGAAAGGGGATATATATCACATTCATGCAGTAGGCCACAGCAGGAAATAGCTTCATATAAAAGATCTTGAGGGCACAAACTATGCTCACGAGGTGAAGCTTCTGAAGACTTCCTATCACAGCAAGGCCTTCTTTTTCTTCTTCTCTACATGCCTGGTAAAAGTCAGAGTTGGTTGGAGAGTCACTACATAATACAATAACATAGATCTACGAGGATAAGAAGTGATGTGGAACTGACCCATTTTTTTAACTCTTGCATTGACTTGGCCACTATTCCTAAAGAGTGGAAACTTCACAAGATTTGCCCTGTGCCAAAAAAGAGAAATCTGTCTGATCCAACCAACTATCGTCCATTCTCTCTGCTCTGTATTGTATCAAAGGTTCTAGAAAGAATCATATATGACCAGATCATTGCCTTTATTAGGCCCAAGATCTCACCGAAACAATTTGGTTTCTTAAAAGGTCGTTCGTGTTTGATTTATCTTTCCTGTCAGACTCGATAGACCAAGGGAATGACTGTGATGTTTTATTACTGGATCTTAGCAAGGCCTTTCACTCAGTCACATGAACAGCTACTGTTGAAACTGTGGAGAATTGAGATCACTGGTCCCTTATGGAAATGGTTTCGGGGATACATTATCTAAAGAATAGAGGCCATTTTGTATGCATCTCCTCTATAAGTTCTGATATTTTACCGGTCCTGTCGGGTGTTCCGCAAGGTAGTGTTCTGGGACCCTTACTATTATAAATGACGCTACTGAGGCTATAACACACAAATATGCTGATGACACCAAGCTTGTTAGAGTCATTTCTGTCTGATTGCTGCTTTTTACAACAGGATCTGTGCTTGTTTGATGTGTGGTGTAAGGAATGGATGCTCAAATTGAATCCACAGAAATGCACTTCTCAACAAACAAATCAGGATGTAAATTCTGTCATGATTACTCTCAGAGATCCAAAGTGTTGACTGTTGTCTGATCTGGGTATTCAAGTGAGTAGTGGTCTTACGTGGTCAAATCACTGCACTAGACTGTGCTCAAAGGCCTATTCAGCATAAGAAGAGCTATTACATCGACTGATCTCACTCTCAGAAAGAAATTATACATAACGTTGGTAAGAAGTACTCTTGCATACTGTTCACAATTATGGCGACCTAGACTTATCAAAGATGTTGTCAAACTAGAAAAAAATCAGCGACGTGCCACCAAATTCATTCCAAGTTTTGAGGCTCTACAGTATAAGGAAAGACTGGTCAAGTTAAATTTGCTACCAATTATGTACTGGCTTGAAATCCAAGACGTGATGTTTCTGGTCAAAAATTTGAAATCACCTGCTGACAACTTTGATGTACTTGACTATATCCAGTTATCAACAAATTCAACCAGGTCTGCCTCAATGGGAAAACTCCTACATCAGTATAACTGCACTTCCTGTTCTCGACACTTCTACTTAACAGACTATGGAACTCTCTACAAGTGTTTGATCTCTCTCTCTCTCGCTCTGTCAGCAAAATAAGGATTAAACTTTATGAGTTTATGTGGAATCATTTCCTTGTAAATTTTGACGTAAACATCATTTGTTCATTCCATTTTGTTTGCCCTTGTCCCAAGTATTTTCTTCTATGCCCAGCTCTGCCAGCCTTTGGCAGTAGTCTGTCAACTTCAGCTGAAACTGTGTTTCTTTTGTTTTGTCTTCTCACACTTCATATATAAGCAACTATGCCTGTAGTTGTAAAGTAATAATTAGGGATGAGAGATGTATCTGTGCATCATGTGTGATAGCAGAGCAAAGAAGATGTGGGACATTTTTTGTGATGTGTGTGTGTGGGGGGGGGGGGGGGGGATTGAAAGAGATTGGTACTGATACTGATGCTGGTGGATTAGGTGCACAGAATTGTAAGGTATGGAGCTGGATGAATACAGAAGAGTGGATAAGGCTAGAAAATTGGCATTGATTGCTGTGATGCAAGATGTGGGTGAGTGTATTGTGTTTGGGTAAGGAAGTGGTTGCAGATGAGAAGAACTGTTGTATGGCGAGCTGATAAATGATCTTTGATCCCCTCCCTTCTCCTTGACTAACTATATAGAATGTTTTGTTCTTTTCCATATAGATGCTAATTACAATGACCTTCTCAATAATCAACTTGAAATTTACCTCAATGTTTCGACTAGATGCTCTAGCCTTCATCAGGAATAATGGAGGCTAGATACTTTAGCCTTCATCAGGAATAATAATCAAAGTGATTATTGAGGTCATTGTAATTCTATTGTGTCACAGTATGATAAAGCCAAACTGAGCAATCACTGCAAATGACTGTGTCAGCAGTGCGCACAGAAGCCTGCTTGTTCCTTTTGGGAAGGATTCCCTGAGAAATGAAAATATATTCCACTTGTTATATTCACATATTTCTGTTTAGATTACTGATATCCTTTGGCATCCCCATTGCGTATTCAACCCCGTTAGCTCTTTATACAGAGGCTGCTCGGGAAATTTTAAAGTGAAGGCCAGCAAGTGTGTGGTATATGAGGAGGACGTAGCTAGTAGATGAGGAGGTGGCTAGTAATTACAGAGGGATAGCTCTGGGGAGTTCTGTGGCAAAAGTGATGGCAAGAGTGTTGGCAAGTAGGCTCAGTAGGTTTGCAGAGAAGTATATATTAACAGAGGGTCAGGGTGGGTTTAGGCCAGGGAGAGGATGTGCTGACCAGTTCCTAGTGTTCAGGTGTGTGTGTGACATAATGAGGTGACAGGGACAATAGGCATTTCTGGATGTAAGCAAGGCATATGACAATGTGTGGAGAGAAGGATTGTGGATGAAGATGAGAGGGTAAGGAGTTCAGGAAGAACTTGTCAATGTGTGCAAATGCTTGTATAAAAGGAATTTAGTCAAGTGTGTTGTTAGGTGGAGAAGGGTCCAGGTGGTTTGAAGTGGAGGCAGGACTGAGACAGGGTTGTCCTTTGTCACCAGTTCTCTATACTGTGTATGTAACGGGATTGTTGAAGGATTTGGAGGGGAAAAGGTTAGGGATTGAAGTGAAAGGAACATGGTGTGGTGGGTTGCTGTATGCAGCAAGAGATCAGGTGGAGTTACAAGTGATGTTGGATGTGGGGTGGGGGAGTATGCAATGAAATGGAGATTTAGGTTTAATAGTGAGAAGAGCAAATCAATGACAGTTGGCGGAAAGTGTAGTGGAGGAGAGTGGAAGATTAATGAGGAGAGAATGAAGAATGTGGAAGCCTTCAAATATCTTGGAGTGTGGTTTGACAGGGGGATGAGAGGAAATGTTCATTTGGAGAAGATGAAGGAAAAGGCAGAGAAATGGAGGGCAAGAATTGGTTATATGAGCAGGGTAAATGGAGAGATGGAGACATGATACGTTACAAGTGATGTTGGATGTGGGGTGGGGGAGTATGCAATGAAATGGAGATTTAGGTTTAATAGTGAGAAGAGCAAATCAATGACAGTAATGGAGAGATGGAGACATGACAGCAATAAATTAATATGGGAGTTACTAGCTAGGCCATGTCTAGAACATGCATCTGAAGTATGGTGGACAGGAGGGAAGACAGCCTGCAAGAATTTGGAAAGAATTCAAGAGAACATTGGGAGGTAACTGGTTGGAGGGAGTAATATAGTTGCAGGGGTGGCAGTAAGAGGGGACTTGGGCTGGAGGAGGCTGGAGCAGAGAAGGGAAGAAAAGAAAGTGTTATTTGGATGGAGGTTGCAGAGAATGAGTGAAGATAGGCCAGTGAAAAAAGTTGTGGAACTGTTAAGTGATTGTCCAGGTTGGTGGGCAGAGTTTTGTGAGCTGAAAAGGAAGTTTGGGGGGGAAGGAGCATTGGAGATAGTAGGCTCAAGTGCGACATGGAGGAATTGTGTAAAGGATGTTGATAAGGAAGAGTGGCGGGAAGAAGTAGGAGGGAAATCAAGTCTCTGGTATAAGTTAGCTAAAGAAGAGTTTGGGCAAGAAAGATATGTTAGAGGATTCAGTAACACAGGGGAAGTGAGGCTGAGATTTAGGCTAAGGACAGCATCAGCGGGACTCTCGGGTGACAAGGTGAGGTGTGGTATGTGCCGGGATGGTAGATGTGATGAAGGTGTTGTGGAAGATGTTCTGCATTTCTTGTTGTATTGTGGGGAGTTTGCTGGTGATCGAGAAAGATTATTGGATATGGTTGAGGGCATTGAAGGGTCTGAAGAGTGGGTAGTAGAATGGAGAAATGAAGATGAAGAAGGGAGAGTAGGCCTAATGTTGGGTATATCAGTAACAGGGGTGAAGGAAAAGGTGTTGGATAGGGTATATAGACAGAATTGTAATGGGAAATGTGCTACAATGGTGCTTAATGTTTGGCAACTAGGGTCCTATGTCTGTGGCACCTCCCCTCCCCATTAACATCCCAAACAAACTCTTTGTATTTCATTATTTTTCTGTAATAATCATTAAAATAGTTAATTCAAGTGTTGTTGTTTTCTAGTAGCCATTGTCATTTATTGTTTGTATACTTAGTGATGGCCTATCTCAAGGCTCACCAAACAATTTAATTATCATGGCACACAGAATTGCCGACATATAAATTCTTGACGGAACCCTGCCTACAAAGTCATTAGGCTAGAACCTCGCGTTCTGAGCTTCCTAGTTGGGCGTTTCTCATTGGCTGTCTAGCGCGCCTACTATTCGAGAGCTTTCTCTAAATTGTGTGATGCCGAAACCCAGACAGACGTTAACAAAACAAGAAAATGCGCATGGCGCCTCCTATGCTCACCAGCCACTGTTGCGCTATAACAAGAGCGATTCTCCTTTTCCTGTGCTGCCAATTTTCTTTCTTCCAGATTCAATCTGTTGTTGTTTTGTTAACTATGATGACTATAAGCCTGCGCAGCCAGGACATTGGAATCTGCTGCTGGGTGTTCGACAGAATATCACTATGCATTATGTAGGAAAATGACTTTTAATGGATGGGCCAATAATATTGTGGAACTTTACAGCTACACGCTTTCTAAGTACTTTAATAACTATGCACATTTAGATAAGCCTGTTGTATAGAACTATAACGAGTTTAAAATGCAATAGTTTTAATCAAATCTTTCATTCTGAGAGGCACAAAAGTCCTAGCTAAATCTAAAGAATCTGTTCGTTTTTTGTGTACATATAACGAGAATAAGTTATTCAACCGACATTCAGTCGTGGTGCTTCTTAATTCTTAAATACATCTTTATTCGACGGAGGGAAGAAAATGAGCGTTCTGCTGTGGCCGAAGTGACAGGATATGTCAGGTGTAATCTTAGTAGTTTGTCTACTTCCTGAAGCATGCCTTTGTAGATTTTACTTTCATTCATAGCAGCAGAAATGGTTCTTTATACTGGTTACTTTTGTAATAGTAGTCGAAGTTCCTGAAAATGCTGTCCTGATAACATCAGGAATCATCAAAAGTTGTACCTTCAATCTCTCTAGGTCAAAATCTTCTTCCAAATAAGCACTTAATTCACTGTAGCATTGTTTCCATTGGCAAAACCAAGCAGAAGTGATTCAATGTTTTGTATAGTAGTTCAAGATCTTTCTGATTAAAACGCCTTTCAACCTCTCCTGCAGTTAACTCAGTCTCTTCAAAATACATATGACTGTACCTTTCTTTAGGATTTGCATATATATGTGGGCTTGCACCATCAGTCTGAGCACTTCGTGAAAGAGTTGGTGCTGCTGTGAGGTCCTTGGAATCATAAAGGACCTGATCATAAAATGAATCGAACTTTTCCTCACTTCTCAGGGATTGCATATAAGAAACAAGGCATTTAGCTCCCTTTATGGCATCTTGAACTGTAATATCTTGTGCCTGCAAATTGGTTGAGAATTGATCAGATGCTGAAAATACCAGATAAGCTAGTTTGAGGCTACCATTTTGGTTGCCATTCCACTTTCTTTTGCAGCATATTTCATCATGGCCCTCAATGATCTCCTCCAAAGCATTTTGTAAAGTATTGTAGTTCTTTAAAATGCTTGCTATGGATGCATGCCTCACAGTCCAACATGTAGGGCACAACATTCTTAATTTAGGAAATAGTTGACCAGTGTTAATTGTTACCTCCTTTCTTAAATGTATGCGACATTTTAATAAGCAGGGTTAATTCAAACACAAAATTCGTAGCATCTCTCACTATATCACAGGTTTTAGTTACATCCTTCACACATAGATTGAGGTTGTGAGCCAGGCAATGAACGTAGAGTGCCTTTGGTTCTTCCTTCTTAACTAAAGCTTGAACTCCATTCCTGATTCCGCTCATATTGGCAGCACCATCAAATGCTTGACCCCGACATTTACTGATCGGCAATGAGCTCCGCAAGAAAACATCTTTTATTAAAGAAAATATCGTCATTGCTTTAGCATCAAGAAGTTGAATAAGGCCTAGGGTAGTCTCATGAATGTTGTAGTCATGATCTACCCAATGAATTGATAATGACATTTGTTCATCGCCAGCTATGTATGATGCTTCATCAACTATTATTGAAAACCAAGAAACGGCATTGATTTAAGTCAAATTTTTTCGAAGAACAGAGAGACCCATGATTGTAATTATTTCATTAACTATCTCTGCATTAACTATCTCAGGGGAAATATATTCTCTCTTGTCATAGCCAGGGCATCATTTCAGGGAATTCCTTAGCCTGTAGTAATAGTCAGATTACCACTGAAAGTCTCCATATCTTCCTCGCCAATACAGTTTTCTGACATTAGAGAGAGAGGGAGGGGATCTAATGGAGGGTGGGTGTGATTTCAAAAATGTGGTGGCTGAGAGAACAGAAGAAGACTGCTTGCTGAGGTAGGGATAGATGTTGGCTAGTGGGAGAGGAGTGTGAGGAGTTGGAGGTGATGAAGTCTGGAGGAAAGTGGGTATGGTTAATGAATGCTAGGCAGAGGGTTGAGTGAAGAAAAAAGAAAAAAGCTCGAGCATGTTGATGAACGAGTAACAATGGGAGGATCTAGGATTTTGTGAAAAGGGGGGTTTACGACCTAGACGTGGAGGTTGTTAAACGCTCTCACCCCCACACCACCCTGGATCCGCCCAGTAAACTTGGGCAAAATTATGATTGGTCCAATATGTGTCCCCATAGAGCTATTGTTAACATACTTCAACCCCTCTCTACCCAATGTGATGTTGGTCTAGTGTGTGTCCTAATAGAGCTATAGCCAGACTGGTAAATGGTTGCAATCCTTAATTTTGACAATATCAGTATCCGAAGAACATAATAACAAATGGAACAAAAGATCTAACATAGTAGAGTCTCCTTAGCAGTGACAAATTCCATGGGCTGTGTAGCTCCCCAAATGGTATACGAATTTCACCTATAATTTATATCACATGCTCAACTTGTATAAAAGTCATTTACAATTGTCTCATCTGCTCCACTTCAAATCTCTTCTTTCCCTTTATAAATGGTGGAATAGAAACTGTGGTGGAGTAGGAACCTTTTATATCTAAAACTTGATCTGCTAATATAGTGTTTCCCAGAATTAAGTGGGCCAAGTGATAATATAGCTCGGTCAAGTGTTCGTCATCACTCTACCCCTGCCTGAACAATAGATTTGAGGGTCATTCCAAAAGGTTACAAATTGATCTATTATGACTGCACAGTTGGGACAATGCTCAATTGGCAAGGTCTTCCATAATGCATTATTATCAGGCCCAAATATGAGAGACCCTAGGCAGAAATACATAATAAAAATAACATGCATAAAAGTGCAATTAATCCTAAATACCAAACCTGTAAGCTAGGTCCTCTTCAGATTGGTAAATTGTTCTCTCATTAGGGTTATCAGAACTTTCTGGAATGGTGTCAACATATTCCGTAATGTGTTGCAAGATACTGCTCAACATTAGCAAACAAACCACATGAATATCCCATGTAAAAACAGACCCTCTCATTGTCGTTTCTGAATTCTTCCTCCCTGTCTAGTAATATGCAACTGTTTTTGTAGATCATTTTGGAGAAGTTTTGCATACGTAGTGCACATAAGTCTCGCAATAATTATCAATGTGGGGAAGACAGAGATGGTTTGCCTTGCCACTGAGGTTCAGGAGGAAGTTAATCTGTCCATGGTCAGAGCTATAATATATATAATGTTGTTAAAAAGCCAGGCTACAGCCAGGTGATACTTGAGAAACAGAAAATTGCAGAGGCTTTTGTTTCATTCTTCCTCAGGATTTGGGAAGAGCTTGTGCTTTGCCCATTTCCCCCCCGGCCTTTGATGAGCTGATAAGACATCCATCGTAGGGGGTTATTGCTCCATTGACAGCTATAATGAAAGACCAGCTATATGACCAATATGTGTGACCTAGCTACCTTTGGACAATATTCTATATTTTTGTGTCATAACTTAATCCTTATGGGCTTGTGCTGTGTGTATATCATACAACAGTGCTGTAGTACAGAGATAGGAGTGAATTTTCAAATGGCATCCATCAGCTGGTCTACATAACTTAATTTTGGGATCACATATGTACAGAGAAGATGTGCCTGTGTAAAGTTCTGCTCCCTGTTTCTGATGACTAAGCTGTGGAATAACTTCAATTGTATGCACAATGTTTTCGGATATTTCTTTAAAAAAGTTATGTAACAAAAATGGTGAAAAACAGCTCTAACACATACACTGGTGTTCCTCAAGCAACTTGTCCAAGCATAGATAACTCATTTGAATGGCATCCTTGACAATCACTTTTCACAACCCATTAATGTTGCTGTCCTTCAGAACTGCTCTCCTTTATTTTGGTCCGGTTTTTTGGTCAGATCGGATTCACAGACAAGACATTGCTACAACCAAGATTATAATTTATTACTACACCTGATGTGCAGAGCTTATGGTCGGTGCAGCTGTAACAGTGTAATAACTGAATTATTATTCATTTATGTATTTGCATAGTGTAGCTGATTGTTAGTTTGGTGTTGTGGTGTTTATGTATGTGTTGTGTGGTGATTGTGTCATGTCCTGTGACCCCTGTGGTTCTTTTGGCTCTATGGAGTATGCTGACTTATATCCTGTGATGTGGTGTCCTGTTCTTGATAGTCTGATTTGTGCAAGTAGTTAGTATATAAGAGTGCTCATTTTTGTAAGATTGTTGTTGTGGACATAGTGGGACCATTCCCAGAATCAGAGCTCGGGAACTCATACATCTTGGTTATCGGGGACTACTTCACTCGTTGGATGGAGGCATTTCCCATCCCCAATCAGGAAGCTGTTACTGTTGCCCGTGTTCTCACCCATGAGTTCTTTTATAGATTCTCTCCCCCTGAACAACTGCACTCTGACCAAGGGAAGCAATTCGAATCCAAACTTGTGGCTGAAGTATGTAAGCTCCTTGGAATTTCCAAAACCCGTACCACACCTTATCACCCGCAATCTGATGGACTTATCGAATGTGTAACAGTGTAATAACTGAATTATTATTCATTTATGTATTTGCATAGTGTAGCTGATTGTTAGTTTGGTGTTGTGGTGTTTATGTATGTGTTGTGTGGTGATTGTGTCATGTCCTGTGACCCCTGTGGTTCTTTTGGCTCTATGGAGTATGCTGACTTATATCCTGTGATGTGGTGTCCTGTTCTTGATAGTCTGATTTGTGCAAGTAGTTAGTATATAAGAGTGCTCATTTTTGTAAGATTGTTGTTCTAGGAGTGGGCCAAGTGGCAACTTTCTCGAGCTTCTTGGGGTCGGCTGACACCCCCTCGTCTGACACTATGTGACCTAAAAACTGTACTTGGTGTCGAAGCAATTGGCATTTCTTAGGCTGTAGTTTCAAGTTTGCTAAGTGCTCAGAAAAGGTTTTTCCCAAAATGATGACATCGTCAAGATAGACCATACAGTGAGACCATTGCAAGCCGGCAAGGACAAGATCCATGAGCCTCTGGAATGTAGCCGGAGCATTGCACAGACCAAAAGGCATCACTTTAAATTCGAACAAGCCTTCTGTTGTACAAAATGCCGTCTTAGGTCGGTCCTTCTCTGCGACCTCAACCTGCCAATAGCCACTGAGCAAATCTAGCGTAGAAAACCATTTGGAGCCGGCTAGCGTGTTGAGAGTGTCGTCTATTCTAGGTAGTGGGTAGGCATCTTTACGAGTGACCTCATTCAGCTTGCGATAATCGACGCAAAACCGAAAACTATTGTCCTTCTTCCGGACGAGCACGATTGGTGAAGCCCAAGGGCTTTTAGAGGGTTGGACCACTTCATTTTCGAGCATAGTATGCAAAAGCTTCTGCACCTCCTGCCTACGATGTGGAGGGAATCTACGAACAGCCTGCCTAACTGGGGTGCTACTACCAGTATGTATCTCATGCTCGAGCTTGCCAGTTCTACCGAAATCGGAACTAGACCTAGCGAAAACATCAGCATATTCGCTAAGTAAAACAAAAAATTGCTCTCTCTGCTCATCATTTAGCTCTGCCCCACTCTCTTCAATTAAATGCCATAAAAATTCGTCTAGTTTCGGGTCGGATCTGTCTGAGCTAGCAGAAGCATTGGCTACAACTTCCAGAGGAATATTCACTGACTCTATTGTACCAACTTGTACATGCTTTGGGATCACCACTACTTCAGGTTTGGGGTTAAGCAATCTCACAGGTACTTTACCATTTTGAGGCTTGACTAATGCACGAGCAACCGAACATGCCAACCCTTTACCTGGCTTCTCCTCTACGATATATGTGCCTTGATCTTGGGCCAATTCATCGGAGTAAGCCATGACGACTGTCTCAGAGAATGGGGGCAATTCGACGCTGTCTATGAGGCAAACACTACCACAAACATGTGGAGATTGGTTGGGATGCTGAATAGATATTGGGTCTTCCCCACCTATGTTTATCTCGGCTCTTCCCAAATCAATGGTTACATGGTGTTTCCTCATAAAATCTAGCCCTAGAATGGCTTCACTAGTTAAGGGGCTCACCACAACAACGCCAACTCCATACTTGTTCCCATTCAGCGAGAGGTCCACACTGGCATGTCCGTGTATTTGCAGCGGTGTCCCGTCAACGCTCACCAGCCTCAGTTCAGCATACGTCTCCAAGTCGACTTTCTGATCCTTGGTCACTCTGTCCCAGGTATCCTTCCGCATCAACGTAACTGCTGCTCCAGTGTCAACGAGAAAAGGAATAGCCTGTCCATACACTAGCCCCTCTACTCGAAATTCACCTGTTGGAGTAATGACAGATATTGGTAGATCTACGGGGTTTTGAGTCCTACTTTTCTTACCCTCCTGCACTCGACTCCTCGTGCAGGGGGTGTCTAGTTTCCCTGAAACTGCTTCTTAGGGGATCGGCATAGCCTAGCGATATGTCCCCTCTGGCCACAGTTCCAGCATATAATATCCCTGTTGGCTGGAGTATTCAGCTGGGTCTCCCTAAAAGAGGTCCTGGTCCCACCATTTCCTTGGTGTCCTCTTCCTGAGAACTGGTTGCCAGTGCCTTCTGTCCTTCCTACTTCCAGCTTTTCCACTCTTTCAATTAACTTCTCAACTAATGCAACTAATTTATCATTAGCACTTACAGCTCCAATTTGTGCCTTCTCCTCGCACTCTTCATCCACAACGCTGGAGACAGCTGTCTTGGGACTCAGATAGGATTCCAGTTCGAGAGTTGTAGCTATAGCCGTATCCAGATCAGCAGGCGTCCTCTGCTTCACTCCAAACGCAACTTGAGGGTTGTCCAGGAGTCCCAGGTAGGCGTTGAGGGCTAGTCTCTCCCTAGCGTTGTCCTCGAGATCGGGGTACGCCTTGTCTGCAGAAAGGCGGAGATCTTCGGCCAGATCCGCCCAGCTTTCCGTTTTCTTCTTCCGACGAGTTTGGAGCTCCGCCTGGTATCTGGTCTTCTGGCTAGATGGCTCAAACCTCTCTTTCAGGGCAGCCAAAACCAGCTCTAGGCTAGCCTGGGTTGCTGTTGATAACCGTTGGAACGCTGACTGTGCTCGCCCCGTGAGTCGCACCTTGAGCCACTTCAGCTGTGCCTCCTCGTTCCAATCGTTAACGGCCACGACGTTCTGGAAGTGATAGTGCCACTGACTCCAGCTCCCCTCGCCATTGTAAGCGTCTGGTACCACGAGCGGTCTAGCTGCCATTCTGGTTGATCCTGCCGACTACGCCAATGTAGAAAAGCTCAACTTTGAGAGTTTAGATAGAAGTAGGATTAATGATTCAAATTGGTTGACAAATATCAATCTCAGAAACAACAACAATCTTACAAAAATGAGCACTCTTATATACTAACTACTTGCACAAATCAGACTATCAAGAACAGGACACCACATCACAGGATATAAGTCAGCATACTCCATAGAGCCAAAAGAACCACAGGGGTCACAGGACAAGACACTTGCTCGTGTCCGTGAACGATTCTACTGGCCAGGATACCATAATGATGTTTGTGACTGGTGTAAGATGTGTGCTGATTGTGCAGCTGCCAAAACAAACACTCCCAAAAATCGATCACCCCTTCAGAGTGTAAAGGTGGGAAGCCCTATGCAGATGGTTGCTGTGGACATAGTGGGACCATTCCCAGAATCAGAGCTCGGGAACTCATACATCTTGGTTATCGGGGACTACTTCACTCGTTGGATGGAGGCATTTCCCATCCCCAATCAGGAAGCTGTTACTGTTGCCCGTGTTCTCACCCATGAGTTCTTTTATAGATTCTCTCCCCCTGAACAACTGCACTCTGACCAAGGGAAGCAATTCGAATCCAAACTTGTGGCTGAAGTATGTAAGCTCCTTGGAATTTCCAAAACCCGTACCACACCTTATCACCCGCAATCTGATGGACTTATCGAACGATTCAACCGGACCCTCCTTTCTATGCTAAGAGCTGCTGCCACCGAGAACCCATTTGATTGGGAAAATCATCTTCGACCGCTATGTATGGCATACAACAGCAGTGTACATCCAACAACTGGATACTCTCCCTTCTACCTCATGTTTGGGCGTAACGCAAAGATGCCAATCGACCTTATGTATGGTAACAGTCCAACTGAGGGAGACCAGCCAACGACGACAACCGAATTCGCTACTAAGCTGCAAGATAGGCTGCGAGAAGCCTACACTCGTGTTCGGGACACTATGGGACGTCAGCTCGACAGGCAAAAAGACCTGTATGATGAACGAGTTCATGGCAAACCCTTTGAAAAAGATGACCTGGTGTGGCTGCACTCAAAAGTTGTCCCTCGTGGAGTGGGTCGGAAACTTCACCGCTCCTGGACTGGTCCTTTCAGAGTAGTCAAGAAACTGTCTAACTCGGTGTACCGTCTTCAGAACTCTCTTTCGTCAAGGCATCGACTAATTGTGCACTTCGACCGTCTCAAGCCCTGTCCAGAAGGAATTCGTTTGCCAACTGTCCCTAAACGAAAGAAACAAGCACCACCGACTCCAACACAGCCTCTCGACCCACCAGGCACCAATCTCTCTGAGGTACCTGATGATGACCCCTTGCCGGTACCCGAACCACGCTATCCTCGTCGCAATCGGAGACCCCCCAAACGATTGAGAACGCTTGTACCACATGGAACTTAAATCCGGGACGGATTTCTTCTCAGTGGGGGGCTGTGTAACAGTGTAATAACTGAATTATTATTCATTTATGTATTTGCATAGTGTAGCTGATTGTTAGTTTGGTGTTGTGGTGTTTATGTATGTGTTGTGTGGTGATTGTGTCATGTCCTGTGACCCCTGTGGTTCTTTTGGCTCTATGGAGTATGCTGACTTATATCCTGTGATGTGGTGTCCTGTTCTTGATAGTCTGATTTGTGCAAGTAGTTAGTATATAAGAGTGCTCATTTTTGTAAGATTGTTGTTGTTTCTGAGATTGATATTTGTCAACCAATTTGAATCATTAATCCTACTTCTATCTAAACTCTCAAAGTTGAGCTTTTCTACACAGCCATAGCACAAGTTGGTAAGGGGGTTACAGCCTGTACATTCAGACACCCTTAATCAAATCTCAACTCCCCCTATAAACATCCATGGCAACTGCCAAAAAATGTGCTCTATCAACCATCATGTGCTAGGTCTAACTCTAGAGCCTAGGAGATCACATATCCTGGAGGTTGGCTGTCTGGCGACCCATCATGGACCGAGGTACATGCTGGTAAAAGTTCTTTTATTACTCTGCTAGCCAGCACTCCTGTCAAGTGCTTCAGGTCAAGTGCTCCCAACCACTACAATACTAGCCCATGTATATAGGTGGCAGCTGTCTTAAGGTGTGTACTAATTTTCTAGTTGGAAACACGAAACCATGGGAGCGAATTGGATGGAATACTATTGCCGTGCATAGTGTTGGTATCATTCACAGTTAAAAATTAAAGCACGAGCTGTGTGAGAGTCAGACCAGTTATTTACCATAAGAAAAAAAGAAAAAGAAATACCTTCAATCCTACTTTATTTCAATACAACTGAGAATTGATGCTGACTATACTAGTGTAGGTGAATGATTTGGCCATATAAAAATACGTATATATATATAGGGGAAGAATTGTTTCAAGCATTGATCCATTTAAGGCAACCAAGTTCCTTAAGTCCACCCTATGAGAAACTTTTTCCAGTAGCACAATTTTTAACTCGGCCTACACAAATGCTATCAGAGGTGATAATGATTTCATTACAGAAAATTACAATAGCATTTAATACTAGATAACTCACAAGAATCTCATTTTAATAAATTATTTTACACAAACAACACTGATAACCATTAGCGAGTGATTAGAAGGCATTAGAGATACAATTATTGGGGTCATATCTCAGAATGTGGTGATTCCCTCATTGATGCAACCATGGCATCATTGTCCTGGTTGTACTGGGCACTCGACATATGCGGGCAGGCTGACAAGATATGGATTGAAAAACGAAGGAAATAAAGAAAGCCCACAAATATTAAGAGACTCCATGCACCTCAATGCTATTTTTTAATTTTTTTTTAAAATCTCGATTATACATGTATTTGTGGACTTGATTTTGGCGATATACTTTGTTTCCTTTCTTTTTGATTTTTGACACATTAGGTGTATCATTTTTTGTTATTTCATTATATCTTATATATGGGTATTGTATGTATATATATATAAACATCATCTGGAACATTTTCTGACACTTTCTAAGTTCCACTATAAATGGTCCATAATTGTGAAATCAATGAACTGTCTACTAATTTAAATCACAAAATGGCATTACATTTATAACTGCACCAGTGAAAGTGTGGTAAGCAGTAAAGATTAATAATGACTTGAAGGAGATCCAGAAATAGTTGGGCAATCTTTCTTAGGCTTGTAAGGACAAACCACTTGAGGAAGGTTGCTCGAAATCTTTATCACCGAGAAGCCACCCTAATCAAAGAAATAGTACATTTTGTAAGACATGTTTTGTTATAATCCTAAGCATAATAATCCATCATGGGTTCATAAGATTAGCATCCGTTGATTTATTTTGTTTTCCTTGGTTTGTTTCACTGCTACTTTAAGTTAACTCATGTGATCACAGTTGCGTGGCAGACAGACTTAACTACCTCTTTGGATCAACAATCATACGTATGTGTGTATAATAACAATATCATGTGAGAGAGTCACTGTTGAGGATACAAACTGAACAGTGATGTAATACAATCTTCATGTTTTGTCTTGGGTAAATGTTGCATACCACACAAGTAGTATATGCCCATATTTGATTATGATGTTGGTTGGTTGGAGGTATATAACAATGTGAATTGGGGAGTGCATTAACACTCCCTATATGGCCCTCACTTATCAGGCTAATGGTTCATTGTACTATAAGGTAAGTATTGCCATCACCTAATACTCATATCAGCACTAAAACAAACAGTTATCTGTTAGTGCAGCTGCAAGTTTTATTTGCTTCTTTTCAAAAAGATCAAGGCTTTGCCTAACCTTTCTTCTGTGTGACCATCCACTTTAGCTGTTGTTAAGAGACAAGCAAACTTAAAACTGTTGACACTACACTCATTTCTTGAACACAATCATGTTATGTAACAACTGCTTCACATATCCAGAAATTTCACTTATTCAAACAGGTTGGGTCCCTAAAGATTGGATATGTGAGGGTCTACTGCAGCAGGTTGACCTTTACTTTAAAGCAGACAAAAACAACAAGATATTTATATCTCCTCATTTGAATCTCATTTTGGCAGCTTCTTATATGTATCATAAATATGAATTCAGTCGATTTTGATCCCCAAAACACTTCAAGTGTGTCTCACAAAAGGTGGTAAACCAGCAGACCAAGAACCATTAAAACCATTAAATTTTGCCTTCAAGATTTTTACATTTACATCCCCCATGCATAACTTGCATTCAATGCATCAATTCATCAGTTATACCCACATAAGATTCCACATTGTCGAATGCTTTGCAGTGATTGCCTCTATTTAGCACTCTCCATCCAACAAAACAGCTGAGAATTGTGTCATTAGTCACTACTTGCTCAAAAATCATCATGTCTAATATGTCCAATGGCGTAGAGCTTCAATATCACTAGCGGGTACTGAGAGAGGAGAGCCCCATCTCAGACACTCCACCCATGCGATTTTTGGACCCACACAGGGGCATATGGACCTCATGTCGGGTTGCCGCTAGCGGCACTCCTACTCCTATGCAAGTCGGATGTTACTCATATGGGAAATGAAGATTCAGAAAGAGCGCTTGGCATTCCGTGGGTGCTCAAGTGTTTTCATGCCTAGGGCAAAGTTTCAGGATTGAGACTAATCAATTCCCACTGGCCAGGCTGGTCTGTATAAAAATGCCAATGCACGGATGACTAGGGAGACTCCAGTTGCAGTCGTATATATTCATTACCAGTCACAGGAAAACAAATCGGAATTAATGAATGTTGGTAAGCTATCTGGGTGGCAAAATGCAAGATCACGATCACCCTTGGCATCACCAGGAAGGAGTGTGACAGGAGTCACTGATGAACACGTATGATGAGCTTTTGACTTGTGTAAATGTCACATGCAGATATGCCATTGTAAGGAGGCGGCTATAAAGGGAAGGTTTAATATGTAACCTGTAATAAAGATTTGATGAGAGGGAAACTAACTCTTCCCTTGTAGCTTAAGTTCCCTGTCCTAGTATCTCAGGCAGGTTAGTAGTATCCTTAGTTTTGTTGCAAAACTAAAGTTTCCTTGAGTGTATACACTTCTCGATATTTAGTATGGTGGAGCAAATATAATTAGCAAGTAATGCAACAACAAATTTTGTTGGAATTTGTATTGCATATGTCTATATGTAACGAGATATATGCAGGAGCTGTACATACACATCCATCCAAGATTGGAAGGTATCTCCCATCCTAAATATAGGCATACTCCTGTGCATATATATGCATTGATATATCTAAAAGGAATTATTAATGCAATCTCAGTTGATATAGTACAGGTAGAATGACTTTCTCGGTAATCGACTTAAATTTACACACATCCATTGAAGCTTCAAGTGAGTAAGTTTAAGTTGATATCGAGAAAATATATATATTATAAGTATACATGACTAGACAGTATTTGTGCATACGGTTATAAAGGAGAGAGTTTGGCAGAGGGGAAGATTAAATATAGAACATGAGAGTTGAGATGTGGTCTATATACCTTCTTTGGAACAGGACAATCCAATATTTATAAAACATGCACGCTCTAGAACATATTATATTGTAGGTGGTGCAGTGAGTGTCAAAGCAAATGGTCAGGCTTGACATACCATGTCAATAGTATGGACTGGGTCATACTTACTGTAGTATTAATGCAGAGAGCACTATAGGTACTGGAATGGACTGCCATTTGGAATGAATCGATAGTTTGCAAGTTCCATTTTACCTGATTGAAGATATCCCTTACAACCATTTGATTCTTGTCTTTTAAGCCACGAAATAAAGCTCTCTCAGTATCCTGGCTGTAGGGAGAGAGAGACACAAAGAATATATCAGGACTATGTAACAGTATGGTGTTAATACAATCACAGTCCCGGCACATTAACAATCCAGCCTATAGAAACTGCTTGTGTCTATGTAAATGGTATGAATTTTATAGTGATAGTGCACTACTGATAATAATATAGCACTGAGTTATGCACTGCAATGTGGCCCATAATTTATGCAGGTCAAAAAATAACAAACTCAGAAATATGTACAAAAAGTGTGTATTCCTTATTTGGAGCTCCTTAGCTTCTATATGCTCCAGTAACAAATTTTATTGTTCATAAAAGTTCTGTGAACTCACATTTGGCACTAAAATTCTAGGTATACCACACCAAAGTTACATACACCCCAAAAAGTAAAAAGTTACTCGAAGTGTTGTGAGGTGAATTCTTGCGATATATTCTGATGTCCCAGGCAATAAGTCACTTCAGTCTCAGGATAATAGTATATAAAGGAAAAACACATTTCTTGTCGAGTACTCGGTCCTCCCTAAGTACAATAATTATAGTAATCAAAACCAAAGAGTGACATTAGTAGGACGCTACCTTACCAGAGTTACAGTCTGATATGCCGAGCCAGTGGTTTGATAAGAACATTCCAGGTGCAAAATGTCACCCTAGGGCAGAATGTTTGATATCTTTGAGCACATCAATATTCATATATGAACTCACAGGTAACACCAAAACAGTTTTTGGAAGAAGGTTTATTTGCTGGTAATTGAAATCATATCCTCTGTTTTCATCAATTGGTGGAAGTTCTTCAAGTCCTCCACAAGTGCTTGTCTCTCTCAAATGTCTGATTACCATTTCATGCCCTAGTTGGTATAAATTGAAGTAAATTTCAGCTTGTACAAATCCTACTATAAATTAACCTGCCAGATGTGTATGATGGAAATTCCCAAAAATATCGATTCCTTTTTCAGGAAAAAACTATAAAATAAAATCGTAACAGTTATATGCACGTATTTTGGAAGACAATTAATATTTTGTTTTGTATGTATATAAGGACTCCACAAAAAAATATTAAGGAGAAATTTAGAAATCTAAAGTCAGCTAATAAGAGCTCACCTTCTTTGTGCACTGGCTTGGCATCAAAGCATTTACTACAAAGTTGTCTGCTTTGGGTGGAATTACCATTCTGCTGGATACACTCTGACCAAGACTGAGGACCCCAGCTCTATTGTTAGGCTCATCACTGACATAGAAGAATTTCAATCCTGAACTATCTACCATTCCTGAATCCAAGTCAGGATTATCATAATGCATCTCAATAAGAATATACTGTTGACCCTTTCCTCCTATAGGAAAAGCTACTCCATCAGGAAATACAAAATCCTGCAAGAAATATAACATAATGTCTTCAAGTAGCTACATAACTCAGTATTAGTCTATAACATACTGTTCCTCCAACTGCCCAAGCTGCGAATAAGTATCCACTGGATTGACAAATGGTATGGTCAATATTATTGCGTCCACTGCAGTCTCGACTAGAGCCCACATAACTTTCATCGAGATTTGTACACAGATAAGCAATAAGATGATGAATATATTTTGCAGTGGGCTTGGAAAGCACTGGAGAGAACTAAAACAAAAAACCAAGCAAACTAATTACATATCGTCAAGGAAACTAATTACATATCGTCAAGGAAACTAATTACATACACTAGACATTGCCTTAACCGAATAGTGAATGACATATTTAGAAATGACTTAGTTAATAGTGTAGAGGTGGATGGGATGCCATTTGAGGAGGTGAGCAGTCCTAAAAATGGCTGATGATCACAGTTGTATGATAGACAGTCTCTTCCAGGTCTTTACCTTTGTTTCCGGAAGTCCTTCTGTTGATGAAGGCTGCACATGCACTTACTCTAACTGGAAATAATTCTGAATCACTTCACTCTCGAGGAAGAAAGAGTGCTTGGATGGATTTCATTACTGTAAAATTAGATATAGCACAATGTGCTGCGGCTGACTATTTATAGTTTTTTTGCATTTGCATTATTCTAATAAGTTGTGCCTATAGGTTATTCGGGCAATTTAGAAATCTCAGTTGACTTAGTAGACACATTGACTTCCTCGATAATCAACTTAAATTTAGTCACTCACATCATCAGGAACAATTATTTCTGATGAGGGCGAAAGTATCTAGCCAAAACATAGAGTGATTAAATTTAAGTTGATTATCCAGAAAGTGATTGAATTTAGAAGTAATTACTTCCTTCTTGTGAAGTATGATCTTAGAGAAGAGTGAGGTGCTCCATCATATTATCAATATCAGAATAACATCAGTTATTCTGATTAATGATTGTTATAATATTATGTAGAAACTCTGGTAGAACAATGAGAACTACATATTATAACAACATACCATCTTTCCTGATAAAGGCTAGAGCATCCAGTCAAAAATTCGAGCAAGTAAATTTAAGTTGATTATCGAGAAAGTCATTGTTGCATAACAATAGTTGGTGTTTTTCTAAGAAGTATACCCGAAATCATATGGACCCGATTATTGGAGTGGCCGAAATGATGTGATACTGATAGTCTGATACATGGAAACAACCCATGAAAAGGCACATTTTAACCAACAACCAAAATTCTATATAGACAAAAAAATAAGTATATTGTTTGTTATTACAAATATATTGATGAGCACAAGTTTGTCAAATATTCTTCCATGGGCTATTTTGAAAAAAAAGATAGAAGAGTGAAAGATGGTGTGGATAGTAGAATGTGCATGTCATGTTGGCCTTTCAGGTTCAGGTTTGGGCCTGCACTGAAATCACGCAGGGTTTGCTATCTCCATCGTGGCATCATTAGCCTAGAGTGTCGAGAGCTAAAGTTCAAGCACTTAATGCAGTAGCATTTCAATTTAAAAAAAATCCCACTAGTGATATATACTAGATATATAATATATTTATATATATATATATATATATATATGTATACCAAAGCACAGGTAAACTATTTATTCAGACATAGTTTTTTCAAGAGTCAAATTTGAGGCTGCACTTTCTATCCACTACTCAAAATTCCAGCCATAATTGTCACTATATATATTTACCAAGTGGGGGCTGATGAATAATGCATCAGGCTGCATGGACTCTCCTATTTTATCACATTACATCTCATTATATAAAAGGAACTTGCACTTCTACAAAAATGGTATACATAGTAGTATATATATTACCTACTTCTGTGCTCACTTCCTGCAACAAAACTCATTACGATTTCAGAAATTAAGCTTGAACGCTTGTAGCTACCACCCACTCTGAAAATAATTATGGACAATCTTTGTTTTCTAAAAGGCTTCTCAGGAAAAACAATATCTGCAGGAGGTAATTCAACTGAAGTTTATATCTGTCAGCCTCAACTAGCTACTAGCCATGAGCCATGACCAACAATGATAAGATCCAAAATATTGACCACACTCTTCCTCATTAAAAACCTAAACAGCCACAACCAGTAGGTCATTGCGGCTCCTCCAACCTTGCAGCGTGTGCATATCCCAAATGTATACGTGCAGCACATAACAGTATATACAACATTTGTACCTTATACAGATAATGTTCTTGCTGCACAATTTCCTGTGGCAGCTCATGCACTGTGCACCAGTAAGTAGTATCTTTATCTGATGGGATAGTGACCTGTGCAATAGAAGGCATGCATCAAACATGAGGTAATGAATCACCTTACATAATTACTAACATTGTCATTGAGCACAGAGAATGAGTAAGAATTGTCTTCCACTCTTTCTTTCGCCAGACCACCAAGTAAATTTAGACTTGCAGATCCTTGTCTACTGTGCTGCAATCCACCCAACTCCTCATAACTTGCTGGATCTCGTGAATTATACGACCAAATTATGCGGGCAGTATCTGCCTATTAGAGTAACAATAGTAGTTCAGCAGATCTCTTTAAATGATAAGCTTACTTTTATATCCATGTCATTGTCATCACAAGTTGTGAGCTTTCTATTGAATTCCAAGATAGTGCGTCCATTCTCTTCCAGTCCACTTGTGAGAAACCAATCCTGACTGCAGTCAATGAGAGGTAGGGATCGACTTGCAGCATACCCGTCCTGTGTGATTTTAACAAACCAATGAAGTTAGGAGAACAATGAGTTTCTAAGTGTGAACTTACATGGAACTTAACCCTGCCGCTGGTGTTGTCAACCCAGCCAATCACCACATCAGAGCCAGGCATTTGTCCATTACGAGAAAGGCCAAAGCCAACCCAACCAGTAGTGCTGACATTGATTGCAAATCTGATATTTTGAGATAGCGAATTCACAGTCCAGTAGAGGATGTAATCATCCCCTGCAAGTTCAGCAGAAAACCGGTAATCTTGAGAAAGGTTGCGAGCTTCAACATCTTGATAGGAGCAAACTAGGCCTAGAATTAAAAGAAAAAAATTCGGATATACAATCATTTTTTTAAAAATTATAATAATTAGCCGACCTGATTTTCCTTTTGTAGAGTGCCACTGGCAATGAACAGGACGCAATTTCCGTGCTATAGCGGACAATTTCCACCTTCCGACTGGTGTCCGGACCCCGCATTCGATCCTGTGTGGTGGTATTAATCGTCCTTCTTCCCTGTCCTAGATTTGGCGAAGAGGACGGTAGCACCCATCGTGTGGGAACAATGGTTCCTCTCTCCAGAGGCCGATATGGGGAGATCGTCGGGGAAGAATAAAGAACAACAACAACAACAACAAAAATCACAGACAGAAACACACCCCATCGCCCTCTCCCCGAGTAGTTACCACTTCTTCACCTTACCATGGTATAATTGAAATCGCGTTTAAAGGATCTATTGTTAAGCTTTTTCAGCCATCTTCGCAGGCAGGTTGAGCCAGACTATACCGGGAGGTATAATTATAGGCATGAAAAAGATTTCAAGTTACCCCAGGGGGTAGCTTGTAGGTGATTTCATGCTACTCCCAACGTTACCCCCTCACTCCTAACAATTGGTGTACAGTGATTGTTTATAAAAAAAAAAAATTTATCCAACATTGTTCCCATTCCATTGTTCCCATTCCAAAGTCCACTTCAAATCTCAGCGCTCCCTCAAACTACAGACCTATCTCTCTTCTCTCTATTGTAAGTAAATTACTTGAAAAACATGTGCACCGTCTTCTTTACAACTTCTGTCTTGATTCCAATCTCATCTCTCCGTCTCAGTTTGGTTTTCTCCCTCACCACTCTACTTCATCTGCCCTCCTCTTTGCTGTCCATTCTTTCCATATGCTTCTTCAACATAATAAAGCTGTGTGTGCCTGCTTCCTTGACCTAAAAAAAGCCTTTGATTCTGTCCCTCATGCACCCCTACTACACCTTCTCTCAACTCTCCAATGTCCCCCTTGGCTCCTCAAATGGCTCCATTCTTATCTTTCATGCCGCTCTCAACAGGTGGTCATTTCTGGGTCCACCCCCTCCCCTCTTCCAGTTTCTTCTGGTGTGCTCAAGGTTCAATCCTTGGGCCCCTTCTCTTTATCATTTATATTAATGGAGTATGTAAAGTCCCTCTGTCTTCTTCCTGCAAGATTATTCTGTATGCCGATGATATCCTACTTTTCCAACCTGTTAACTCCCTTTCTGATTTCTCCCTATTTCAACAAAATCTTGATACTGTCTCCTCTTGGATCTCATCCAACTTTCTTACATTAAATTCTTCAAAATCTAAACGGATGTTTATAACTTACAAAGTCTCTCCTATCTTCAAAACTTTGCCGTCGCTTTACCTACTTGGTTCCTCTCTTGATTTAGTCTCCGAGTTGAAGTATCTGGGTGTTCTCTTATCTTCCACACTATCCTGGTCTAAACACATATCCTTCATTTGTAGTAAGTCTCGTCGTCTCTTAGGCCTCTTATACCGACAATTTTATCATCACTCTGACTCCTCTTCTCTTCTGCGTCTATACACCTCTCTAATAAGACCTCATCTCACCTTGAATACTGTTCTTTTCTATGGGACCCACAATCTGCGCACCTCTCCATGTCTATCCAAAAAATACAATTCTTTGCATGCAAAATTTGTTCTAAAGACTGGTCTGACTATTCCCTCTTACGTTCTAATCTAAAACTCCCCACACTCTCCTCTCGTCGTCTCAACTCTAAACTCATACTTCTCTTTAAGCTTTTGCATAATTACATTGACTTTCCAACCTCACTGCCTGCACATCAGCCTCCTCCACCTTACAACATTAGATCATACCACCCCCTCAATCTTACTTTCATTTTCCCTCATACTCTTTTAATGTATCTTTTTTCCCTTCTGTCATTCGTAAGTGGAATGCTCTTCCGAACAATATTAAGGAATCCCGTTCTCTTAGCTTATTTAAGCATCACATACAAACAATTTCATAACATTCATAATGTATTTCATGTGTTGTGTGTATTGTGTGCTCTTTGCATTAGCCATTGGCTATTGAGCATGTATAAAGTTATTATAAAAATAATAATAATAATAAAATAATAAAATAATAATAAAAAAAGAAAAGAAAAAAAAAGAGAAAAAAAAGGAGTTGTTTACTACTTGGTGGTAAAGGTGGTTCGCATTTTATTCCTAACGAAATAGCTGACAAAAAATCTTAACAATGGCATGTTGTTAACTATGCCTCTGGAATGTAAAAAAATTATAAAGCAAACCCACAAGAGCGGGCAATAGTGTTAATATGAAATCATTAAAATCACCTTCTCAATAATCAGCTTCAAATTGTATTTACTCGAAGTTTCGATTAGATGCTCTAGGCATCGTCAAGAAATACCACAAAATCATGTTCAGGCTATCCCTGGTGAGGGGGGGGGGGGGGGGTTAATACGAAATTGATTACTGGGAGGTCAATTGGACATTACTATATAGTAGGCGCTAAAAAAAACTTGTGGTACTAATTTATAGCTCCATAGATTCTGCACACTTCATGGTATGGATTTGATATATAGCTCAAAAGATAGGTCTCTCTGAGTGCTCTCTTTTTATACTAACCATTTCCCATAGGTATAACTATACCCAAGTTACTGGAGTTAAAGTAGGGATACCTCAAAACCCGAGTGCCTGAATTGGGAACAAGAATAACTCCAGTTGTCAAGTGCTAGAGAGTTGAAATTAGCACCAATGGCCCTACTGCATAGAATGCTGCTGTGATTAAAGAATATATTGTGATATCTTTAACTATTTGAAAGATAATGCTTATAACTTCTTTAACCACAGCATCTGTTCCCTCCATTGTATGCAGTAGGGCTTCCTCTAGCCACTGGTAATAATTTCAACTATCTAGCACTTGACAAACTGACAAGCATGGATTGAGAACGTTTTTCACTGTTAAAGAAACTCGGCTCTACTACATTGAGTGGACTACAGCAGGCATGCAGTTTAGCGGCTCTGATTATGTTATGAGTTAATTGAGCTTATATTATTATTCACTATGTTCTTGCAGTGTATTATCCTAGTATCTTAGTTTACCTCATCAGTCTGCCATACTGCTCAGCTTTCTTGCTTTCTCGTGACATGTTCACTTCTCAGGGCTTTTATCTCCCATCGTGTTGCATTGTTCAAGAGTATAAATCTGCACAGTGCTATTGTATTCTCTCATTTTCAGTGTATTGATGCTGCTAAGATTAGTAAAACTATCTCACATCACCTAGCTCTGAGTATGCTAAAAAATACGAACCAATCATCCTTTACATTAAAAAAAGATTCAACAGTTGGGATGCTAGTTATTGAAGGACCAGAGCAACGTTGATTTCTCCTATTCACGACAGCAGCCATTATGGAAGGAGCCGAACCTGCGATATGTATTATTGTAGGTTTAGATCTTATGTTCACTTGTTTGTTTGTACCATATGTAGCTGCACGTTAACCACCAATTATGGGGTTATTATTGTATAGGTTGCATCATGTGACAAGTGTTAGAGGAGCTATCGTGTAAAAGCCAACTGGTGGACTTCATCCTATTCCAAAATGTCATCAAGTTGGAGTGGATTTGATAGTTCCTCTTACCCAGACACCACATGGGAATAAATATAACTGTCTCTTCAAATGGGCAAAGGCAGGAGCTCTTCCAGCTTGTGGAGTTGTATATTCATTTGTCTATTAATTTTTTTTTGAAGAAGCTGAAGATTTAGCTATGCCCAACATATGTATTTGGTGATATGAAGCATTGCCCTTTGCATGTTTTATGTAGACATGGATGTCCATCAGTTTTAAATACAGATCAAGGTCAGGAATTCATGAATGAGCTCTACCTGATCACTGACACTGAGCATCGAGTTACTAATCCACAGGTAAATATATTAAGGTCATTAATTTTATTCTGAATTCTCACATAGAGGTCACTCTGTGAATTTTTTCAAGACAAATGGGTTGAAGAAAGATTAATCAGACACTTTCTCGTTGCTTGGCCAAAGATCAACAGAGCTGTGATGAGAAGATTGATACCATTGTGATCGGATATCGTGCACCCAGATAGGCTTCCGACCAAGCATTCCCCATACCACATGCTATATCAACCAAAAATGAGATTGCCCATTGATGCTGAGGGTATAGATAGTCCTGGGTGATGGAAATGGTGGGCATGTTGATGAAGAAAAAGAGCCTCCCTTTATGAGAAAATACTTTCAAGAAGGCCTAATTAATATTCTGGATGCCCAAGAGAGAATACAATTTCAATTTGATTATTGAGAAGGTTATTGTAATATGCCAGAAGCTCCATCAGCACTACCTGAGGGGGCTGAAGTTGTTGTTGGAAATACTGCTCAAAAACAGTGGAAGAGTAGAAAGTGGATCCTGCATGGCTTGGCCCATACAAGATTGACAAGGATCTTGGTAAAGACGTCTACAAACTCAGCAACAAGAAAGGAAAGATTATCGGAAAGAGTGTAAAGCAAGTAGGTTGAAGGTTTGTGCGTGATGACCAAGCACTAAAGCGTGGCCAAAAGGACAAGAGTTAACAAAGTTAGAGGAATGGGAAAGCAAGTACTAAAAATGGACCACCTTTGTATGTATGCAAGCAATATGCAGAGAAAAACGGACTGTATACTAATAGGGAAGCTTTGAATGATGACCATATAAACGTTGCTCAATCCTCGTTGCAACTTGAATTTCCCACCCTAGATTGACTCCAGCTAACCATTTTACCACAGACTAATGGGTTTTGTCCAGAAAGTGTGCAGATTCATCACACTGGGTATTCTCATTGGGTCAAATCACGTCAATAGATGGATACCATTAGTCTTATTGCTCATTTCATGCTGGTGATCTGCTGGCAAGTCTTTGGGTGAAGCTAGCACAATTGTACAAAATGATGATCGAGGCTGCCAATGGTAATGTAACCCCTTGTCTTGACATTCCACAGTACACAGCAACAAGTAGAAAAGCTGACTGGTTTGTTTGCGATGGCTTTTGCCTGCCAAGTATAATCAACAGTACTGTGAGATATCCACTTTTTTGTTGTTGTTTTTCAAATCCATTCACTAACTCTCCTTTCCCCTGCCTTCCCTCCTTGAAGGACCCCAGGATTCCGTGATAACTATAGTTCTAAAATGGCCCTAGTAGAGCAGTTGTCAATTCAGATTACACATAATGTCATTTTTTCCCTTAGATTTTCGCTATTCACACTTTATCTTTGTTAGTTGGTGTTTGCTTTGCTTTTTAAACAGCAAATTAGTGCAGGATGGAATTGGAACAAAATGGAATGTGGCAGTGTCCTATTCATGTTTCAGGAGGAAAAAGCTCACATCGTCCTACACCATCTCCTTCCTGCACCCAGCAAACAAATTCATTTTACTGGAAATGAGATTCAAGTTTTCTGGGACTGCCAATTGCCTGACATGTATGATGACATAGTTTGATGCAACAAGTGTGACAAGTGGTATTGGCGATATATGTGGGGTTAGAGTCACCACTAAAGTTCTTCTAAAGAGGTTTTGTAATAACTGCACAAATTGTCTTGCATAAATACTTAATAATTTTTACTTAACTTTTGTTGCATTATATAAATATTATAAAACTTCAGTGTGTTTTATAATTACTTGTGATATCATGATCTTCAATGCTACCTCTGAACAATCATTCTTGCCATATGAGCGAAGGAGCTATATATTATATAGCTACATAATCCCAATAGCCTAATATTAAGTTGACATAGACCTAATGTTAAAGATAAGGGGGGCCAATATATATTATACATAATGGGGACCCATACACATAAGAGGGGTCTAATAAATATGGGCCCCCCAGACCCTGTATTGGGGGACACCCACCCATTATTTTATGACACCGGTCCTCGATTCTAGCTACAATGCAGCCAGCAGCATCTGCAGCAGCGTCCAGTACCGTTTTATCCACGGGAACATCTTGGGTCACCATTTCATTAGAAGAAGAGCATTGTAAATCACAATGAAGGCTAGCTCCTTGATTGGTTTCTAGCTCGTCGCAGACTGGAGCTGGCAGGACATATATAGCCCCCACTGGAGAGATGGGGAAATAGTAGTAAGCTAGATTGGGAAGAGTATCAGGAGGAAGTGGAGGAATTGTTCATATTGTGGGAAGAAAAGATGGAAGAACTTGAAGATTAGGGAGGAAACATAGTTGACGAGATGTGAAGTTAGTGGAAGGAGAAAGTTTTGGCTGCAGTGGAAAGGAAGAAGATTGTGAGAGGTCAGAGGGATAGTGATGGTGGATGTGGAAAGACTGATTTGTGTTAGAAAAGTGGCTGTAGGGAGTTAAGGGAAGCAAGGAAAAGAGGGTAGGGGAAGCTACATTGAAACAATTATGTGGTGACTATAGAGAAGCAAGAAATGAGACTATTAGGAAAGAATTGAGGAAAAGAACTAGCGCAGGACAGGTAAAATAATAATAATAGTAAAAAAAATTAATAAATAAAAATAATAATATAATAATATAAAAAAATAAAAATAAAAAATAAATAAATAAATAAATAAAATATAAAATAAATAATAATAATGATGATGATGATGATGATGATGATGATAATAATGATGATGATAATAATAATAATAATAATAATAATAATAGTAATAATGATAATGATGATAATGATAATGATAATGTTGATGACAATAACAACAACAATAATAATAGTAGTAATAACAACAACAATAACAACAACAACAATAACAACAACAAAATAACAACAACAAAATAACAACAACAACAACACCGACAATAAAATTCCACATCCAGTTCATGTGCTAGTTGTAAGCTGTTTTGGAACATACGATAGGAAGGAGAGAAGGATAAAAGGAATGAAAGATGACGAGGGAAAGATGGTGGAGAAGGAAGATGAGGTGTTTTAGTTGGCAAAGACTGGGAAGAGCTGGGGTAGAAAAGACAGGATGCCATAGTGCCAAAAGCAGAGATAGATGTGGGTGGATTGGGTATGTGTGAGGAAGTAAGTTCGGAAGAATTAGTAGAGGTAATTAAGTGTTTGAAGAGAGGAAAGGCACCAAGCCCCCTGATAGAATGTTGAATGAGATGTTGATATATGGAGCTAGAAGGTTGGAGTAGCAGGTAATGGATGTGGTGATGAAGAATGAGTGTTGCCCAGTGGATTGGACGAGGAGTTTGCTAGTACCTTTCAACAAGGATGGTGATAAGAACCAAGAGAATTATATGGGAATTTTTGCTGAAGGTTTTTGTGAAAGTGTTGGCCAGGAGGTTGGACCAGTTGTTGGTGTTAAGAGGAGTGGAGACTAACAATTCATCTCTGGCCTTCCTGGACATAAGTAAGGCACATGACAGTGCAGAGAGAGAGATCGTGGCACAAAGTGAGGCAGTATGGAGTGGAGGAGAAACTGTTGAGGATATGTGAAGAATTGCATAGTGGGTGGAGACAATGGTAGTATTGAATGTAGGGAATTCAAAGTAGTTTTGCTGTGGAGAATAAGTTTAGGCAGTGATGTCCTTTTGTCTCCACTTCTTTTCAATTGATGGGAATGGCAGAGGAGTTGGAGAGAGTTGAGCTAGAGGTGAAAGTGGAAGGGTGTTAGTGTGAGGCAATTGGGTATGTATGCAGATATGTTGTTCTTTTGGCAGACTTGGATCTACATAAAAAATCACTTCATACCTGATGCAGAAAGTTTCAATTTGCCCTAATGAAGACCGTTAATTTAAAAAACCCAAAACCCAAAGTATGATTAGTTGTTGTTATTGTTGTCGTTGTCATTATTATTATTATGTGCATGTATTTCTGTGGGAGGCCAGAGTAATTAATGTGGGTTTCCTAAACTGTAGAGGATGGTTGAGAAAGGAAGATTTTGAAGCTAGATGTGCTGGGACTGGCAAAATACATTTTTGCAGCATGGAAGGAGGTTTAGTTACCAGGAAATCATTGATATGGATGGCTAGCATACTAGTGGTGGGATAGAACTGCTTGTTAAGAAGAACATCAGGTCAGGATGCTACTGAGGCTGGAAGGAGATGTGTGGGTGGAATTGAAAGTAGAGGAGGGCAATAATGTGATTGTTGGTGTGTTACCCAGAAGGGGTTAAAGGCCATCAGTAGAGTTGTTCGAGATGCTGAAAATTAAGTCGACATATTATCAGGAAGCAGGTTGTGAGGTACTTCTGATTAGTGATTTTAATTCGATTAGTGGCAGAGCAATCACCTAACAGGAATGGTAGGAGATTGTTGGATTTGGTGTTATTACCATGTCGGGAATCAGGTATCACAGTGTAGTGGAAGGTGGAAATGGGAGGTGAGAAAAAGGAGGTCGGTGGTAAATTATATCTTGTGGTCAAAGGGGTTAGTTATGGACAGGATGGTGGTTTAGGACAGTGGAGAACTTAATCTGGAATCAGATCATAATCTAATATTGTGTGCAGTGAGAATAGGGCAGCTGGAGGAAAGAATGAGTGCTTCACATTTTAAATGGAAGGTGGATGATAAGATGGAATGGGAAGAATACTAACTGGGGAGAGATTATTTATCTTAATACTTGCAGCATTGAGTTCACCTTTCCTCTTCAAATGTTCATTTTCTACAATTTCTTTTGGCCATCAGGCTCAACTGCAAGTGACTCAGCATATACAGAACATCCGCTTCCACCCCAGCACTGTAAAATTCTTCCTCTTCATTAATCTTTCTTTTTTAGCACTCGTCCCTGTGGCCTTCTGTGTCATGCGGATGTGGGGGATTCTGCTTACTTTATTGGCCAAAGGAATCTGGTCTAAATTTTGATTTAAGCAGGTTTACCCTTGATAATATGATCCTGTTAAGGATAATTTCCCGGAAGCAAGCCAGCTTCAGTGTCCTTTCTCGATCAGCTCCTTTGTCTTCCTTCCTTCATGCTCTCTGATTGTTGGTAATCTTTTGTTCCAGTCTCTCATCCCCTATTCCTAAACCGTACCAAGATGACCATTAGAGTGCATCTCTTCTCTTGAGTTCACCATTAACTAAATATTGAATTAACACTACAGTAGTGTGTAACACTTCAGATTGTACTCCAAAATGGCCGACACAATATGACACCATGCCTATTGCAACCAGTTTATTGTTGAAATGATTGGAGACAGAGTTATCATATACAAATTTCTCATAGCTGACCCTTTACCTCCTTTATTGGAGGAAAGAGTGTCTGGGAACACTAGTACATGTACATGTACTAGTGAAGTAGTTCTCACAGCCACTCTAGAGGCAAAATTTAATCCGCACATAATATTCTGTGCGGGCACGTGCATCCTTCATGATGTGCTCTGCATCTAGTCTGGCCCACATTGATATCAGCTCCTTCTCTTGATGGAAACTTAATCCAGTTATATTCCAACAGAACAAATTTAGCATTGCTAATGTTTCAAGACCTTTGCTGAAAGTAAGGATTGTCAATACCAGGTTAGAAGTATGCTGCATTAAAGAATGCAAAGAAAAAATGTTTTCTAGCAAGTAACATGAGTGAAAAGAGCATCATACCAATTCAGAACCACAACAAGCACCATTACTGCTCAGCTTGGTCACAATAATAACATAATTTCTCCCAATACATGAAAGTAATGGTACTGCATGACATTTTTATAGAAGACAAAGTTTGCTTTTATGTTGTATGCTTAAAATATATGCTTAAAAGACCACCCTATAAGAAACGTTTACAATTTGTAACTCAACTTAGACAATGGACCACTTTGACAAAAATTTAGGACACAAATCATGAATTTTACCAAAGAAAATTGCCATGCATCCAGTACTAACCACATAAATCTCACTTCAAATTTTTACACCAAAGCTCTGACAAAATCACGGTGATTGGATAAGTGGTTGGAAGGCATTAGGATACAATTTGGGTTCATATCATCTCAGAAAGTGGTGATCTCTTCGACAATGCTTAATTAGAAGGTCATAATTGTTACTGAACATTTGGGAGCAGGCTAACAAGAGTTGGAAAATTGGATGGAATTCTCCCCCCCCAAAAAATCAAATAAGAATATTCTACAAGACCACAAACATTAATTAAAGGACACCATGCACCTCAACATTATTCTGGTTTAAAACTTTTTTCCTTCAAATCTGTACCCCATTTGTGTACTTGATTTCAAGATACTCTAAATGTTTGTGATTAATATAGTTCCCAAATTACTTGTATGAATGCACAAACAAAAAAAAAGATATACAAAAAGCATTATGCTCCAAATGTATCCAAAAAAACATTCACACATGCACTAGAAAGAAACAATCTACATTGATTCTAAAAATTGTCAAATGAAGTTTCATTATCTAACTATTCTCCAATCTTCTTAAACCCATGACCTATATATTATATTTGTGGTACGGTGCAAATAAAGTATGTCAGTAACAAAAATATAATAATTACATACTCTATGTACAACATATAATTATACCACTCCCCATAATTCTATCACATAGTTCAGCTCTATATGATGAAATAGAAAATTACTTACACCAGAATATATAAAAGCTGATTTACACTTACTTTTGTACCTGCAAATGGCTTCTGTAGTGATTGTTTCGTCACTATCCTCTTTGCTAGTTTTTGTATTCATAAAAATGGATTGAGTGTTTCACTGGTTATATCCCTTTTTTTTTGATTAGCTAATTAGGTGTAGCTATATATATATATATATATTGTTTTTAAAACATTTATGTCCTACATAACATCAATATTCATCGGGAACACATTTCTGCCCACTTTCTATGTTACTATATTATTATGAAGTTGATGAACTATGAATGGTAAGCAGTAAAGTAAGATATGAGAAATTAATGGAGATCCAGAAATAGTTGGGCAACCATTTATTGGAAGCTTGTAGAGACAAACCACTTGAGGAAGGTTTTTTACTTGAAATATTTATCACCAGGAAGCCACCCTAATCAAAGAAAATAATACATTTCATGAGGCAAACTTGTTGAAATAATAATCCATCATGGGTTCATAAGATTAGCATCCGTTCATTTGTTTTGTTTTGCTTTTGGTTTCACTGCTACTTTAAGTTAACTCATGTGACACAGTTGTGTGACAGGCAGACTTAACACTACCTCTTTGGATCGCCAATCATACGTATGTGTTATAATAACAATAATTATGTGAGAGAGTCACTGATGAGGATACAAACTAAACAACAGTCTTCATGTTTTGTCTTGGGTAAATGTTGGATACCACACTATATGCCTTATTTGGTTATGATGTTGGTTGGAGGTATATAACAATGTGAATTGGGGAGTACATTAACACTCCCTATACACACTACTGGCCCTCACTTACCCGTGACTAGTTTATTGTGTCTCATTAATTCAGCCCATTACTACAGATTTTGAACATTGTACTGTAGGGTACCGTAAGTAGTGGACTTGTAGCCATCAGGTAATGCTCATATCAGCACTAAAACAACATTGCAGTTATCTGTTAGTGCAGCTGCAAGTCTCATCTGCTTCTTTTCAAAAAGATCAAGGCTTTGCCTAACCTTTCTTCTGTGTGACCATCCACTTTAGCTGTTGTTAAGAGACATGCAAACTTAAAACTTCTGACACTATACCCATTTCTTGAACAAGATCTTGTTATGGAACAACTACTTTACAGATCGGGAAATTTCACTTATCATTGGGTCCCTCAAGTTTGGAAATGTTAGGCTCTACTGTAGCCTATTTTAAAATGCAAAAACATCAAAGTTTATATCTCAGTTGAATCTCATTTTGGCAGATTCTTATATTATATAGTATAAAAAAAGGTGACTTCAACCGATTTGGACAATGAGAAGAAAGATTAGATGAACTACTCAAACTGTGGAGGCATTTGAATGATTGAAAACAACTCTTCTACACCAACAGCACTCAAAAAGTGCCAGAGCCAGAGAAAGTATTCATACTGCAGACAGATGCTTCAGACCTGGTATTTGGGGCCATGTTGAGCCATAAAAGCAGAGGATGGGTTGAATTATCCCACCTCCTATGCACTGGCAGCACCAGGTTGGGATCCAGTGGGGGAGTAGTACATGTGAGGTAGGCATGAATCAACCCCATGTCAGGGTCAAGATGTTGGAGAGAATTTTAGATCAACAATTGACACAATGTTTGAAAAAGTTGAAAAAAGATATGAGCGCATGAAGTGTATGTGATCCTTGTGTTGTGTTAATTAATTTTTTGCAGAGCCTTTACACATATAAACAATGACCCGACCCGCAGACATTCCAGTTCACTAGAACCTATAATTATTCTCTGATGGGTTTTATGACAAAATTCGAGAGAATTCAACATTGTGATGGTCCAACCTTGGATGATCCAGGGTCGTGTCATTAGCTACAAAATCATGTCTCCGAGAGCTGCAAATACCACTGGAGTGGGAACTGACACACTCTTCATCCATGATTCGTTGGTCACTCCAGTCATCAGTCACAGGAAAGGAAACAAGAATGGGAATTCTAATGGCTGTCTGGGGGAAGGGGCAAAGTGGAAGATCATGATCACCCTCAGCGTCATCGGGGAGGAGTGTGACAGGAATCATTGATGAGGATGTAATGAGCTTTTGTCTTTGGTAAATGTTAGGTAAATGTTGGATGCCACACATGCGGTCTTTGCCCATATTTTGATGATGGTTATAGAGGGAAGTTGTGAAATATGATGTGCAATAAAGATCGACGAGAAAACTAACCCTTTCTTTGTCTAAACCATCAATGATCTCTCAGTTCACAACAAAATTACAATGACCTTCTCAATATCAACTTGAAATTTACTCTCCCAACATTCGACTAGATGTTCCAGCCTTCATTAGGAATAATTACTCATATGAGTGAGCTTGTTATAATACCGGTAGCTAGCTATCCACCACATGATACAAACCTCACCCTGGCACACGCATCCAGCACATGAACCAGATGTGGGGAAAAATAAATAAAAAATAATAAAATAAAATATAAAATAACACCAAAAAACAATAAAATATAACAATAAATATAATGTCCCCGAATGAGCGATGATGTAGTTCGAATAGCAGTTGGGCTACGTCTTGGAGCACCCCTGGGCCAGCCACACTCTTGTAGTTACTGTGAATCGGATGTCAACCAGTTTGGCACGCATGGGTTGAGCTGCAGGCACAGTCAAGGAAGGCTTTCTCGCCATGGTGCTTTAAATGACATCATCCATCGGTCATGAACTGCTGCAAATGTCCCTTCCCGGCTGGAGCCCCCAGGTCTGCTTCGGTCTGATGGAAAGAGACCGGATGGCATGTCCATCATTCCATGGTCAAGTGGTAGACTCTTGGTATGGGATGCAACCTGCAGTAACACCTTTGCCCCATCCAACCTTTTGGCTGCAGTCACTGAGGCTGGGAATTTTATCGAGCTTATTCAAGCTGAATGTTTGGCACGGGATGTGTCTTGTCAATTTTGATGTTTCCTCTCATTTTACCAATGTTGAGGCAGTGGAAGTCGTTTTTGGAATTTTGACAAAAAATTATAGCTTGCACGAGAGGACTGCACTAGGTGCTGACAGTGCCTAAAACACACCTACTTCAGGTATCAAGAAAAATACTACAAGCTGAAAGAGGGTGCAGCAATGGACTCTCCAGTATCTGCACAGTGGTGGCCAATCTTTACAGGGAATTCTTTGAGAAATTGGCACTCACAACTACCTCCCTGAAAGATATGTGCACGGTGTCTTCTGCATAGTGAAAAGGGGGAGAGGAAGAGTAGTTGGACTATCTGAACAACATCTTAGGCCATCCATAAAATTTACCGTGGAGTTTGAAGTAGGCAGATCATTGCCCTTTCTGGATTGCCATCTACACAGAAAGGAAGATGGGTGCTAATTGGAACAGTTTACAGAAAAACCACACACACCAACCAACCTTGATTAATATAAATCACATCATCCTATCTATGTCAGAAGAGGAATGGTGAAAGCTTATATTATCAAGCCAGGAGAGTAGTGATGGAGAAGGAGGACCTATGGAAGAAAGAACATCATTTCTTTATAAAGAGAATGGTTATCTGCAAGCCATCATCAACTTTTTCTCTGTAGATACATCTGATGAGAAGGAAGATAACTATACCGATACAGGCATTCAGGGTCTGAAAAGAAGCATGGATGAGAAGCCATCAGGAGGGTCTGCAGGAAGTCCAACATCAGAGTCATTTTTAGATTTGGAAGAACTTTGAGGATAAGACGAAGGATCAATTACCAGCTAGTATGCACTCATGTGTTGTGTACCACATCCCTCACAGCTATAGGAAGTGGAGACAGTCATAATATTGGAGACCAGAATGAATGAACATCAAAGATGCCTGTAAAAGTATGCTAAAGTGAAACTTGCAATTGCTAAACATGCATGGGATGATGGACTTTCTATTTTGTGGGAGTAACCATATTAGATCAGTCCAGAAGATAGAAGGAACTGAAGGAGGCATTGCAGGGCGTACTTCTCACCCTTCAAAATCTCTGCCTGGGCTGCCACTGTGCTACGAACTTGGAAAGATACAAGACACAATCGGCCTAAAGCAAACCTCAGGTTTATGTATCTTAGGTCAGTGGTGGTCTACTTCCAGTGAGCTCCTAATTCTATTGTATAAGGCAGTTGTTATTTCTCCCATCCACTCCAAATATTTAGTTAGTAGTGAGAATAACTCCTAAATGTCTAAATGAAGGGATGAGTTCAATGAGAATGTTGTTTTTGAGAACTAATTTAGGGAAGGATCAGAAGGCAAGGGGTTTACGAGTAATGATCATGTGATTACTCTTATATACATCGATCGTGAGGAAATGGGACGATAGCCAGGATTATATTACTCGATTGTCAGATTCTACTGAGTTGATGAGTGGAGTGGAAGAGAAGTGACGGGAGAGAAGGATATCGTCTGCATAGAGAGTAAATGTCAAAGAAGAAGAGAGTTGGCTTTGTGATATCATTATGTAGAGAATATAGAGAAGTGGATCGAGAACAAAACCTGAATACGACCTGGCAGTGGTATAATGTATTTCTAACTTTAATTTAATTTAAAAAAACACATACAATAGAAAAACAATTAAAAATACATTCAAAAATCACTTTTATACTTTAAACCTGGAATCTTTGGGGGGTGGAATGGGGGTGGGTTGGGGTGAGGGGTGGGGGTGGAGGGAGGGAGGGGTGCTTCTATGTTGGGCTCTATGGAGTGACAATAGGAGGGATTACTATACTTCTGAACTAAGCCTTTACAATAACCTTCTCAATAATCAACTTGAAATTATATTCTCTTGAAGACTAGATGCTCTAGACTTCATCAGGAATTATTGTAATTTTATTATGTCAACTAAGAGTTCATTTTGCTGGTAGGTAATAAAAAAAAGCTTTTTGGTGACTAGAATGCTTTATTTATTTACTACTATTATTATTGATGTTGTTATTATTATTGTTATTATTATTGTTATTATTGTTGTTATTACTGTTGTTATTATTGTTGTCATTATTATTGTTAATATTATTATTGTTATTATTATTGTTATTATATTGTTATTATTGCTGTTATTATTATTGTTATTATTAATGTTATTATTGTTGTTGTTCTTGTTTTGTTGTTGTTATTTTTGTTGTTATTGTTATTGCTGCTGCTGCTGTTGTTGTTGTTGTTGTTGTTGTTGTTATTATTATTATTATTATTATTATTATTATTATTATTATTATTATTATTATTATTATTATTATTATTATTATTATTATTATTATTATTATTATTATTATTATTATTATAGTTTTATTATATTTTTATTGTATTTTAAATTCATCATTATTACTTATTTGTGTATTTATTTATTTATTATTATTATTGTTGTTTATTTGTTTATTACTATAATTATTTGTTTATTACTATTTATTAATTATTTATTTATCATTTATTTTATTAATTTTTTTTAAACGTCTGCTATATAGGCATATGTACTGGCATGTGGTCAATAGCTAGCAACCAGTATATAGTAGGCTCACACTAGCCTTAGCGTCTTGATGAATGTTAAAGCATCTAGTCGAAACATCAAATTTGAAGTCGATTATTGAGAAGGTGATTATACTCCTAGTGGTGGAATCAGGCTGCTGGTTAAGAAAACACCAGGTCGAACTTGCTGTTGATGATTGAAGCAGCTGTGTGTGTGGAATTGAATTAGATGAGGAAAAATAATGCATTGTTGATGTTAACCCAGAAGGGGTGAAAGGTCAGAAATCAGTAGAGTTTTGATGATGAAGAAACAGGAAGCAGTTTGTGAGGTATTTCTGATGGGTAATTTTAATGCTCACATAGTATTAGGGGCAGAGAAGTCACCTAAAGGAATGTTTGGAGGTTGTTGGATTTGGTTGGAGTGTATTATTGTCAAGTCAGGAATTAGATATATACCACAGTTTAGTAGAAAGTGGAAAGGAGATGAGAAAAAGGATGTCAGAATTGAATTATATTTTGGTGTCAAAGTGGTTAGGATGGTGGTTTAGGAGAGTGGAGAACAATGTGAGATCTGATCATAATCTAATATGATGTGTGGTGAGAATAGGTCAGTTGGAGGAAAGAATATGTGCTCCACATTTTAAATGGAACGTTGGTGGTAAGATGGAAGATGGAATGGGAAGAATACCGATCGGGCATTTTAGATATAGGTGGAATGCAGGACAGTCCTATGGTTGGGAAAGGAGAGAGAAAGTGTATAACAAATTTGGAAACTTTGGAGATATGCTTGGTGGCAGAAATTCCATTTTGTAACTAATAGAGGGCTTGTGGTATTGTGAGATAAAAGTAGCCATCCAAGCATGAAAAGTATCCTGTAAGAAGCTTAGAGAATCAAGGAGCTGCAGTGAATATTAATACTGCAGTAAGAGTGCAAGAAGACTTAGAATAGAGATTGAGGAAAGCTGCAGTACAATGATTGGAAGGACTAGCTTTAGTTAAAATGACTTTCAAAATAATCAACTTGCTCAAATTGGCTGAATGCTCTAGCCTTCATTAGGAATGAGAGATTTGTGTCTCAATATTTAGCCAAAACATCGAGTGAGTAAATTTAAGTTAATTATTGAAAAAGTCATATTATATCCAGTTTGTCAACTGAGAGTTGGCCCAGAAGAGCTCCGACTCATATGGCTTCACTGTCCCTCCCATCAGTCATACCCTCTAGTGCCCCTCTTGACTTAGACAATCCTCTTGATATAAGATCTTGTGCGGTAACTGTCATTCTGAAGTAAGCAGGTGTTACTTCTGTGAACCACCTAAGCAACCAAGGATTAATTAAGTGTCCAGCTAGAGAAGCTACATGCCACAAGTGTCAACCACTGGACATTTCACAGAAGTGTGCAGAGCTAATCCTATCACCCAGCCTACTCACAGTGGAACGTCGGCAGCCATGGGTTTTCCTACAATACCTTCCTCAACCTCAGCCGCTATGGCCTAGTCCTTAAGGCAGTCTACATCCTCAGCTAGATTCAATGGACTTTCTGCTTGTGCACTTATGGATAGTGCAAGCTCTGAGTGTTTCATCAATCCCAACTGGTGGAGCTTCATGGTTTACAAGTATATTCCTCTTCTGGAACTGTTTTTCTGGCATCAGAATCTCCCTCCCAGATACATTGATATTGTGAGATTGATATGGCTCTAGTGGAGCATTGTCAGGGAAATCACCTACACACCCACAAACCCTTATGTCAGACCAAACCACAGAGTCGTCAACACATGACACAGAAGAACAAGGGGCATTGTCAGATCCCTGACACAGAAGAATAATGGACATTGTTAGATAGTTGTGTAGTTATATATATTTGTATCCATATTAGGAATGAACTGAGTATAATGTATTTATAACATGTTAGTTAGTATAAAAGAACCTGGCTATTGAACGCCAGAGGGAAGAGACTCGAGAATCTAAGAGAAATAGACTGAACACTTGACTGTGATATTGTATTATACTAGTATCTAATATTTATATGTATAACCTACCTATATCTATTAAGGAGCTACAGAAGGGGCACACCAGTCTACTCAGAAAGGAGTAACTGGAGCAGAGTGAACCAGGCAAGGATTAGCCAGGGACAAGCTAATACTTAGGGACCTAGGCGCATTCGAGGAATTACCCAGAGAGCTAAAAGGATTAGCTACTCAGAACAGTAATATCATTATTAGTAGAGGCAGAAAGGCCTTTAGAAGGTAGAAGGTAAATTTCCCCAACAGTGGTGGCAGCGGTGGGATCTCTAGCAAGGAGAGATCCCTGAGAAGTGGATTAGCCTTAGGAGTGGAGATCCCGGACCAGCCTTAGCTAGCAGAGGCAGACTGTCAGCTAGCTGAAGGAGACAACTCGAGCACAGCCTTGGAGTTTGATAACCCACTCTTCATAGTGAGTGAAGAGGAGTGGGCATTGTTATTTTTTTTTGCTTTTGTTTTTGTCCCTAAATGTCCTACCCCCTCAGATCAGGAGACCGACACCCGAAGAGCAGCAATGAGTCAGACAGAATACCTGGTGGAAGACGAGGAGACACCACGAATTAGTCGCTTCGACCAATTCATGGACAGGTGGACAGACCTGGAGGAGGTCAGGGCACAACGAGAGGATGAACGAAGACAGAATGACAGGGAAAGTCAGGAACTACAGAGAAATGAACAGCAATGGCTTGAGGAGGAATATGCAAGACAGCAGAGGCAGCAGGATCAGCTCCTTCAGCTGCTGGCAGAGAACCAACGAATGAGGGCTGAGGCAGAGAGAGTACCCCCGCCACCTCAGCCACCCAGACTAACTATCCAAAAGTTCCAGGAGGGCAAAGACGACATGTCTGCTTTCCTGGACACTTTTGAGGCCACTGCACAGGCAGGAGCATGGTCCCGAGACCAATGGGCTATCATCCTCTGTGGCTCTCTGTCTGGTGCAGGGTTGACAGCCGTCTCTGCAATGGCAGCAAACCAGCAAGGCGACTATGAGGAAGTCAAGAAGGAGCTGTTGTGGGAATATAGGATAACAACCGAGACCTATCGTAAAAGTACCCTCGACACTCCCTTCAACATCAGTAACCCTGATGCCTGGTTTGCTTGCCATCGGCAGAGCTACCATCAGTGGCTGGCTTCCTCCCCTCACAATACTGAAGATACCATCCTAATGGAACTCACCCTGTCCCGACTTCCCAAATGGTTGGAAGCCAGAATGAGGAATCAGAACCCTGGCTCCTATGAAGAGTTGGCAGAGTCCGTGGCAAGACATCAGTCCAATGTACCCAACAGAAGAGAGCTGGATGACCCACCAGCTAGGAAACCCCAACTCCAACCGAGATCACTAAGGCCAGAAGCCCCGAATGGGCAGAACTTACAAGAGAGAGGAGAGCCCCGAAGGCCTCCCGACCAATACGCACCCCGAGGTGGATATCAGGGTAACCCCCAGAAGTAGTAACCTAATACCAATGAGCGAAGTGAGGTGCTTCCACTGCAACCAACTGGGGCACTACAAATCGAATTGTAACATCAAGAACGAGCGTGCCCAGATGAGCGCGGAAGCACCAACATCCTCGCCCCCCAATCCCTGGCTTCGAACAGCCAGAGTGAATGGCTGACAAGCAAAAGTGTGGCTCGACACTGGGTGCACAAGATCGCTAATCCATCCCCGGTGTCTGAACCAGAAGAAGATCTTGACCTGGAAAATACCCTATTCGACCGCCAGCACGGAGCTAGCCTGGTTTCCAGATGCCAAGGTAGAACTTGAGCTGGAAGGGACGAGGAATACACTAGTTGTGGGAGTCTCTCCCCACCTTTCAGTGGATATGCTGGTGGGACAAGATGTTCCCCAACTACAGGAATTGGTCGAAGGCAAGATGGTCTCAGGGACTCGAAAGGACCCCGGGTGCTTGAGCCTAGAGACGACCTACGTCACCACCCGAGCACAGACCGAGGAACTTGCTCGACAAGAAAAGGAAGACAAGGAGCAGCAGACCAAGGATGAGGTCATGCTCTCAACCCACGATATCCCCTCCATCGCTGACTCGCCCATTTCATCAGGGTCAGAGGAGACAGAGAAGTCACCCTTCAATTTTGAGGAGGATTTCTTCATACCACCAGAAGAAAAAGAACATCCAATCACAGAACAAGGCACCAAACCTTGGTTGCCTGAGAAAGTGAGTTCTGAGGAGCTCAAGAAACTTCAAAAGAACGACCCACTCTGGAAAAGGCCAGACACGAGGCCGACACTGACAGCAGCAAGTACCTGTGGAAGGACGAAATTCTGCTAAGACAGCCACTAGTACAAGGCGGGCATCAGCTCATCATGGTCCCTCAGAACAGCCGAATCGAAATCCTTCGACTGGCTCACAGCTCCCCCATCGCTGGACACTTTGGGCAGGAAAGGACCATGGACACGATCCGATGCTCCATGGAGTGGCCAAATCTACATGCGGATGTAAGTGCTTTTTGTAAGTCTTGTCCAAATTGTCAGCGTGCTAAACCAGCTACAACTGCGCATGCCCCCTTACATCCATTACCCGTGATAGGGCCTCCTTTTCAGAGACTAGCAATGGACATCTTTGGTCCTTTAAATACAAAGAAAGGCAATAAGTATGTCCTGGTAGTAATTGATTACGCAACTAAGTGGCCTGAGGCTTAAGCAGTACCAAATACAACTTCTGAAACCATCATCAGCTGTCTTCTAGACCTTACAGCTAGAATAGGTGTACCTGCAGAAGTGCTTTCAGACAATGGATCAAATTTCATCTCGAAGACGATGAAGCAATTTTGTACACTAACCAACATAAAACAGATTAGGACCTCCCCATACCATCCCCAAACTGATGGTATGGTGGAGCATTTTAATAGCACCTTGAAACAGCTTTTGAAGAAACTCACTCAGAAAAAGGCAGATGAAAAGGAATGGGACCAATATTTACCATTCATTCTTTGGGCCTACCGTGCCACTAAACATAAGAGCACAGATTATTCTCCCCATGAGTTAGTCTATGGCAAACCCATGAACACACCCATAGACCAGTTGGCCCGAGTGTGGAAGGGAGAGCAACCAGAAGGGAAGGTAGAGATAGTAACCTACCTAAGAAATTTGAGGGCCAAATTAGACATAGTAAGAGGGTTGGCTTTCACTAATGAGACCAAGGCCAAAGTAAACCACAAAAAATACCACGATAGAAAGGCAAAGGAGAGGAAGTTTTCAGTGGGAGATCAAGTGTTAGTTTTCAGACCTAAGAAGCTAAACAAATAGTGGCAGGGACCCTTCACGATTGTACAACAACTAACCGATGTAACTTTCAAAGTAACTGCAGGTCAAGGTTCGCGGGGCCTCCGTGTCTACCACATCAATGGGTTGAAGGCATGGCATTCTCCCATTCCCTCGGCGTTGGTGGCCATGGAGTGCACCACAACTGTGGACTCTGAACCTAAACATCAGAAATCGATCAACCATCTGACCCAATCACAAGAAGAACAACTCTAGCAACTCACCGAAGAGTTTGCAGAACTATTTAACGACAAACCAGGATGGACAGATGTGATTGAACATGTGATCCACACTGGGGACGCCTCCCCCATCCGTCTGTCACCTTACCGACTTCCACACACATCTCATGAATACCTACGTAAGGAGATTACTACATTGCTACAGCAGGGTCTAATTGTTCCATCAAAGAGCCCCTGGTCTGCCCCCATAGTAATAGTGCCCAAGATTGATGGTGTAGCTACCTCGTAGGGAGCTAACAAACAAAATCCAACAAGGAATAATTGACAGAACCACTCGAGACAAAACTTGTTGTTATTATATATTGCGATCCAACATATATCTTATATGACCCTTGACCTCCTATGTTGAACGCTACATGGCCCCCCCTAGCAATGTAAAATACAACAATAATCAGTTTGTGTATTATAACATTACCAAGTTCGCAGGTTCAGTCTGTCTGGAGGGAGAATCTCACGTCCACTTCGTGTATGGAGAGATGGAGCCGTATCCGGAGGTGCTGGCCGAGTTTCCACTGTAGTTGTTGGTGGAGGAGCTGTGGCACTTTGTGGTTCCATAGGGGACGGGTAGGCAGTTTTGAGGCGATCAACTGTAACTCTCTCTACTTTGCCATCTCGATTAATGAGAAAGTGTTTCTCATTCCGTTCCAGAACTGGGTAGGGCCCAGCATAAGGGCGTTGGAGGGGGTTACGATGGGCACCATGGCGCATGTAGACGAAGCCCGTGTGCCCAAGGTCTATAGGGATGTGAGTTGGTCGGGTGCCATGGTATTGTGGAGGAGGAGGTAGGGCAGTGTGCATGGAAGTCTGAAGCTCGCGGAGGAAACCAGATTGCAGGTCGGACGCCCTTGGGGCGCTGAAAAATTCCCCAGGCAGGTGGAGAGCGGTGCCGTACACAAGGTCAGCTGGGGAGCACTCAGCATCCTCACGCCAGGCGGTTCGTATGCCCAGCAACACCATTGGCAATTCATCCATCCACTTGGGTCCTGTGAGGCGAGCCTTGAGGGAAGCTTTTAATTGCCTGTGCATTCGTTCGACTAGACCATTCGCCTGGGGGTGGTAAGCTGTGGTATTGTTGGCCGAAATTCCAAGCAGTCTGTTGAGTTCCGACCACAATTCCGAGGTGAACTGTGGGCCTCTGTCTGAGGTGAGGTCCCCAGGAACCCCAAAGCGAGCTATCCAGTTTCGCAGGAAGCCTTTGATGCACGTCTCCGCAGTGCATCCTGCCATGGGAATTGCTTCTGTCCACCGAGTGTAACGGTCGATAACGGTAAAGAGGTATGTCATACACTCAGATTCGGGCAGTGGGCCAACAATGTCTACATGGAGAGATCCAAAGCGCCGTTATGGCGGTGGACGAGGCTGCAGAGGGGCATGGACATGTCGTTGCACTTTGGAAGCCTGACAGGGGTGGCATGTTCGGCACCAGCTGCGGACATCGGTCTTCATCTTGTGCCAGACAAACCGACGTGAGATAGCTCTGAGTGTGGGGCGGCTGCCAGCGTGTGAGAGTCCATGGATGGTGTCAAAGATGCGCCGTCTCCACTCGCGTGGCACAAGTGGCCGTGTATGACCAGTGGAGATATCACACAGCACAGTGAAGTCCTGGAAGGGTACGTCCTCTAGCCGGAGGCTGGTGATTGCTGTGCGATAGGCATGGATCTCATCCGAGGTGGTTTGGTCAGCGGCCAGTTGTCGGTAGTTAATGTCTGGTGAGAACATTGCAGCGATGGTAGGGGCTCTGGACAGGGCATCGGCTACCACGTTGTTTCGACCTGACACATGTTGCACGTCGTTTGTGAACTCTGCCACGAACGAGAGATGCCTTGTTTGGCGAGGGGAGCGGTCTACAGCATTTGACATTGCCCCAACAAGGGGCTTGTGATCTGTGAAGGCTGTGAATGATCGGCCTTCGACATAGTGGCGAAACTGCTTGATGCCCAGATACAGTGCGAGGAGTTCTCTGTCGAAAGTGGCGTACTTTTGTTCAGCTGTGGTAAGTTTCTTGCTGAAGAAAGCAAGCGGGTGCCAGGAACCCTCGCGGAACTGGTCCAGGGAACCACCAACAGCAAAATCTGAAGCGTCTACAGTAATGGCGAGTTTGCCGCCATTGATGGGGTGCTCAAGGAGGGCCGCAGAGGCAAGGGCGGACTTGGCCATGTCAAAGGCAATCTGACAGTTGTCTGACCAGGTAATTGCTTGACCCCTTCTTTTGCAGGCTTCATGCAGAGGATGAAGGTGGCCGGCAAGTCCAGGCAAGAATCGGTGGTAGAAGTTAACCATTCCGAGGAACATTCGGGGCTGGGAACTCGCGGACTGCTGAGACTCGTTCCGGTAGTGGTTTGATACCGGTTGTGGTAACATGGTGGCCAAGGAAGTCTATCTGGGCGACACCGAAGACACACTTTTGTCTTTGGACAACCATCCCACTATCCGACAAGGCTTTGAAGACTTTGCGAAGGTCGTTTGCATGTTCCGTTCGGGTGCTGCTGCTCACGAGGATGTCGTCCAGGTAGATGAAGACGCAGGGGATGCCTCGGAGTATGGTGTCCATGAGTCGTTGGAATGTTTGAGCGGCGTTCTTGAGTCCGAATGGCATACGGAGAAATTCCCACAGGCCGAAGGGAGTAATGATGGCTGTTTTGCAAATGTCTGACTCTGCCATCGGAATTTGGTGGTACCCTCGAGCCAAGTCAATTTTGGAGAAAATAGTCTTGTCGTGTAGATTTCCGTTAAAGTCGCCAATGTGAGGTATGGGATAGCGGTCATCTGTGGTGGCCGCGTTGAGGTGCCTGAAATCGCCACATGGTCGCCAGCCACCGCCTGGTTTGGGTGTGATATGTAGAGGAGATGACCAGGGAGAGTTCGATCTCCGGATAATGCCCAAGTCTTCCATCTTCTTGAACTCAGTCTTGGCTACGGCTAGTTTCTCATCATGGAGGCGGCGTACCCGAGCGAAAACAGGGGGTCCCTTGGTGGTCAGATGGTGCTCTACGCCGTGCAAGTTTTCGTCAGAGGAACGAAAGCGTGGAACTAGTAGTTCGGGAAACTCATTGAGAATGGAGGCCATGTCACTGTCATCTGTCCTGACTCGGTGGATGCCGCGCACGTCTGATGCCAACGAGGCTGTGGTTGGGATGACGGAATAAGAGTAGAGATCGATAAGGCGACGTCCTCGGAGGTCGACTGCGAGGTTGTTAGAGACGAGAAAGTCTGCGCCCAGAATAGGTTGGCGTACATCTGCAATGTGGAATGATTGCACGAAGGAGCGGGATCCCAGATTGACTGTAATACTTCTTTGGCCCCAGGTTGAGATTTTAGAGTCGTTTGCTGCGGCGAGCGGTTGGGTTGTTTCACGATGTTGTCGATCAGTGGGGGAAGCAGGAAACACCGACTCATCTGCACCTGTGTCGATGAGGAAGTGTCTGCCAGTTTTACGGTCCCAGACAGACATTGTGTTGCTTCCGTCTTGATGATGATGGCCGACCGCTACGACGGCTAGCGGCCGGCGGTGGCATTTCCCGACCTCGGGATAAGGTGGGCCATGTCACATAGTGCCGCAGATGAGGTTTCACCACATTTGCGTGCTTTCTCCCCAAACTTGGCGTGGTAATAACAGCGTGTGCCTGTCCTACCTATAGGCGGATGTGTGCGTCTGTCCCTGTTACCTGGCGAGACCACCGCGATACCATAGGCCGGGGATTGGGCTGCAAGGACGTCATCAGCGGCTTTGGCGAGGTCAGTTATGTTGGTTGGGGGATCTCGGGCAAGTACGACCCGAACAGACTCTGGTAGCTGCCGCAGGAAGAGGGCGCGGTAGACTGTGGACTTCTGGTCGTCAGCTGTAGTCAGTGAGTTCATGTACCGGAGGAGGCCCGATGGTTTGCGGTCACCCAGACCTGAGATGGCAAGGAGAGAAGTATCTTTGTCAGCTTGAGTGAGGCCAAAGGTGCTGATGAGTAGCATCTTTAATGCGTCAAACTTGCCTCTGACAGGTGGATTTAGGAGGAAGGCCGAGATTTCTTCGGCTGTTGTCTTGTCCAGCCCTTGCACCACATGGTGGTATTTGGTATCATCAGCTATGATGTTCTTGGTGACAAACTGTGACTCTAGGAGGGAGAACCACACTTCAGGGCGGGTGGGCCAAAAGGTTGGTATCTTGACTGTTACTGCTTGGACTACTCCAGCGATATCACCCACGGCACCCACTGCAGGGGTTGCCGCTGTTTGGAGAGCAATAACCCGTTGAGCGATGGCAGTGATGTCGGCAGGGTCCATGCTGGGTAGAGGTTTGTTTCAGTACGCCGGGGCGTTATTTGGAGTTAACTTTCACAACACTGTACTAACTGCAGTTGAGAAGAACTGGAGGCCAGTGTTGGGAGAGAGTGTGCTGAACGTCGGGGTCACCAGTGTAGCTACCTCGTAGGGAGCTAACAAACAAAATCCAACAAGGAATAATTGACAGAACCACTCGAGACAAAACTTGTTGTTATTATATATTGCGATCCAACATATATCTTATATGACCCTTGACCTCCTATGTTGAACGCTACAATGGCACCAAAAGGCTGTGCATCGACTACCGCAAGCTGAACCTGGTGACACACTCTGATCCCTATCCAATTCGCAGGATAGAGGAACTAATCGATAATGTGGGAGGGTCGAGGTGGATTTCCACCATTGAAAGGCTCAATCGAGCAGGACTCACCATAAACAAGAAGACGTGTCAGTTTGGCAGGAACGAGTGTATCTACCTGGGCCACCAGATAGGCCATGGAAAGATTCGGCCAGTCGAGGCCAAAGTACAAGCTATCAAGAAATTTCTGCCCCCCCCCCCCCCCCCCCCCCAACCAAGAAGGACGTCCGAGCATTTTTAGGGGTGTGCTGGGTATTACCGCAAGTTTATACCGAACTTCTCAGAGATCACCACTTCCCTCTCGGATGCCACGAAGAAGGATCAACCGAACAACATCCGGCATCCGGTGGACAACCGAACAAGAGACAGCCTTCACAACACTAAAGAACAAATTGACTCACTATCCAGTGCTGAGGACACCACAATGGGAGCGGAGATTTTATCTCCAAACAGACGCCTCCAGTACCGGTGTCGTGCCAAATCCTTCCCTAGCCAAATTTGTCCTCTTTTACTTATTGCGCATGCGCAGAGACGGGTTTTCTCTTGCCATTAGTTGACAGCATGCTTGCCAAATTTTTCCTCCTGGATTTTTCCTAGTGTGCATTACTCAACAGTGTTGATTGCTCCTAGCTATATATCTAGCTACCTGTGTATCAACTTTTTGTTGTTCTTATATTATTCAACAGTGTTGATTGCTCCTATATATCTAGCTACCTGTGTATCAACTTTTGGCTGTATTTGCAGATGGAGCGAACAGAGAAAGGCTGTGGAGTACATTTAATGAAGGTGGAGCATTACATCAAGCATGGCACCTATAGTAGTGATACTGAGCCTAAGGAATACAGTGGTATTAGAAAAAGGAGTGACAGCTTTGATATCATTGGTATGTGTACAATATCTGTCTGGAGTAATATTGCTACTGGACTGAAACGCATGCACTGTAGATCAAAGAGGACAAATTTGGCAACGGGAAGAATTTGGCATGACACCGCCATTGGGTACATGTTGTCATAACCGGATGACGTAGGCGAAGACCATCCCATCGCCTATGGCTCCCGCAAATTATTATCTCGCGAACAGAACTACTCGGCAATAGAGCGCGAAGCTCTAGCGATTATCGAAGGCATAAGACACTTCGGGGTATATTTAGAGGGCACTCATTTTGAAATTCAAACTGACCACAACCCTCTGACTTACCTCGACCGGATGCGAGACACCCATGGAAGGATAGCCAGGTGGAGAATGGAACTTTTACAATTTAACTATACGATCACCCACCGATCAGGATCCCGGAACGGGAATGCAGATGGGCTTAGCCGAGAATACGATTCACGGCTAGAGGAGGGAGAGATGTCAGGGAAATCACCTACACACCCACAAACCCTTATGTCAGCCCAAACCACAGAGTCGTCAACACAGGAAACTACCTGACACAGAAGAACAAGGGACATTGTCAGATGCCTGACACAGAAGAATAATGGACATAGTTGTGTAGTTATATATATTTGTATCCATATTAGGGTAATGTATTTATAACATGTTAGTTAGTATAAAAGAATCTGGCTATTGAACGCCAGAGGGAAGAGACTCGAGAATCTAAGAGAAATAGACTGAACACTTGACTGTGATATTGTATTATACTAGTATCTAATATTTATATGTATAACCTACCTATATCTATTAAGGAGCTACAGAAGGAGTGCACCAGTCTACTCAGAAAGGAGTAACTGGAGCAGAGTGAACCAGGCAAGGATTAGCCAGGGACAAGCTAATACTTAGGGACCTAGGCACATTCGAGGAATTACCCAGGGAGCTAAAGAGATCAGCTACCCAGAATACTAATATCATTATTAGTAGAGGCAGAAAGGCCTTTAGAATGTAGAGGGTAAAATTTCCCCGACAGGCGTCAGTGCAAAACTGTTCATCTCTGTGTACTTCCAGCTTTGTGTGCTGACCTCATCTTAAGCATGGATTTTCAAACTCAGCACGAGAGAGTCAGCCTGAACTATGCTGGTATGGAAGCACCCTTAGATCTAGTGTGTGTGGACTGTGAAACCACCTGACCTCTTTGCAAATCTTACACCATATTGCTATCCAGTGGCAAGTAAATCTTTTATTGTGAAAGAAAGAATGAGACTTGTGGAATAAGGGATCATTGAAAAGGGCACCATGGAGAGCTCAGATGGTGGTCGTCAATGACACCTTTGGCTAAGTAAGAAAAGATTAGCTGTTGACTATTCTCAAACCAATAGAATTGCCCTTCTCAATGCGTGTCATTACCTCGAATAAGTGAAACATTGAATAAAATTACCCAATACAGTGGCTATCATCAAATACCCATCAAACCAGAAAACAAGCCTTTGAGGCTGCAGTGGGACTCTACCAGTTTACAAGAATAGTGTTTGATGTCACTAATGGTATGGCGTGTTTCCAGAGTAAGATGATTGATGTTAATATGAAATCAATGACAAATTAACTGATATACATGGCAAAGATCGTTCCTTTAATAAGCTAGTATTAGATATTCTCGAGCGTACGATTGATAGCAGCCTCTTTTGGACTTCATAACAGTTTCCAGGATCGACAAGTTTGGGTCATTCATTCTGCTTACTGAAAATGTGGTCTTTATTCAATTCTGATTATAAAACAGTGTGTGATTGTATTTTGGTGGCTGGATCCAAAGCTGGACGCGTGAGAACTTACGCGGCTGTGACGTCACAACTAATAGTCAGCTGATCATCATAGATTTATGTTTTTCATGTCAATAATAAGAGTTGAAATATTCGAATCTCTAAAGTGGTGACCCCAACACAGACAGTCCCTGAAAATGGCCGTTTACGCCATCGCAATCAAGGTCCCTAGTTTTTGAGTGGCCAACCCCCACGCATCTGACTGAGGCTTAGTTTCATGTTAGGAACATCGTGGCTGACGAAACAAAATACTACTTTGTCACGCTGCCCGCCCACAGGATCAGCTCCGCCCTCGAGAAACCACTGGTCTGACAACAAGTTTCTCAACGAGGCCCTGCTCGAATTCTACACTTCACAGAGGACGATAAGGCCGAGCAGCTTCTAGAATTGGACGGCCAGGGCAAACGGAAGGCAACGGAACTGCTGGCCCACATGAAGACCCTCAACACTAAACAGCTCTTCCAGTACCTCTTCATGCGTCAACTGCCCAAGGATGTGCGATTGCCATGCAGAAACTCGAAACGGTAGCAGATGGCGGCTCAGTCATGGCTCAGAAGCATGACTTGGTTAGTCTCAGCTCCATTGGAGGCATGAGGAGATTCGAGGGAGTTTGGAAGGCGAATCATCATCAGTGGGAAAGTTCTTCACCCGCTGGCCAGACATGCCTATCAGCTCAGGCTTCTACCATAAGAAATTCGGCGCCAAGGTTTTCAACTGCAGGAAGCCCTGCTCATTTTCGGAAACAAGCAGACCAGCCCACAGTAGTGGCCTGTGATGCTGGTCAAATGCAAAAGAGCCGCCTTCTCTATGTGTGGGACTGCAGTGCTGGACACCATTTCCTCGTCGACTCAGGGGCCGAGGTCAGCGTTTTCCCTGCACCAGCCCAGGACCATCGGGGGCTGAAGACGGACCCTCTGTTGGCTGTCGATGGCACCACCATCCTGACGTACGGCACACGCACCATCCTGCTGAACCTGGGATTCAACTGGACTTTTGTGCTCGCCAATGTATCTCAGCCCATTCTTGGGACCGATTTCTTCTTGCTGAAAGGGTTGCTCATTGATCTGTAAGGCCGACGCCCGGTGGACCACGAGACCGCAAGTCGTATACCAGCATTCCTGCCTACCAGTCAGCCTCAACCTCACTCAGACTCAACTATGCTGGCACTGCCAACAACGAGTTCGCCTGGATCCTCACTGAGTTTCCTATGCTCACCGAGCCAAACTTCACCTTACCTGAAATGATGCACGGGTGGAACATTACATCTCAACCTACGGTCCACCGGTCCATGCTCACGCTCACCACCTTCCACTGGATAAATTGCAGGCAGCTAAACTGGAGTTCGAGAAAATGGAGAAGATGGGCATAATCTGGGGGTCATCCAGCCCGTACATCGCCAGTTCACATGGTGTCTAAACCATTTGGAGACTGGTGACCTTGCAGTGACTATCAGCGTCTCAACGAGGCCACCAAAAATGACCGCTACCCAGTGCCTCTCATCAAGAACTTCACGTCACAAATGCATGGGTACACAAACTTTTATAAGATCGACTTGGTGTGGGCCTACCACCAGATCCCTGTTACGAAGCTGACATGCCGTTATCACGCCATTTGGTCTTTGGGAGTACACATGCACACTCTACGGTTTGAGTTTGAGCAACACTGCTCAGTCATTCCAGCGCCCTTATGTATCAGGTCTGCCAAAGTTTGGGCTTTGTCTTCGTGTACCTGGGTGACATCTTAGTGGCAAGCAAATCACCAGCCGACCATCGCTGCCACCTCTGACTACTCTTCAAATACCTCACAGATGGCTTGGTCATCAATCCCAGCAAATCTATGCTTGGGATCAGCTCCATGACTTTCTGGGGCACAGTGTCACCATGGGTGTTGTCTGTCCGCCGCCCGACCGCATCGAGGCCATTGCACATTTCTCCCCGCCAGCAGATGTCAATGGCTTTCAGAAGTTCCTGGCCATGGTGAACTGCTATCACCAGTTCAGCCCTCATGCGGCCAAACAACTGCTCCCGCTTCACACGGCCACTGTAAAGTTAAGCAGCTCACGTGGTCATCAACCATGGACAATGCTTTCCGGCATGCCAAAGAAGCGCTCGGCACTACCACCATGCTAGTCCACTCAAGTACTACTGCAACCACCAGCAACACTGTCGACGCATCCGACAAGGTTATCGGCGGTGCCCTCGAACAGTAGCAGGATGGCTCTTGGAAGCCTCTAGCATTCTACTCTAAAAAGCTTTCACAGGCAGAGTCCCACTACAGTGCATTCGACCATGAATTGCTAGCCATGGTCCGTGGCATTGACCATTCTGCTACTTCATCGATGGCCGTACTTTCCACATCTACACTGAGCATCAACCCTTACATTTGCACTCACGAATGCTTCAGACCGCTGGTCTAACCACAACTATGACACTTGCAGAGTTCAAGTGAAATGAGACTATGCTATGGTTGAGTTGTCATCCTTTAGATTCACCCACTTTTCAACAATACTGAAGCAGGGTTTGCGAAATAATTAAAACATGATATTCCCATTAATTATGGAGTTTGGAACTGCAGTAGATAATGAGCAGGCTATAATCATTGATAGGAAGTAGAGAGTGCCTCAGCATGCAGAAGCTAGCTAAATTGGAACAATTGGATGGATGAACTTCCAATTGTCCTCCTTGGCATCCGTTCGACACCCAAGGATGACTTAAGCTGTGAATCCGCTGAGTTGGTCTATGACACTACCCTACACCTGCCGGGCAAGTTTTTCGACGTCGACTCTCATCGCACTCCTGGGGCTGATGACCCAAAAACATTGCTGGACCGTCTCCGCATGACCATGAAGCAACTTTGTGCGCAGCTATTGCATGCCACAGGCAACACAGGTCACAAGTGCTGGACATCCTTCATGTGATACCCTTCATTTTTGTTCGCCATGATGCCCACCGCATGCTTCTTCAGTGCCCGTATGATAGGCCTTATCAAGTACTTGACCATACCAACAAGTATTTCACGCTGGACATCAAAGGCAAATCAGACACAGTTTCAGTCGACCGACTCAAGCCTGTGTTTATTGACGAAATGTTCCTCCTGTCCTTACAATGTCTGATCATGAGGAACCAGATAAACCCAAATTGGCAGAACCATGCCTTTATCATTGATTCCTCCAATCCTTTCCCACCCTCATGCAACCTTGCTTCAGCCGCAGTAATACCCGACATAATGTCACTCACCACATCATCGCAAATAGACCACCAGTCTTTGCTTGCTTTTGGCAACCCAGCCCTGAGAAACTCCAAATCACCAAAAATGAAATGCTCGCCTTTGACATCATCCGAAATCTAGTCTCCTTCCACTCCACACGGCTCCCAAATCACATGGACAGGATAGGTGACCCATCCAATAACCCAACATGCAAGATTTTGCTGCAATACTCGAAGGCAAGACCATCTTCATCAAGATTGACCTAATCTGCAGCCTTCAGCACATTCCTTTGAATGAAGCAGACATCACAAAGACAGCTGATGTAAACCAGTTTGGCCTCTTCGAATTCTTCTTCATGCCATTTGGATTCAAAACTGCACCTCAGTCATTTCAAAGATTCAGACTTTGTTCTCTGTGTCTCAACTTTGTCTTTATCTACATATATGACCTGCTAATCTCAAGCTTGTCTCAGCATGAGCATGCCACCACATCTGCTTCGCCTTCGAATGCCTCGTTGTGCATGTACTAGCCCTCCTACCTGACAATTGTAAATTTGGCCACAAGGAGCCCTCTTTCCTGGGCCATTATTTCTTGGCTGCTGGCTCCAAATCTCTTCCTGAGCACATTTAGGCGGTGCAAACTTTCCACAGACAAAGAAAAAATCTGATTTTGCTCACTACCTTGGCCTTCACCATTATCATCACTTCATTCCAAAGTGTGTTGAACAGCTCCATCTGCTCCACCAGCTCATTCATGGTCAGAAACCAAGCAATAGTGCAAGTCTTCCAAGCAAGCCAAAACATGCTGGCTAAAGCTACTCTTCTCACTCATCCATCACACAATGCTCCCACCAGATTGGCCATGGATGCTTCGGATCTGGCTGTGAGGAATGTTAGAACAGCTCCAAGTTGATGGAAGGGTGCCTGTGGCATTCTTTTCCAAGAACCTTAAAAAGACAGAGACCTCGCCAGAGCAGGCACTTGTCATTCATTGCTGAGTTCACGATGGATCTTTGGTACAACAAAGGTAAGCATAATGTGACTGCAGATATCCTCTCCAGAGCAAGTCAAAGAGATTAGCACTACTGTCATCTTGTCCCTAAACTTTGACAACATGGCCGCTCTTCAAGAGAATTATTCTGACATCCACACGCCTACCGCACTTTGATCACCGGACTACATTTTCAAGATATCCCTGTGCAAGGCTCCAACCACACTCTATTGTGTGATCTCCATGCATTCTCTGTGACCAATTGTTCCGAAACCAGGAGTCAAGCCCATGCAAAAGCTCATCATGCAGCACTTTGTGTGGCACAGTTTCAACAAGGATTTTGCCACTTAGGTAAGATCCTGCACTGCCTGTTAGTGAGCCAAGGTTCACCTCCATACAAGAGACAATCTGTCTCTGACCTCTGGTCACAACTTCTGGACATGATTGGTGCCCAAGCATCACACCACTCATACCCACCTTCAAGCCAACAGTATAGCCGAGTGCTTCCATTGTCAAATGAAGACCTCCCTCAAAGCCAAGCTCAAAACTTCCAACTACCAATGAGTTGCTACTTGTCCTGCTAGGGATCTGAACAGCTCTCAAGCAAGACTTTTACTGTCCACCAAAAATTCTTATGTAAAAATACACTTTGCTTTTGAGCTTGGCATGGTTAAACCCTTCAAAGCCATGCTACAGGCGAAGCCCGAAAGGTTTTTCAAGCCTTGCCCTGTACCATTTGTCATCAAAGATGCCATCAAAAAAGAGCTGGATCATGTGTAACATGAGACAATCTTAAAAAAACTTTACTCACAGTGACTTGACAGCACCCATCGTACTGAAGAAAGAGGGCATGTTTTGTCTATGCAGGGACTATAAGGTCACTGTCAATCAAGCACTATCCATTGAGCAGTTCCGACTCCAGAAACCTGAGGATCTCTTTGTTAACCTAGCAGAAGGTAAGTTTTTTTCTCAAAGTTGTGTTGGATCATAAGTCCTCATTCCTCAAAACCTGCAGTCCTAAGTTCTGAAGTCACACACGAAAATCACCCAGGAATCACACATATGAAGGAATTGCCTACTGTTATTTTTTGTGGAGTAGACTGGACAAAGATGTTGAAAACATAGCAGTCTTACATAGCCTCTCAAGCCACTAGAGATGTGCCACCTGCTTACACCACTAGCTACATCTCTGGGTATGGCCAGCTACATCATGTAAGTGAATCCATGTTGATATCGCTGGCTCTTTCCTTGGAAAGATATTTTTAGTGGTTGTAGACACTTATTCGAAATGGCCAGGTGTAGTCATGATGTCCTCCACCACATCGCAACACACTATTGAAGTATTACAATCCATGTTTTCTCATTTTGGAATACATGAACAACTCATCTTGGATAATGGTCCACACACTTCACTTCCAATGAGTTTGAGAGATTCATGAAAGGACACGGATTTAAGCACATACTACGTTCCCCTTACCATCCCTCTTCTAATGGACTAGCCAAAAGGTTTGTTCAGATCCTAAAACAGTCTATGCAAGCTGGAGAGAAAGATGTAGCGAAACTTGGCCATCATTTGACAGAATTCCATTTAGTTACCGTTCATCTCCTCATGCCATCACCGATGAATCCCTTAGAGAGCTGTTCTTGCAACATAAACTGAATTTCCACTTACTCCAACCAGTTGTCAAGCAAGTTGTAGAAAGAAAGAAAGCTAGTCAGAAAAGGCATCATGACCAACATAAAAGACTTCGTAATCCAACTGTTGGTTCACCTTAGTGGTTCGAGACTTCCATCACTCAAGCAAGTGAATTTGAGGGACAATCCTAAAGCCTATAACTTACTGTGTTGACATTGGATTTCAAAATGGCACATCGACCACCTCACTCAGTGTGTCGAACCAACTATCACCACCAATTCGAGTTTGGATGATTTATCAGAGTACAGGATACTTTTCAGTGTCCTGAGCTCTGAGTGTCAACCTCAAGCTCAGCAAAGATTCCTATCCCTGAGGGTTCAGTGACATCCAGAATGATTCATGGTCACAGTATAATGGGGAGGAAATGTGATAACTGAACTCCTTAATAGAACCTTAGTAAATATTGTGGTATCTGTAACTGTGTACTTTGATTTTCTGGGTTGTAACCTTTGACCTCAACCCCTGGTCTAGCCTTCTGTTATGGCCTTATATGGATATTTTCTGAGTCTCTTCTAGAATGTTCTTTCCCATTTGTCTATGTTATATATAGCTAGGGTTTTGTTTGTGTGTCAGTTGCATGTTGTAAAAGATAATCTCCAGATACCTATGCGGGGATATCACAGCTTTATTATCAACTACCGGCTATTTATATCTGATTAACAGATGCTGCTACTCACAGAGTGAGCAAGCTTGATTGCTTAACAATTACCTGCTACTCAAAGACATGAGCAAGCTTGATTGCTTAAACAATTACCTGCTACTCAAACACATAAGCAAGCTTGATTTCATCATTTAATCAATACCTGCTACTCACACCTTTTTACTGCAATCAAGAAATAGGGTCATGGAAACATTGGAATTTTCTGGTACTGAAGATCTATGAACAGACCTATTGTTTGCAATTTGAAAAATGAGACCGAGATTTTGACATTGAATTTCAATTTTTTTAAACACTTATAAAGTTCTAAGCTATGCTGATTTACTCTCTTAGCAAAATATTCAAAGCATGCTTATCATCCTTTTGGAAACTAATATCGGATGAAATCACAATCAAGGTAGCCATGAAGTTGCCCATATGAGGTTTAGCTGTAAGAGCTTTGATTTTCCCATCCGCCATTTTGAAATTAGGGGGCACTAGCACACTCCCATAATAGAGGATCCTTGAAATTTAATTCCAATTTTTTCACACCTTCTACAGTTTTTGGGTCTACTGGTGGTAATGCCTGGATGAACAAATTCAATGGATGCTGCATTCTTTTTTGAGCTAAAAGTAGCCAAAACCACTATCTGAGAAGCTGCCAATGTGAGTTTAAGCCGGGATATAAGCTTTGGTTTTTTGAGGGGTGGGAAGGGGTTGTCTGCCATTTTGAAATAGGGGTCAAACCAATAGAGGGAGTAATATATACTACACTCCTAGTTCTGTGTTAAGTGTTAAATTCAAAATTAGTTGTCAAGCTATAAATAGAATTTTTTTGGCCATTCTGTCTTATTCAGGAAGAATTAAAACTACCAGCTGTTAGACAAGTGCTTGATGGTCTAGAAAACAGGAGTTGGTCATAGCAAAGCCACATGAGTAATGACCACTCTTTCATGTCAAAGACTAGCAATTAGGTCATCATGATGACATCATCAATATTGTACCCAGCTACAAGAGTGGCCAGGGCAATGGCTGGGGCTAAAGCTAGGGCAATGGCTGTAAAAAATAAACTGAGATGCTGTGATATTATTATATAGTAGTGAAAGCTGGTATTGTGGTATGAGGGATCATTTGGGGGGGGGGGGGGGGGGGGGGTATACAAAATGGTATTGCCCCTCTTCTGGTGTCGAATGTTTACTTGGATTTTACAATCTGTGCTTGTGTAAATTGTGTGTCAACTGTCCGTGAGCTTCATTAGCTGCTTCTGCTGTTTGGCTGACAGCTGTGTCCATAGGTTCAGTACTCCTGTCTCCATCGACACCCCATCTCTATCGTCTCAGGGATGACCATGTCATCTTTAATTGCAGAGTTGTTGTTAGGGACTGATGCTGACAGCACTAATGCTATGGTTGATTGCCAGGGATTCATCATGTTTGCATGAGAAGTTCTTTGTTGCTTTGATCTATCGACCATGTCGATGTCACAGGTCACTGGTGATAGTCTGGTTAGGACTATTGCCACCGTGCTGCAAGCTTGCTTGCCCAGCATGTGGTAGCACCACTCAAAATTCCTGTGTCTAGCATCTCTGTAATGTCACACTTATGTTTTTTTTCTGGTCTGGTTATCCCATGCAAGATCCCTCATGTTAAGTGTGTTCCTCATCTCCAGTACAAAGGAAGCCACTGATTCCGATCTAGTTGATCTGGCCACCCGAAAATCATTCAACACATCTAAAGGTCATCGAACATATCTGCCAAAAAATTCAAATCTGGAGAAGACTGCGTTAGCAAGAGGCACTGCCCTGTATGCAAAAAAAAAAAGTAAGGTAACAAAGTATCCCACTACCTCTTATCACCTCTGATCTTTCTCAACATCATTTTGAGTATGACATGGAACTGCTCCACTGCCCCATTTGTCTGTGGATGGTATGGAGAGGTCTTTGGGTTCTTAACTCCTAGGAGATAGTACAGCTTTTCCATAAGTAAGGAGATAAAATTTGAACCTTGGTCAGTCAGAATCTCCTGAGTACTCCAACCCTGGAAAATATGCCCATCAAAGACTCTGCCACTGTAGGTGTGTCTGTCCTTCAGAAGGGTATCGCCTCAGGCTACTTTGTTCTATAGTCCATTAGAAGAGTGGGTAAAAATACATGCTAACTCTCAGTCCTTCTGCTGGAGTCATCGTTGGATCTGTACTACCAATACATCCTTGGTAGTCTCTTCCTTCGAATTAATGCCTTGTTATAAAGTGTTGAAAACTGGTAGGTCAATTTGCAGGAGGATTTCTCCTTGTAGGCCCTTCACAACCCCAAATTGAAACAAAGGGGACCCTCGGCCTATTAAGCCAACTTGCCTTTCTTTGCTGACACAGTTCCTGGCTACTGTTGTTGTCCATGATCATCTGCGGTGTCTCTAACTCATTCCTGATGTTGGATTTTGTTGTGTTTTCTTCCTCTCACTGGGCCCCTAGTGACTTGTTGTCTGCTTTCCAATGTCATGGTCATGTAAGTATTGAGTGATCCAGGTTCCTATCTCATATCCTTGATATATTTGTTGGCTATCTCCCCTACCTTCCTTGCAGTGCAATGGGTTATGGTCCCTCACCCAATAAACAATAATTATGACTGGGGAGCATCCGGAGATGTTTTCTGGAAAATACTTCATTCACTGACTGTGTTGCACTCTGACAGGCACTTTCATCCAAGGTCCGTCAGTTTCCCTGCCATATGTACGACTGTTTCTTCTCACTTGAACATCACTTTCCACCCAACCATCCAACCAGTGTTTATGGTAAGTATCGTTAGTTATTCTGAGCCTCTGTTTGATGGCCTCCTTCACAAGAATACTGCTAAAACCTCTCCTTCCAGGATGGGTCAGAGATGGAGCATCCACTGGCCTCTCAGCATGACAAAGTTAGTCACATGTTGCTCAAAACCACATTAAAGCGGCATCGACATTGTCCTCATTATTCTTAATTGCTGCTAGCTTGGGAGTTTGCCATTTTGGCTGCTGTCTGTCTGTGATTAACATTTGAATGGATCAAGTGAGTTCAGCAACTCGAGCTTGCTTTCCCTTTTTGTCTCTGCTTGACATATGCTATTGGTCCAGGGGTCTATTGGTCAATAGTTCTAATCGAGTTTCCACTGCCACCATATGTTATGACACAGCCCTTGCTAATTGTAGCAGCTAGCATAAAGGGCAGTAACCTAACCTACTAGTTCAAGTCTTCTGTAGTTGATAACAATGTAATTATGCAATTGACCTTCACTACAGTATAACTCAGCACCCCTGCAAGTGCCTAGCCTGTTGCCCTTAAATAGTTTGCCAGGCCCAGCTCACAAATCACCAAATATAATAAAATACAATCTGCATCAGTGTGTAGTTGTCCAATCATATACTAGTGTGTGTGTGTGTGTGTGCATGTTCATGGTGCAAGTTCTTGCAAGCTAAGGCTTGCAGAGGTATCTCATTTAGGCACCTCGGGTGTAAAGTCATGCCTTGTCCTGTCAACAATTGGCAATGGCAGAGAACCATGCATTTCAGCACTTTCTCTGAAATATATCAGAGGCTACGAAGAGGTCACTTCAGTTGTGCATTGTTAGATGTAATAATTACCATGCAGTCAGTTTGGCTCAGGATATAGGTGTGGCAACTAATTATTACCCTCACCAAAGCTGCAGGCCATCTTGTAACACACGACAGGAAATGAGTTTGAGGTACAACAACCATGGAACAGGAAACCTTGGCCAGGTCATTAATAGTCAGAATTGTAGCAGCTGAGAGTATAAAAGGATGGTCAAGTTTGCCAGATGAAAACACAGAAACAACAATGATATTCTACCCAAAGTTTTTTCTCTTAATTGTAGGCTTTCCTTGCATCTGTCAAGATGTTCTTGGAGCTTACAACCTTTCTCAAGAATACCAGTTCTCTGCTGCCCTTGCAGGTGATGATTATGTCCTCCACTGGTCTGTGAATTTGCCATCAAAAGAAATCAGATTTGCCGTGAATGTCAGCACCTCTGGTTGGGTTGGTTTTGGTCTCTCTCCTAATGGACAAATGCCTGGCTCTGATGTTGTAATTGGCTGGGTTGACAACAGCACAGTTAAGTTCCATGTAAGTTCACTAATAATTGCAATGATATTCACTTACAAATGCATTGTTGTCTAATCATGAAGGTTTCTTATTATACTCATACAGGACGGGTATGCTACAGATCGATCCCTCCCTCCCATTGACAGTAGTCAGGATTGGTTTCTCACAAGTGGACTGGAAGATAATGGACACACTATCTTGGAATTCAACAGAAAGCTCACGACTTGTGATGACAATGACATGGATATAAAAGTAAGCTTATTCTTGTAGCTAAAGTGGGACTGCAAAAGCTAATAAAATCTTGCGCTTATGACTTTGGAACTACATATATTCTGCATACTTTACTGCATATATAGCTCAAAGTATAGGTCTCTCTGTGTACTCGCTTTTGATACTTAAGTTACATAACTAATGTAAATTTATTGCAGCCAAAATGGGAAACCTCAAAATACTTAGTTCTGAATTTACAGTAAGTGTGGCTCCTGAAAAGAAAGTGCTAGAAAGTTGAAATTGGTATCTGTGGCAGGAAGCTCTGCTCTATGGGATGACTAAAATGTGAGCACCAAGAAAAAATAAAAAATTTCATGCCAGATTTTCAACTGGTGCGGTAGCCACCTACCAACATTTTAGCACCTAATCATTCCACAGAGTTGGCCTTCCTGAGCCACAGAGTTCAACTGTTGAGCACTTTCCTACAGGAGCCACACTTGCTGAAAAATTTCTAAGATTTTGAGGTACCCCATTTTAGTTGCAGGTAACTTTAGCCTATGCAACATTTTTTTAGTATCAAAAGTGAGCATGGAGAGAGACATGCCCTTTGAAATATATATCCAGTAAAGTGTGCAGAATGTATGGAGCTCCAAAGTTATAACCGAAAGATGTTGTTAGCTTTTGTGAAATATGGGGAAAAAAAGATCTGCACGTTTAACCACCTACTCAAAGAAATAGATCTGCTGACACTATTATTGTTATTGTATTTCTTTAATAGGCTGACACTGCTCGCATAATTTGGTCATATAATTCACGAGATCCAGCAAGTTATGAGGAGTTGAGTGGTTTGCAGCACAGTAGACAAGGATCTGCAAGTCTAAATTTACTTGGAGGTCTGGCGAAAGAAAGAGTGGAAAACAATTCTTATTCATTCTCTGTGCTCAATGACAATGTTAGTAACTATGCTAAGGTGATTTATCACCTCATGTTTGATGCATGACTTCTTCCATTGCACAGGTCACTATCCCATCAGATAAAGATACTACTTACTGGTGCACATTGCATGAGCTGCCCCAGGAAATAGTGCAGCAAGAACGCTACGTGTATAAGGTATGCTACCAGCTATGGGCAATGTATTCTTATTTCTGCAAAACTCAACATATGAAACTAATTTTTGTATAACTGGAAATGTTAATGGAGAATTATATTCGACACATTGGCATTAAAGCCAATAAATGCCACATAACCAATATAAAACACACCTACCAAGACCACAAGAAAAATGATCATCACTGCCAAATTTTAATCAACCTGTAATTTTTTTTGACTTCCAGCTCATAAGCAAACACTAGAATCAAGCTGGCTACTCACTATGGAGCTATTGCTGGTATCAGCCCAGAGTCCCTAGCCATAGACTACCTATGTAGCAACGACAACTAACCATAATTATAATCTTCTCTCTACTGTGTAAAAATTCCGTTACTGTTAACAAAAATAATGAAATAATGGAGTCTACTCTTGAATCACAAGATTGCACATATTTAAACAAGTGAATGTAGCTGAATTTGTACATGATAATGGGCTTCCAAATGATAGAGCATTAAAGTTTAAGCTCCATTGAAATGTAGGTCTTAATAATTTCTATGAACTTTAAACCTAGCTTTTCAACATGAAATGAACTAAGGCTTACTTTCACAAAATAAACTCTTTATTCGCATTTCAGACTCGAATCATGTGAATTCTATATACAGCTTGCTTTCCATATTATGCCATGTTTCAAGAAGTTATTAAAAACCAAAAGGTATCCCTCTTATCTTCGATTCTTTTTTGGCAATGGCATGATTTCCTGTTCAGCTCCTTAAAGATTCACAGAAAAATTGTTTACTGGCACTTGCTGCTTGATCACATGGTCTTCTTCCATCTCTGCTTCAACACAAAGCTACACTCCTTTCTCCCCACCTCCTCTATTATAGTCCAGCTCAAAAACCAGGCAAACTACAAACTCAACAAGGATACTATGGCCCTTCATATTGGGTCTCAAGTTTGTGAGATTATTTCTTTATATGTTTCATTTCCTGTAGCATATTTAAAATGTCTAAATTACATTTGAAATGCTAACGGTCAAAATATTTTGGACATGCTCTGAGACATTAGGTTCATAAGGAAGTGAGTACTTATCATTTATCAGCTATAATTATAGCAAACCTTGTGGGGAAAGCAGCGGTGAGGGGTGGGGGGAGGGGGACGGGGGTGGGGTGGGGGGAAGGTGTACATAATATGATATTTTTCTTCTAGTAAAATTGAACATCAGTACAGGAATAAAGAACAGACCAACCATAATGCAGTAATTATTGTACATTTTAATTTGCAGGTCTCTCCAGAGATTTTCAATCCTACTGCAAAATATGTCCATCATATGATAGCTTATCTGTGTGCAAACCTCAACCAGAGCTATCTTGGCTTTAGCCAAGAGTGCAGAGCTGAAAATAATATCGGCTATAAACTTTGCCGTTCCACTAGAAAATTGTTTGCTGGTTGGGCCATTGGAGGAGTGGTATGTTGTAGATTAAAGCATTTATCACTGCTTGTAGAAATATTATAACATTATAATTTATTTCTTAGGACTTTGTTTATCCTGAAGGAGTAGCTTATCCCCTTGGAGGAAATGGCCCAAAATATATTGTGCTTGAGATTCATTATGATAATCCTGACTTAGACTCTGGGATGGTGGATAATTCAGGACTGAAATTCCACTACGTCAGTGAGGAGCCTAAAAATAGAGCTGGGGTCCTCAGTCTTGGTCAGCGTGTATCCGGCAGAATGGTGATTCCACCCAAAGCAGACAACTTTGTAGTAAATGGTTTGATACCAAGCCAGTGCACAGAGAAGGTGAACTCTATTTAGAAAATATATATAATTGATTTATTACTAGCTACATATTCTCTTCAGTACCAAATCTGACTCATGCGCATGCACTTGAACATTTCTAAAATCATGTGACACAGAAACAGCAATAGTTATCTAGCCCTATTGATGTGATAGTTTGCCTAAAGTTCTAGAAAGACTTTGATCATTTTAGCTTTTAGCAGAGAGTAACTTGATTGACAATCTGCTCTAGTATGGCAGGCAATGAAATTTATCTCAGAGTTCTTCAATGTTCTGTTTTGATTGTAGGACTAATCATCTTTGTTTTCCACCAAAGTGTTGATGTCAGCACTACAAGTTGTTATTTCATCAAATGTGATGTTTGCCAATTAGTGTAGATGCAGCTAAAAAGTAAGTAGAATGGAGTTCACTGTTTGGGAGGTCACCAAATTGCATTCTTGTGTGTGGCCATATTGACTAATGTGAGTATTGCACAGATATATCAACTAGCTATAATAGTTAGAGCAAATAATAACTAGCGACTCACTTTACCATTAAAATCTATGAGGGCCTATAGTGATAACTTGAAATCTAATGTAGTGTATTATATATACATAATACATGCATTCACACAGCCATACACAGACACATATGCACACACACACATATATTATATAACTGTGATGGTGTTATTTTAGTTTTTCCCTGAAGAAGGCATCAATATTTTTGGAAATTTACTTCACACACATCTGGCAGGTTAATGGATTCGCACCATAGTAGAATTAATTTGAACTGAATATTTCTACCAACTAGGACATCGGATGGTAGTCAGACATTTGAGAGAGACAGATACTTGTGGAGGTCTTGAAGAACTTCAACCGATTGAAGAAAACAGAAGATATGATTTCAATTACCAGCAAACAAACATTCTTCCAAGGGTTGCTCCAGTGTTACCTGTGAGTTAAACATCACACATGTATATATTTATGTGGCTTGACAAAGCCATCAACATTTCCCTTTAGGGTGACATTTTGCAACTAGAATGTTACTATCGAACCACTGACCCGGCATATCAGACAGTTGTCCTGGTAAGATTAGTGTCCTGCTAATGTCATGTTCTGGTTCTTATTATACACAATATTGTATTTAGGGTGGAGAGAGCACTCGAGAAGAAATGTGCTTAACCTTTTTGTTTTATTATCCTGAGATTGATATGACTTATTGCACGGGAAATCAAAACATATCCCAAGATTTCACCTCACAACATTTTGAGTAAGTGTAGTTCACATAAAATTTATAGGTATATACGAGTTTCTAAAAAGAGGAAGAGGGTAACTTCCTATGTTCCAGTCTCATTAACTGTCGTTGAATCAAGACAAGATAATCTTGGTGATAAATAGATACCTGGCCTGGACTGCCTGGGGAATGCTAGTTTGATACATTTTGTGAGCAATACGCTACAGCAGGCTAATGGATAAAGAAGTCAAAATTTAATAATCGAATATATGTAGATAAAAGGGCATGCCCCATTTTGGAGCTCCACAGTTAACAGTTTAATCACATAACATGTTTCAGAAGTTCATTGCAATATCTGATGATGTAGCAATATGTTTCTCCTATTGAATACACATAGTTGTGAAATAAAGCTCCTCTACTTGGGCATGAAATTTTGATATGGCATATCTAAACTTTCTATTTTTATTTGGAAAAAAATACGCTCAATTTGATTTTGTGTTCTATAAATGGTTTGAACTGTCTAGTTGTGCATATCACAGAGAGCATACACAAATCGAGGGAGAGCTGTATTATTTTAGCATGCAGCATAGATGTGTCAGACCATTGTTTGTGTGACTGTCTTCTGCTTCTTTCCAAGTCAGCACTGGCTGCTATCTGCTAGGTTGAAGGGATGTAGTATCCATTGTTCATCATGTTCCAACAAACTATTAAAAGAATTGATGGTCACTTCATCAAATGTCCTTCAGTCATTCTGCTCATTCAAGTTATATTATTATGATATTGCTATGCTTCGCTTCAGTCACATATATGCATAACTGTTGCAGTGCCATTTTTTGAGGATATTCAAGGTCTGATCAAGGTGTGCACTATTTTGCTACAGATTAATAGAGAAAATGCTTGAGGACAAAATGTACTTGAGGAAAATGATAGCTAATTTTATGTTATAATATAGTTTTGGGTTAAATTTCTAACAAGAAAAAATGATGCATTTCATAGTCAAATGGAGTGAGGATATTTACAATTCACTGATGGCTGGCTTGGACTAAGCATGTGCTTGCACATTTAGCCAGCTTCTGCATGCTGAGTCACTCTCTACTTCCTATCAATGATTATAGCCTGCTCATTATCTACTGCAGTTCCAAACTCCACGAGTGTAGTAATGAATGGGAATATCATGTTTTGACTTTGTTTCGCAAACCCTGCTTCAGTATTGTTGAAAAGTGGGTGAATCTAAAGGATGACAACTCAACCATAGTTTCTATTTCATAGTCTCATTTCACTTGAACTCTGCAAAAATGACAGGATGTATTATTGTGAGCACTTTTTCTATGTTATATTCTATATTTTCATATTCCAGATTTGATACTTCGTCCTGAGGTCTAGGACTATGATTTGGCAGTCTAATGTAAACTGACTAGATATATTTTAATTTGTATATAGGCTTATTATGTATCTATATTTGGAAACAAATGTGGTGGTATAGTGTCAGGTCAGCATCACAGTCATATATATTATAGTGATATATAGCATAGTAAACATGAGATGAATTTCTCTTTCATTGCAGGAAGGATACTGAGACAGCTTTATTCAATAGCTTAAAAGACAACAACCGCACGGAAATAAAGAACATCTTCAAACAAGTAGAATGGAACTCGGAAACTATAATTTCGTTCCAAAAATCGGTCCACTCCACTCCCTATGAAGCTAGATGCATTAATACCACAGTGAGTATAACTCAGTCCATACTGGCATGACATTGTGTGGCAAACTTTAGCATTGACTAGCACATATTGTAATCTTCATCAGCAAGTCTCTCTTCTATGATTGTGCTTCCAGTTCTTTTTCCCCCCTTGTTTATATCTTTATTAATGCCCAAATGCAGTCTATAGTCATGTAAGCAAATATGATGGCCATGCATGTGCACGCAATCCTTTAGGATTGGCATTGAGTAGTGTACAATACCTCTTAAATAGAGACAAGCACCAGAACTCTGACAGTGTATTCTTGCTTGACACACTAATCAAGTGTTTAGAATATGGTTATTGTTTTTACATTACAACAATATTGATTAAGGAAGGTGTTTGACTACTATAATTATACCAAAGAATCGATTTACTGAGATAGTTTGTACAATAAAATAAAAATAAATAAAAATTTATCCCGAGACTAGCATTGAATTGGATATAATAAGTTGGCAAAAACATTACCTTGCAAATTATTTATCATCTTTTACAGGGTGGCTACTCAGTGTTGCATACTACAACTCATCTTCCTAAAGTGATCTGTCCTTACAAGCCTCCAATAGAAGATTGCCTAAACATTTCTGGATCTACTTCAATTCGTTACTACACCTATCATATTGTATTGCTTACTGCGCTTTCATTTTTAACTAACATATTTTAACAATTGCCATTTGTTGCACTAACTTTAGATGTTACCACAGTATTTAGTTTATTGTTGATGACAATATTTTACTTTGCGTAGTGGATACATGGCCTCAGTAGCACAACAGCATTGATAACCTGTTTTGACAAGTTATTGCCGACATTTTGTTTGGTGTCAGTAGAACACAAACCAAAATGTCTGAAGTAGGTACAGCCATAATTGTCTATAATAAAATTAAACTACGGATCTAGCCTGCCAGTTTAGTTTGGATTAAATTACTTTACAGTTATTGCGGTGAATGGAAAACTTTCAGGTGTTATTTTTTGTATTGACATAAGAACATCATCAAGGTAAAAGATGTAATTTTAAAGTTTATTTTGATTGGCAAAACATAGAAACTATACTGTGTATTCTCTAAAACTGTGGTTACAATCTGAGTTAGGTGGTTACATTCCAGAGTTGGCAGTGTACAATCCCCCCTACTTAGTCATTCTACCAGGACTCGATAGTCTTGCATAGTGAACAATTACATCGGAACTCACTTTTCAGTATACGCATGACTAGACCAAATTTGTTTCAAGGCAGTAATGATTATGGTGTTACGGAGCCATATCAACACCATTGTTATTATTTGGTTGTTAAGCAGGTCTGCTTATAACACAAATTGGTAAGAAACATTGCTTAACAAGAAGCACGTGCTTAATTAAATTGGCAAAGAATGGTGCAGGGGTGGAGAGGTTTGTGAGGTCCATGCAGGGTCTGGAATGTGTGAGGGCTGCAATTTAGACAGGACTGCATCATCTGGGTTGTCAGAAAATATGAAGAGCTGTGGAATAATTAGAGATGAGAAATGTATCATGGGTGCGATGGTGGTGCAGGGGAAGATGTGGGATATTTCTTGGTGATGTGTATGAAAAATATATCATGTGTGATGGTGGATTAGGGGAAGATGTGGGCCATTTCTAGTAGATGTGTGAGGAAGATGTATCATGTATTATAGTGGAGCAGGGGAAGATATGTGGTAATGTGTGGAGAATTTGAGAGGGATCGGCAAGTTACTGGTGGATGCAGTGCACAGAATTGTAGTGGCTGGACAGTGGCTTGGAATAGAGGGTAAGGGTGATAAGGTGGGATAGCTGGGGAGAGGTGTGGAGTGAGTAAATGATGGAGTAGGTGGTTTATGTATTACATATGGGGTAGGGAATTGGTGGCAGAGGAGAAAGAAATTGTTGCATGGTGAGCTGATGAATAATGGAATATTTATATTTATTATTATCCTTAAGTACTGTAGTTAATATAGACTGTTAGTTACATACACGGTGCTGTGTAGTGATGTGATGGCCTCAACAGGCTCAACAATATCAAGACTGACTAAGAATATACACCAACAAATTACTCTACTCAAGAATACGTGAGAAGTGCTTGCAAAACTTACTCTCAATTGTTTAGTGAGGCTTGAGAGGTCCGTAGTCCTAGCATTGGGCTCTCAAACGCAGCAGAGTATGACCTAGAAAGTAATGTTTTTGATAAGATATGCCTTTGGATCTTGATCAAGACAGACATCATTTCCATTTCAGATGCCTACTTGGTTCTCTTCCTAGTGTTCCTCAGCAAAACTTAGCATGCTTGAGGGGTCATATGTTCAATTATGTTCATCTCACAAATGCACCTAATAATGAGCATCAGATTATTAGGATCTGTGTCTGCAAAAATATGTGCTAAATAGTTAAATGCGCCTGACAAGCACCTTTTATGGTATACTGTGTAGTGAATACGAAATAAATTATTTCAGCCAGATTACTGATAGCACTTTCTTCAGTAGCTTATGAAGTGTCAGCAATGCCAAACTAGTAGATATGGAGTGGATGTTCCGAGTTATTTTTCCTTCTGAAAAGTGACTAAAAACATCCCACTCGTGTTCCGTTATTCTGATATCAAAGTGACACAGACCTGAGGTGACACAGATCCCAAGTGACACAGACCTGAGGTGGCACTGATCCCAAGTTACACAGACCTGAGGTGGCACTGATCCCAAGTGACACAGACCTGAGGTGGCACTGATCCCATTACACAGACCTGAGGTGGCACTGATCCCAAGTTACACAGACCTGAGGTGGCACTGATCCATAGTGACACAGACCTGAGGTGGCACAGATCCCAAGTGACACAGACCTGAGGTGGCACTGATCCCAGGTGACACAGACCTGAGGTGGCACAGATCCCAAGTGACACAGACCTGAGGTGCCACAGATCCCAAGTGGCTGAATGTCATCACCTCTTCTTGATCTCCACCTTCTAGACTAGGAGTTTAGGCTGTGCTTACAATACTGATGAGGGGGCCACCTGCCAGAGGGCTGCAGATGTTTATGGGGATCATCAGTTGTGGTGTGGTGGAAATCGGGACAAGATCTATAGACATCACTCCAACTGTGATACACTTTTCTCAGTAGTACAATCAGCTGTTCTTGCACCACGGAAAGCGGCTCCAGCCCTAATCCCAGGTTCCAGCAGTCATCCAGCTGATCTTACCTAGTCAACCAGCCACCATGGTTGTGATTGTTATTTCAGCGACAGCAACAGACTCTGGCCAGAGCCTCCACTACCCCAGGCTATGCTCTTCAGTTTGGGTTGGAGAGGAAGATGGTTGCCCATGCAGGAGATTGTCACTCCAATGGCATACTCTTTATCCCCCTGGTTGTGGAGTCACTAGGAGGTTAGATCCTGACAGCCTGTTAGGAGAGTGAGAGAGAAAAGTCAGTGTGCTTCTAAAACAGTGAAATGAGATTAGGAAGAAGAAGGAGCAAGTGATTGATAAAAGCATGAGAGAAGCACAGCAGAAAAAGATATAGATGGAGAGAGCATGATAAAAGGTTAGCCTGTCTGTGCCAGAGAAAGGAGGGAGAAGATGACACCAGTAGAGAAAGAGAGATGAGATCAGAACATGAGATTGAAGCTAAGAGAAATGGGGAGATTGAAACTCGATGCAAGTGATGGAAAGAGAAAGGAAGGTGAATGTGACCCAAGAGGAGAAAGAGAAGAGACGGCGGAGCATGTAAGCAAAGGAAGAGAAAGGAGGGTGAATGTGATACCAAGAGGACACTGCAAAAGAAAGATGCCGGGAAAGGATGTATGCAGCTGCAAGAAGAAGGAGAGAAAGAGAGGAATGAATTTAGAGAATGCCATCTTATTAAAGCGGTGACTGAAACAGAATGTCAAATGCAAGATTCCATCAGAAATGTTCAGGGACAAAGACCTTCAAGTAGTAACCCAAGCACTCTCAATCACAGAGACCAAATTTCCAGCTTGATTCCTAGGACACTCTGTAATGCTGGGTCCAACCAACTCTAAGCAATGTATATTGTGTAGAGGTGAAGTTGTAGGAGCGTATATAACTGTACATAGAGGCAGCTAGGAATACCAGTCCACTGTCGGGAACAGGCTACAACATGTACACATACATACATTGCATGGGTAATACTTAATGCGTGATGAAAACTCACCCTGGTTAGAACTCTCAAACTGTGCAAATGCTTTTCATCTCTGCTGCTGTGATTTAGCTGCTGGATTCTCTCTCTCCACATGCTGGCTTGTGGAAAACTTGGTACAGCATTTGGCTTCAAACAACTTTTCCTTCTCCCCAAGACCAGCTTCTGACAATTATCACTCAATCAGTCTAGCTCAAAGACCAGTCTTCAAAGTGCTTTGCAGAATAATTCTGTCACTTGTTCTAACAGTTACTTTTTTGTCCTAGTTAGGAAATGAAACACAGACACCATTTTTGGGGGAAAAATTGCATTTCACTTACCCTTTAACCAACTGAATGCCGACTTTATTTGTGGTTTGTTGAAATAATTACTATAACAAGAAATAAACTTCTCAAATTATTGAATGTAAATAAAATAAGCTGCAGTTTGCTGTAAGAATCAGCTCCATTGAAGTAAATATGTAACACTATGTAGCTATATGTCTACAACATAACTTACAGCAAGAAATTCATCCTGGAGCACATTTATATTCATGAGGGAAGGAATTGGAGTCTTTTAGTTCTTTTTATGGATCGACCTTTGAATGCAATTTATGTAAGGGGGAAAAGATAGATACATATAAGATCGTTCGTGAAGATGAAATTTCAATACACATGACTTTTAGATCTCTCAGTTTAAGTAATTTAACAAATGATGCTGTGAGTCTTTTTTTGTGGCCCCAACCATATTTTAGCAGTGTAGAAGCTGCGGATGTGAGTTTTAGCCAACATAAAAGAGGTGGCTGGGGTGGGGGAAGTGAAGAGGTTTGCCATCTGTTATTTTGAAACCCAATAGAGGGAGTACCTGATACAGAAAGTTCTTTACCCTTTATTGACTCACCTCTGCTGACTATGGGTCTTTCTTCTCTGTTGACTATGGTAGCCAATTAGCCCTAATTTACTGACTATGCAGCCAGTTATCTCTAATTTACTCACAGCCTGTTCTCCCTCTTGTTTTTGTATCACTTCATCTTTACAGGAACTCACCTATGTATCTGTAATTGTGTGGTTAGAGAAAGTGAGAGCCATTTCCTTTCTATGTGAACACATAAGCATGTGAGCCCATTCATATTTAGGATTGGTGACCCATTGACATAGGGCAAGTGACAATGTGGAGAGTTCATCAAGGTCTGGACACCCACAAAACATGTATTAACTTACACCCTTGTTTTTATGGACCCCTTGCTATTCTGTAATACGGACACTATCTCAAAATCCTCCTGCAAACATAAATGATTGTAAACTAAATCCTGTATTATGAATGATTGAACATACTAGTGTACACTTGCACTTACTAAAAGGTCACTATTGCGACATTTACTATCCACACAATTGCAAGGACAATGCTGGTGAGAGATTGCCGGGACACAAGGGGAGAGAACTAGCCTCTATATAGACCAAGACACATGCAGTCTTGTGTTGGCGAGTGATATACATACAAAACATGATCCTGTAATGTGGGGACATCTCGACAAAAATCAGACTTCATCCTTGTCCTGATCCCTTACAGTGTTCTCATTGAGGTGGTCTGCCACTAGGTCGCTAGAAAGTTCCCTACAAACAGCTCAATGAAGTCCTCCCATCCAGTGTGGCTTATTTCACTAGCACTTAATATATTATCATTCATTGACAGGTGATATAATGTCATTACATTTTTATAATAGATTTGCGGGTTTCAGTGAAACCTCAAAGTAATTTGGTGTCAGCTGAAAATAATCATACTTTGTTGTTATTGGGTGTTAAAAAAAAAAGAAACTGCATTGGGCAGGATTTGTTCTAGATGAAAGATTCGTTTTGTCTCTTTTCTTAAATTAATATTTAATTAAAGGGGACAAGGGTCTAACCAGGTGGAAAGTATCATATCTTTACATAAATTCATGCTATGGCCTTGATACATACCAAAATGTTGCCCATTCAATATGCTTTCTAATAATATTTTTATTTTGCTATATATACATGTTTGAATTGCAGATTGGAATGTGAAGTGAAATCAATACCCTTCCAACTCCTCTTCGAATGCTACTTTCCAGCATCAAGTCTTGAGTAACTATAACAATTGTCATTAATAGAGCAATACAATCACTAAAGATTGATGGAAGTGATTTTTATAAATAGACTTATGTTCATGTGAAGGGGGGGGGGAGGGGGGGGGGGTCTAAATTATATAAAAGAAACACTGACATAACCTTGTGGTTATGACTTTGGAGCTCTATAGATTCTGCACACTTCACTGTATTAACTAGATAGATGACTTAAAATATCTCTGTATGCTATCTTTTGATATTAAAAACTATTGCATAGGTATAACTATGCTAAAGTTACATGCAGCCAAAGTGGGGATACCTGAGTGCCTGAACTGGGTGTAGTTATGGTAATTAGGTGCTAAATAGTGATGCAGTAGGAAAGCGTGGGTGCTGAAAATAAACCCCCCACCCCCAGATGAACACACTAGTTTTGTAGAGTTGGACTTCTCTTAGCCACAGATAACAATTTTAACTAGCTACATTTTCCAATCAGGAACCACCAGTTCGGCACTCATATTTTGAGGGACCACTACTTTGCGTTGAGCATATATCTAAAGCAGATGACAGACCAATACAAGCCAAAAAATATTGTGGCACCAACAAGCTCAACCTTGTGTATTTTATCCAGTGCATCTGCACTTAATGACTGTTTCACATGGACGATTAAATGCATGTGGCGTACACTAGTTATACTGTTACTTTGTATTACAATTATTATGACTACCTTGAAGTTGTTTTGGATTGACCTGCATAAAGAATTATTAGCAAACTCTCAATTGACATAGTAGATACAACGACTTTCTCGATCATTATTTCATCTAGATGCTTTGGCCTTCATGAGATGCTAAGACTCCAATGAGGTTGATATTTTTTAATTATTTCTAATGAAGCATGCAGTATACTGAACTAGCTCTTAGCAGATGTCATCTTGTTCTTGACACTTTTGGATTTCTTCCAGCCTCCTTTTCATAGTTGGAAGATTATCTATGATGCACGGCCATAAACATTCACTTCTTCTTTCAAACAAAGATAAGGTTCTACTGAGCCAGAAGTTGGAGGGTATCTGCTGTATGAAGTTCTTTACACGAAACATGAATAATAGTGCATGTAAATCTCATAAACCTTATCCTGAACTTTTGTATGAAGTGTAAGTTCCTCTAGAAGTTTTGAGCCTAGCAGAGGAAGTAAAGATTTGTGGTCTGTATGGATAATAAAGTTGAGGCCAACTGAAAAACCCTCGGAGGCCAAAGTCAATAGGAAAGCCTCTTTTTCTATTTGTGCATAACATTGCTCTGTTGGCGTCTTTGACCTTGAAATGAAAGCCATTGGTTGAAATTCCTTTCCAAGTTGACATTGAAGAAGCACAGCTCCTAGTCCAAATGATGCAGTACCAGCAGAAACACGTTATCGTTTAGGTCAAAAAGTGCTAGAACGACCTTCACATCAATACTTATAAAGGCTTTGATTTGTAGATGACTCCAGCACCACTTAACTACCTTGGACAGTAATTCCCAATTGGTGAAGTCAATTCGGTTAAATTAGGAGCGAACTTGAAGAACTTATTTGTCATGCACTTGGGTCCTACCACCAACTGTAAGAGTTGTGCCTAAAATCCACCTACTTCAGGTATCAAGGAAAATACTACTAGTGGAAAGAGGGAGCAGCAATGGGCTCTCCATTATCTACAGTGTTAGCCGACATTTACACGGAATTCTTTGAGGAATAGAATCTGCTGTTTTGTTTCTGTCCCATTTCTATTTTTTACGGGTGAACATTCTCTATTAGGTACACCCCCTCCAATTTTAACCAACCCTCAATTGTAATGCTAGGAGAAATAGAAAATAAGATGTAATTTTCATTAGGCTTATAAATTGAGAGCTTAAGATAAGGGAAAAACAGCAGGATAAAAATTCTCACGAGTAAGGATTGAACCCATGATTTCTACTTTCCAGGTTACTCAACTGTTGGCACCCAAATGATCAGAAACCCCCCAAACAGGTACTTGAACTCCTTCACAACTTCAATCAATAGTAACTGCCCTTCCAATAATAATTGCAGGTAGATTGGATGATAACCGCTTTCTAATTTGAGAATATACGGTAGATACATAGATAAACCATACATGGGAGATATCAAGTTTTCTGTCCAATACCCCGCTCGCCAATTATCTGTTTGTCTTATTTCAGTCTGGCTATTTCTGATCTCATGTAAGGGATCACATTAGCACATTCGCACTTGCACAATGAAGCCAGGCCAGTTTAGCTTCGAATTTGGTGCTGAGTGTGGGTGATCTCTTGATCATTATCATCCCAGCTAACCTTAACCCTGAACATATAGCTCAGGTAAGAACTAAGTGTGAACTATTAACAGTTAGCTGCAGTTAGCTAGAGGAAGTAATTAAAATAGTGCTGATAGATGTAATTGTGTCCTTATTTGCTAATTGGTGCAAGGGGTTGCACAACCGGTAATCAGCCCAGCTCCAACTTAACTTAGAGATGGTCTGACTGAGATTAGATTTTGGAAGTTGTGTATATAATTATAGCTTTTGACTTTGATTGTATGACTTAACAATATTCTCAAGTCATCACTTGGGTTGGGGTTAAGGTTAGCTGGGAGGCATAGCCACTCAAGACTGTGATAGAGGCTTGAGTTGGGCCTAGAGTCAAAACTGTGACAACCGCCTGCTTGCTGACTGCTCGGTTGGCTACATGAATTAGACTCTTCCGATGAGAGACATACACCTGATAGCATGGATAGTGAGGGAGAATTCCAAATGGGATGCGCTGCTGACCAGACCACTACCTAAGTGGGAGAAAGACCAGGACCCAGAGTGGTTCTTCATCCTGTTAGAAGCTGTTATGGACAATTATGAAATTCCAGAAAAGGAATGGATGGAGCAATTAAAGTCGACGCTGAGGCAAGCTTTGGCAGAGTTGGGGAGACATGACAAGAAGAAGTACTCTAAGGTGAAGCATAGAATACTTAATCGTGTGGGGCTAAATAAGTCGGAGAGGAGAGTGAAGTGGTGGGACTTGGAAAACCGAGAAGGAGCCGCTCATGAAATGGTACCTCCAGACCAGGGTGACAATAGAGAGGTACATGTGATACTTTGTTATGGTGCTTCTTTAGCGGATTGCCTGGATCTGTGCCACATGGGTCCACGAGCAATTCGTAGGTGAACCAGAGGAAGATGATTGGTGGTGAGGTATTTCACTGACCAGGAGTGAGAGATAACAGTGAAGCCCCACAGGAGGAAAGCAGAGGAAGGGCAATACAAAGGGAGTTCTTCCAAGAAACTAGCTGCTGATGGAAAGAAAACAGCCGTCTCTATGGAGAGGAGAGGAAAGGAGACCTACACCAGTGCCATAGCCAGGGAGGAGAAGAAAATTGATGTGACAACCAGAAGGGATCAATGTGTTTTTGGTGTTCATGAGTGGGGGCACAAAGGGAAGGAGTGCTCTAAAAGGTATGTGCAATACACCAGAAGGAAAATGCAGAAGAAGAATGAGTGTGACATAGAGTTGGACACTGCTGCTGACACCTCTGTAATTTGGACCAGAGAACTGGTACACAGGGGTTCCGACACATTGGGGATCTATGATGTGTTCAAGGCTGTACCTGTAGCTCGAATGCTGGTGAAAATAGGAGGACGCAAGCTCTGAGTGGAAGCTGCCATGCTGAAGTAGCTGCAAGAGATGTCTTCTAGGAACAGACTGTGAGTATTGATCCAGGAGGCAGTCGAAGCTAGATCACTTGAGCAAAGCAAGGTGAGTGCCATGGTAACACACAGTTGTGCCTACCTGGATTGATTAGGTGGTCAACAAGATCAGATGGCAGATGGAATGTTGGGCCAGAAGTCAATTGGGACAACTCTGTGTTCGAGATGCAGAGTAGAGCGACCAAGGTGTCGAAGACCAGACATCAAAAGAGAAGAGCACCTCCGAGCATTTGCAGAGGCATCGCAATGCTGGAAAGAGGAGCCTGACTTAGGACAGAATGGCCTTGAGGCAGAACAAAAGGCAGGCCAGACACTGAGTGACACTGAAGGCAGTAGAGGAAGAAGCCAGTTCTTTCGAGATCAAGATAGACTACTGTACCATGTAAGGGGGAAGAGACAGATGTATAGGAAGTCCATTAATCTTCTGGTAGGTTGCGCGCCACAAGGGTCTGCCCCCCCAGTGAGGGATACCAAGTGACCAAAGGCTACTGCTAACAGATAGACATCTTGATCTGTCTGCCAGAGCAAGCGTATACCATAGGCTGTGGTGCGGCTGTTGATGGCCGAGACGGAGCTTCCTGGATTGGATGCGGAGTAGTAACAGCACGAGGAGGAACAGGTAGAGGTTGCCAGTCAACTTGTTGGCCATACGCCGTCTTCAGTCGGTCAAAGACAGAGTCGTTGCAGTCATTCACGTAGTATTTGTTGTGAGTCTCAAGGATCTTGAATGGTCCGTCATAGGGGCACTGCAGAGGGCTTCGGTGAGCATCATGGCAGACGTATACATAGCCGGTGGCCATCAGGTTGTTGGGCTTGTAGGTGGAGCAACCACCGTGGAACTCCTGTGGGTGGAAGGACTTTGCGCATGTTGTCCTGGAGCTGGCGGAGAAACTCAGAGGACACTCGCAAGTCCCATGGCTTGTGAGGAAGGAATTTCCCAGGGACACATAGGTAAGTGCCGTAAATGAGATTGGAGGCAGAGCAGTCTTGATCTTCCCACCAGGCTGTCCTGATGCCGAGGAGAACGAGTGGTAGTTCATCCATCCAGTATGGGCCTTGGAGCCGAGCCTTTAGGGATCCCTTCAACTGGCAGTGGAAACAATTACTGAGTCCATTGGCTTGTGGATGGTGGGCTGTCGTGTTGGCGGCTGAGATTCCGAGCAGGCGGCTGTGCTCGTACCACGAGTGGCTGGCGAAATTCGGGCCATGGTCAGAGGTGATGTCGTCCAGCACACCAAAGTGGGCTATACAGTGACAGATAAGCACCCTTGCACAGGTCTCGGTGGTGGAGTCAGGCAGCAGGATGGCTTCGGGCCACCGAGTGAAGCGGTCGATGGTCGTGAAGAAGTACTTCATGCCCTCGGACTTATCGAGTGGCCCCACCAGGTCGACGTGGAGGCTGCTGAAGTCTTGGTCAGAAGGTGGTCGCTCGGTGAGAGGTGTGTGGACATGGTGGTGGATCTTCGAAGCTTGGCAGGGATGGCATTCTCGGCACCACTTGTGGACATCACATTTCAGACCATGCCACACAAAGCGTGAGGAGATGGCGTGTTGCGTTGGGTGGCAACTGGCTTGGGAAAGGGCGTGAATGTCATCAAAGACCCTCCTTGTCCACTCTCTAGGGACCACCAGATGAGGTTTTCCAACGGAGATGTCGCAGAGGACAGTGCAGTCATCGAACTGGATGTTGTCTAAGTGGAGGCTGGTGGTACTGGAGGTATTGTAGGTGATGATTTCCTCTGAAGCGGCCTGACCAGTGGCCAGCTGACGATAGTCAATGGTGGGTAGGGAGATGGCAGGAATGCTGGGACGAGAGAGCGCATCACGGCCACTTTGTCTTTACCACTGACATGTCGCACATTGGTGGAAAACTCACTGATGAAGGACATGTGATGAGTCTGATGGGATGATCATTCAGCAGCACTGGCGAAGGCAAAGGTTAGGGGTTTATGATCAGTGAAGATGGTGAACTGTCGGCCTTCGATGTGGTGGCAAAAGTGTTCACTGCGAGGAAGATGGCCAACAGCTCACGGTCGAAAGCACTGTATATCCTCTCAGCTTGGAGAGCTTCCTGAAGAAGAAAGTCACCGGACACCAGATGCCATTGAGAAGCTGTTCAAACTGACTACCGACTGCCCTGTCATAGGCATCCACCGTGATCCTGGTTCTGGCATTCGATTGGGGTTGATGGAGGAAGGTAGCAGACACCAGAGCCAATTTGGCAGCAAGGAAAGTAGACTAACACTCTGGTGTTTACTCAATTGCTTGCTGCTTGATCTTGGTGGTATCGTGGAGGGGATGAAGCTTGTCGGCCAACCTCAGCATGAAATGGTGGTAGTAGTTAATCATGCCGAGGAAGCACTGGAGGCTGACCTTGTTGGTGGGCATAGGGAAGTTGATCACTACCTCAACCCTGGACTCAAGGGGCATGATGCCAGAGGTGGTGACAGGGTGCCCGAGGTAGGTGAGTTCGGTGATGCCAAAGACACTCTTCTTCCAGTTGATGACCATCCCATTATCGGAGAGGAGGTAGAAGACCTGATGAATGTGTGTTTTGTGCTCCCATTCATTGTGGCTGGCGACGAGGATGTCATCCAGGTAGACAAAGATGAAGGGGATGCCGTGGAAGATGCCATTCATCATCTCTGGAATACCTAGGCGGCATTCTTGAGATCAAAGGGCATGCAGAGGAACTCCCAGAGTCCGAAGGGAGTGATGATGGCCGTCTTGGGAATGTCTGCCAACGCGACAGAGATCTTATGATAGCTACACACCAGGTCCACCTCAGAAAAAATCCTCTTGTCTGCCAGACTGCTGTTGAAGTCCTGAATGTGTGGCAAGGGGTTCAAGTCATGCGGTGGCATTGTTGAGGTGTCAGAAGTCACCGCAAGGTCTCCAGCCCCCATCTGGTTTCGGGATGATGTGAAGCAGTGATGCCCATGGATAGTTGGAGCTCCGGATGATGCCCATCTTCTTCATCTCAGCGAACTCCGCTTTGGCAACCTCTAGCTTCTCCTGTTTGAGACGACAAGCACGGGCATGAAGAGATGGACCCTCGGTGGTGATGTGTAGTGCTCCACACTGTGCTTGTTGGAGTCATGGACTTGAAGCGAGGGACGAGCAGCTCAGGAAACTCATCGATGATGGCATAGAAGGAGCAGGAGCGAGTGAGGTGGAGGCCGCCAATGGAAGAGGAGGTGCTGGTGACACCAGTCGCCACAACATTGAGGTCGTCGAGACTGATGAGACGCTTGTTGGACATGTCGATGGCCAACCGGTTAGAAGTGAAGAAGTCCGTGCCAAGAATTGGGCCTGTGACGTCTGCCACATGAAAGTCCTGCGTGAAGGCGGGCCCCTTGCCGAGGAGGGATAATTTGCATTTGCCCCATGTTTTGATGAGTGTGTCATTGGCAGCGACCAGCGGCACTGAGGAGACACGATGCTTCCTGTCGGTGGCTGAGGCAGGGAAAACAGATTCGTCTGCTCCGCAATCAATGAGGAAGAAACGGCCTGAGCGGCGGTCCCACACTGAGATTGTATTTTTCTCCCCTTGGCTTACTGCAGAGGTTTTTAGCGGCCTGCCTGCCTGTTTCCCGAGGCCAGGGCAGACGAGGTGGAGGCAGAAGATGAGACAAGGTGGGCCATCTTGCACCCACGTTAGTTGCACTTCCTGGCCTCCTTGCCATGATAGAAGCACAACTCTCTGTTCGTCGTGGCGGTGGATGAGGGTGTTGGCTTCTGCACACCAGAGATGCTGGTTGTGCTGAATCCCATGGAGCCTGCCTCCATGATAACATCTGCTTCCTTGGCCAGCTCCTTGAGGTCGGTAGTGGATGACCCGGTGAGGATGCGATGCACGTCCATGGGCAGCTGGGTGAGGAAAAGTGTGTGAAGGAGGGTGTTGGGATCGGCATTGAGGGATTCCATGTAACGGAGGAGGCTGGAGCGCTTCCTGTACCCAAGGCCTGACAAGGACAGAAGCTCCATGTTCTTGGAAGCTTGAGACTTACCAAAGGTAGTTGTCGTTGGGGGGGGGGGGGGGGGGGACAAGATGATGGCCTCGACTTCTCCTGTGGCATTGTTCAGAGCTGCAACAAAATGGTTGAATTTGGTAAAATCCATTGTGATGGGTGGGGTGAGTGTTGTAAACTGGGCCTCCACCTGGGGGAACCATAATTCTGGTCGCATGGCCTAGAAGGGCGGTAGCCTGATGGTGAGGATGCAATGGCAGCATGGATTGCAGCAGGAGCAGGGGCAGCTGGGAGAAGAGCTTGTAATGCCTGCGAAATGGCCTGGATGTCCTCATTTTTTAGAGGCATCCTGAGGACGAGAATGTGGAGCTTGAGGACGAGACGAAAGGTGAGAATGTCTGTAGCACGTGTCCAGAATTCCGAAGTCGCTGCTTATCTGCCACATGCCGTGTGTCTTTGGGTGACTGAAGGATGGTGTCTTCGTGCTGATTTGACTTGGGGTCACCAATTGTAGCGAGCCTAGCAATCAAGACAATTGATTCAAAATAGTCAGAAATAACAAAACTGGAAAAGGGTCGACAGAGCCATCACTATAATAATGTTCCAATAATGTTCCAGTAGGTTGCGCGCCAAAGTATGACTTAGAAATAATTTTACTCCAAGTCATCACTTCGGTTCGGGGTTAAGGTTAGCTTGTAAGCATAGCCACTCAAGACCATGATGTTGGGGCTTGAGTTGGGCTTAGAGTTGGAACTCTGACAGCCAACTGCTTGCTAGCTGTTTGATTGGCTATATATCTGAATTAGACTCGTGCATAGCTGGCCAGAGAGTCAACCGTCACACACAGTAATACCAAGTTTTCTTCCAACTATCCTGTGAGCACCAATTTCGTTCACCAATGATGACCCAGTGGCAGAGAACCTGGGGGGGCAGCGGGGGCTTGAGCTCCCCAGTTTTGGAAGTGGCGGGGCATAGCCCCCCACTTTTTGGATAGCAATAGTAATTAAAACAACTTAATGCTCTAAAATAACATCTTAGCACCTTCTGTTCTGTTCTTTTGTAAAAACATTAACACCACTTCCAGATAACATTACATACACATGATATATTTTTCTGCTGTACTTTGAACCAAGCCTAGAATAGCTGCTGCATTGTGAGAAAAGCCAGACTCCACAATGGCAAAAAGACAGGCAACTTTATTTAGTGTTATGTCAGCTCTAAAGCCCAAGAGAGGAAGAGAAAGTGAGTAAGTAGTGTCTGAAGAGGTTATTATCGATGCTACCAATGATCCGTCAGTATCTGAACTAGAAGATTCGAGAGTTGAAGATGAGAATGAGGTAGGCACATCAGAAATCTTGGATAAAATTCCAGGTTGTTCATCTCAGTGCTGTGGTAATGAAGAAAAACCTTTTTATCCCCTTCACTATATAGTTGTTAAGTGCCAAAAATTTCAGTCAAGTTGGCATCTGTATCCATGGCTAAGTGTATGCATCCAAAGAAAAGTGGTGTTTTTCCTATACTGTCGATATGCTGTTAAGCTCACATTTAGCAAAATGGGGGAAAATACTTTCACTGAAAAAGGATTTCAAAATTGGAAGAAAACTATTGAGAAGTTCACAAGTCATGAAGGCTCTCTATCCCACAGGGAAGCAAAGGTGAAATGGATGACGAAAGGAAGTACTACAACAAATGAATTGGGAATCAGTTAAGTTCACAAACGTTACAAGTTCAACAGACAAGAAGATCAGGTCTTCTGTGTCAATTGAGGGCAGTACAATATCTTGCTCGCCAGAGAATTGCATTTCAAGGCCACACTGAGCTAGAAGGTAACCTTAAGCAACAACTGCTTACATGGAGCCATGAAGTTGAGGAACTTAAAATCTGGGTCAAGTCTAATAAGTTCACTTGCCATCAAACGGTAAATGAGATAATTTCTATTATGGGTCTGAATTTATTGCGTACTCTTTTGGTCTTTTGGAGAAAATACGAGGAAATAATCCTGCATGGTTCTCAGTAATTGCAGACGAAGCCACTGATGTATGTAATAGTGCACAGTCGATTCGTTGGGTAAATAACAACTATGAAGTTTTTGAGGACACTGTAGGATTATTCAGAGTACCAAATACAAGAGCAGAAATTTATTCACATTGATCAAAGACCTCCTTACAAGATGCAATCTTTCATTTAGTTTATGTCGTGGACAAGCGTATGACGGTGCATCAAACATGCAGGGAAAGAGATCAGGTGTAGCAGCCAGATTTCTGAGTGAGAATCCAGCAACCATTCCTGTACACTGTTTTGCCCATTCATTGAATCTGTGTCTTCAGGGAATTGGAAAAAATGTAGGTGTGTATCAGGGATGCTATAGAAATAGTGTGAAGGAAGTTGGTAAACTCATTCTGTATTCTCCAAAGCGACTTCATCTCTTCTCTTCAACTCTTCAACAAGCATCTGACAGTGGAGTGAGCCTAAAGTTGTTGTGCCCAACAAGATGGGCAGCTCGAACAGTAGCAATCGATGCTATACTCAAATATTATAATGTTCCACTGGAGGTTTTGGAAGAAATTCATGAGACTACCCCTGATGAGTACGGAACAAAAGCTTCAGGCTTGCTACATTTATTGAATTTAATACACTTTTTAGGATGAAGTTAAGTTATCTCTTATTTAGTGCAGCTGAACAGTTATCACTTTGTCTCCAAAAGAAGAACAAAGCCATTCAAGATGCCTTGTCAGCAGTGGAAGCAGCAAAGGAACACTTCAAATGTTTAAGATCAGACGAGGAGTTCAATGGATTCTACAAGAAAGCACTCAGATTTGCGGAATTGAGCAACCAGTGCTTCCTAGAAATAGAAGGCGACCTCAGCGATTGAGGAAGGTTACTTGAAATATTTGTTGCCGAGAAGCGACCCTAAACTAAGAAAATTTCTATTTGGAAAGCCATGTTTTATTGTAATCCTATAAGCATAATAATCCCGGATTCAAAAAAAATTTTTTTTTGGTTATGGTTTTATTGCCATAGCTGTAACCTAGGTAATTACCCCCAACCACCAACACTGTTTTCAAGAAAATAAAAAACATAAAATAATTTGGTAAAATCAGTTACCAGCTCTGAAAGTAGCCCATTCTGTGCATCATTAGTTCGCAATCCAAGATCTACAAGTAAGCCAAATGGAAAGTCTGAGAAGAGCTCCCAGTAAGTATGTCTAAGTCACCATTCTAGCCAGATCATGTCATAAATATAGTCACCCATTGCCCTGGCCCTAATCCTATATAGACACTAATGCCATAACTATACAGCCCCAAAACATATTTTTTAAAAGGTGGGTGGAAAATTATGTAGCCAAAAAGAAACTGGCCGTTAAGGTTTCTACTTCGATTATGAAAATATTTATCAACAATGCAAATAATTTTGGCCCATGACCAAATTACTATAGGTAATGGATTGTTAATTGCTTGAGAGTTGTTGCTGTCCTTTCACATGAACATGAACTCAAAGGAAGAGTGGTAAAAATCCTTTAGCAGAGTGAAGATGTTGGGAAGAGTTGTGGACAACATTCATGGAATCAGCAAGTGTTTCTAGATGATCTTTTTGTCAACTCTGTGGGGTAAGGAGATTATTTCAATTGCCTCTTTTATACTAAAAGATGGCATTAGCAGTATGTCTAGGTAGACGTTCCTGAAAAACAGCTCTTTGTTTACTATGACCTTATAAATTTTGATGAGATATCACTTTTTACATAGGGAGAAATAGGATAGCGACAATTTTCTTGAATAAGTCCTTACCCGAAACATATTCATGGTTTTGAATGATGCTGTTGGTATTTACTAAAATGTGGCTTTGAAAAAAATGTGCTGCATTTGTCAATTTATCATCCCACACTTTCTTAAGCTCACAATAGCATTGCATAGAAATGACACACCAGGTAGTCCCTCCATTTCCCTCCATTTCTCCTGAATTTTAACAAACAAGATTGGAGTGAATTAATTTAAAGGTTCCGAAGCTTTGAGGTAAGTAAGAACATTCCTCTTAAATTCTGGTGACCGGTTATCATTATAACGAGGGATCTCCATAGACAACAGTTCACACAACTTGTTAAAAAAATGGATGAGCCAGTGAGAATATTTCCCAAGCATCTATATATGTTCTCATCCAAATGAGTATTACAGGTATTGAGACGAGGGAGTTTACACTGCATATGTACAAGTGCACTAGTGTGCAGCAATTGGCATTCTGTTTTAGGAAGTGTTTTGTTAAGCCATTTCTGATGCATGGAATATAGCAGGAATTGAAGGTGGCTAGGTTGAGTGTATGAACAGCACAGCAAGTAAATAGTGATTTTGATTGCCATTCAAGAATTTATACTTGAGCATCAGCTTTTGCTCTCCAAAGTATTTATAATTGCCAATGTTAATTGCTCTAACCTTTTATAACTTGGCAAATGCTACAGATTTGCATTCACTGTCGACAAAGCAAAGTAAATTCTCACATTATGACGGCTCACTTCATCAGCTAGAACAGAAAAAAAACTGGCTGCCCTAATCTCAGAAATGATGCCAGGCAGAATTTTATCATAGCCAATGACATTGATGATGCTATTTTATGTTGAGGCTGAAATATGCATTGTTAAATCTCCTGTAGCATAGCATTTAATAAGCAGTACTAAGAAATTTCCTGGGTTCGTTATAGTACCTTGAAATGGAAGCCCCTGCTTAGTATTACAACATTCAGAATTTGACAGATCATGTTCATTCATGCCTGTATGGAAATTGAAAGTCCTAACTTCAATGCAAGAAGTAGGACTATCGACTGTGGGCTAAAAATAATGCATTCTCAATGATAGTGAAGTAAGGACTGGGTACTTCAGAGATTGATAATTTTAACCTAGTTGGATTACAAAACAGTCTTTGTTTCTAGTGTTAGGAAGAACAAGTGAATACTGACTGAAAAATACACCATCCAACTTTGGACTGCTTGAGAGCCAGGAATAATGTTTGAGCCAAGCGGCATTATATATTTACAATTGCTACCATGAACGACTTGAACTGTTGCAGCATAATCTTTAAGCACTGCTAAGAAATTGCTTGATTTTCTTAATTCACCTTGAAATGGAATCCCTTGTTTAGCAAGATGATGATAGAACAAAAGTATGATAGAATGATTATAGAATACCTTTATCATCATTGGAAGGATTACTTGCTGCTTGACAAATGGACTCTATAATGGACTCTGTGTGTTCCAGTAGAGTACCTGAATGGTGGTGGCTCAAGAAAGATGGTTTAGCCAGAGTGGGAGGATGCAGGATTATAATTATGATTACCAGATGGCAAGTCTGAGAGTTCAGGAGTTTGTCAGGGAATCTCTCTCCTTTATCCATGACTGCTTCCTCCCCGAGGCTAAGCCTGAAGACAGAGACAGAGCCGCTGACACGACCGCAGAATCCGGTAGTGGAAACCCTGAAAGGGCGCACCTGGAAACGTGTGACGTACAAGACTGCGAAGGATTCTGATTGGTTGCGAAGGACGGTGTCCTAAAAGAGACTGAACTGTTGTAGTGATATAGAGAACTGTGATTTATTGAGAAAAGTTGTATCGCCAGAGTATTGTTGAGTTTTACGTCTGAGCGTCTTATTTGTATATAATATTATGATCTTGTTGTAGTAAGTTTACTATTGTCCAAATATACCAGTCCTTTTCGTAAGGGGTAATACAATCCGGGAAGCGGATTGATTTCGACTAACTGTGGGTTTTGGTGTGAGACTAGAATGGTGTGAGACTAGAATCTAAGTTGGTGGTGGGTGTGGAGAGCGGATCTGTAGGAAATCAAGTAGCTTTCCTAGCAGAATGGTTTTCCCATCACAGTGGTGGCAGCGGTGGAATTTTCAAGTGAGAGGCCTAGAGTACAGTGCATTGCTTGAGATCTGTCTGAGTAGTTGTTGGCAGCTATCTAAGTGAAAGGTAGTGTCCAGTGACTAGATAGCCTGAGAGAGAAGTGTCTTGGGTTAACTAAGAGAATTCTTAGTTGTGATTGTGACCTAAGGTGAGAGGTCAGTGCTTACCAATTGTACCAGACCTAAGGTGAGAGGTTCTGGTGGGGAACACTGTTGAGCAATTGTGTTGCTGTTGACAGGAATTGTCTACACAGCTAGCTACCAGAGTTGATAGCGTAGTGTTAGACAGGGAAACGGTCCAGGTTATTCATACATTGGGACCTGTGAAACCAGACCCTGAAGTGAGTGGTTTTTTACCTTCGGGTGCACGTATATTTAAGTTGTTTTTGTATTAGTTGGCATTTTTTGTTGTCAACAAGTTAGTTTCCTGGTTGTTATCTACTCGGCTCGAACATCATGTCAGAAGAACGTCAACAATGTAGACAGCGGGCAGGGGAGGATCGAACTCTTAGGAGTCAAGCTAGTCAACTCGAAGGATGACAAACTCCAGCTGATCCACCTGTCCTGCTGAGCGGTGAAGAGGAAGAACCACCTCTTACTCGCTTCATGACTACCTGGCTCGAAACGGAGGCAAACCGAGTAAGAAAGGAGGACCAGAGACAAGAGGAAGATCGCAAACAGCTGTTGCTGGATCGGGCAGAGGACAGAAAGCTACAAGCCCAACAGCAACAACTTTGGGCACAGTTATTGGTGGACGCCAGACAACCTGCTCCAGCAGTGGTTGTTCCGGCTCTACCTCCCCAACCACCAAGGCTGACAGTACAGAAATTCCTCGAAGGCACGGATGATATGGGTGCCCATCTAGGATCGTTCGAAGTGACAGCCCGAGCAGCAGCCTGGCCCGAGAACCTATGGAGTGTATACTTAAGGAGTACTAACAGCGGTGAATGCCTTACCTGCCGGAGACCAGGCGGATTACGAAGAAGTGAAACGTATCCTTTTGGAAACTTACCACATCTCTGAGGAAACTTACAGACGAAGAGTTTTTGAGACCACCTTCAATATGAACAACCCCGATGCTTGGATGAGATCATTCAAGCAGTCTTTTTCTCAATGGGTGACCTCGACAGATGAGGATGTTGCAAAGGTGGTGCTATATGAATTGGCATTACAAAAACTCCCAAGATGGCTTCAAACTCAGATGAGGAATTTGAATCCTCAAGGCTATGATGAACTGACTAAGACTGTAGTCAGGTTCATTGGAAACCAACGAAAGGAAGTCGATGCAAAGCGATCCGAACAGCGAGACCGGTTCCACCCACCGAAGAAAGACACCCCGACTCGCACTATGATCCGACAAACCAAGCAGCTGCAACTGAGCACGGAAAAGGATGGTCAGAGCATCCCTTACCGAGATATGAAGCTGGTAACGTGCTACAGGTGTGGAAAGAAAGGCCCCATGCAGAAGGATTGTAGAGTACGATTGGACGTAATCAAGAGTGAAGGTGCACACTCGGTTAGTCTAATACGGGAACGACAAAGCCAGAAATGGACGAAGTTTGTCCGGGTGAATGGACAACCTGTAACCGCTCTCATCGATACCGGGTGCACCAAGTCAAGGTACATCCCCGATACGTTAACAGCAGAGACTATTTGAGATGGAAGATTCCCTTCGCCACAGCCAGTTCTGGGAAGACCCTCTTCCCAGCAGCTCGAGTAATTGTTGAACTAGATGGCAAGAAGTGTGAATTGGCGGTGGGAGTTTCAAAACACCTGACCTCAGGTATGCTGTTGGGACAAGACATTCCGAGGTTTAGGAAGTATGTGGAGGAAGTGTTGGAAACTGACATCCGAGAGGAAATGGAGTCAACCCCACCCACATCTAAAGCCACTGAGTCTGAAGTAGTGACGACCCGTACCCAACCACCAATGACTGAGTCTGTATTGGTGACGACCCGAGCCCAACGACGGGCACAAACTCAAGTCGAAGAGGATGCTGCCATCCAACAAGATCAGGATGGACCAGTGATCCACCCTCTCGAGTCCAGTGACATTGGAGATGAAGCGGAGGAAGACGAGAAAGAGGTCGAGGAGCAATTTGAAATTAATACCCAACCTGACCTGGAGGACCTGCACAACAATGAAGAAGAAACTGTCGGAGCTAAAGTGGAGGCTAAAGTATTCGAGACCATCACTCCGAACCAACTCCAAAAGTTACAGTGCGAGGATCCTACATTGGAGAACATAAGAAATAAAACAAAGAAGAGAAGTAGCTCTTACTTTTGGAAGGACAAAGTACTGATGAGGAAACCATACCATTCCAATGGGAAGGACCTGGTGATGGTACCACGAGTAGGCAGAACAAGAGTATTGCAGATGGCTCACAATGCTCCGATAGGACATTTCGGTCGAGAGAGGGACACTCGAGACCATACGGAGGCGTTTCGACTGGCCAGGCATCGCCAGAGATATCAGAGAATTGTGCAGATCGTGTCCAATCTGTCAGAAGGCTGGTCCTGCAGTGGTGACGAAAGCACCCTTACATTCCTTACCCATCATGCAAGAGCCTTACCAGCGAGTGGCCATGGACATATTTGGTCCCCTTAAGCGAACACGGCCTGGAAACAAATACATCCTGGTCCTCATGGACTACAGCACAAGGTGGCCGGAGGCATTCCCACTCAAGGATGCAACAGCGGAGACTGTGGTTAACTGTCTCATAGATGTCACTGAGTGACTGGGAGCACCCAGAGAGTTACTCACGGACAATGGGTCTAACTTCAGATCAGAAGTTGTCCGACAGTATTGTCAAGCAACTGGCATCCGGCAGATGCGAACCACCCCCTATCACCCGGAAACGGACGGAATGGTGGAGAGATTCAACCACACACTCAAGTATCTTCTGCGGAAACTCACACAAGATCCCCAAGTCGAGTGGGACAAGTGTCTGCCGTTTGTCCTCTGGTCGTATCAGTGCACCGTCCATAAGACGACAGGATTCTCTCCATTCCACCTTCTGTTCGGGAGGGAGATGAGGTTACCGTTAGATGAACTAGCAAGCTATTGGAAAGGGAAAGAAAAAGTCAGTGAGATGAACTTGACACGCTATATGCAAGTGATGCGAGCCAACACCGAAATGGTTCGGGAAATGGCGAGAGAGAAAGAAGAAAAGGAAAAACAGACACAGAAAAGGTACCACGATCGGAAAGCAGTATTGAGAGAGTTCCTCGTGGGCGACTATGTGCTGGTGTTTCGACCTCGGAAAATGAACAAACTGTTGAACGAGTGGCAGGGTCCCTTCATCATCACAGAGAAAGTGACGGAAGTGACCTACAGAGTGGACACCAGGAGGAAGATTAAGACCTTCCATGTCAATGCCATGAAGGAGTGGGCTTCCCCTACCACTGCAGTGTTCTTGGCCCTAGAAGAGGAAGACGACGCATTCGACGCAAATGTCCGAATAAAGGAGGACTCTCTAACCCTCCTCCAACGGGACCAACTCACTGCATTAAAGGAAACATTTCAGGACGTCATCCAGGACGAGCCTGGCAGGACGTCATTGGTAGAGCATGAGATACCAACAGGAGACGCATTTCCGATTCGGTTGCCCCCTTACAAGTTGGCCCACAAGTCTGAAGAAGCCTTGCGGGAAGAGATCAAGACATTGTTACAACAACAGATTATCGAACCATCCAAGAGCCCCTGGGCAGCGCCCATCGTCCTAGTAAAAAAGAAAGATGGCAAGATAAGAATGTGCGTAGATTATCGCAAGATAAACAACATCACCAGAGGAGATCCTTACCCATTACCAAACATAGAAACACTTATCAACGAGATTGGAGGATCAAGGTTCATCACAACGCTGGATTTATCGAAGGGGTACTATCAGGTACCCCTGGCAAAGGAAAGCAGGGAAAAGACAGTGTTTGTCACACCCCATGGCAAATATCAGTTTCTGACCATGCCCTTCGGGTTGGTCACAGGACCGTCGACCTTCCAGTGCCTGATGGACCAGGTTTTGCACGGCCTCCATGAGTTTACGACTGCTTACTTGGATGATATCCTGATCCAGAGTGAGACGTGGGAGGAGCATCTTCAGCACCTCAACATTGTGTTTGGCAAGCTACGAACGGCTGGCCTACATATTAAAGAGAGCAAGTGCAGTATGGGAGTAAACAGTTGTGTATACCTGGGTCACGTGGTGGGAGGAGGAGTCATCAAGCCGATGGAATGCAAGATTGAAGCAGTGAAGAATTATCAGCAGCCGCAGACCAAGAAACAGGTGAGAGCGTTTCTTGGCCTGTGCGGATACTACCGCCGATTCATACCGGACTTCTCCACGATTGCCAACCCCCTCACTGAATTGACTAGGAAGAACAAAGAAAATAAAGTGACATGGACGGAAGCTTGCGAGAAGGCATTTCAGTTATTGAATGGTGCCCTTACCAGTAAACCGGTACTGATGTCCCCAAACTGGGAGAGGATGTTCATCATCCAAACCGACGCTTCAGCCACGGGACTTGGTTATGTGTTGAGCCAGCGAGAGGAAGATGGAACCGAACATCCAGTAGCCTATGGATCCCGCAACTTGTTGCCATGGGAACAAAAATACTCTGCTATTGAAAGAGAGGCATTAGCCATCGTAACTGGTATCAAACATTTTCGAACATATATTGAAGGATATAAGTTCAAGGTGGAGACCGACCATGATCCATTAACACACCTGGCAACCATGAAGGAGAGGCTGGCCAGATGGGCTTTGGCTCTACAGCCATACGATTTTAGCGTGACCCATCGAGCTGGAACGGCGAATGCGAACGCCGACGGGTTGAGTCGAGACCAGGGCTCTCGAGCTAAGGTGGAGGGAGTGTCAGGGAATCTCTCTCCTTTATCCATGACTGCATCCTCCCCGAGGCTAAGCCTGAAGACAGAGACAGAGCCGCTGACACGACCGCAGAATCCGGTAGTGGAAACCCTGAAAGGCGCACCTGGAAACGTGTGACGTACAAGACTGCGAAGGATTCTGATTGGTTGCGAAGGACGGTGTCCTAAAAGAGACTGAACTGTTGTAGTGATATAGAGAACTGTGATTTATTGAGAAAAGTTGTATCACCAGAGTATTGTTGAGTTTTACGTCTGAGCGTCTTATTTGTATATAATATTATGATCTTGTTGTAGTAAGTTTACTATTGTCCAAATATACCAGTCCTTTTCGTAAGGGGTAATACAATCCGGGAAGCGGATTGATTTCGACTAACTGTGGGTTTTGGTGTGAGACTAGAATCTAAGTTGGTGGTGGGTGTGGAGAGCGGATCTGTAGGAAATCAAGTAGCTTTCCTAGCAGAAGGGTTTTCCCATCACAGAGTTCATGGTTCTGAATGGATGCTAGCACCGGATATGGGACATCATTCTGGGTTGCTGAAATCTTATAGGAGAAACCAATAATTACAAACATTATACTCTTACCACTGCTCTTTATTTTTAATAAAGAATGATGCTGTCTCTTCATACCTTGCTTTGTGGTAAGGACATGTGGTTGAACTGAGTCACAGCATGAAGTGAGAAACACAAATAAATATTTTAGCAAAGGTCCCTCCCCCCCCTCCCCCTCCCTCCATCCTAGTCACCCATTGCCCTGGCCCTAATCTTGGCCACTACATCCATAACTATAGCTTCACATTGACCTGGCCATAATTCTAGCCACATCATGCCATAAATATAGCCCTGACCCTAATCCTAGACACTACTGCCATAACTATACACACCCAAAATAGATTTAAAAAAGGTGTGGTTAACAAATTATGTAGCCAAAAAGTAACTGGCAAGATATTCTACTTAGGCTAAACTTAATTATGAAAACATTGATCAACAAAGGAAGTACTTTTGGCTCTTTCCCAAATTACTTTATCCGGTTTAGACAAAATACAATCAGGTTCCGCACATTTTAACCTAAGTACATGTCCACTAGCATGATTAGATTAAAGGTATAGGCAGTCAAAGTTTCCCTTTTCCATGCAACATGAGCACTTTTGAGGAAATAACTTATAAACATTTAATTTTAGTTTCAAAATGGTTCATGGGAATCAATGTTAAAGGACAAATTGGTTCAACTCTTTGAGTGCACTTTAGGTAATGGTTTTTAATTTGCTTGAGTCCTTTCACATTTCACATGAACATAAACTCATAGCAGCAGTTATGAAGAGGCCACATTTAATCAGGAGGACAGACAGCATTTGCTACATGGTAGTGATGACATATCTTGTTGCCTAGCTCAGTTGAAATATCCAACACACGGCTGTATGAGATACTCAAACCCAGCTGGTACATAATATCCACTAGTTCACGCTTGCGAGTCTTGGTGTGAAGCATCACACCTAGATAGATGGGCAAGGGAGTTTCTCTTTCCTGGCTATGTTTGACCGTACTTGAAGAACGATTCTTCCGGGATCGCACCAAACTGTTGTGCATCAGCAACTGTGAAATGGTCAGAACTGGCTGGGACAATGTGGTTGAACTTGACTGTACTTCAATGTTAGGTCCACACAAAACCATAGCAACTAGAGACAAGAGAGAGGTTGGGACGGATTTTTCCTGGCATTTCATTTCAAACAAACCATTAAATTGGTTTTTCAACTTGAACATGTCTCTTCTTGCAGTCCTGGCAAGATGAAAGGCATCGTTGTCAGCATCATGCTCACAAGCCTTCCTCAGTGCAGATCCAATATCTTTGTTAGAAATGAGGACTACTTCTCGTCCTTGCTTGTGAGCTTCCATGTCAGGAAAATATCCTAGTAGTCTGTCTTTGCGCTTGGTGGAGTGAATGCGTCCAGTTACATCAGTTCCAAGCTGTTTTAGCCTTGTGCTGTAGAGGTTCACCAAATCTTTGAGTTTGAAGACAGGTGCAATAAGATCATCCATGCAAGTATCTTCAATGTACGACACCAGTTCAGCAAATGCTATACCATGGTTCACATCATCAGCATCAAAACCATGACATTTTTTGGTTTCGGAATCCCTTGCTCTGTTGTACAATGATGCCAGACACTGTACATGATACTGGGCATCTTGTGCAATCAGGTCACATGAGCTCAGTTTGGCAAGCAGTTGCTCGTCCTGTAGTTTGATGGCACATTGTCTCACCTTGATGTCTACTCCAAAAGTTGATGCTTTGCTTAAGGACCTTCCAGCAGGTGCAGGTGCAGGCTTACCACAAAAGAAACATGTCTCAATGGACGTACGCAAATCTTCTGAACACCTACGACTAAATCTCATACAGGCTTCCGTATCACCACCATCATCATCTACCAGTATCTTTCTCTTCTCTGCTCATCGTAGCTAGGTTTTATTGTACTGAAGTCTACACGAATCATGCCACCTGGCCAAGTGCTTCTTTAGTGTAGCCTCAACGCCCTCACCATCATCAAGCCGTGACAAATTTAAGGTCTTTGGCAAGCAACTTATGGCACTAAAACCCTTCAGAAGATCTGCAATTGCTGAGTAGCCTACCCCCTGTGTGCCACGACGGGACTCAGCTGAACACTGAAGAGCCTCTGTTGAATCTTCCTGGCACAGAAAGCACTTGCTCCAATCAGTTACCAGAACTTGTGCTGATGCCTGAGACCTAAGAGGATCCACCACTTTGTAGATCTTTGCCATTACCACTCTAAGAGAAGGTAAGTATGGAGTAGCTATTGGGTTTACTTCCTATGTATATATACTTACCTTCAAAGAGGCCTTTCTCTTGCTGTAGCTACTCCAGCTGGTACCATGTGGCAGAATCACATGACTGTAGTCTCAGGAGTGTTGATGTTCTTACTAATTGTACTTCATGTAGATGAAAATTATGCCTCATGTAGGTAAAAATTAGGTCTAGGCCACAAGATTGTACCTTCTATTTACATGTGCCATACATTTTGTGCAATGGAGTCTGTTTCAAGAAATGATACTGAAGGTTCACTCTATCGTTGGCGGCCATTTTGAAAATCGCGCTGCCATTTATGTTGTGGGTCAAATTAGCGATGTCCCTATAGCCAATAATGTTTTAAAAGGTATACTCTGACTGTGCACAACGTTTCATGCTTTTATCGTAAAAGGCACAATTCATCTAAATATTGCACATATTTGCTGTACTATCAGAGGAACAGTGGTAAAAAAGCTTTAGCAAAGTGAAGATGTTGGGAAGGGTTGTGGACAACATGGAAAAATGAAAAATCAGCCAGTGTTTCTGGACAATCTTTTTGTGAAACAGGTTTAGATTTCCGATGACAATTTTTTAAATCAACTCTATGATTGCTAAGCAGTCACCTCTTTTATGTTGCTAATAGATACGCCATTAGTGGTATGACTAGGATGACATTCCTGAAAATCAGCTATTTGTTTACTATATTATAACTTTTTAGATGGTGAAGAAATAGGATAGCGACAGTTGTCTTTAAGAAGTCTTTACCCAAAATATATTCATGGTTTTGAATTATGTTGTTTGTGCTTATTAACATGTGGCTTTGAAAAAAATGTGCTGGATTTTTATTATAGTATTACTTTCCTCAGCTCATATAGCATTGCATAAGAAATGACACACCAGGTAGACCCCCCCCTTCCCCTGAATCTTAACAAACAAGACACAGTGTTACCCCATGGAGTGAATTAATTCAAAGGTTCCTTGAGGTAAGTGAGCACATTCCTCTTATATTCTGGCGATGGTTACCATTATAACGAGGGATCTCTATAGAGAACAGTTCACACAACTTGATAAAAAATGGATGAGCCAGTGAGAATATTTCCCAACCATCTATATATGTTTTCATTTCAATGAGTGTTACAGATATTGAGACGAGGGAGTTTACACTGCATATGTACAAGTGCACCTGTTAGCAATTGATTAGAGATGGCATTCTGTTTTAGGAAGTGTTTTGTTAAGCCATTTCTGATGCATGAAATATAGCAGGAATTGAAGGTGGCTAGGTTGAGTGTATGAACAGCACAGCAAGTAAATAGTGATTTTGGTTGCCATTCAAGAGTTTATGCTTTAGCATCAGCTTTTGCTCCATTTATTGAAGAGGCACCATCACATCCCTGACCATGCAAACTACTCAAAGATAGCCCAAGATTCTCCAAAGTTTTAATAATAGCGTCAACAATGTCAATTGCTCTAACCTTTTATAACTTGACAAATGCTACAGATTTGCATTCAGTGTAGACAAAGCAAAGTAAATTCTCACTTTGTGACAGCTCATCTTTTCATCAGCTAGAACAGAAAAGGAACTGGCTGCCTTAATCTCAGAAATGATGCCAGGCAGAATTATATCATGGCCAATGATATTGATGATGCTTTTTTATGTTGAGGCTGAAATATGCATTGTTAAATCTCCTGTAGCATAGCCTTTAAGCAGTAAAGAAATTTCCTGGGTTCTTGATAGTTTCTCGAAGTGGAAGGTCCTGCTTAGTATTACAACTCACACAATTTGACAGATCATGTTTTGTTCCATTCATTCATATCTGTATGGAATTGTAAGCTATAACTTCAATGTTCTCTCTCCCCTCACTCGTGTTCTCTCTCCCCTCACTCGTGTTCTCTCTCCCCTCACTCGTGTTCTCTCTCCCCTCACTCGTGTTCTCTCCCCCCTCACTCGTGTTCTCTCTCCCCTCACTCGTGTTATCGCTCCCCTCACTCGTGCTCTCTCTCCCTCACTCAAGTAGGTCTATTCACTGTGGGTTTAAAAATAAAGGCTTTCTCAATGATAGTGAAGTAAGGATTGGCTACTTCAGAGATTGCTAATTTTAACCTAGTTGGATTGAGGCTGTTGGAGCTCTTGTTTAGCAAGATGATGATAGGAAAAAGTAGAGAAGCATCTCAGATGAAAGTAATTCTCCACATCCCTAGTGGAGCAGATGTGGTCTCGATAAAAACAACCTCAAAATCCATTTCCATTCTGCTAATATCATCATCTATACATCCATATGCTGGTTGGCCACTAAAAGACATGGTTGCTAAATCTGTTGAAGATTAAGAGTTCACAATGAAATCCATGCCGAATGGGAAACTTACCATAACTACATCACCAAGCAGCCAAAAGAAGACCTACAAAGCAATTAACAGAAGTCATTTTTAATGTAACAATGTTTCCTAATCTGAGCATTTGTCAGATATCTATCTGCCCATTGATTCCTGTTGCGACTACATCAGTCAAAAGAAGTTTCTCGGAAATTAAATTAAAATTGAAAAACTGCTGGGGGAGTGTAGTCTCTCATCCTTAAAACGAAAATATCAAATCTCCAGAAAAACTATCTGATGACGATTTAGAAGCTATTGTTGGTCTATGTATTATCCATATTATTGGTGTATGGAATAGAAAACCTAGAAAAATTGCTGTATAAAAAAAATTCTGTAAAAATCAGATTTTTAATACAGTAAATTGTTACTAGTATTCCATTGGAAACCAGCTGTTTCTTTAGACAGTAAGTCTTCTTTTGGCTGCTTGGACTTCTTTATTGGTAGCATAAATTTAGACGTCTAAAGTGGGGCAAGCTTATACACCAGATGTTAAATTGTTACAGTTGTCGAGTCAGTGCATATGTGGCTAGCTGCTAATTACTGTTAGCAATACATGATGATGATACAGTTGTTAATCTGTAACATTGTGTTGGGATTTCACGCAACACAAGAAGTACCTTTAGCCCGCCCCCACCCCACCCCTCCCCTTTGGAAAAACTTATCTACAACCCTGACTAGGCAGTGGCCTGACTAGGCAGTCGCCTACCAGCAGCCACTATGCCACCCTCTAATCAACCACTGTGACCCCTTCTATACCAGCCACTACTATGCTAGCCACTGCTACCTGCTGTTCAGCCACTATATATCCCATCCACAATATTTGCCACCATGCGAGCCATTCTACAGTTTGTCATTCTGAAATTTCCCATGATGCCATGATGTTTAAACAAGCAGACAATCTCCTTCAAGACAAACCACACGCACTGACCAGAGGAAACATTATATACAGATGTTATCCTAGTAAGTGTCAGAGATATAACCTAACACATGAAGGATGGAGTCCCCGTCACCAGCCTAGCCATATGCAACTGTGATATTGAGTGATTGCTTGGGTCAAAAGACCAGCTGGCTGAGAGATAACTCATTGACCACATTGCCTACCAACATTCCCAGACTGGTGGTTTCCAGCCTGCCTGTCTCTTCGAGCCTACATTTTGGGTTATCATTGGGCCACAGTCAATTGTCTGAAAGACACTGCAGTAGTGCGTGATTCCCTTTACAATTCACCTCCAAATGTTGGAAATGGTCCCAGGTGCAACACTTACAGTCCAGTGGGTAGATCTCCAAACATAGGCTGGTGGCTCAGATTGATTGCCACTTCCCTGCGTGAAGGCCTCTCACCTGACAGTGTGTCTTGCAGGACATCATGAGAAAACATGTCGCAACATGTTTTGAAGAAGGACAGATGACATCTTATCCTCTACAAGGTCAATGTCACTGTCACTGTCAAATTCCTCACATCTTCCCTTACTCCACTATTACATATGATGCATCTCTCATCACACATCTCTTCTTATCCTCGAAGAACCTTGTTGAAACAGTCCTCAAGTCTAAATTGCAACCTCACACCATCCTGACACTGCATGAACTTCATATACCTCTCCATCTCTGCACCATTCATAACTGGAGCCTTCTGGCCTCTACAGAAATGATGGGAAGCGCCCGGATGGCATCACGTTGGTTCCGTGGAAGTGTGGGAAATTGTTGGTGTGGGATGCCACTTGCATTGACACTTTCTCTCCCTCCTACATTGGTAGTACCTCCACAGTAGCAGGAGCAGTAGCGGCTTTGGCTGAGGAAAGAAAGAGCTAATTTGTACAATCCTCTACCGAATCCTTCTCATTTCTCACCTTCATCTTTTACATACAGACTCTACCTCTAATACTTCCTCTCAAAATATATTCGTCCACCATCTGGTTCCTCCATCCTCACTTAACTTATTTGCAACTATTTTTTTAACCAATCTGCTCTCTTCCAACACCTACAATCTCTTACCAAACAATTCTTTCCTCGTCTCCTCCTGTTACGTCACTCCATATCTTCCTGTATAGTAACTCCTGCTACCCCCTACACACTTTCAATTATGCAACTTCCTGCAAGCATTAACCCTCCTGTCCAGGTGTCCTAAGGCAAGCTAAGTGAGAACGGAGATCTCACGTGGAACAAAAGGGAAAAAGCTTGCTTCATTCTAATTTTCAGTATGAATTCAAATTGTGAGCATGGCCTGTTGATGCTTTAGTCTCTAAGAGTTTTAGGCTTGGCCACTCCCTCACCAGTCATCTTATCTACTTCCACCTGCCATGTCACCTTCCCAACCCACTTTTCTTCCTCTTCTCTTACTGAACATTACCCCTTAGCTTCTAATTAAACTATATTCCTCCCAAGTACTTCAACTTCCTCCACTATCTCCTCACACCAATCCTCTAATTCATTCCTGCTTCCCTCTTCCATAACCTTTCTCTTCTTTCTATTAAACTTCATTTTCCACCTTAATACATATGCCTGTACCAGACCCAACCTAGTTTGCAGCTCCACTCCTGAGTCCATCAAAAAACATCATCTGCATACATAAGTGTCCCACACCAACACCCTTCCACCTTAACCCCTAGTTCAGCTCTCTCCAACTCCTCTGCCGCTTCCATCTAATAAATATTGAAAAGTGGAGACAAAGGGCATCCCTGCCTAAGCCCATTCTCCGCAGCAAACCACCTTGACCTCCCTCCATTCAATACAACTCCATTCAATACAACCGTCATCTCCACCCCACTATGCAATTGTTCACATATCTTTACAAATTTCTCCTCCACCCCATATTGCCTACACTTGTTTCACAATCCATCCATCCACACTGTCATATGCATTGCTTACATCAGATAGGAATTATGATTCGAACATCTACTCCGACTCCTAAACCCTCCCTGTGCCATCAGGATTCTATCCTCAGCAAACCCTTGCAAACTCCTGGCCAACACACTCACAAATACCTTCACCACATTTCAACCTAACACAACCCCTCTAAATCACCATCCTTGTGGAGAGGCAAACTTCTCTTGGAGTCCACTTGGCAGAACTCACTCCTCATCACCTCCACCAACTTTCTACCTCGCATTTTACTCCACATTCCATCAGGGCCTGGTGCCTTCCCTCTCTACAAACACTTTATTACCTCTAGTCTTTCTTCTCAATTCACTTTCTCCATCATGCCCACCCATCACTGTTTTTGGTATTGTGGCATCCTCTCTTTTCCTCCCCAGCTCTTTCCAGTGTTTTGCCATTACCTAAAATTCATCCTCCTCCTCCTACACCATCATTTCCTTATCTTTCATTCCTTTGATCCTTCTATCGTTCCTGTCAAAAAATTAGCTTAAAACTAGTCCCACCCTGCTCTCTAATCTTATAGTTCTCTTCCTCGATTTAGTCTTTTCACTTCTTTCCTTGCCTCTCTATATTAATCCCATATTTGCCTCAATGTAGCTGTCGGAAATGCCATTCTCTTAGTCTACCTTAGGGAACAACAGAGAAACACCGAAACAGATATACGAGGAAATATGGAACGAGGAAACACTCGGACAAAAAGCTTCTAGAAGGAATTCGAGAGGGATGTTTTCTTCTGATTGGTCAGCAGCCCAGTGAGAGAGCGGGAAATCTGCTCGTAAATTAGACAAGAAAAAAAGAACTAGAGAGAGAGTTAGTTGGAGTTAGTTAATGAGTTTGGACTGAGTAGAGTGTCGTAGAGTCATTGAGTATTGATTTGAACTATTGCGTGTCACTGTGTTGAGACTTATTGAAATTGTTGTTTTGCTGTGTGTTTCTTGTTCTGTGAGAAAAGAAAGGCGGCATCCCTAATTTGGTGCTTATCTGTAATTAAACGTTGTTTTAGTCTCAAGTGATAGTTAGGGCTTGCTAGGGGGAAACCGGCTGTTAAATTGACTGAGAAGGAGTCAAATTAAAGGCGGGAGTAACGGCGAGTCGACATCGGAATTGGCTCGAGCGATTAAGGTTGAGACACTCGGAGAGCATTTCCGACAGTAGCCCTGCCCCTCTCCTCTTGTCCTTGCTTCCCTTAACTTCATACACAGATTCTTTCTAACAAATTAACCTTTCCACCTCTCTGATCTCTCCATAATGTTCTTCCTTCCTAATTCTTTCTCCTCTACTCTGCAGCCAAAAATATCTTCTTCTATTATTACACATATCCTCAACTATTTTCCTCCCAACACTTCCTGAAGTTGTCTCACTCCTTTCCCACCCTATGAACATTTCCTCCACTGCCTCCTGATACTCCTCCCAGTCTAGCCTATTACCAACTCACAATTCATATAGCTGCTCTCCAGAGGCTTCAATGTTCTCAAGCTCTGGGCTACAATGAGCTAGACCTTTTAACAAGGAGTTCTCTGATTTCACTGTTATTCGGATTCGTGACATCCGAGAAATTCCGCAACACATGCACTTCTTCTTCGAATGCAAATCGCATTTCTAACTCATTGGGTCCCTGGATGATGCTGACAAACCGACGACCGGCTATACACGCGCAAGTGCACAGGGGAATGATGTTCTTTGTTGTTGTTTTTCATGTGATTTTTATTTTATTTTTGCTACTTTGTCTTCCCCGATGATAGGTCCCTATGGGTCCCAGAAGGGGGCCAGTGTTCCGCTATGAGGCGGAATATCTCTCTATCACTCCACCCATTGTCACCGCCAGAGTTTCTGTGTAAGGTGTAGGTAGAAAGGGAAGGGGTACACCACACCTTACTCAGAAACTATGCCTCCAATTCCCTTCCCCTCTCCCCATTGGTGCCGCCAGAGTTTCTGTGTAAGGTATAGGTAATATAGACTGTCATTAATTAGTGAATACTCTCAATGAACTCTCAGTTGACATAATAACATTAAAATCACCTTCTCAACAAATTGTATTCACTTGACGTTTTGACTAGATGCTCTAGCCTTCATCAGGAATAATGAGACGCTAAGGCTCGCATGAGCCTGCTATATACCGGTAGCTAGTTATCCACCATGTGCCAGTACACATGCCTATATTATAGCACATGCACCGGATGTAAAATAAATAAATAAATAAATAAAATAAAATAAATTAAATAAAAAGTTATTTGGAAGAGATACGTGGATGATACCTTCTGCATTGTGAAGAAGGGTTGTGAAGAAGGGAAGTGAGCAGGAGTTGTTGGACCATCTGAACAACATCAGGCCATCCATAAAGTTTATCATGGAGCTTGAAGTGGATGGATCATTGCCCTTGCTGGACTGCCACCTACACAGGAAGGAAGATGGAAGGCTAACTGCAACCGTCTACAGAAAATCCACGCATATCAACCGGTACCTTGATTAAAGATCACATCATCCTATCCATATCAGAAGAGGAGTGGTGAAGAGTTTGTATGATAGAGCCAGAAGAGTAATGACTGAGAAGGAGGACCTTTGGAAGGAAGAACATCATTTGAGTAAGGTCTTCATAGAGAACGGTTATCTGCAAGCCTTCATCAACCTTTCGTTTGCAGAAACATTTAAATGCAGAAAAGAAGATGAATACACCAGTACAGGCAAGGAGGGGTCTAAAAAGAAGGATCCTATGATAGTGATTCCTTATGCAGTAGGGATGAGAGACATCAGGAGGGTCTGCAGGAAGTTCAACATCAAAGTTGTGTTCATATCGGGAAGAACTCTGAGGACACAACTGAGCAGAGAGGATGTTTTACCAGCTAATATGCACTCATGTTTTGTGTACAACATCCCTTGTAGCTGTGGGAAATACTACACAGGGGAAACCATCAGAAGACTGGAGATCAGAGTGAAAGAACATCAAGATTTCTGTAGAAAGTGTAATAAAGAGAAGTCTGCAATAGCTGAGCATGCATGGGATAATGGACATCCTATTTTGTGGGAGGAAGCCACCATCTTGGACCAGGCCAGAAAAGAGAAGGAACTACTAGCTAGTGAAGGAGGCGTTGCACATTGGCCTAACACCAAAGTGTGAGCGGTTCAATTGAGACTGTGGAATGGACTTGCCTGGCTGCTGGGAAGCTACTCTGAAGAGCCTGAACTTAAAGCCAGACCACCATAATTACATTTATTATTTTATATTTTATTATTATTATTATTTTAATATTTATTACTATTCTGATCATTATCATTATTTTAATTTTATATTACCGTTTATTACTTAAATGTTATTATTATTATTATTGTTTTATTTATTTGTTTATTATTTATGTATATACATGGTTATTTATTGTTAATAAAAAAATTGATTTGTTGTTATTATTATTGTTGTTGTTGTTGTTATATATATATATGTACATTTTTATTTTATTGTTCATTTAATTTAAAAAAATTTAAATTATTATTATTCTTTTTTTATACATCCGGTGCACATGCTAGGCACGTGTACTGGCACGTGGTCACTAGCTACCAGTATATAGCAGGCACACGCGAGCCTTAGCATCTCATTATTCCTGACGAAGGCTAGAGCATCTAGTCGAAACGTCGAGTGAATACAATTTGAAGTTGATTATGCACATGCTAGGCACGTGTACTGGCACGTGGTCACTAGCTACCAGTATATAGCAGGCTCACGCGAGCCTTAGCATCTCATTATTCCTGACGAAGGCTAGAGCATCTAGTCGAAACGTCGAGTGAATACAATTTGAAGTTGATTATTAAGGTGATTTTAATACTTATATATAGTTTCGCACCTCTTGAATTCCTCACACATTACCAAGAAATGTCCCACATCTTCCCCTGCTGCACTATCACACATGATACACCTCTCTTCTCTAATTATCCCACATCGCTTCTTATCCTCTAATAACCCAGCTGACCCAGTCATCAGTCTAATTTGCAACAGCATACCTTCCTGACCATGCATGGACCTCACATACCTATCCACACAATTCTTTGCCAATTTATAAAACTTCAGCGTACTCTTGCTGTTTACTTCCTCCTCCCAATCCTTCTCATTTCTCACCTTCATTTTCCCCTTCCACTTACATACTGATCCAACCTCATTGTTGAGCTAGTATTTTCTCCTCAAGATCTCGTATTCTTCCCACCATTCAATTCCTCCATCCTCTCAGCTTCCCGTATTGCCATTCCTGCTACTGTATTACTTGCCCCCAACAATCTCGTACCCACTCTCATCTGTGCTGACTCCAACTTCTTGCAAGCATTATGCCCTCCTGTCCACCACACTTTGGCTGCATACTCCATACTAACTAGGTCTTACTATAAACTCCCACACCATTCTTCCATGTCTACTTCCACCTACCCATTCACTTTACTCATCCATGCACCTTCCCAACCACTCTTCTGCCTTCTTTACCATCTTCTCTAACTGAACATGCTTCCTATCAAACCATACTCCTAAGTACTTGAATTTCTTTGACCTCTTCCAATATCACCTCACTAATCCTTCTTACTATTAAACTTCATTTCCACCTTAACACATAAGCTTGTACCACATCCAACATAGCGTGCAGTTCCACCCCTGAGTCTGCCAGAAGAACATCATCTGCATACATAAGTGCCCCACAACAGCCTTCCACCTTGACTCCTAGCTCAGCTCTCTCCTCCTATGATTGGAAGATGGTGCAAGTTGCCCCAATTCCAAAGTCTTCGTGTTCTACCGACCCAACACAATATCGTCCCATTTCTCTTTTATCATTAATGAGCAAACTTCTTGAGAAGCACCTCCAAAAGTTAATTCTAACCCAGATAGGCACTGATTCTGTGCTTTCTGATAGGCAGTGGGGTTTCCTCCAGGGTAGATCAACTACAGGTGCACTTTAAATATAGTAACAGTTGGCATAGCTCTCTTGAGAGTGGCCATGAAGTAGCAGCTGTTTTCTTGGACTTAGCTAAGGCCTTCGACAAAGTTCCGCACACCCTACTACTCAACAAATTGGCTTAAATGCTTACCTTTCGTTGGCTGGGCAACTATCTGCTGGACAGATCTCAATTTGTTCTTGTTGGTGGTGTATCATCTAGAATCTTGAAGGTTATGTCTGGTGTTCACCAGGGCTCTGTCCGGTCCTCTACTCTTCCCGATTTATATTAACGAAGTATCTGATGTCTCTCTAAGTGGTTGCTATATAACTCTTTTTGCAGATGATATTCTTTTGCATAGAGAAGTCATAGTTCCCAAGGACTATGTATCTGTCCAACTTGCAATGGATGCTGTGAGTTGCTGGTTCTCTAACCATCACATGTGCTTTAACACTGCTAAATGTAAGTACATGGTGATTTCACGTAAAATAATTTCTATGCCTGTTGCTGAATTTGTACTGAGCAGTATGAACATCGAGAAAGTGACTGTCTTCAAATACTTAGGGGTTTGGCTCTTGGATAATCTCACTTGGACACATCACATTGATCAAACTACGAAACATGCAACCAAACAAGTTGGTCTAATCTACAGGCAATTTTATTGTCACTCGAGTCAGGAAACACTCTTGCAAATGTATCTGACCGATTTTAGAATACGCAGCTCCTCTCTGGGATCCCCATCAAACCAATAGTGTTCAGGCTTTGGAAAAGGTACAGAAGTTTGCCTTAGAATGTCCTCTAAGTTATGGAATGAAGATTATGGCAAATTACTGCTATGGTCTAAACTGCCAAGTCTTGAATCAAGACGAAAAATCCTAAAGCTTTGCTATTTAGCACACACCATCAATGGACATGTCCATTTTACTCACCTGCTTCTTCAATAACTATGGACTCCAGGCTTAGAACTTACACCACGTCAATACTTGCCCATCCACTCACCAGGACGTCCTCTTGCAAATCATCTTTCTTTCCTCATGCAAATATCCCTATGGAACTCGCTACCAGAGAAAGTCAGGTTATCTCGAACATTTGTGGCCTTAAAAAGTTTATATTTACTTGGTCTCACTGTTCACTCGCATTTTTCTTTCTTATTTGCACTTGGGAACGTGTTTTTATTAGCTGTGCTACTTATGTTTCCTTGCATATGTATTTGCGAACATTTTCATATAAAAAACAACAACAACAAAAAAAATCCTCTGCCCTTCCCATCAAATAAATATTGAAAATAAGTGGAGACAAAAGACATCCCTACCCAAGTCCATTCTCCACAGCGAACCACCTTGACCTCCTTCTGTTCAATATCACCATCATCTCCACCCCACTCTATATACAATCCTACACATATCCTCACAAGTTTCTCCTCGACTCCATATTGCCTCGACTTGTGCCACAGCCAGGGCCGGATCCAGGAATTTTAACAAGGGGGGGTTGTAGATCATACAGGTATCCAATGGATAATTGGCTCCAATTCAGAACACAAAACTGATAATTCACCACAGTTTAACTATCTGAAAATTTACCACAATTTTAGATGCATCTCATAGTACTCATATGTTAACAACTGCCATAGAAAAACAACGAAAATATATGTACACATACATAATGATAAAATTGATTGGTTTAACAGTAGTTAGTCAGTAAAAAGTGACGCATCAAATACCCTTCTCGGATGTGCCTGCACAAACGCATGGCAAATATCATCCACATGTATTCGTTCCTTGTAGTGCATAGGCTAGCAATAATCCCCAGATCAGAAAAATGTTCTTCTGTCATTGTAGATCGCATATACGTCTTGATCCTTCTCAATAAAGAAAAAGAGCGTTCCGCTTCAGCACTTGTGATCGGCAATGTGCAACCTATTACTAAAAGGTGAAGGATGCATCCATATCACAATTTGCAAGAGCTGATAGGAGACTGTCAGGTAATGAAGTGTCATCACTATGGTCTGTATTCAGCCATATAGTCTACCACCTCCTGAGTTCACTTGCTAGTGACCTAGGAAATGGAAGATCCCTTTCCCAATACAGCAAGTCATCCACAGAGCATTTTTGACAAAGCCCATTGATGTGCTATGTATAATTGATGGAATCAAAGAGAGCAATATTTTAGAATGGGAATGTCCTCAGAAAATCTCTCTTTCATTTGAGTGATCAGAGCGTCAAGAAGAGGAATAGCAACTGCTCTTTCTTAGTGGACAATTAGAGTATCGCTTGGAGTATTGCTTCTATTCCTTTGCAAACTCGTCTTCCTGGGAACATATTCAGCAACACCGACTTTATCTGCCATCTGTAGAATTTCTTCATACCAGAAACTGAAAATGATGTCGATATTGTTTCGTGTGGTTTCAATGTCAATTACTGTACTGACCATTTTATGAGCATCAAAGACATCTTGGTCCTGTTTCTGAAGTTTTGATGCCATAATTTTTACTTCATCAAGGATGTTCTTTGTTATGATGAATACAGCAATATTTTTAAATGAAGAAAGTGAAGCTTTCAGCCCTTGTGCTTTCACTTTGGTATCTCTGTCCCGCTCCCAGATTCAGAAACTAAGTCTGGATACTCAGCTGGTGAAACGATGGCATCTAAGAAAGTGACTAATGTCTCATACAGTTCGAAAAATACTTCTAAACAAGTATGCGTTTCTACCCAGCGTGTTTTGCAAAGTCCTGGAAGTTTAGAATGGGATGAATCCGGAAGGAATTTTTTCAAGGTCAATTCAAACATTCTTTGCCACTTGGGACTGTTGGTTATAAATAAATGAGCTTCATTTAATAAGGCTGATGAGATTCCTTACCTCATGAACCTTGCACGATGCAGCAATTGAGTTTATGTGAAAAACCTTAGGTATACAAAGCCAAGGGAGAAATCTCTTTAATTTTGGCTTGCACACCTGCAATTTTAGATGACATCACAGCAGCACCATCATATGCTTGACCAAGAATATTTGCTGGATTTAAAGACACCAATGGATGAGAAAGGGATTCCAAGATCTTGGAAGAAATTGCTGAAGCATTTGCTCTCTCCAAACTAATAAAATTTATCAAGGATTTTTTAATGACTTTAAATCCACAAATCTTAAGCACACCGAGATAATTTTTTGATTGGCATGGGGATCAGTTAGCTACCTCATCAGCAATAACTGTAAAAGATCAGCTATTATCCCGAAGCCGTTTGGTTAAACTTTCCCCAATTTTACAGGCATAGATATGAATCACCTGGTTTTGTATCGTTTTGCTGGTATAAGTAGCATTTCCTTTGGCAAACAAAATATGTTTCTGAAGACAACAATTTTTCTGTGCCAAGTGCTGTAGTAGAGCTATGAAGGTACTTCTGTTGATAGTGTCATCAGCAAAATCCACTTTATCATCCTTATTACCCCTGAAAGGCAAGCCTTGCTTTGACAAGTATTCCACACAAAGCACAATTTGGCGAAGGATTTTTCTGCTTGTTGAGCTTTTTGGTTTATCAGTTTAGTATCAACTCGTGCATCAGGATTTCTGAAATTGTGCTGAAAAAGATCAGCCTTTTCTGATGCATGCTTATGCATTGCACTGTTCTCATGCCGAACAAGAATGCCATCCTTTCCAAGTGCCTTCGAGTAAGGCCTTTGGTATGGTGCAAGTACTGGTTTTGCTCCTGTACTGCCACCCCTATCTGGTTGCTCAGGGAAAAGCACCATTTAGCTCTTTGCTATATGAAAGCCATGGAAACTTGTCTAGCCATTGATGCTGAAAATGCACATTCCAAGTTTTACCTTGCTTAGTTACTTCATGAGAATGAAGAACATCAGTTGAAGCTGGCTTGTAATGACAAGTAAGATATTGATTTCTTTGAATATCTGTAATATTCTTGGATTTCTTCCTCAAATGATCTAACGAGTCATGTGAAGCATTGACTGACCCTAGGTCAATGATCTTAGCATGAGGTGTACAGCTACTAGCTATTGAAAGCTCAGAAGTAGAACATGTTGCAGCAGACACGTTGTTCCATAGATGTCAGTCACAACAGTAGAAGCTGTACCTTGAGAATGACATGTTGCTGTTGCTGAAACATATGAGCATGGTCTTTTGGAAGGACCAAGCTGTTCCTCATCAGGTTCCAGTGACCTTGAATCATAATCACAATGATGATAATATGTATATCTTAAGAAAATGCTTAGCTATTTACCTTTTAAACATAGCAGTGAGATTCATAAGCTTACAGTTGATTTTCTTTTTCCAGACATGGTGCACATGTACCTTAGATATGGCTATGTAACTACAGGCTGACAGGTGCTACTGAATAGCTAGTTACATGTGGTAAGGGATATGAAGGGTTGATCATACATGTCACATGCATGCTCAATACCTCAAAAGGGGGGGGGGGTTGCAACACCCACAACCCCCCCCCCCTGGATCCGGCCCTGCACAGCCATTCCCTTCACAGGGTCTTATGCCTTACTTATGTCCAGGAAAGAGATAATGAACTTTTCTCCTCCTCTTCCTCACTTCACAAACTCCTCTTAACACCAACAACTGGTCTGAACATCTCTGACACCTAAATCCTCCTTGTGCTTCCCTCAAAATCCTGTCCTCAGCAAACCCTCCCAACCTCCTGCCAACACTCTCACAAACACCCTCACCACACTCAACCTAATGCAATCCCTCTATAATTCCCTAATTGGTCCTCCTGGGCATCTTTTATTATTCCGTTGAACCTCGAGATAGGTCATCACTAAGTACATAAAACATTATTTATTAAACCATTACAAGCACGCATGAGTTCAAAGTTTCAGAACTCATGCTGCTTGTCCAAGTACAAACAATTTTAACGTACGCTCTTCACTGCCAGCGTAGGCGGCATCATTGACTCCTTGATGCAACAAGCAACCTCTCTATCACCCGCTAGGCTTGCTCTCGCTTCCGCGAAGACATCCACGGCCTCTAACCTTATAACTTCCGTTCCCCACGAATGCAGCGAAAACAAACTTGGCAAATTTTCTGACTGCCTGCTTCGCGTTTCCAGAACTTAGTGGAAGCGCTTCAGTTTAGTTTCTAGCTTACTTATAGAAAAGGTAACTGAACGGTCAGGGTTAAGCGGGAAGAAGAGAGCAGAGCCTGGCGTGCGGTGATGTAAATTATGGGTGTGCACTACTATGGGTTGCCGTTTCCGGTTCTCTGGGTACATTTAACCAGCGCTGGCCCGAGCTACTACGAACAAGGGGGGGGAAATGAATCTACGTCACATAATTCTAAGCCTAGTTTGCTTTTATCAAGCTGTTGGAGCTCGCAACCTTTCTCAAGATTACCAGTTTTCTGCTGCACTTGCAGGGGATGATTACATCCTCTACTGGACTGTGAATTTGCCGGCTCAAAAGAGGCAAACTTCTCTTGGAGTCCACTTGGCAGAACTCACTCCTCATCACCTCCACCAACTTTCTACCTCCATACATCAGTATTTCACTCCACATTCCATCAGGGCCTGGTGCCTTCCCTCTCTACAAACACTTTATTACCTCTAGTCTTTCTTCTCAATTCACTTCCCCCATCATGCCCACCCATCACTGTTTTTGGTATTGTGGCATCCTCTCTTTTCCTCCCCAGCTCTTTCCAGTGTTTTGCCATTACCTAAAATTCATCCTCCTCCTCCTACACCATCATTTCCTTATCTTTCATTCCTTTGATCCTTCTATCGTTTCTGTCAAAAAATTAGCTTAAAACTAGTCCCACCCTGCTCTCTAATCTTATAGTTCTCTTCCTCGATTTAGTCTTTTCACTTCTTTCCTTGCCTCTCTATATTAATCCCATATTTGCCTCAATGTAGCTGTCGGAAATGCCATTCTCTTAGTCTACCTTAGGGAACAACAGAGAAACACCGAAACAGATATACGAGGAAATATGGAACGAGGAAACACTCGGACAAAAAGCTTCTAGAAGGAATTCGAGAGGGATGTTTTCTTCTGATTGGTCAGCAGCCCAGTGAGAGAGCGGGAAATCTGCTCGTAAATTAGACAAGAAAAAAAGAACTAGAGAGAGAGTTAGTTGGAGTTAGTTAATGAGTTTGGACTGAGTAGAGTGTCGTAGAGTCATTGAGTATTGATTACTATTGCGTGTCACTGTGTTGAGACTTATTGAAATTGTTGTTTTGCTGTGTGTTTCTTGTTCTGTGAGAAAAGAAAGGCGGCATCCCTAATTTGGTGCTTATCTGTAATTAAACGTTGTTTTAGTCTCAAGTGATAGTTAGGGCTTGCTAGGGGGAAACCGGCTGTTAAATTGACTGAGAAGGAGTCAAATTAAAGGCGGGAGTAACGGCGAGTCGACATCGGAATTGGCTCGAGCGATTAAGGTTGAGACACTCGGAGAGCATTTCCGACAGTAGCCCTGCCCCTCTCCTCTTGTCCTTGCTTCCCTTAACTTCATACACAGATTCTTTCTAACAAATTAACCTTTCCACCTCTCTGATCTCTCCATAATGTTCTTCCTTCCTAATTCTTTCTCCTCTACTCTGCAGCCAAAAATATCTTCTTCTATTATTACACATATCCTCAACTATTTTCCTCCCAACACTTCCTGAAGTTGTCTCACTCCTTTCCCACCCTATGAACATTTCCTCCACTGCCTCCTGATACTCCTCCCAGTCTAGCCTATTACCAACTCACAATTCATATAGCTGCTCTCCAGAGGCTTCAATGTTCTCAAGCTCTGGGCTACAATGAGCTAGACCTTTTAACAAGGAGTTCTCTGATTTCACTGTTATTCGGATTCGTGACATCCGAGAAATTCCGCAACACATGCACTTCTTCTTCGAATGCAAATCGCATTTCTAACTCATTGGGTCCCTGGATGATGCTGACAAACCGACGACCGGCTATACACGCGCAAGTGCACAGGGGAATGATGTTCTTTGTTGTTGTTTTTCATGTGATTTTTATTTTATTTTTGCTACTTTGTCTTCCCCGATGATAGGTCCCTATGGGTCCCAGAAGGGGGCCAGTGTACCGCTATGAGGCAGAATATCTCTCTATCACTCCACCCATTGTCACCGCCAGAGTTTCTGTGTAAGGTGTAGGTAGAAAGGGAAGGGGTACACCACACCTTACTCAGAAACTATGCTTCCAATTCCCTTCCCCTCTCCCCATTGGTGCCGCCAGAGTTTCTGTGTAAGGTATAGGTAATATAGACTGTCATTAATTAGTGAATACTCTCAATGAACTCTCAGTTGACATAATAACATTAAAATCACCTTCTCAACAAATTGTATTCACTTGACGTTTTGACTAGATGCTCTAGCCTTCATCAGGAATAATGAGACGCTAAGGCTCGCATGAGCCTGCTATATACCGGTAGCTAGTTATCCACCATGTGCCAGTACACATGCCTATATTATAGCACATGCACCGGATGTAAAATAAATAAATAAATAAATAAAATAAAATAAATTAAATAAAAAGTTATTTGGAAGAGATACGTGGATGATACCTTCTGCATTGTGAAGAAGGGTTGTGAAGAAGGGAAGTGAGCAGGAGTTGTTGGACCATCTGAACAACATCAGGCCATCCATAAAGTTTATCATGGAGCTTGAAGTGGATGGATCATTGCCCTTGCTGGACTGCCACCTACACAGGAAGGAAGATGGAAGGCTAACTGCAACCGTCTACAGAAAATCCACGCATATCAACCGGTACCTTGATTAAAGATCACATCATCCTATCCATATCAGAAGAGGAGTGGTGAAGAGTTTGTATGATAGAGCCAGAAGAGTAATGACTGAGAAAGAGGACCTTTGGAAGGAAGAACATCATTTGAGTAAGGTCTTCATAGAGAACGGTTATCTGCAAGCCTTCATCAACCTTTCGTTTGCAGAAACATTTAAATGCAGAAAAGAAGATGAATACACCAGTACAGGCAAGGAGGGGTCTAAAAAGAAGGATCCTATGATAGTGATTCCTTATGCAGTAGGGATGAGAGACATCAGGAGGGTCTGCATGAAGTTCAACATCAAAGTTGTCTTCATATCGGGAAGAACTCTGAGGACACAACTGAGCAGAGAGGATGTTTTACCAGCTAATATGCACTCATGTTTTGTGTACAACATCCCTTGTAGCTGTGGGAAATACTACACAGGGGAAACCATCAGAAGACTGGAGATCAGAGTGAAAGAACATCAAGATTTCTGTAGAAAGTGTAATAAAGAGAAGTCTGCAATAGCTGAGCATGCATGGGATAATGGACATCCTATTTTGTGGGAGGAAGCCACCATCTTGGACCAGGCCAGAAAAGAGAAGGAACTACTAGCTAGTGAAGGAGGCATTGCACATTGGCCTAACACCAAAGTGTGAGCGGTTCAATTGAGACTGTGGAATGGACTTGCCTGGCTGCTGGGAAGCTACTCTGAAGAGCCTGAACTTAAAGCCAGACCACCATAATTACATTTATTATTTTATATTTTATTATTATTATTATTTTAATATTTATTACTATTGTGATCATTATCATTATTTTAATTTTATATTACCGTTTATTACTTAAATGTTATTATTATTATTATTGTTTTATTTATTTGTTTATTATTTATGTATATACATGGTTATTTATTGTTAATTAAAAAAATTGATTTGTTGTTATTATTATTGTTGTTGTTGTTGTTATATATATATATGTACATTTTTATTTTATTGTTCATTTAATTAAAAATTTTTTAAATTATTATTATTCTTTTTTTATACATCCGGTGCACATGCTAGGCACGTGTACTGGCACGTGGTCACTAGCTACCAGTATATAGCAGGCTCACGCGAGCCTTAGCATCTCATTATTCCTGACGAAGGCTAGAGCATCTAGTCGAAACGTCGAGTGAATACAATTTGAAGTTGATTATTAAGGTGATTTTAATACTTATATATAGTTTCGCACCTCGTGAATTCCTCACACATTACCAAGAAATGTCCCACATCTTCCCCTGCTGCACTATCACACATGATACACCTCTCATCCCTAATTATCCCACATCGCTTCTTATCCTCTACTAACCCAGCTGACCCAGTCATCAGTCTAATTTGCAACAGCATACCTTCCTGACCATGCATGGACCTCACATACCTATCCACACAATTCTTTGCCAATTTATAAAACTTCAGCGTACTCTTGCTGTTTACTTCCTCCTCCCAATCCTTCTCATTTCTCACCTTCATTTTCCCCTTCCACTTACATATATACTGATCCAACCTCATTGTTGAGCTCGTATTTTCTCCTCAAGATCTCGTATTCATCCCACCATTCAATTCCTCCATCCTCTCAGCTTCCCGTATTGCCATTCCTGCTACTGTATTACTTGCCCCCAACAATCTCGTACCCACTCTCATCTGTGCTGACTCCAACTTCTTGCAAGCATTATGCCCTCCTGTCCACCACACTTTGGCTGCATACTCCATACTAACTAGGTCTCACTATAAGCTCCCACACCATTCTTCCATGTCTACTTCCACCTGCCCATTCACTTTACTCATCCATGCACCTTCCCAACCACTCTTCTGCCTTCTTTACCATCTTCTCTAACTGAACATTACCCCTTAGCTTCCTATCAAACCATACTCCTGTGTACTTGAATTCTTTGACGTCTTCCAATATCGCCTCACTAATCCTTCTTACTATTAAACTTCATCTTCCACCTTAACACATAAGCCTGTATCACATCCAACATAGCTTGCAGTTCCACCCCTGAGTCTGCCAGAAGAACATCATCGGCATACATAAATGCCCCACAACAGCCTTCCACCTTGACTCCTAGCTCAGCTCTCTCCTCCTATGATTGGAAGATGGTGCAAGTTGCCCCAATTCCAAAGTCTTCGTGTTCTACCGACCCAACACAATATCGTCCCATTTCTCTTTTATCATTAATGAGCAAACTTCTTGAGAAGCACCTCCAAAAGTTAATTCTAACCCAGATAGGCACTGATTCTGTGCTTTCTGATAGGCAGTGGGGTTTCCTCCAGGGTAGATCAACTACAGGTGCACTTTAAATATAGTAACAGTTGGCATAGCTCTCTTGAGAGTGGCCATGAAGTAGCAGCTGTTTTCTTGGACTTAGCTAAGGCCTTCGACAAAGTTCCGCACACCCTACTACTCAACAAATTGGCTTAAATGCTTACCTTTCGTTGGCTGGGCAACTATCTGCTGGACAGATCTCAATTTGTTCTTGTTGGTGGTGTATCATCTAGAATCTTGAAGGTTATGTCTGGTGTTCACCAGGGCTCTGTCCGGTCCTCTACTCTTCCCGATTTATATTAACGAAGTATCTGATGTCTCTCTAAGTGGTTGCTATATAACTCTTTTTGCAGATGATATTCTTTTGCATAGAGAAGTCATAGTTCCCAAGGACTATGTATCTGTCCAACTTGCAATGGATGCTGTGAGTTGCTGGTTCTCTAACCATCACATGTGCTTTAACACTGCTAAATGTAAGTACATGGTGATTTCACGTAAAATAATTTCTATGCCTGTTGCTGAATTTGTACTGAGCAGTATGAACATCGAGAAAGTGACTGTCTTCAAATACTTAGGGGTTTGGCTCTTGGATAATCTCACTTGGACACATCACATTGATCAAACTACGAAACATGCAACCAAACAAGTTGGTCTAATCTACAGGCAATTTTATTGTCACTCGAGTCAGGAAACACTCTTGCAAATGTATCTGACCGATTTTAGAATACGCAGCTCCTCTCTGGGATCCCCATCAAACCAATAGTGTTCAGGCTTTGGAAAAGGTACAGAAGTTTGCCTTAGAATGTCCTCTAAGTTATGGAATGAAGATTATGGCAAATTACTGCTATGGTCTAAACTGCCAAGTCTTGAATCAAGACGAAAAATCCTAAAGCTTTGCTATTTAGCACACACCATCAATGGACATGTCCATTTTACTCACCTGCTTCTTCAATAACTATGGACTCCAGGCTTAGAACTTACACCACGTCAATACTTGCCCATCCACTCACCAGGACGTCCTCTTGCAAATTATCTTTCTTTCCTCATGCAAATATCCCTATGGAACTCGCTACCAGAGAAAGTCAGGTTATCTCGAACATTTGTGGCCTTAAAAAGTTTATATTTACTTGGTCTCACTGTTCACTCGCATTTTTCTTTCTTATTTGCACTTGGGAACGTGTTTTTATTAGCTGTGCTACTTATGTTTCCTTGCATATGTATTTGCGAACATTTTCATATAAAAAACAACAACAACAAAAAAAATCCTCTGCCCTTCCCATCAAATAAATATTGAAAATAAGTGGAGACAAAAGACATCCCTACCCAAGTCCATTCTCCACAGCGAACCACCTTGACCTCCTTCTGTTCAATATCACCATCATCTCCACCCCACTCTATATACAATCCTACACATATCCTCACAAGTTTCTCCTCGACTCCATATTGCCTCGACTTGTGCCACAGCCATTCCCTTCACAGAGTCTTATGCCTTAGTTACTTATGTCCAGGAAAGAGATAATGAACTTTTCTCCTCCTCTTCCTCACTTCACAAACTCCTCTTAACACCAACAACTGGTCTGAACATCTCCTCTGACACCTAAATCCTCCTTGTGTTTCCCTCAAAATCCTGTCCTCAGCAAACCCTCCCAACCTCCTGCCAACACTCTCACAAACACCCTCACCACACTCAACCTAATGCAATCCCTCTTTAATTCCCTACTTGGTCCTCCTCGCTTCTTTTATTATTCCGTTGAACCTCGAGATAGACATTGTTTAACCATTACAAGCACGCATGAGTTCAAAGTTTCAGAACTCATGCTGCTTGTCAAAGTACAAACAATTTTAACGTACGCTCTTCACTGCCAGCGTAGGCGGCATCATTGAGTCCTTAATGCAACAAGCAACCTCTCTACCATCCGCTAGGCTCGCTCTCGCTTCCGCGAAGGCATCCACGGCGTTCCCCACGAATGCAAACTTGGCAAATTTTCTGATAGCCTGCTTCGCGTTTCCAGAACTTGAAGCGCTTCAGTTTAGTTTCTAGCTTACCTATAGAAAAGGTATCTGAACGGTCAGGGTTAAGCGGGAAGAAGAGAGCAGAGCCTGGCGTGCGGTGACGTGAAATCTGCATAAATTATGGGTGGGTTGCCGTTTCCGGTTCTCTGGGTACATTTAACCAGCGCGCTGGCTGCCACCCGAGCCACTACGAACAGGGGGGAAAAATGAATCTACGTCACATAATTCTAAGCCTAGTTTGCTTTTATCAAGCTGTTGGAGCTCGCAACCTTTCTCAAGATTACCGGTTTTCTGCTGCACTTGCAGGGGATGATTACATCCTCTATTGGACTGTGAATTTGCCGGCTCAAAATATCAGATTTGCAATAAATGTCAGCACTACTGGTTGGGTTGGGTTTGGCCTTTCTCCTAATGGACAAATGCCTGGCTCTGATGTGGTGATTGGCTGGGTTGACAACACCAGCGGCACAGTTAAGTTCCATGTAAGTTCACAGAAATTGCAGTGATTACAAACTCATTGTCCTAACTTGAAGGCTTACTTTTTTATAATGTTTTCATTGTCTCTCTATTGTTATTATTTACTCCCTTTTTTCTTGTTTTATTCTGTTCACTTTAGGATGGCTTAGTATTAGCAAGTGCTATATAGTTGGCATTGCCCCTAATGCATGTTGGCAAAAAATACCCACCCCCCAAAAAAAACCCCCAACCAAAACAAAACATTTCATTGGTTTGTTACACAGGACAGGTATGCTGCAGGTCGCTCCCTCCCTCCCATTGACAGCAGTCAGGATTGGCTTCTCACAAGTGGACTCGAAGATAATGGACGCACTATCTTGGAATTCAACAGAAAGCTCACAACTTGTGATGACAATGACATGGATATAAAAGTAAGCTAATTGTTTAAACAGATCTGCTTAACTACTATTGTTATTTTATTTCTCTAATAGGCTGATACTGCCCGCATAATTTGGTCATATAATTCACGAGATCCTGCAAGTTATGAGGAGTTAGGCAAATTGCAGCACAGTACACAAGGATCTGCAAGTCTAAATTTACTTGGAGGTCTGGCGAAAGAAAGAGTGGAAGAAAATTCTTACTCATTCTCTGTGCTCAATGACAATGTTAGTAACTATGCTAAGGTGATTCATTACCTCATGTTTGATGCATGACTTCTACTGCACAGGTCACTATCCCATCAGATAAAGATACTACTTACTGGTGCACAGTGCATGAGCTGCCACAGGAAATTGAGCAGCAAGAACATTATCTGTATAAGGTTCAGTTATATGCTGTATACTTGTTTCTGCAACACAACTAGTCATATATATTCACACACTGAAGTCCTGCAGGGTTTGCTATCTTTATAGATAGCCCCGAGTCTCAAGAGCTACTAGGCAATATTATTTCAACCCCCAAAAATTGTCATTATGATATCTCTACTAAATGCTGACCAGATGTACCAAAGTATTGGTAAAATGTTTGTAATTACCTCAAGAGTCAAATTTGAGGCTGCATTTGTACATGGCATTTGAGCTGCCAATGAAAGAATGTTTGACAAACTTCTGCTTAATGATTTGTAAAAAGAAATGATATAGCTACCTACTTTTTCCTCTAGAATTTTCGGTTGTTAGTTTTAAAATGTGCCTTTTCATGGGTTCTTTCCGTAGCACTATAGGACTATCATTATACACATCATTTTGGCCTACATTCCAATTCTTGGGCCTATTTAAAAGATTATGAAGTAAGAATTATGCCAGCTATTGGTATACTACAGTGACTTCCTCTCGATAATCAACTTAAATTTACTTACTTTCTGTTCCAGCTAGAAACTCTGGGCTTCATCAGAAATGGTGAGATGAACTCTCAATTGACATCGTAGATACGATGACTTTCTCAATAAACAACTTAAATTTACTCACTTGAAGTTTCAGCTGCTCTAGACCTGATCATGAATAATGAGATGTGGTTATAATAATAATATATAGTAATTGGCAGGAACATCATTTCGGTTGATTTTGTTGATTTTGAAAGTGATGTCCAGTGCACAGATGTGCTTAACATGTAGACTTTGGTATGCATGTCTGTATAATTTGTGTGCTTGGTTTTTGTTTATTATTTATTTATCTGTCCGCCTGTGTTTGTTTTAGTTCTCTCCAGTTTTTTTCAAGCCCACTGCAAAATATATTCATCATCTTCTTGCTTATCTCTGTACAAATCTCAATGAAAGTTATGTGGACTCTAGTCAAGACTGCAATGGACGCAATGCTATTGACATTAGCAATTGTAAGTACAGAGGATACTTATTCGCAGCCTGGGCAGTTGGAGGAACAGTATGTTATAGACTATAATACTGAGTTATGTTACACTACTTGTTGAAATATTAGTTTTATTTCTTGCAGGACTTTGTATTTCCTGATGGAGTAGCTTATCCTATAGGAGGAAAGGGTCAACAGTATATTCTTATTGAGATGCATTATGATAATCCTGATTTAGACTCTGGAATGGTAGATAGTTCAGGACTGAAATTCTTCTATGTCAATGAGGAGCCTAAAAATAGAGCTGGGACTCTGACTTTTGGGCAGACTGTATCCAGCAGAATGGTGATTCCACCCAAAGCAGACAACTTTGTTGTAAATGCTTTGATGCCAAGCCAGTGTACAGAGAAGGTGAGCTCTTATTAACTGACCTTAGATTTATTTTCCAAATTTCTCCTTAATGTTCTGTGTAAAGTCCATAGAACAAGTCCTATGCAATATTAATTGTCATCCAAAATACATGTACCTAATTTGTTTTATAGTTTTTTCCTGAAGAAGGAATCAATATTTTTGGAAATCTCCATCACACACATCTGGCAGGTTAATTTATAGCAGGATTTGTACAAGCTGAAAATTTACTTCAATTTATACCAACTAGGGCATGAAATGGTAATTAGACATTTGAGAGAGACAAGCACTTGTGGAGGACTTGAAGAACTTCCACCAATTGATGAAAACAGAGGATATGATTTCAATTACCAGCAAATAAACCTTCTTCCAAAAACTGTTTCAGTGTTACCAGTGAGTTAATATATGAATATTGATGTGCTCAAAGATATCAAACATTCTGCCCTAGGGTGACATTTTGCACCTGGAATGTTCTTATCAAACCACAGGCTCGGCATATCAGACTGTAACTCTGGTAAGGTAGTACTACTAATGTCATGCTTTGGTTTTGATTGCAATATTGAATTTAGGGTGGATTGAGCACTCGACAAGAAATGTGTTTTTCCTTTGTATACTATTATCCTGAGTCAGATATGAGTTATTGCCTGGGACATCAAAACATATCACAAGAGTTCACCTCGCAACACTTTGAGTAAGTGTTAAAAGAGGTCAAGTTCTGATGTCTGTGCCACCCAGGCATTACTAATTTACTGCATTTTATATTTTTGTGTTAGCTCTATACTCTAGTGACATGTTATGTTTGCTAGTAGCAAGTTTGGAAGGAGGTCAAAATATCAAATTCTGAAGGAAAAATATTTATGCTAATACCACTATAGCTTTACCATTTATGAGATTGTCATGAATGATGATACTTATAGTGTGGTTTATATAGTTGTCTAAGCAATATCTCAGATGATTATAGCAGTGGTTTATATAGTGGTGCCATAAGAAATATCTCAGATGATTAGCAGTGGCTTATGTGGTGACATCTCAGATGATTATTATTATCAATAGTGCACTAAGAAATTTGTAGAGTTTACATATAAAGACAAAAGCAGTTTCTATTTGCTGATTTTAATGTTCATCTTTGGCAAAGACTGTGGTGGTATATTACTGTATTAACACCACACTGTTACATAGTCCTGATATATTCCTTGTGTCTCTCTCCTTACAGCCGGGATACTGAGAGAGCTTTATTTCGTGGCTTAAAAGACAAGAATGGCACGATAATAAACGATATCTTCAATCAAGTAGAATGGAACTTGCAAACTGTCGATTTATTCCAAGAGGCGGTCCATTCCAGTACCTATTATGCTAACTGCATTAATGTTACAGTAAGTATGACCCAGTCCATGCTATTGCATGGAATTGTATGGCAATCTGAAGTACCAGATGTCAAGCTTGGCCACTTGCTTTGACACTAACTGCACCGACAATGTTCTAGAGGTCACCTTCTCAACTATTATGGTTAACAAAGCAACTATACAAGGCATCTATATTTGTTGCACTCTGCATGAGTTTTCTTTCTGTTCTTCTTCTCTGTGCTATATTTAACCTTCCACCCTCCCTCCCTCCCATCAATCATTAGTAAGTAGCCAATTCTTTTTCTCTTATTTTAACTGCCTCTGTAATTATCATTACCTCCACAAACGCTGTTAGTCATGTACACTCTAGGGTAATAATGTGATGAACATATTATAGGTATAATGATTTGTCGATAATCAACTTAAATTTACTCACTTGACATTTTGGCTAGATGCTTTAGTCTTCATCAGGAATAATGAGATGCTAAGAGTCGTGTGAGTGAGTTTAAGTTGATTATCGAGAAAGTCATTGTATCTGTACTATGTCAACTGAGAGTTCATGAGAGTTCCTTTTGCCATGCCAGTGCATGTACATGAGGAGCATGCATGTATGTAGGACAGATACAGTGCATGTACATGAGGAGCATGCATGTATGTAGGACAGATACAGTGCATGTACATGAGAGCATGCATGTATGTAGGACAGATACAGTGCATGTACATGAGAGCATGCATGTATGTAGGACAGATACAGTGCATGTACATGAGGAGCATGCATGTATGTAGGACAGATACAGTGCATGTACATGAGAGCATGCATGTATGTAGGACAGATACAGTGCATGTACATGAGAGCATGCATGTATGTAGAACAGATACAGTGCATGTACATGAGGAGCATGCATGTATGCAGGACAGATACAGTGCATGTACATGAGAGCATGCATGTATGCAGGACAGATACAGTGCATATACATGATAGCATGCATGTATGTAAGACAGATACAGATCATTTTTGGGTGTATGTGTATGTAAGTTCTTACATATGTCTCATTACATATAGACATGCATGCAGAGCAATACAAACTCCCACAAAATGTGTTCTTGCATGACTTGCTATTATATTTAGTCTAGCATAACTAAATCGAGAAGTGTATAGTACTCAAGGGTGTAATTATTGTGCAACAAAGCCATGCATGCGTTTTCCTGACTGAGATGCTAGGAAAGGAAACTGAATGTACAACAGAAGTTTTTTTCTCAGAATCTTTATTGCACATCACATTTCATAGCTTCCCACTGTGTTAAGATTACCAAATATGGGCATATGCTGCATGTATGAGACAAAGCCACAATAATTCAATTACACCTTCATCCGTGACTCATGTCACACTCCTCCCCAATGACGCTGAGGGTGGTCATGATCTTCCACTTTGCCCCCAAGATAGCCCATAAGCATTTCCATTCTGGTTTCCTTTCCTGTGACCAAGGTGCATTTATATGGCTGCAACTGAGTAACCACCAAGTCATGGGGCATTGGCATATTTCATCTGGTCTGGTCCAGCCCAGTGGGCAATGGTCCATCTCCTGAAACTTTGCCCAAACAGGTAGATTTGAAAACACTTGTTGAGAGACCACAGATTGCCAGGCACTCTTTCTCAACCACTGAAAATCTCGTTTCTCATGGGAGTAACTGAGCAGGGGTGAGTGCAGCCCATCCTCAACGGGGTGGTCCAAAGGTCTGTATAAGGGGAGAATATGAGAGGGGGACTACCTGCTCTTAGTTCCTGTTCTGGTGGTATTTGTAGCTTTGTGAATCATATTGGACACAATTTTGGGCAAGTAATGACTGATGGTACAACTATGGATCATTCAGAGTTGAATCGTCGGCAATAATGCAAAAACTGAACTCTCTCGATCTTCATCATAAAATTGACCCATCCTATCGAGGAATAATTAATGGATGGGTAGGTTTCTGGTCAGGTTATTGTAATGATCATTTATAGCAAAAATGAAGTTAACACAACACAAGCATCACATACATTTTAAAATACTTCATGTCATTCATATCCTTTTCCAACCATTGTGCCAATTGTTGTGCTATGAAGTTCTCCACACCAACTGGTCCCCAAAGGGATCCACATCCTTCCCAATGGGGCCCCGTACCCCACTGGACACTACCCTGGCATCGCTAGTGCACTAACAGACAACTGCAATGTTGTTCTAGTGCTAATGACACGAGTATTAGCTGATGGCTACGACGGTACACAAACAAAAATTCTGTAATAGTGGTTAATGAGAAACAATTAACCATAAACCAATAAACCAAGAAGCCTGATAAGTGAGGTATAGTCATGCAGGTCTACTGCATTGCCATCTAACCCACCTCTTAACCAAATATGGGCATATACTACATTGCTCGTATCTAACATTTACCCAAGACATAATCTCAATTTATTACATCACTGTTGAGTTTGTATCCTCACCAGTGACTCTCTCACATATTGCCATTACCAGGGTTTCATCAAGGGGGGAGAGGGGGTTGAAAAAAATCAGGATTGGGGACATATCCCACCCATCCACCCCCCATTAATTTTTTATTGATACCAACGTTCAAATGCAAGTTGACTATTCTATTTTACAGCAATGGATATTAACAGTATCAGGTGAGATCTACTTAATTATTACACTAACCAGGTGCCAGTGCGAATGATCAAGGACCACTAGTGAGCATTATTATAACTAGTTTCATTTATATATATATAGAGAGAAAAGACAAATGGTTGGTTACCCAGTAAGTTTACAGCAACACAGTAACAACAGTTATTGTTGACTCTATTTTTCAGTTCACCACAATGAAGAGCATTTCATCATTGTGATAGTGAATTATTAATGACAAATTACCTTCAACACGCATGGAAAAACAAAAAATACCATATTGAATGGGCTACATAGCTATTAGTTTATGAATCAGAACTATACCATACAAATCTTATCCCTTTCACATCATCCAATCAAGTCAGTTCTAGGCATAATCCCCCCTCCCCCCCAATCATGTAATGTGGGTGGCTGCACAGTTACAAAGACTAATCTCTCTGCATGCTATTCCTGCTGAACCTCCTCCCCCTCCCACCTCCAACCCCCTCCCACTCGAAAAATACTGGATGAAACCCTGATTACATACATGTAATTGTTGATTAAAAAAGTAGCTAAGTCTGACTGCCCAACAACTGTGATTGCATATATTGACTAAAGTAAGAGTGAGAATGAACCAAATGAACAGACACTAATCCAGGGATTGGTTATGTTATGTTGGCAAAAACATGTCTTACTATTTTCTTTGATTAGGGTGGCCTCTCGGTGATAACTATTTCAAGTAACCTTCCTCAAGTGGTTTGTCCTTACAAGCCTCCCAAGAAAGATTGCCCAACTATTTCTGGATCTCCTTCAACCGATTACTCTGGATCTCCTTCAACCCATTATTACCCGTACCTTACTTTACTGCTTACCACAATTTCACTGGTGCAGTTTTAAATGTATTGAACAATTGACATTGTGTCAAGATTGTCATATACAGTCAATTTATAATGACTTAGAATAGTGTCAGAAATATGTTCCTGGTGAGTATGGATGTATAATTATAATTATAAATGTTTGACCAAAAAATATACTCCATCAACAGAAAGAGGTGATATCATACGAGCCAGAATAGATGCAGAGGACATCAAGAAGGATGCACATGCTTGCAGAGAATATTATGTTAAGATTAACTACAACCTCTAGAGTGGCAGTGAGGACCATTTCACGATATATAGTTTTCCCAGACTCTCTATCCTCCTCAAAAGGGAAGTAAGGTGTCAGCTACAAGAAATTAGTATACAATGGTTCTGTTTCCAAATTTCTGACCAATAGACTGGCTGCAATGGGCATGGCCTATACTGCTATGTCCAGTTTGGAGTACACCCCAAGTGTTGCGCACAACCTTAGTGTTAATTTAATATCGATGGTGAACTCAAGAGAAGATCCAATGTTATGGTCATCTTGATGCTGTTTAGGATTAGGGGGGCAAGAGACAGGAACATAAATTTTTACAGATTACCAACAATCAGAGAGCATGAAGGAGGGAAGACATTGGAACTGAGTGAGAAAGGACACTGAAACTGGCTTGCTTTGACCAACAGAAGTGATAGTAAGCCAGGAAACTACCCCTACATCAAGATTTGTATATACTAACAAGGGTAAACTACTTAATCCAGACTAGATTCCTTCACTGAAGCTTGGCTAGGCCACAAACTAAAGATATTCCTGCTCATCATCACGACACAACAGGCCGACAAAAAAGAGTGCTAAAAGAAGAAAGACTAATGAACCGGAAAAATTTGAGAGTATTGGGGGTGAAGAGAGATCTTCCGTGTCCTTCTAAATCACTAGTATTCGAAACTGATAGCCAAAAATGAAAATGAACTAGTGAAGACAAAGATGAACTAAATGCTTCAAGTATTGGGATAGACACTCCCCCAAAACAGTTGCATATGACTAGAGTATGCGAGGAAGGAATCAGGAATGACAATGAGAAGGTCTGTTTTTACACAGGATTGTCTTCATATACATTGTTTGCTTATGTTGAGCAGTATCTTAGCATCACATCATGGACCATTCCAGCAAGTTCTGAAAGCCCTAATTAGACTCTGGCATATCTCTGAAGAGGGCCTATGTTAGGTTTGGTACATATTTCCAAGTAGCACTTATATGCAATTATGTATTTCTGCCTAAGGCCTCTCATATTTCGGCCTGATAAAGGTGATTATGGAAGGCCTTGCCAATGGTTTTCCATAAACATTGTCCCAACTGTGCAGTCACAATAGTAATCCTTTTGGAATGACACACAAATCAATGTTCATTGCAAAGCATAACTTGGCTTTTTTGACCAGTGACCATGCTACTAAGCTCTTTGCTCAGCTGTTTCCTGACTCTAAGCTAGCTAGTAAGTTTGCTTGTTGGAAAAGCAAATAAGCTTTAGCACCTCATTATCATGGAATGGCTCTGAAGAATATGTCCAATCCATTCTCAATCATGATGGATGAATCAAACGATAAAGAAAAAAGTCCTGCATTATTCTTGTTAGACTCTTCGACCCAGAAATACGCAATGTGAAAACAAAGTTCTTAGACATGCCTGTGGGAAATACAGGCACAACAGCAAACCTTTTTAGTGCATTGAAGGAGTGCACTGAGAAATACAATCTGGACTTCAATAAAGCCATGTCCTTTATGTCAGACACAGCCAATCTTATGAAGGCGTCAAGGTTTGCTGTTCAGAAGCTTATAAAAAGGGAGAATTCTTCTTTGTGTGACATTACGTTTCATATATCACCTGCTGATCTCTGCATCAAGGCTGAAATGACCACTCTTTCATTAGATGCTGATCAGCGCTTTATCAACATTTATTACTACTTCCATCACAAGCAGATGAAGTCAACAGTTTCTTGATGTTTGGCATTCCTTCTCTGCAAATGAGCCTAAAGTGATACTGAAATCCTGAAGCACTTCCCAACACGTTATTTGGGCCTTCTTCATTGTGAAAGTAGATACCTAGATCTGCTTGATGGTGTCATATCATACTTTCTTTCTTCTACTGAACAAACTGCCAAAGTAGTTGATAAGTATTTTGGAGAGACTTCCGAATCCTCTAACCAAACCTATTCTTCTCTTCCTTAAATATGTTCTTCGATCTATGGATTTGCTTTAATAGGGGTTTTTTCAAAAGTCCAATGAAAAACAATGTGTGAGTTGATTACTGAGATATATAGCTGTACAGGCTTGTGAAGATTTATGCAGCCAAAGTCCTTACTGAAGAAGCAGTTCTTGAAGCTGGTGATGAGATTCACTTGATTGATTTAGATGAGGATGGCATTCTCAGACCTGATCAACTTTTGAGCATTGGCAAGCCCATACACAGGAGGGGGGGGGCACTTGCACCCCCCTTTCAAATTAATGATATTCATATAGCCTCCTTAAAAAAGATCCAATTAGGAAACTTTAATGCACACATTGTCATTTTTCTAATCACCAAGTTATTAAACAAGCCTGCTGAGCCCTCTGACCACTTCAAATAAGGCACCCTACAGTTGACATGCTTTGAATATAATTTACACCTCTAGTGTTAGTCTCACATGCTGACTTAGCTTATCATATAATTATTGATCTCATCCTTGCTAGCTTCAGCATGCAGTGAGAGAGCACACCAAGCCTTAGTGACTATGAAGAGACAACATTCAAGTGATATAAGATCTTTCTTCCAAAAAATCTGCTAAGGAAGACAGTGGTACGCCAATCTCCAGCTGTTTACTTAGGGTACAAAATCTAATGCTGCTCTTTTACATCAACATTTTAGAGCCATCAAGTTCAGAGCCTCAAATAACAGTCTGTGTCCCAGTCACACACTGTTAGTAGTGATTATGAGGAACTTGACCAGCCTGTTATTCCAACAGCTCCAGTGATCAACCAAGAATCTAATGCTATGCTTTCCGAACCACCATCATTCGAAGACATTGGAAATTTGTTTGAACCAACAAAATCCTTTGACACCATATGCCAGTCGGTGAGTAGCCTTTCCAATGAGGCAAAGTATTCTTTACTGTGTCATCATATAGCACCACCTAACATTTTGCCCACCACGTATTCTTGTGGTTGCAATCGGAAGTTTAATACCACTTGGCTTACAAAGTATCCCTGGCTTCTCTATAGCCCAAGTTAGATGGTGTCTTCTGTGGACCATGCTCACTCTTCCTTTCTAGTGACAAGATAAAAGATAAAAGATTACTTGTAAATAGGCCTTGCTCCAATTAGTCCAAAATAGGCAGTGCTTTGAGTAATCACTCCTCCCTTCAATATCATCGGCATTGTGTGCAATAATTATAGTGATATCTTGAAAAATACTATTGAAAATCCAGTCTCACGTAATGATATTATGGTCAGTAGTGATATCCAAATGCGAATGGATGAGAATAAGCATATTATTCGCCAAATAGTCTGTGCCGTTATTTTCTTGGGAAAGCAGGGACTTCCATTTCGTGGTGATAATGAAGATCTCAGCACTACCAAAAAATCATGGAAATTTCTTGGCTTATTGTTTTGCTGAGAGTGATTCTAATCACCTCTATAGGGCCAAGAATGCCACTTATATTTACCCAACATCTCAGAATGACATCATCAATGTTATTGGCCATGCCATAATCTTAGCTAATATAGTAGCAGAGATTAAACAAAGTTAATTTTATTCAGTTCTTGCAGATGAAGTTAGCTGTCACAACATGGAGCAATTACCTGTTTGCATTCGATTTGTGTTCGATTTGTGGACAGTGAATGCAACATTCATGAAGAATTCATAGCTTAAACAGAGTTAGAGCAGTTGACATTACTGATGCTATAGTTAAATGTTTAGAGAATCTTGGTTTATCTTTTAGTGAGTTACGTGGCCAAGGTTATGATGTGTCTACAATGAATGGACATGAATCAGGTGTTCAGGCAAGAATCCGAGAAAAGCAGCCCAAAACACTATACACCCACTCACTGTGTTAGCCATTCTCTTAATCTTGTGATTGTAAACTCGTGCTCTGTTCCAGAAATTAGGAATTGCATTGATACTCCCCTAAACGAGAAGCTCCGGCAATTGCAGGTCAGAGTACATATCCATCAAGTAGACGAACTCTACTTAATATCTGTATTACTCGTTGGGTTGAGAATATAGATGGTTGGGAGCGCTTTGCCTTGACTCATCCATTCTTGGTGAAGATGTTCGAAGTGATACTTTATGGAAGTAGTGATTTTTCTTTATACAATGATGGTCATCAGAGGATAAACAAAATGCACTTGCTTATATGAAAACACTGGAGTCCATGGTAACCCTATTTTGGTCTTTATTACTTTATTATATCTTAAAGAAGCTGTTGTAAACTTACAAGGTAAAAATAAGGACATAGTATCTGGCGTATCCACTGTAATGCAGTCCTGTGAAGAGCTAAAACGTGGAGGACATTGAGGCTTATTCCCAGCGTATTTATCTGCATAGCTGTAGAATTGCTGAGAAATCAGGCATATCTATAGCAATGCCTTGCACAGTTAGGTGTCAGCAGCATCGTTCAAACTCTGAAAGCTCTCCGGTTGCAGATCACATGAAAAAAAGTGTTGCTATTCCATTCTTGGACTATCTTATTAGCGACATCTCTTCAAAATTCTCCACTCACAGTAAACAGGCGGCTTCACTCTAGGGACTACTACCTGTGAATATTACAGTCAACACTTCAATTGCTGACTTGAATGAGGCCATAGCATTTTATTCTGATGATCTTCCAAACCCCAACATCCTCGATGAAGAACTTTGTCGTTGGAAGACCAAATGGCTAGAAGTTAAACAGCAAGATCGTCCAGAAACCATTAGTGACACACTGAAGCAATGTTGCCCTACCTCACCTCCCAACATTTTTACATTGCTCAAACTTTTTTAAACAATTCCATTAAGCTCATGCTCATGTGAAAGATCGGCATCTGCACTCAGGCAACTTAACAATTATATGCCATGCACTCAGTCAGAAGATTGGCTAAGTGCTTTAGCCCTTATTCACATGAACTATTGATATGGCATCTGCACTCAGGCGACTTAACAATTATATGCGATGCACTCAGTCAGAAAAGCAGCTAAGTGCTTTAGCCCTTATTCACATGAACTATGGATATGGCATTAACATTGATCATGTATGTAAGCTTTTTTTAACAAAAATATCCCCGTAAAATGGAAAAAGCAAGTTTACTTTTTTCTTAATTTGTTATAAATACGATTTTTTACCATAATTATTATATCATGACTATATACTATTACATAAAATTCTGTCACCCCGTTTCAAAAATCCTGCGTACTGGCCTGATTGGAGATGATACTTGGCTTCATATCCAAGAACTGGAGGAAGAAATGGACAAGAAACCATTTTTTCAGCTGCCCTTGTTCTTCTTACTATTAAGTTTCATCTTTCACCTTAGACGTACATCTGTACTACGTCTTGCAGCTTCACCACAGAGTTAACCAAAATAACAACTTCATTTGCATACACAAGTGCTCCACACCAACACCTTTCCACCTTAACTCCTAGCTCAGCTCTCACCAACTCCTCTGCCATACCCATTAAATAGGAAGTGGAGATAAAGGATACTCCTCCTAACACAGAAATCCACCTTAAACACCCTCCATTCAATACCACTATTGTCTCCAGCCCACTGCAATCGTTCACAAATATCTCCTCCTCTCCATATTGCCTCAACTTGTGCCACAATCCCTTCCTCCACATCCTGTCGTATGCCTTGCTTATATCCAGGAAGGCCAGAGATGATTCCTCTTACTCACTTCACAACCTTTTAACACCAACCACTGGTCTGAACATATTCTCCGACACTTAAATGCTCCCTGTGCTTCCATCCAAATCGTATCCTCAGCAAACCCGCCCAACCTCCTGCCCAACATTCAAACACTTTTGCCAAACTATATTGTCGTGGGGCACGACCTACTGCTGACTTTAGAGTCTTTCATAATTTGTCACCCACACACACTTCTCCTCCTCAATCGTTACGGTACCTCGCCATCTTTCACCTTCTCTCCATCCTCTCATATCATTCCAAAACAGCTTAGAACTAGTCTCACCCTGCTCTCTAGTCTTCACTAAATTCTCTCCCTCCATTCCTTCTTCTCTTCCTAATATATAGTCTTTTTCACTTCCTTACTTGCTTTTCTATACTCAACACATATTTGGCTCAATGTTGTGTCAGGGACACAGCTGACATGGAAGCGCCTCTAACTATCAACATGGCAAATGTCATGTGAGAACCAAAACTCTACTATCACACTATTGTTACTTATTATACTGTCTGTGACTTTAGGACCTCATTAGGCATGTTCTGTGTTGTGGCTTGTGTTGTGGCCTGTATTGTGGTGGTTGGATCATGTGATGGGGGGCTGTAGCTAGAGAGAAAATGGTTTTGTTGAGACTAAATTGTTGTCGAACAAATGATCTATTATTCATTTTTATCCTCAGCATTGGCTTCTGTGCTACCTTCACAATAGCCTAGCTCTCTCAATATACCCCATCCCCCATAAAAAGAATCGTCACATTTGGTGGGAGCTAAAAACTGTAGAAATATGTATCTACACAACTTGTGTGTACTGAAGAACTCACATGATTGGAAATCAGAGAATCCTCACCAATGGCTTCACAACCTATCGATTCTAGGAAGATGGTTACTCATCCATATACAAAAAGAGCAGTATTCAACCCCAGAAGAAAGAGGGGGAGAAGGCGACAAACCGTATTACAATGAGTACGAGTACATTAAGAATGGGGAGGAGTCCATTCACCAAAAAAATTCAAGACAACATAGAAACAGCGACCAATACTGCAGTTCACAAGAGGAGAGCACAGCATCGTTCAACAGCACGATTCGAGGTAACGTTCGAAATGTTGATGCAGACATGCAGCTTAAGGCAAGAGGCCGAGAGAGCTCGTGCTGAGGAAAGAAGATAAGTAAATGAATGCTTCGAACAGATGATGAGATTGGTGACAGAGATAGTGTAAGAGATGAATCGAGGAGTCAGAGAAGGCGAGAAGACTCAGAGGATTCTAATCAACCAATCAAGCATCAGCAGTCCCAAGAATGGACCAAGGGAACATCGATGTGGAGCAATACCTCTTAGGATTTGAGAGATCAGCAATTAACCACAGAGTTCCAAAGGAGCATAGGCCGAGTCAGTTGGAGTCTTTACTGGCTGGAAAAGCGTAATAGGTGTATGTTTGCAGCAAGTGGTGAAGTAGCAAAGGACTACGACGCCTTGAAGGATGCAATACTGGTATATGACATTGAGTCACTGAACAAGAAGAGATTCAAGGAGTGCATGCGAAGAAAAGGAGAGTCTTTCGCTGCAGCTGGGAAAAGGAGATGCAACCTACTCCGAAAGTGGACAAGTCATTGCACTACCATGCAAGAGTTACAGGCAGTTCTGGAAACAGAAGGTGCATGTGCGGTGATGCTAAGGGAGGTGGAAGCCTGGGTAAGGGAAAGAGACCCTAAGAATGGTGAAGATATTGCTAAACTAGCAGATAAGTATGTTCAAATCCATGAGCTTGGCCTAGATAAGGACACACAAATGAACTGCCAACATGACAGAAGTTTCAAAGATCGGAACCAAAGGTACAAGGAATCTACCCAAACCAACAGTGAGATGCCCACAACAATGACCATCGAATAGAAGACATCCGGACGATCGAATGGCAACCTGAATGAGAGCAAGACATATGACAAGGAAAGAGGTTACTTATGTTTCAAATGCAATGGCTGGGGAGACATGGCCGCTAGTTGCCCACACACAGGGGAAGTAGTCAATTAAGTCACAAGAGGAGACAAGAAAGATGTCAAAATGTTTGAAGGAGCCATCTGCGGAAACAAAGTAACAAGGATGCTAGTGGACACCGGAGTTACCATAACTATGGTACACCCCAAATGGGTTCCAAAGGATGCCTACAAGAAACACAGCCATTGTATGATGCCAATTCTGGCATGCAAGTGTGGCCATTGGCGAATGTGATGCTATTTTGTAAGGGCAAGACAAAGAGTGTCTGTGCAAGTGCAATCAACCATGATGTACTACTGGGGATGGATCTAAATGGAGTCCAGGACTGATAACCTATGATTTTAATCCCCTTAGAGATGACAGTGACAACAATGTAGATAGAAGATACCACAAAAGGAGTCATTGACTGTCATGAACCGAGCTCATGCCAAGGCAGAGGCAGCCAAGGAAAGAGAGCTGGAGAATCAACACAACCATTCTGGAGGAATGCTGCATAGTCTGGAGGACTATGTGCAGCAGCCACCAGAACCTGAACCTGAGATTGAGACTGGGATCAGGTATGACTGTGATGTCAGTAAAGGGGAAAACTGTCAGAGAAAGCCCTAACAGCTGTTAGAGAGGAAGCTGTTAGAGGGGAAACACGTCAGAGGGAGGTAGACAGTACATAACCACGGTTACAAATTACACACACACAAGTGGCAGGAGACACCCACCACCTCAGAACCAAAACCGCAACTATGGATCATCCCACTTCAACAGCAGAGACCCCTGATTGGTTAGAAAAAGCAACTCCTGATTGGTCAGATCAGTCTCTGAGGAGAATGAGATCCTAGGCACAAAACAAGAGAAACCGGTTGCCTATAAAAGAACAAGAGACTTCGAAAGAAAAGAGAGAAGGAGAAGGAGTAATCAACAAGCCGGGAGAAAGAAGGAAAACCCCTCAACAAACTAACTCCTCAACGAACCGGATAGAGACTCAGAACTGAGCTGATCTGGCTCTGTGTAATATATATATAATTCGGTAAAATACAATAGGAGTAATGATGTATTGATAGACGTTGTGGTCGTGTACATCATTTTGTTATTGTTGATTATAATCAACTTACGAAAAGGAGGGCAGAGGTCTAGAGAGAGAGAGAAGACTCTGGTTGATTATATACTTGGTCTAGATAAGGCTATTGTGAGAGAGAAGCAATAGTAAGGTCTGGGCGTCAAAGAAAGTGAACCTGGAAAGAGAAGTTATGCTGAGACTTCTTCTGAAGAATTATATTGTTAGGAAGTAATATTCCTAGAGTGGGAAGAGGGTTCGCCTTTCTCACACTGGTGGCAGCGGTGGGATTTCGCTGTAATAGGAAATCCCGGACCCAGGCTGTTGTCTAAAGAGATAACAGGTTATGGCAAGCTAACAAGGGGAAACAGTCCAGGTGTGACACCTAGAGGATTTGATTAGCTACTGGGAATTATTATCATTTATTTTTGGTTTGAGTTGTTGTAATTGTTGATTATCTTGTCTGTATTGCCTTCGATAGGATGTCAGAGGAAAGACGAGCAATGGAATCACGAAGGATCCCAACCCGTGGAAACACCGACTTGCCGACACCACAACCTAACCCACAAACCGACCAAATGGGACGATTTATACTCCAGATGCAGAGGTTGGAGGAAGCTAAAGATGTGAGGGAGGAGCTACGTGCGCAAAGAGAAGAACGGGAATCTCAACAAGCCACGGCTGCGTGGGAGGCTCGAATCCATCAGTTGACTGCTGCAGTGCAACCACGGCCACTAGCAGTTCCACTACCTCCACCGGTACCGAAATTCACATTCAAAAATTCCAGGAGGGGACCGATGATATGGGGGCCTTCCTGGAAAGCTTTGAGGTTACTGCCCATGCAGGTCGATGGCCAGAGGAACACTGGACTGTTCCTCAGAAATTCACTGTCTGGGACCGGTCTGACAGCAGTTGCTGCCATGCCAGCCAACCAGCAGGCAGACTATGAGGCTGTAAAAGCAGTTCTCCTGAGCGAATACCGGATTTCAGCTGAGACATACCAACGAAAAACCTTCGAAACCCCCTTCGATTTCCATTACCCAGGGGTATGGCTCGGACAGCATCGACAAAGTTTTCGTCAATGGTTAGCAGCATCCCGGAATGATGCAGAGATGACCTTTCTCCTAGAAGTAACTCTGAAAAGACTACCTCGTTGGCTCGAGGTAATTTGAACCACCAAACTTACGAGGAACTCACTGAGACAATAGTGAGACACCTCGCCAACCAAACAACCATACGAAAGGAAGGAGACTTACCTTTGAGAAGGGCAGAAAACAGGGAACGATTCCGACCCCCACCCACCGGGCCCCCAAGGCAAATGAGAGTTCCTGAACCAAGACGATTCGAGATGGGAACACCCCCACAAACCTCGTTTCCCCCAGCCAAGGACATCGAATGTTTCCGCTGTGGAAAGAGGGGACACATGCGACGTGACTGTAGAGTCAAGATGGAGAATGCCCAATTTGGTCACAGCATGCCCATTTGAACTGACCTCCCAAAGTGGACCAAAGCAGTACAAATCAATGGAAAACCAGTGACAGCACTTCTTGACACAGGTTGTATGAAGTCAATTGTGCATCCGAGGTGCGTACAAGTCAAGGACCGACTAACTTGGAAGATTCCGTACACCACTGCCAGTTCCCGGAAGACTTGGTTTCCGGCAGCTCGAATAGAGCTACAAATTGATGGGAAGACTCACAAGTTGGCAGTGGGCATGTCAAAGAACATCAATGTTGACATGCTTCTGGGGCAAGATGTCCCAAGGTTTCGAAAACTACTACGTGAAGCACTCGAGGAAGATTCGACAAAACAACAAGAAAAGGAGACGAATCAAGTCGTGGTGGCCACGAGGGCCCACACAAAAAGGATCGAGGATCTAGAACAAAAGGAGTCGGAACAACAAAAAACTGATGGAGCAGTGATCCAGGGCGTGGATGACGAGTCAGAGGAGGAGTCTGAGCCGGAGCTGGGACACTTGTTCAGTTTTAACGATGATATGTTCCAAACAGGTACACACAGAAGGAACCATGCATACCGAAGGGAAAAAGGAGACTGAAGAAACACACCTGGAGAAAATATCATCATCGCAACTGTGCAATCTCCAGTTGTTAGACTCGTCGTTGGAGGAGGTGAGAGCACAAGCTGATGGAGAGATGGGCGAGTTGTTGTGGAGTCAGGGCTGTTGGTAAGAAAACCATCTAATAAGGGCGATACTAACGTACTTGTAGTTCCCAGAGTTTGTGGGACTCTGTTAAGGATGGCCCACTGTTCACCAACAGCGGGATACTTCGGACAGGCTCGTATGCTGGACACACTCAGGAAGCGGGTAGACTGGCCACACTTGGTTAGTGATGTGAAAAATATGTGTGAATCGTGTTCTGTATGCCAACATGCCGCCCCTGCGACCCTGCCCAGAGCTCCCCTCAAATCCTTACCAGTGATGAAAGTGCCATTCAGGAGAGTTGCCATGGACATTTTCGGGACACTCTCTAGGACGTTGGCTGGGAACAAATACGTACTTGTTCTCATGGATTACGTGACGAAGTGGCCGGAGGCATTTCCCCTCAAGAATGTCACCACGGAGTCTGTCATCGATTGTTTGGTAGAGGTAACATCACGGTTGGGGGTACCTGAGGCGATCCTTACGGATAACGGATCCAACTTTATCTCCAAAACTATGCAACAATTTTGTTCCGTTACAGGAATCAAGCAGATCAGAACCTCTCCATACCATCCCCAAACAGACGGCATGGTCGAACGGTTCAACTCCACCATGAAGCGGCTCCTCAGGAAGCTCACCCAGAAGAACGTGAAAGAGTGGGACCAGTGTCTTCCGTTCATTTTGTAGGTGTATCGTGGAACAACCCACAAGTCCACCGGTTTCTCTCCATACGAACTGTTATTTGGGAGACAGATGCGGACGCCTCTCGACGTACTGCTGGATCACTGGCTGGACAAGGAAGAAAAGGACGACATTGACGTCGTTGAGTACCTACGGCTGTTAAGGAACAAGATTACAGTCATATGAGAGATTGCTCAGACTACTGAAGAGGAGGCCAAACGTCAACACAAGAAGTACTATGACCGTCAATCGACCGATCGCAATTTCGAAGAAGGAGACCATGTACTTGTGTTCAGGCCTCGGAAACAAAATAAGCTACTGTGCGAGTGGATAGGACCAGCACAGGTCACCCTGAAGCTACAGAAACAACCTATGAAGTTGACATGGGTGAAGACATGAGAAAGATACGAACCTTCCACATCAATGCCCTGTAGTGATGGAATGCCCCCGATGCGGCCACATTTTTAGTGATCGACGAAGAGTCAGATGACCATCTTCAGGAAGACGGAGATCAAAAAGAAGTCAACCTAAGTACACAACAGATGGAGGAATTACACGACTTGAAAGCCGACTTTCAAGATGTAATTAGTAACATACCAGGCCGAACTCACCTGGTACAGCACGAGATCTCTACAGTGGATACAAGCCCGATCAGACTGCCTCCGTACCGCCTTCCTCACACTTCTCACGAATTTCTACGCAAAGAAATTAAAACCTTGCTCGAAAGAGGTATCATCAAACCTTCCAGATGTTCCTGGGCAGCACCCGTTGTGTTGGTCCCAAAGAAGGATGGAACGAAACGCTTATGCGTAGATTATCGCAAGCTGAACCTCGTAACCCGGCCGGATCCCTACCCCATCCCACACATTGAGGATCTGATTGACAGGATTGGAAGAGCCATTTTTATTACAGCTCTTGATCTCACGAAAGGGTACTGGCAGGTGCCAGTTGCCAAAGACAGTCAACCCAAGACGGCTTTCATTACACCGTGGGGGAAATACGAGTTCCAGACTATGCCTTTTGGTTTAGTGACAGCCCCGACAACGTTCCAACGTGTCATGGACCGGATACTCGATGACACCCATCTGTTTGCGGCGGCATATCTCGATGACATCATTATACACAGCGACACTTGGGAACAACACCTCGCCCATCTGAGAGAGATTTTCGCAAGACTACGAGAGGCAGGACTAACCATAAAAAATGACAAGTGCAAGTTTGCATGCAACAGTTGTGTGTATTTTGGTCATGTAGTGGGGAAGGGACAAGTACAACCCATGGCTAATAAGATTAAAGCAGTGAGAGAGTTTGCCTTGCCTCATTCAACAAAGAAAGATGTCAGAGCCTTCCTGGGGTTGGTAGGGTACTATAGGCGATTTATACCAAATTTCTCTACAATTGCCACCCCCTTGACCAATTTGACAAAGAAAGTCAAGCCGGTTAAAATTGAATGGAGTAAGACTGTAGAGGAAGTGTTTAACCAATTGAAGGAAGCCTTAACAAACTACCCGATCCTAAGTACACCCAACTGGGAGAGACCTTTCATTTTGTAAACCGATGCCTCGAATACGGGAATTGCCTATATTTTGAGCCAGAATGATGATTTTGGGGAAGAACATCCGATAGCATTTGGATCTAGGACGCTACTGCCAAGAGAGCAAAACTACTCTACAGTAGAGAGAGAGGCCTTAGCTATTGTTGAGGGTGTAAAACATTATCGAGTTTATCTAGAAGGTGTACCATTCCAGATACAAACTGACCACAACCCATTAGTCCAGATAAACCACATGAAAGACATGCATGGAAGATGAGCAAGGTGGGCCCTAAAGCTTCAACCATTTAAATTTGATATCACTCACAAACCAGGATCAAAGAATGGGAATGCTGATGGCTTATCTCGAGAGTTTGACTCTCGGCTAGAGGAAGGGGGAGTGTCAGAGGAAGCCCTGACAGCTGTTAGAGAGGAAGCTGTTAGAGGGGAAACAAGTCAGAGGGAGGTTGGAGTGTCAGCCCTGACAGCTGTTAGAGAGGAAGCTGTTAGAGGGGAAACATGCCAGAGGGAGGTAGACAGTACACAACCACGTTTACAAACTACACACCCACAAGTGGCAGGAGACATCCACCAACTCAGAACCAAACCCGCAACTATGGATCATCCCACTTCAACAGCAGAGACCCCTGATTGGTTAGAAAAAGCAACTCCTGATTGGTCAGATCAGTCTCTGAGGAGAATGATCCTAGGCACAAAACAAGAGAAACCAGCTACCTATAAAAGAACAAGAGACTTCGAAGAAAAGAGAGAAGGAGAAGGAGTAATCAACAAGCCGGGAGAAAGAAGGAAAACCCCTCAACAAACTAACTCCTCAATGAACTGAAGAGAGACTCAGAACTGAGCTGACCTAGCTCTGTGTAATATATATATAATTTGGTAGAAAACAATAGGAGTAATGATGTATTGATAGACGTTGTGGTCATGTACATCATTTTGTTATTGTTGATTATAATCAACTTACCTTATACAGAAAAGGAGGGCAGTGGTCTAGAGAGAGAGAGAGAGAGAAGACTCTGGTTGATTATATACTTGGTCTAGATAAGGCTATTGTGAGAGAGAAGCAATAGTAAGGTCTGGGTGTCAAAGAAAGCGAACCTGGAAAGAGAAGTTGTGCTGGGACTTCTTCTGAAGAATTATATTGTTAGGAAGTAATATTCCTAGAGTGGGGAAAGGGTTCGCCTTTCTCACAAAGACTCAGATGAGAAGCCTATCGAAGGAGATGACCAAGTACAAGACGAACTGGGTCAACTCTTTGATCTCAACCCTACAATGTTTCTACCTGAGAGAAACAAGAAGAGTCAGACCAAGTCTGAAAAGAGGAAGAAATCAATTGAAGAAATAGAGAAGTGGAGACAGGTGCAACCTGAGGGGCTATGTGCAAAGCACTTAGGAGGGGCACAACAAGCAGATCCTACACTAACGAGATTGTGTGAGCAAGCAGACAATAAAGAGAAACCCTACTTCTGGAAGGAAGGTTTGTATGGTGAAGTACCCAACGATGAGTCCAGAAACTCCCGCCCCCAGATTGTGATGCCACAGAGGTGTCGAACAGCTGTGCTGAGGATGGCTCATGCAGCTCCACTATCATGACACTTTGGGAGAAGGAGTGAAGCCAGGTCAAGAAGTCTCTATTGGACCGGAGTTACCAAGAATGTGAAGGACACCTGCAAGAGATGTCCTGTATGTCAAACGGCTGCAATAGTACCAAGCACAGGGCACTCATCCTTTTGCCTATCATCGATAGCCCACTCAGTCGAGTAGGAATGGACATAGTTGGTCCATTGCCCCAGACATCCTGAGGTCACAAGTATGTGTTGACCATAGTAGACTATGCATTGAAATGGCCAGAAGCAATTCCGGTAACAAACAGTGAAGCTTTTGTGGAAGTGCTGCACAGTTCTTCACGAGAGTGGGATTACCGACAAAATCCTAACAGACCAAGGGTCAAACTTTGTGTCAAAAACCATGACAGAGCTCTATCAATTGACAGGAGTGACACCAATCAAGAGAAGCATCTATCACCCTCAGACTGATGGCCTGACTGAGAGGTTCAATGGCACCCTGAAGGGAATGCTTAGGAAGGTGGTCGCCAAGAACAGAATGGAGTGAGATGTACACCTATCCTATTTGCTAAAGGCTTACTGGGGAACAGTACATGCTTTGATGGGATTTATTCCTTACGAGTTAGTATATGGAAGGAGTATCCTCAACGAACTGGTTAAATTATGGGAAATGCCTGAGGAAGGGTCCATTACATATATGAGAAACATTCAAGAGAAATTCAAGATGGTGGGCAATATCAAAAAGGTGGTATGACCGTATAGCCAGAGACAAGAACTTTTCTGTGGGTGATGAGGTGCTAATCTCAATACACTGTACCATAATTGAAACCAAGTCTAGACAAAAAGTGGCTGGGTCCTAACCAAATCACCAAGAAAGTAAGAAATGTGACATATGAAGTCGACATGACTGATTAGCAGAAACGAAAGAGGGTTGTCCCCATGCCAACAACTTGAGAGAGTGACACACACCATCGGCAGCAGTGCTACTACTGGAACATGTCCAAGGAAATGTAGGAGACATTCAGACATGGAGCTGGAAGGAGAATGAGCCAAAATGACACACAGCTCAGTGAGGAACAAACGAAGGAGTTACAGATGATCCAGGATGAATTCATTGACACACTATGTAACACACCAGGAAAAATGAATGTGGCCCAATACAGATTGAAACGAGATGCTCTACCTATAATGTTTAATGCCGTATCGAGAGTCAGAGGAAAAAAGCCCTACCTATATGTTTAATGCTGTATCGAGAGTCAGAGGGGAAAAAGGCAATCTTGAAGAATGAGATCAGAGACATGTTGGAGAATGGAATTGTGGAACTATTGAGAAGCAAGTGATCAGCACCAGTGGTTTTGGTACCCAAAAAGGATGGAACTAAGAGGCTTTGTGTGGAACCAACAAGGTTAACAGCCTCTGACAACTATCCACTACTTCACACCAATGAGTTGGTAGATCGTTTGTGGAAGACCCAATACATAACAACACAGGATTTGATGAAGAGATATTGGCAAATGCCTGTCGCTCCTGAAGACTGACCAAAGACTGCATTCATCAAGACTTTTAGGAAAATATGAATTCACGATGATGCCATTTGGATTGAAATGTGCACCTTGACGCCTGATGGATGACTTATTGAGGGATTTGCATCCATTCGTATCTGCATACATGGACAATGTGGTTATCTTCAGTACCACCTGGGACGAACATTTACAGCACATCCGAACAGTATTCTTACGATTGCAAGAAGCAGGACTAACTGCCAAAAGGAGCAAGTGCCAGTTTGGCAAGAAGAGTGCATGTACTTGGGACATGTTGTGGGACAAGGTCATGTTAGACCAGAGGAAAGGAAAACTTCAGTAGTGAAACAGTATCCTAGGCCACATACGAAGAAGGACGTGAGGTCATTATTAGGGTTAGAAGGCTATTATAGGAAGTTCATTCCGAACTATGCTGACCTCTCCTACCCACTAGCAGAACTGACGGAAGACAGTACTGAACTTGGTACCATGGAGCGAACAACACCAAAGATCATTTGACATGCTTTAAAGTAGCTTACAAAGAATCCAGTGTGAGGAATCTGGACACACCAAGGAAGTTTGTGTTATAAATAGATGCATTGGATATGGCAATTGGTTACTGTGCTCAGCCAGGAGGATGATGATGGCACAGAACACCCTGTGGCCTATTACAGCAGAAAACTATCATCATGTTAGACTCATATGCTGTAGTAGAAAAGGAATGTTTAGCAAATCTAGCAGCCATACAAAATTTTAGGATCTACCTGGAGGGGGTAAGGTTCGTGGTAGAGACAGACCACCTTGCCTTGAAGTACTTGTACAACATGCGCAATTCAAGTGTAAGACTGACATGGTGGAGTCCATTCCTCCAGTCGTCTTACATGGAGATGAAGTATCGTTCCAGTAGCAAGAATGGCAATGTTGATGATATTTCCAAACCTGCAGTGGAATACGTTCCACCTGAAGAAGAAGGGAGAGATGTCAGGGACACACCTGACATAGAAGTGCCTCTGACTATCAACATGGCATATGTCATGTAAGAACCAACACTCAACTATCAGCTACATATTATACACACACAATTACCTGTGACTTTAGGACCTCATTAGGTATGTTCTGTATTGTGGCTTGTGTTGTGGCTTGTATTGTGGTGGGTTGGATCATGTGATGGGAAAACTCTAGCTAGGGAGGATTTGGTTTTGTTGCAGTTGTTGTCTGTTTAATTGATCTACTATCCTGAGCATTGAGATAAAAATCATGATCGTGTAACATGCCTAATCAGTTTTGTTATGCAATGTAGCCTAGCTCTCTAGATATACCCATTACCCATTAGAAAGAACCCTCACATGTTGCCTTTCCCCTCTCTCCCTGGCTTTCCTTATGATCTACCAAATTCAATAAAGCATTCCACTGTATAACTTTTTACTGATGATAGCGAAATGAGCAAGCAGATGTCTTTCAAAATGGATATCAATTCCTCACCCAGGTATTGACTTCATGGTGTTAAAATTAAATGGCTCAAAATGCTTTTCAATGAGATTTAGCCTAGTGAAATCTGAAACATGCAAGTAGCTACTAGGTCAAAGGAACCCTCAATAATTAACAGGAGGAACCAGGAGTAGCCCTAAACATTTTATGGAAAATCATTGTGCAATCAACATTGAGTTAGGAGGTCTTTTATACTTACACTGGTGTGAACTGTACACAGATTTGGCGGTCGCAAGTGTCAGAATGCTGGAATTGGTGCAAAAAAAGCTATTAAATAAATCACTATACCACATATTAATAAAGCAAAGATTTATTTCACCTAAGCCAGGAAGGGTCTGACCAGTTCTGACCACATGGTTTTGTTGCAAAGTATTATATCTTTGCACACATTTATGGTATCATAACTATGACCTTCTATTACACTGTACACTTATATTACACCATATTGTTACATCATCATGACATCATTATATCTCATTGTTATTGTGGTTCTTTCTGTTGATCAGAAGAACAAGTGCTTGTGTCCATTTGTTGTTCTGTTTTCAATCAATAAAAAGTGAGTAAAAGAAGTGTGCAAGGAAACCCAGGGCTTAGCTATCATCTGGGTTACAACAACTGGTGATGAGGATAAAACTATAGATCTATGGCAGATCTATGGCAACTCATGGTACACTTATCAATTTTCAATTGCAATGAAGAAGCCTTACATTTTGCGGCTAAAGTACTACTTTGAGTAACAGAGATTGACAAAAAGAAGTCCATTCTACTGACTGCCTGTGGGCCTGCAACTTTCTGCATGATTAGCAGCCGTCTTACCTCCACTTGACTGAGACAGTCAGCTATGTTGACCTTGTGGGAGAAGTCAAGGATTTTTACGATGCTAAGCCATCCATTATTATTACTAGGTTTCAGTTGAACACTAGCGTGAGAGCTCCAAAAGAGTCTATTGCATCTCACTTTGCAGTGCTACAAAAGCTGGCAATTATGGTGATCAACTGAACGAGATGATTTGTGCCCATCTTGTTTGTGGGGAGAATCATGGCTCCATTCAACCTCACTTATGGCTGAAAAAACCTAGCTTATGTAAACGATTGGACCTGGCCAAGACAGTTGAAGTAGCTGAAGCTAACACAAAAACTCTCAATAAGCACAAGTTCTAATGGTCAGTGCACAGGACTGCATGAGATTATGAGCTTAAGAAACTTTCACTGTTATTGTTGTGGTGGGCCTCACTCAGCACCTATAAGTTTATAGACTCTATTTGCCATCTTCAAGAACAAAGGCCACCTAGCCAAGGTGTGTAGAGCAAAGTCTGCAAATACAAGTCTACAGGCACAGTCTACAAAGAACACCCTCTATGTGCAAGATGAGTGCTCAGAACAGTTAGAACCTGAAGAAGCTTATGGAATGTACCCAGTGAGCTCTCCTTCATCTGATCCAATCATGTGACAATAGATGGAATTCAACACAGGAGCAGCTCTCTCCATCCTCAGTTCAGTAAATTACCAGTTCACCACAGGACAATCTGAGATCTCATTCCTGGATAAGTCAATGAATGTCTAGAGACTTTTCAGCTGTATCCCAAGATGAAATCCCTTGCATGGTGTTATGTTATGTTTTTGTGAGTTGTTATTCATTCTTCAATAACATAAAGTGAGTAAAAGAAGCGTGCAGGAAGCCCAGGGCTTAGCCATCTGTGTTACAACACACTGCATTGTCATGATTTATATACTACATGCAATGACAAATCCATTTCTCGATTCAGCACTAACCCATTAAAAAAAAACCTTGAAAATACTATAATTCCATGAACATACTTGTGTACAATAAACATGCTTGAGCATGTACAATAACAACTTGTCAAGGCTTGAAGCTAAACTTACTAAGCTTGTTTTTGAAAAGGTTGCCAAGCTTAAAAGGATCATCCACAATCGAGCTTGGTCAGGTGGTGTACTGATAACAGCAATCTTATGCAGCTGCATTTGTCTCCTATATAGAAAAGAAGTGAGTGGTGAGTGCTATACAGAGAGTATTATTCTTTTAAGAGTAAAATCAACCATAAAACATTATGACAGCCTTTGCTAAGAAATCGGGTATTGCATACTGTTCTGTGCAAACTAAACTAAGTTCACTTGTCCTTGAAGAACATACTGAACTGTGATTGCCTGATTTTAGCCATCTTGAAGCATCTCTTTCCTATCAGCAATATTGTCATAAGCAAACAGTTTGCTTATAATTCACAATTCTATCTGTGTTTCCTATCTGCATTGCTGCAGTCACCAACATCAATGATTGGTTAATTCTGGTATTTCTATACTGAGAGTAACCTCTTGTAAGTGGCTTGTTGGTTAATAAAAACCAGACAATATAAAAAAATGGCTTGTCAAGAACAAGAATTTACTAATGAAGACAACAAACATTGATGCAACCCTTTACCTATTAATATAAAGAAGACCAACTGCGTTTTTCTAAACTCTGTACTGTTGTTGGAGTTCATTTTAGATAAAAGGTTTTCAATGTCATAAATTACTTTATCGTACTAATCCAATTTGACAAAATGTCAATCAGGTTCCTCACTCGAATATTTTAACCTAAGGACATGTCCACTTGCATGATTGCATGTAAAAGATTAAAGGTATAGGCAGTCAAATAACAAGTTTTCTTTGCCATGCAACAAGAGCACTTTGACGAAATAACTAATTTCAAAAATAGTTCATGGGGATCAATGTTAAAGGACTAATTGGTTCATTCTATGAGTGCCCTTAGGTGAGAGTTGGTGCTGTCTTTTCACATGAACATAAATTCAGAGGAACAGTGGTAAAAGAGCTTTAGCAGAGTGAAGATGTTGGGGAGAGTTGTGGACAACATTGCTTCATGGAATCAGCCAGTGTTTCTGGACAATATTTTTGTGAAACAGGTTTAGACTTCCGATGACATTTTTTTAATCAACTCTATGAGTGCTAAGGAGATTATTTCTGACTCTTTTATACTGCTAAAAGACGTGTGGTATGTCTAGGTAGACATTCCTGAAAAGCAGCTTTTTATTTACTATGAACTTATAAATTTTGATGAGACATCACTTTTTAGATGGTGAAGAAATAGGATAGCGGTAGTTTTCTTTGAGAAGTGTTCACCTGAAACATATTCATAACCGACAACTTCTCCTCCACTCTCTCTTCTCTGACTTTTCCTCCACTCACTTCAACTTCACAGACTTCTCTTCCACTGTCTTCAATTTCTCTGCCACTCTCAACAACTTTTTCTGCTCTTTCTCTGATTTCTCCTCCACTCTCTTCAACTTCACCGACTTCTTCATATTCATGGTTTTGAATGATGTTGTTGGTACTCACTAACATGCGGCTTTGAAGGGAAAAAATGTGTTAGATTTATTACAGTATTCAAAAATATCATCCCACACTTTCGTCATAAAGAAATGATACACCAGGTAAGTCCCTCCATTTCCCCTGAATCTTAACCTACAAAGCAGTGTCACCATGGAGTGTATTGGTTCCAAAGTTTTGAGGTAAGTGAGCACATTTCTTAGAGTCTCCAACCACAAGAGACCCAACAGATACCAACCTTGGTAATTCACTGCCACCAGAGTATCCCTAACTTCTTCTAGCTAAACCCCAAGCTTGACGAAAGAGTTTTAGATCCTAAATAGCTTATATTAAAACAACAGATGACTAGCAGAATATGAAGATAGGATGAGACTGCCCAAGCCTGGATTGCTGAGGGGTTTAAATACTTTTGCAGCCAGGTCATGGGTTGATAACAGTGTGAGAGTAGTACAATTACTGCATGTCCCGTAGGGACATATCTAAGAGTCTGAGATGATGTCATGATTCTCCTATGTGTTGATCTGAGGTCATGAGTTCTCACTCTATACAGAATTTGACAGATCACGTTCATTCATGCCTGTATGGAAATTGAAAGTCATAACTTCAATGCAAGAAGTAGGACTATCGACTGTTGGCTAAAAATAAAGGCATTCTCAATGATAGTGAAGTAAGGACTGGGTACTTCAGAGATTGATAATTTTAACCTAGTTGGATTAACAATGTTTTCTTTGTTTCTTCTATTAGTATTAGGAAGAACAAGTGAATACTGACTGTTCACAAAATACACCATCCAACTTTGGACTGCATGAGAGCCAGTGATACTGTTTGAGTCAGGCATTTACAATTGCTACCATGAACGACTTGAACTGTTGCAGCATAATCTTTAAGTACTGCTAAGAAATTGCTGGATTTTCTTAATTCACCTTGATATGGAATCCCTTGTTTAGCAAGATGATGATAGAACAAAAGTATGATAGAATGATGATAGAATACCTTTATCATCATTGGAAGGATTACTTGCTGCTTGACAAATGGACTCTATAATGGACTCAGTGGGTTCCAGTAGAGTACTGATCTCATTGAATGGTGCTGGCTCAAGAAAGATGGTTTAGCCAGAGTGGAAGAATGCAGATTATAATCATGATCACCATTAACAACAGCTGGCAAGTCTAAGAGTTGAGGAGTTCATGGTTCTCAATGGTGCATGCTAGCACCAGATGTAGCATAGCATTCTGGTTCCTGGAAATCAATAAAATTAATAGGAGAAGCCAATAATTATACAGTGACCACTGTGTTTTATTTTATATAAAGAAGGATCTAACTGATGCTGTCTCTTCATACCTTGCTTTGTGGTAATGACTAATGAACATGTGGTTGAACTGAGTCACAGCATGAAGTGAGAAACACAAAAAATATTTTAGCAAAGGTCCCTCGCCCCCCTCCCTCCTTCCTAGTCACCCATTACCCTGGCCCTAATCTTGGCCACTACATGCCATAACTATAGCTTCACATTGACCTGGGCCTAATCCTTGCCACTACATTCTATAACTATTTCCCTGGTCCAAACATAGCCACAAATGCCATAGCCATAGCACAAAACAGATTTTTTAATTGACAAATTATGTAGCCATAAAGGAACTGGCAAGAGTGCCGTTTAAATTTAGGAGATATTCTACTTCGATTATGAAAACATTTATCAACAATGCAAGTACTTTTGACCCACGCCTAAATTACTATATGCGATTAATCTCAATTTGACAAAAATGTCAATCAGGTTCCCCACTCAAGGAACATTTTAACCTAAGAACATGTTGACTTGCATGATTGCATGTAAAAGATTATAGGTATAGGCAGTCAAATAACAAATTATAACAAGAGCACTTTTTGAGGAAATAACTGAGAAACATTGAGTGCACTAGTTTATAAATAGTTCATGGGAATCAATGTTAAAGGACAAATTGGTTGATTACTTTGAGTTCCCAAGTTGGTGCTGTCCTTTCACATGAGCATAAACTCAGAAGAAGAGTGGTAAAAAAGCTATAGCAAGTGAAGATGTTGGGAAGAGTTGTGGACAACATTGCGTGGAATCAGCCAGTGTTTCTGGACAATTCTTTTGTGAAACAGGTCTAAACGTCCAACGAGAGAAATCTTCATCAACTCTTTAGTGTTAGGAGATTATTTCAATTCCCTCTTTTATGTTGCTAACAGATGTGCCATTAGTGATATGACTAGGTTCCTGAAAGCTATTTGTTTACTATGATTTGTACATTTTGATGAGACGTCACTTATTAGATGATGAAGAAATAGGATAGTTTGTTCATCATAATGAAGCATTTATGGTACTGTTTGCATGCAGTGTTATTGTAGTTAGCTACTAACATGTAGCCCATCAAAATCAAGCTTTCTTTGGTTCGGATTGAGATTTTGCAAACACTGATGGATGATAGGTGGTCTACACACTCTAGCATTAGCTGATAACTTCTTGACATCCTGAGAGACAATTGCTTAACCATACTGCAAAGCTATAGCTTCATTTCAGTTCTAATACCTAACTTATCGGCTTTATTTAGAATCACAGTTATCCATGTACTGCATCTCAGGATTGGACCAGACAGGAGTGATGTCACAGGATGACATGATCTAAAGACAGAACTATGCAGGCACAACAATCGCTACCTAATTACACGCTCACTCTAATTCGGGAATGGTCACTTCTTAGAAACCTTAATTAACACTTTACTTCATTAGTATCTAAGTGCTTATTGAATTGTATGTATCTGTGTAGCTAAAGCTTAGTTCATTGGTTAAAGATAGAATGATCCTATGTGTGAACATGTGTTGGCCACAAATAATGAGTGCAGCCTACTTAAGGGAACATTTCAGTAGTGCATGGCCAGTTTTCACTTACTCTAACTATAAGAAACATAACTCAACACTGACTTATCTCTTGAAGCAGAGCTTGCCTCTGTCTAGAATAAGGGGAGACTCTGATGGCAGCACACTGTAGGGGTGATTAAGGCACCACAGTCCATCCAACCCTCACATATGTTGGCAGCAGTCTGCTGATCTACACTCATTGAAGTTAATACGCCACTAAATTATCATCAGCAAGATGAAGATGGTGGAGAGCATCCTATTGCAAGGTCTTGCAACACACTCCAAGATTCAGTAGCCCTACTTAGTATCTCCACAAGAGATATATAGGAAAGGCTGGTTCTTCAAAAAGAGCAACTAAACAATGCCAAGCTTGAAATGATGGCAAAGAAGAGAAAGCAGAGGCACAGCGCCTGGAATTAGAAGACAAGAGGTTGCGGCTGGAAGAGAGAGAAGCTGAACAACGTCAAGAGCGGGAAGATAGACATCAGGCAGAGGAATAGAGATGCCGTGAAGAGGGATACCGATGGAGAAAGGTTGAGGAGGACAATTGGGAAAAACTCCTAGCCAGCCAACAAAAACAGTCAGAGAGAAGCCAGCAGCAGAAACTGGCAAAGAAACTCCCTACACACATGGACTGGTTCCGACCACCCAAACTGCCTACTTGTGACATTTTGAAGATGTTATGGAGGATGCAGGTGTAGACAGGGAGGGGTGGCCAGTCAGACTAGTAGCTATCAGGAAAGGCACTAGCTTGCTACACCACGTCAGTTCCCAGGGAGGCAGCAAGGGTATACTACTCCAAACTCAAGGAGGAGCTCTTGAAGGCATTGCGAATGTCCATGGAAAAATGCCAGAAAGAATTCTGGACATACAAGAAGAAGTTCTCAGACACCTGGTCAGAAACTGCCAGATCCTTGGAGTACATGATGAATCATATGATAGAAGGGCGTACCACCATCCAGGAGGTAGCATCTTTACTTACTTATAATAAATTTCTCTCTATTCTTTCCCTAGATGATGCTGAATTCATCAGATTAAAGAAGCCAACATCCTTGTTGGATGCAGTCAACCTCACAGAGGACCAGCAAGCTGCCAGAAAGGAATGATACCAACCACAGGTCTGGACACACCTGGCAGCAGGACCATGAGAAAACAGAAGATAAGGATAAGAGTCCAATTCCAGCTCATCACTCACCAAGTAAAGCACCATGGATTCTAAACCTGCCACAAGTGCAGGAAAAAAAGGCACAAGAGTTCGGAATGCAGAGCCACCATGGCCTTAGTCAACATCAACGCTGTTCCAGACATCACCACAATGGAATGTTTGGTGAGCCCATGGGTAACATGGTAGTGGATGCGAGTGCCAGTATTACAGTGGTGGGCAATAATTTTGTGTAACCTCACCAATTGACAGGGCAGAAGATGTGCGTAGAGGGGTTTGACGGGAAGTTGCAGAAGTATACACTAGCATAGATTTGGTTGGAGATGGGTGAGTATAGTATGGAGAAGCTAGTTGTTGCATCAGATTGTCCAGATACTTCTGGGTAGAGATCTGCATCTGACAAACTATTTCATTCAACTAGCTAAGGAGCAGAAGAAAGCTCACAGCATATAATTAGCCAGGGCTCAGCAGAAGCATGAGCAACAACTTGATTTAGAGGATACCTTAGCAGACAAGAAGCCTGAGGCCTCATCCACTCCTATCACAGAAGTCTTTGACTTTGACGAAGATTTGTTTGCTACTGATTAAGGTTGTGTCAGCCCAGTGCAGACCACACCTGATGGCACAGGCCAAACCCTGCCTATATCCAGCCTAGAGGCTGATAAGTCTGACTGCTTATTACTACAGCAACAGCAGGCAGATGATCCCACTTTAGCTATCATCTGTACCCTAACCAATCACAATCACAAGGGGAATTATTGGGGAAACATCAAGCTAAGATAGGAGGAGTCTGGGTTATTCAGATAGAATTGTTGTAGCCACACCTAGGAGGAAAGAAATCCTCAAGGTGGCACATAGTAATTTGCCTTAGTGTCATTTCTCTGTCAAGCATACCACTAAAGCCATACAAAAGTTATTCACCTGGCCAGATATGACTAAAGATATTCATCACTGGTGCATATCCTGCCAGATTGCCAAAGAGTGACCAAGACTGACCCTATTAGAGCTCCGTTGCACCACTTCCTGTCATTACCACACTATTCACTAGAATGGCATTTGACCTTGTTGGGCCATTACCTACCAGATATTTACTAACTTGTCTCCGACTTATTTGAAGTACCCGGATGCGACCCTCTCAAGAATGTACTGTCGCTGAGGGTATGATGAACATATTTTCTCACACTGGTCTACCTGCTGGAACTCCTTATGGACCAGGGATCTATATTTATGAGAAAGCTAATGAAGCAGGTCTGCAAGCTTTGCTCAATCTCTCAACTGCGAACCTCACCCTACCATCCTCAAACAGATTTCGTTAGAGCAGTGGCATGGCTCCTTGAAGCATATTTTTAAGAATTGTCAGGAAGGGAAAACTGAATGTAACCTTATTCTCAAATATATTTTTTTATCAGCTCACAGGAATTATCCGCATACCAACACCGGGTTCTCACCATTTGAAATCCTATATGGCAGATCAATGAAGGGTCCCCTGGAGATCATACATGAAGGCTGGTCTGATGGTCAGAAACACGCAATCGAGTGTGTGACGACCTTGCTGATCACCTTACCATTTCCAGGGAGTTAGTGTGCCAATGAGAAGAGCAGGCCAAGTGTGCAATGAAGACCCAGTATGATGGAAAATCACGAGCCAGAACCTTCAAGGAAGGGGAGATGGTGTTGATTAGGATAACGGAACTAAAGGGAAAGCTAGAAGACTCTTGGGAAGGACCTTACGAGATTATCAGAGTCATTTCCACAGTTACACTGGAAATCGCAGTTCTGGTAAGATGTCGACTCAAGCAAGTAGTACATGTTAACCGGGTTGAACTCTGAATTACCTCTGAGGCAACCGTCCTACGGGTGGCAGTAGCCCAGGATGAGGAAGAAGACTCTACACCAATACCCAGACCAACCTCAACCTACAGCAGTCTACACAGATCCAGGAGCTGCTGGGTCTACACAGATCCAGGAGCTGCTGGACAAAAATTCCTAAGTCTTCACCGAGACTGTTGAGAGAACAGAGATGGTTTGCCTGAAAATTGACACTGGTTCAGAGTCTCACCAAAGTGCAGCCATCCATACTGAGTCCCACCTGTTTAGAGGGAGCAGTTACAGACAGAGATCAGCTCTCTGGCAGAGGCATCCTGAACATCATTTAGCCCATGGTTCACCTATGGTGCCCATCAAAAAGCCAGACAGCTCCATAAGACTATCACTCAATTTTACAAAGGTGAATGCTATTACAACGCTAGACCCTTACCAGATGCCCCGGATTGATGACATCCTTTAGCACAAATTGGCAATGCCAAATTCCTTACGAAAATGGACCTGTAAGGCTTTCACCAGATCCCTCTCAGCCAATCAGCCAAAGATTGCCTTTTGTATGCCATGCGGGAGGTGAGAATATACTGTTATGCCTTTTGGACTGAGGAATGCTCCCGCTATCTTTCAGAGACTGATGTATATAGTACTTGCTGAAATCCCCACATTTGCAAACATGTATATGGATGATGTGGTTGTTTTTAGTGACACTTGGGAGGTGTACCTAGTTCACATTGCTGAGGTTCTAGCTAGATTGAGACAGCACAATCTTCCTAGTAAGTGCACCTGGGGAGCTTCTAAGATCACGTTTTAGGCCATATAGCAGGTGAAGGGCATATCTCTATACCTGAATGCCGAGTCCATAACCTCAGGGACTTCAAACTACCCAAATCTCAAATAGATCTGAGAGCTTTCTTAGGCGGCACAGGGTACTACCGAAGATTTATACCGAACTGCGAACAACAATGTTTTAGCTGATGCCTCTGCTTTAGTAGTCCACAGGACGATGACTCCTTCATACTTCAGACCAATGCTTCTGGGAAGGGGATCTCGGGCATCCTGAGCATCCTCAGAGAGGGAAAGGAGCTTCCGACTGCATTCTTTTCCAGAAAACTCACAAAGGCAGAGAGAAATTATGCAGCTACCGAGCTGGAAGGTCTGGCTGTGGTGGATTCCATTCTACACTTTGAAATCTACCTGACTGGAGAGCATTTCACAGTACAAACAGATCACCGCGGCCTAGCCTTCCTCGGCACAATGAAACATCTCAACCCAAGGCTCACCTGGTGGTGTCTGAAGTTGCAGCACTTCTCGTTTAACATCCACTACCGGCCTGGAAAGGTCAATGCCAATGCAGATGCCATGTCTAGACATGCATGGTCGGACGACATCAGAGGACTGTCACATCAGGCTCAGGAGGGGGAGATGTCAGGACCGGGCCAGACAGGAGTGATGTCACAGGATGACATGATCTAAAGACAGAACTACGCAGGCATAAGCGAACAATCGCTACCTAATTACATGCTCACTCTAGTTTAGGAATGGTCACTTCTTAGAAACCTTAATTAACACTTTACTTCATTAGTATCTAAGTGCTTATTGAATTGTATGTATCTGTGTAGCTAGAGCTTAGTTCATTGGTTAAAGATTGAATGATCCTATGTGTAAACATGTGTTGGCCACAAACAACAAGGCAGCCTATTTAAGGGAACACTTCAGTAGCACATGGGCAGTCTTCACTTACTCTAACTATAGAAATATAACTCAATAACTGACTTAACTCTTGAAGCAGAGCTTGCCTCTGTCTAGAATAAGGGGAGACTCTGATGGCAGCACACCGTAGGGGTGATTAAGGCACCACAGCCCATCTAACCCTCAGCCTAAAATTTGGTGTATAATACACAACAATAGGTAGCACACTATGGGTGTGGAAGGATTATGGTGTCTCCTGCACACTTCTATTTTAGTGTCAACATTTAGAAGAGAAAATGTTTTGGAGGATGTCTGATTCAACTTTTATACTTCTACATTCCAGAATCAAATGTTGATTAAAAAAATTAATATTTAGTCATTAAGAAGTAGAAGAATTGGAGGAGAGAGTCGGAGGAAATTTTTGAGGTAGGTTGAGACAGCTAGGGTTTGATTGTGACTGGAGGGAGATTTTACACACATGCCCACAAACAAGTTGTACCTCAGACCGGCATGCAGCAGTCCGAGTTTGTCATTCTTTGCTTTGCTTTTGACAGCGACAGATATTCTATGATTTCTGTGTTACCCTTGTATGATTTTTGTGGATTTTTGTGAGGGATTAATACAACAGCTCAGGTTTGTGTATGATTTCTTTCTCACTGTGAGTAATGAGAGATTAGACATTATAGTTGGTTTTTGTTTTCAGTGTGTTTATGTGTATTGTATGTAATAATCTGATCATCTGGCATGTAATGCTCTTTTACCAATTGCAGTTACATAATGCTGCAAGAACCAAGTCTTCCCTCCAGAGTTGAACCTCAGATAATTCATTGGTTATATATATGTGTGTCAATCTGGCTGAGTCCTACCTTATAAGGTAATGTCAGGCTCAGGTATGCCAGCCTATTTAAAGGGAGCATACCGGTAGTCTGACAGAGCCAATGAATGTAAGAACTGGGGCGTGTTATATAATTATTGATTCTTGATTCCTACGAGTAAGCTCTCAACAAGTGAGCAGAGACAGTCACTGATGCATAAAGGTGGCAAGATCCCTCACAAAGATATACATGATGTTTGGAGGAACCCAAGAACTCCAATGGAGATAATTAGGCACATCAGGGGGTGTTTTCTTATATATAATTAAATAGTCTTACCCTGTATTCCCTATGACCAACTCCGACCTCACAAAACCAATGACTACTTTGATATATCAACACTGTGTCGAATCTCCTATGCCATCATCTTCTCGAGCTACTACACATCAACTACTACATCACCTACTATGCAGTCCCTCTATGCAGACACCTACTATATATCAAGAATGCAGTTAGGCAAACCCCAGATGAAAAAAAAATGCTGTTACTGTTAATAGTTATGAGCACGAATTGGCTTTAAATGCACACAAAAAACTGTTAAATTGTTAACAGTTGTTGAGCAACTAATTACTGTAACATTGTTAGCGATGATTCAGTTGTTAATCTGCTGCATTGGCATTTCACGCAACACAAGAAGCACATTTAGCCCCCCTCCCCCAAAGTTGGAAAAACTTACCTACACCCATGACTATGCTGTCACTTACTAGACAGTACTAGGCAGTCACCTACTAGCAGCACTACCATGCCACCCTCTACCACTGTGACACCTTCAGCCACTACTATGCTAGCCACTGCTACCTGCTGTTCAGACTATATATCCCAGCCACAATCCTTGCCACCATGTCAGCCATTCTACAGTTTGTCATTCTGAAATTTCCCATGATGCCATGATGTTTAAACAAGCAGACAATCTCCTTCAAGACAAACCATATGCACTGACCAGAGGAAATCTTATATACCAGATGTTATCCTAGTAAGTGTCAGAGATATAACCTAACACATGAAGGATGGAGTCCCCGTCACCATATGCAACTGTGATATTGAGTGATTGAAATTGGGTCGAAAGACCAGCTAGCTATGTGATGAACTCATTGACCATGTACAGGCACTTCTGGCCCACGGACATCCCTGTGGTATATTTAGCAATCAACAATTGGTAATAATAGCCAATCAATAATTCAAGGTCTCTATCTTTTTAATGACTTGTAACCTAGGCTAGATGTAATTCAGACTACTTACAACTACAGAAAGGTTATAGCTCAGTACACCACAATCCCCAGACTGGTGGTTTTCCAGCATGCCTGGTGTCTTGAGCCTGAGATGTTTCAGTTGGTTGGTAAATCTGAGGGACCTATCATACAGATACACAACATCTTGGGTTATCATTGGGCCACAGTCAGCAACATAAATTGTCTGAAAGACACTGCAATAGTGTGTGATTCCCTTTACAATTCACCTCCAAATGTTGGAAATGGTCCCAGGTGCAACACTGACAGTCCAGTGGGTAGATCTCCAAACAAAGGCTGATGGCTCAGATTGTGGCATTTTGATTGCCACTTCCCTGCGAGAAGGCCTCTCACCTGACAGTGTGTCTGGGTACAGAACATTATGAGAAAATGGGTCGCAACATGTTTTGAAGATGGACAGATGACACCTTATCCTCTACAAGGTCAATGTCACTGTCACTGTCAAATTCCCCACATCTTCCCTTACTCCACTATTACATGATAGATCTCTCATCACATATATCCTCGAAGAACCTTGTTGAAACAGTCCTCAAGTATAAATTGCCACCTCACACCATCCTACATGAATTTCACATACTTCTCCATCCCTGCACCATTCATTGGCAATTTCAAAATACCGTTACGGTTTACTTCCTCTATGTAGCCAATCCTTCTGATTTCTCAACTTTATCTTTTCCTTCTACTTACATACTGACCACACCTCATTTTCGGGCTAATTCTTCCTCTCAAGATATTTATATTATTCAACCATCTGGCTCCTCCATCCTCACTTAGCTTATTTCATCCTACCATCTTAACCCCTAGTTCAGCTCTTTCCAACTCCTCTGCCGCTTCTATCTAATAAATATTGAAAAGTGGAGACAAAGGGCATCCCTGCCTAAGCCCATTCTCCGCAGCAAACCACCTTGACCTCCCTCCATTCAATAACACCGTCATCTCCACCCCACTATGCAATTGTTCACATATCTTTACAAATTTCTCCTCCACCCCATATTGCCTACACTTGTTTTACAATCCCTCCGTCCGTACTGTCATATGCATTGCTTACAACAGATAGAAATTATGATTCTCCCCCTTCTTCACTTCATAAACACTTCTTAACCAACCACTGGCCCGAACTACTCTGACTCCTAAACCCTCCCTGTGCTTCCATCAGGATTCTGTCCTCAGCAAACCTCCTGGCCAACACACTCACAAATACCTTCACCACATTTAAACCTAACACAACCCCTCTATAATTCCCTAATCATTATCCTTGTGGAGAGGTACTAGCAAACTTCTCTTGGAGTCCACTTGGCAGAGCTCACTCCTCATCACCTCCACCAACCTTCTACCTCCATACATCAGCATTTCACTCCACATTCCATCACGGCCTGGTGCCTTCCCTCTCATCAAACACTTTATTACCTCTACTCTTTCTTCTCAATTCATTTTCCCCATCATACCCACCCACATCTCTTATCTCTGGTTTTGGTACTGTGGCATCCTCACTTTTCCTCCCCTGCTCTTGCCAGTGTTTTGCCATTACCTAAAACTCGTCCTCCTCCTCCTCCACCATGTTTTTCTTATCATCTTTCATTCCTTTGATCCTTTTATCCTTCTTGTCAAAAAATTAGCTTAAAACTAGTCCCACCCTGCTCTCTAATCTTATAGTTCTCTTCCTCGATTTAGTCTTTTTACTTCTTTTCTTGCCTCTCTATATTAATCCCATATTTGCCTCAATGTAGCCCTGCCCCTCTCCTCTTGTCCTTGCTTCCCTTAACTTCCTACAGAGATTCTTTCTAACAAATTAACCTTTCCACCCCTCTGATCTCTCCATAATGTTCTTCCTTCCTAATTCTCCTCTGCAGCCAAAACTATCATCTTCCATTATTACACACATCCTCAACTATTTCCCTCCCAACACTTGCTGAAGTTGTCTCACTCCTTTTCCACCCTATGAACATTTCCTCCACTGCCTCCTGATACTCCTCCCAGTCTAGCCTATTGCCAACTCACAATTCATATAGCTGCTCTCCAGAGGCTGCAATGTTCTCCAGCTCTGGGCTACGATGAGCTAGACCTTTTATCAAGGAGTTCTCTGATTTCACTGTTATTCGGATTCGTGACATCCGAGATATTCCGCAACACATGTACTTCTTTTTCGAATGCAAATCGCATTCCTAACTCATTGGGTCCCTCGGTGATGCTGACAAGCCAATGACCGGTATACACCCACAAACCGACGACCGGCTATACACCCGCAAGCGCACAGGGGAATGATGTTCTTTGTTGTTGTTTTTCAAATTATTTTATTTTTGCTACTTTGTCTTCCCCGATGATAGGTCCCTATGGGTCCCAGAAGGGGGCCAGTGTACCGCTATGAGGCAGAATATATCTCTATCCCTCCACCCATTGTCACCGCCAGAGTTTCTGTGTAAGGTGTAGGTAGAAAGGGAAGAGGTACACCACACCTTACTCAGAAACTATGCCTCCAATTCCCTTCCCCTCTCCCCATTGGTGCCGCCAGAGTTTCTGTGTAAGGTATAAGTAATTGTTGTTAATATAGACTGTCATTAGTGTTAGTTACTTTTATATACTCTCAATGATCAGTTGACATAATAACATTAAAATCACCTTCTCAATAATCAACTTCAAATTGTATTCACTCGACGTTTCGACTAGATGCTCTAGCCTTCATCAGGAATAATGAGACGCCAAGGCTCGCATGAGCCTGCTATATACCGGTAGCTAGTTATCCACCATGTGCCAGAACACATGCCTATATAGCACGTGCACCGGATATAAAATAAATATATTAATTAAAAAAATTAAAATAAAAGTTATTTGGAAGAGATACGTGGATGATACCTTCTGCATTGTGAAGAAGGGTTGTGAACTAGGGAAGTGAGCAGGAGTTGTTGGACTATCTGAGCAACATCAGGCCATCCATAAAGTTTACCATGGAGCTTGAAGTGGATGGATCATTGCCCTTGCTGGACTGCCACCTACACAGGAAGGAAGATGGAAGGCTAACTGCAACCGTCTACAGAAAATCCACGCATATCAACCGGTGCCTTGATTATAGATCACATCATCCTATCCATGTCAGAAGAGGAGTGGTGAAGAGTTTGTATGATAGAGCCAGAAGAGTAATGACTGAGAAGGAGGACCTTTGGAAGGAAGAACATAATTTGAGTAAGGTCTTCATAGAGAACGGTTATCTGCAAGCCTTCATCAACCTTTCATTTGCAGAAACATTTAAATGCAGAAAAGAAGATGAATACACCAGTACAGGAAAGTAGGGGTCTATCCTATGATAGTGATTCCTTATGCAGCAGGGATGAGAGACATCAGGAGGGTCTGCAGGAAGTTCAACATAAAGTCGTCTTCAAATCGGGAAGAACTCTGAGGACACAACTGAGCAGAGTGAAGGATGTTTTACCAGCTAATATGCACTCATGTTTTGTGTACAACATCCGCACTCATGTTCTGTGTACAACATCCCTTGTAAGCTGTGGGAAATACTACACAGGGGAAACCAACAGAAGACTGGAGATCAGAGTGAAAGAACATCAAGATGCCTGTAGAAAGTGTAATAAAGAGAAGTCTGCAATTGCTGAGCATGCATGGGATAATGGACATCCTATTTTGTGGGAGGAAGGCCACCATCTTGGACCAGGCGAAGGAACTACTAGTGAAGGAGGCGTTGCACATTGGCCTAACACCAAAGTGTGAGCGGTTCAATGAAGGCTGTGGAAACTGGCTGCTGGGAAGCTACTCTCAAGAGCCTGAACTTGAAGCCACGACCACCATAATTACATTTATTATTATTTAAATTTTATATATTCATTACTATTATGATCATTATCATTATTATTTTTTATTAATTTTATTATTTTATTATTATCAGTTTATTACTTAAATTTTATTATTATATTTTTATTATAATTAAAATACATGCAATTAGAATACATGCATATAGAATACATGCATATTGCATACATTTAATTTAAGAAATAATGATCGTCAGGTACTGAGCTGGATCCAAGCACTGCAGCAGTGTTTCCTCGCTGGATTGCAACTGCAATTCTCTGCAGCAGGAAATGGTAGGCACGAGGGTCACCAGACTCAGTTTTGAGGCGTGCACCTAGCTCTTGGAGAAAACTCTTTGCCTCAGACCCAAATACTCCAGAGGTCTCGATACCAATAGGTACAAAATAATGAGTAGCCTCTATATTTGCATACTTCCCCTTCTTCAGAAACTCGGCCCTGTCAGCAATGCACCCTGGACCATCAGGTAACATAGTGGCATACGAAGGAGCAAAAGTGTCCACACATGTAGCATCCCACACAAGAACTCGGCCATTCCTCCAGGGAACAATGGAAGCCCCATCTGGACGCTTGCCATCCAAGCGACAGATCCCAGAGGGCTCCAGATGTGAAGGAACCTTGATGGATGCAAGTGATCGTCTAACAAGATCGTTGATAGCTGCATGCCTTGAATGACGACCCTGACTCTTCGAGCAACTGAGACCATGAGTCCCTAGCTGGTCCACCTGAGATCCACACACTGATGGCAACTGTGAGGATGACAGAGAGGTGTACCCAACCACAAACCAATGGCTACCCTGATGACATCATCATCCATATGGAGGCCTAATGAATACATGGGGAGGGCATGAATCCAAGCGCCTGACTCCTTTCTAGCTGCTGCCTGAATCCGTATTCGAGAAGTAGGATTTGTAGCCGAATTCAGGAGAGAATTGAAAGCAGCCTTCACGAGCGGACCATCCCAGGACTTTTGCTTGGAATACTCAGACTCAGATGGTAGTGGACTGCTATGCCCTAGACGCCAGACTTCAAGGCCTGCATCAAATGAAGGATAGTTAGCTTGGTGTAAACTGTCAGGCAGAATCTGGTCAATGAGATCACAAGCACCATTTGTAGATGCCAGAAAAGCAGATGGTGCAAGCATTACAGCACTTCTGATTCCCAAGCCACCTGATTTCACTGGAAGGGATGCCTGACACCAAGCAGAATCGCTAACGTGGAGTTGGGTGTTAGTAATCTCACCCAGGATTGAACATTGGAGGGAGTCAAACTCTTGAAGTTTACTAGAGGAAAAACAGGGAGAAGAACGTAATGAAAATACAAGTTTTGGGATGACAGGGTTTCATCTAGGATTTTGTATTTGGGGGGAAGAAACCACATCGTGACCTTTGAACCCTTCTGTCACCTCACCATGGCCACTTTTACTGGCAATGCCCACTTTTTACTGCTCAGATCCTCATTGGAGTGATAAAATTCAGTAGAGCTTGGCTTTGGTAGGCTGAGACTATTGTGCGTGTTTTTTTAAAATAACCATTTATGCTATGCTCTAATTCCCCAAAATCTTCCTATTATTTTGGAATAATTCTGCTTCAAAAATCAGTACATATCAAAACAACATAAAAAGTAACAAATTTGTAAATTGTTGCTTGTGCTTTCAAAATGAAATGATATGTTGAATGCACAACCTTAAGTTGTTAGCTGCATCCTGCAGCGCTTGCTTCAACCTTCAAAGACAGATTATATATATGGACAATTCCAATTTTTTTTAATGGGCGGGGGATACTATTATGCTCCAATTATGCCCATTGCAATATTATTCCCTATTATTCAGAATAAGAAATGGGCATAATAAGGAGATTGACTTGCTGAAAAATTAATTAGCAAATATCAAATCTAATAACTCCATAACCACACAAGATATAATCAATATTAATATACAAAAGTGTCATTCAATATGCTTTCTAATGGTATTGACTTGCTCAAAAATTAATTAGCGAATATAAAATCTAATAATTCCATAACCACACATGATATAATCACCATGTCCAATGTAGCCCATTCAATATGCTTTCTATTAGGTATGCTCTATTAGCCATACAATCATGCTTTTATATGTGAACTGCAGGCTGAAGTGTTCAAGAGATCATGTGCACAAAATGAAAACATGTATAAAAATCTATAACTTGAGAAGTCTTTTCTTTATCTAGAAACTCGTATTCCACATCGTATTCCACATACAACAACTTTTGAAAGCCTGATTTCACTTCAAATTGACAATGGAAATAAACAACTCAAAGTACACCAAAACATATGTCCAGCCAATGCAACTTACCTCTCCAAAGCCACCACAGCTGAGCTTCTTAAAAACATTAGCCATTGCTTTGAAAAGCAACGCTTGAATTCTAGTCAGTACATTTCTCTATTGGCCGATGAAAGTACTGATGTATCCTCCCAAACAGAATTATCAATATGTGCAAGGTGGTTGGAGAGTGGCAAGGCAGTAGAGCATTTCTTAGGGATTGTCCATGCATGTAAAGTTAACGCTGAGGCTCTCACACACTATCTACTCCAGTTTGTTAGCGACAAAGGAATTCCTGTTAGTAAGTTGCGTGGGTTAGGATTTGATGGAGCAAGCACGATGTCTGGAAAGAAAAGTGGGGTGCAAGTGTGGATGCGATATCATTCTCCGAGTGCTTTATTTGTTCACTGCTGTTGTCACAGACTACAGTTCATGCTTCAAGTGAACACAATGAGGTCAAGAGAGTATTGGGGACTCTTCTCTCTGTGTGGCAAGCTTTCCATTATTCACCTAAAAAGGCTGAGAGACTAGCAGAAATTCAAGCAGTGCTCAATGCCCCTGAGCTGAAAATGCACAAACCAAGTGACACACGTTGGTTGGCACAAGAGCGATGTGTTCGTGCTGTGAGACAATCATTGCCAGCATTGGTTGGCATCTTTGAACACATTTATGAGGAGAGTGGAGATGCTGAGGCATATGGCATTGCTAAGCTAATGTGATGTACTCCATACAATTGCTAAACTTCAAGGAAGCCTTCAAGCTAAGAATCTTGATCTTGCTATCGTTCCTGTGATGGTTAAAAGCACTGTTGACAGACTATCTGAGTTTAAAGAGTGCCCACTAACTACTACCTGGTTTAAAGACCACACAGTGGTATTTTCAGATGCGGCAGCACTTGGTGAGCGAAACATCACTGTTCATCAAACCGATAAAGAATTCTTTATCTCAAAGATTTATCGTCCCTACATTCAGAGTGTAATTGACCATAATACTAGTAGGTTAAGCTCCTCTGATGTTTACTCAGCATTTTCAGTGTTTAATCCATCCCATTTACCCCCAAAAGAAGATTCCCTGTCTTCATAATTATGGTGAAGAAAAGCTACAAAAACTGACCAACTTCTACAGCAGTCCACAGCAACTTACATTTCAGGGGCAAACAAGATTCTCAATACCTGATGTAGACACACAACAAACTGAGGCTGAGTGGAAAATCTTTCGGCGCATATTGTTCACGAATTTTCATAATGCTTCTAATTCTGATGTTCTTACTAGCCTTTTAATAAATGACACTCTAAAAGCAGGCTTTCCAAATCTTGAACGTCTTGTTTCAATCTCCTTGGTCCTGCCTATCACTACAGCTACAGTTGAAAGAAGCTTCAGTGATACGAAACTAATAAAAACGAGGCTGAGAAGCAGACTTGGTGAGGACACTTTAGACCAAGCTATGCGAGTGTGTATCGAGGGTCTTGAACGTTTGAGTGATGAAGAACTGGAAGTGATTATAGATCACTGATAAGAACAGAAACAACGTAAACTCAATTTATAAATCTTACTTTAATATAATAATTCTTTTTTTATTGTAAAAGTCATGATTATTTTGGGGAGGGGGAAGCTGGAGTGTTTGGGGGGGAAGCTGGAGTGTTTGGGGGGGAAGCTTCCCCCCCGCCCCCCCCACTAGATGAAACCCTGGATGGCGAATGCATTCTTGAGGAGGCTGAAGGCATCGTGTGTCTGAAGATGTTTAAGCCTGCTACCCAGAAATTTCAGCGTATCAATTTTGGTAGCAATCAATTCTTCGATTCCTTCTATACCCCCAATAGGGGAACCTAGCAAAGTGGCGACCTCGGGATTGACAACACGAATACCTGGGACGGCACAGATAAACTTCCTTAATGTCTCTGGGTCAGAGCAAATTACCTCGCACTTTGCACGATTAAGTTGTAAACCCAACTCTCCAGCAGCATTCTCCAACGTGTTCAGATCGTGGAGCACATCATCCAAACTACCCCCCAAAGTACCACCATCCAGATAAAACACACGAAACTCGGAGAGTAATTTAAGAGTAATCTTGTGAACTGAACTTGTGAACTGAAAGACAGAATAAGAGAGGGCCCAAAGGGTCACCCTGCTGAACTCCCTCAGATGATTGGATGATCTTACTTCCAAAAAAGAGGGAGGATGGAGCACTATAAGCAGAATGGACAAATGGAAGTAGATCTGGAGCCAACTCTTCAACAGTAGATAACATCTTGTTGCGACGAATAGTGTTAAACGCATTTTGAAAATCTAGTTTCAAAATGACATTGCCAGGCTTCAGATTGTGCAGGTAGATACGAGCAGAGTGAGCAACAGCTTCAGCTCCACATTGAATTCCAAAACCAAGTTGATGAGGAGCAAGAAGAGCACACATAGACTGTTTCATATGACTGCTGGCACACTTTGCAACCAATCGTCTGAGGGTGCACCCGATAGCTATGGGCCTCACACCACCATCTTTCTTGTTTAAGGCTATTAGGGAAGCCCCAAAGAAAAAAGGGCGAACAGAAAGTAGCACTTCTCCTCGCAGAACCATGTTGACAAAGGCGGTTAGAGCTGCAAGAAGTCGGAGACCTCCTTCCCCAGCTGATCTACTAATCATATCCTTAAGGTGTTGAGGACGTAACCCATCAGGCCCACCAGCAGACCCACATGGAAACGATCGAATAGCTTTAGCAATATCCGATGATGCAATTTCAAAAGCAAAATCACTTTCAATGAGAGGGGCCTGAGGGATGGTGGAATTGGGATGAGGCTGTGGATGTTTTTCCTGAAGAGATGCTAGGGTAATGTCACTAAAGTCTGCCAAAGAATCATCAGAGCTAGCAATGCGAACTGCTCCCCTAAAACCCCCTTCATCAAGCTTAGAGGCAACACGCTTTGCCAGAGATTGAATGGGGTCCTTCTGGGACATGTTTTGGTGTGAATGGTGATGTTGAGAAAGAGGGGCAGGGTTGGATTCAGATTCAATTAGGTGGTTTGTAAGAGAAGCTAGACCCTTATAGTGCCCAACTTTCGTAGGTACTCTGAAACATCTTGATGGAAAACGAAATAGGCGGTCCCATTTGTCTGGATGATTAGATGAGGAGACTTCACGAAGGATTTCTGCTAGTTTGCAAGCTGCAACATTCCGAGAACCACGTGGTAATCTCTTGAGGATTCTTACCGATAGGTTTGGTGGACTAGACAAGCAGGGATCACTTTGCGAAGCCAGCGAGGTTCGACTACTACCCTGAGAAGCTTGGGAGGACTGAATTCTGAAGACTCCTGCCTTCGTTACTGGCATAATTCTGTTGCAGACTGGACATGTAGCTCAAGAAGAGGAGGTAGAGGATTGGCTTTCATCTACATTCTGATACAAACCATCACAGTCATTGGGGTCAACTTTAACTTCGTCATCGTCAGCAGCTACTGCACTTACACTCTCTTGCGCGGCCATTTTTTTATTATTTTTTAAATTTTTTATATTTTTTTTATTGTTATTATTATTATATATATAGTTTTATATAGTTTTATTTATTTGTTTATTATTCATGTACATGGTTATTTATTGTATTTCGTATTATTTCATTTTTCTTTAATTTTTTAATTTTTTAAATTTATTATATTTTACTATTATTGTTGTTGTTGTTATTATTATTTATATATATAATTGTTGTTTTTATTTATTTGTTTATTATGTTTATTATGTACATTATTCATTTAATTATTATTTTTTTAAATTATTTAATTTATTTATTTTTACATCTGGTGCACATGCTCTTATGGTCATAGCTACCAGTATATAGCAGGCTCACACGAGCCTTAGCAGCATCTCATTATTCCTGACAAAGGCTAGAGCATCTAGTCGAAACATTGAGTGAATACAATTTGAAGTTGATTATTGAGGTGATTTAAATACTTTTATATAGTTTCGGACCTCTTCCAAGAAATGTCCCACATCTTCCCCTGCTGCACTATCACACATGATACACCTCTCATCCCTAATTATCCCACATCACTTCTTATCCTCTAATAACCCAGCTGACGCAGTCCTCAGTCTAATTTGCAACCACACACCTTCCTGACCATGCATGGACCTCACATACCTCTCCAACCCTGCACAATTCTTTGCCAATTTATAATACATCAGCGTACTCTTGCTGTTGATTTCCTCCTCCCAATCCTTCTCATTTCTCACCTTCATTTTTGTCTTCCACTTACATGTATTTACTGATCCAGCCTCATCGATGAGTTTGTATTTTCTCCTCAAGATCTCATATTCTTCCCAACATCCGATTCCTCCATCCCTAATTTATTTACAACCAATCTGCTCTGTTCCAACACCTCTAATCTCTTACCAAACAAAACCATCATCTCTTCCCTCCTTTCTTCCAGCTTCCTCTACCCAATATCTTCCCATATTGCCACTCCTTCTACTGTATTACTTGCCCCCAACAACCTGGTGAAACCAACATAAGTTTAGTGATAGTGATAACTTTTGAGAATAATCCCTGTTGTGGACTAGTCAGAGACTTTAGGAAGACAATTATTTGAAAATCTTCCAGTGCTGACTCTTCAGTAGAACTAGCATGAAGAGGGTCAACTGAGTTTGTAATAATTATGCTTGGATTGCTGAAGTCAGAGTGAAAAAATGAAACAACTTCTTCTAAGACCTTTGATCTTAATGGTGAATCAACTGTAGTAATCCGAGTTTCCAATTTACTGAGCATTCTAAATCCTCTTTGTTCAAATCGGTCCCTGAATAGAAAATATAACAAGGTCTATGGCATCAAAATATATTCTTCTGTATGCTCTGGTGGCGTAATAGGAAATTCAGATGCAGCTTCTCCTATCTCAAAATAGCGTGGCACTTTCCTTCTACGTGGCAACAAAGGTTCAGTCACTTCAAGTGAAGAACGTCGCTTTTCAACATACTTCCAAAATATGTCAAAACAGTCATTTGAGCGAATTAATTGAATTGCCTGAAGGGTGAGATCGACAAGTTTTTGACCTTTGCAAGATGAGATCTTTTCGGCTTGTAATGACCATGATAAATTATCGACCATACTCAGAAGCTTTCTACACAATTCAATGCCGAAGAAGAAGTCCATCTGTGCAGCAACTGGGGCTGGTCATTGGTTGGGTACTGGGGCTGGTCATTAGTTGGGCACTGGGGCTGGTCATTGTTTGGGTACTGGGGCTGATCATTTGTTGGGTATACTGGGGCTGGTCATTGGTTCATTGGTTGGGTACTGGGGCTGGTCATTGGTTGTGCACTGTAGCTGGTCATTGGTTGTGAACTGGGGCTGGTCATTGGTTGGGTACTGGGGCTGGTCATTGGTTGGGTACTGGGGCTGGTTGGTTGGGCACTGGGACTGGTCATTGGTTTGGCACTGGGTCTGGTCATTGGTTGGGTAATGGGGCTGGTCATTGGTTGGGCACTGGAGCTGGTCATTGGTTGGACATTGGGGCTGGTCATTGGTTGGGAACTGGGGCTGGTCACACCTCACAACTTCCCATGTTGACGGCAAAGCTTCATAATTTTCTGCCTCTGATTCTGCCCTGACAGTCCACCGAGTTGGACATAAAACTGATCGTACTCCGGACACATTAGCTACAACAATCATAGCACTGGCCGTGGCAATTTTCAATTCTGAGATCCATGCCTAGAAGAATATCCTTGAGAGTCATGAAGGAGCTTTCTGCCAAAGTTGAATCCATGCTGTACTCCATTGAACTTGTAAATCATCATCCACGTAATGCAAACAGAATACCATTTGTTCATATTACTTATGTCTGTGGTTTTATCCACCATTATAGTGAACAATTTTCCAGATATAGCTTGAGTAATTTCACGAACTATTTTTGGAGCCATAATACTCAGAATTTCATTTTGAATACTTGGTACTCATAAACTTGTCTGTGGGCATTACCCACACATTTTTGTGGCTTTTGGGGAACACTTCAATAACGTTTACTGCTTCCTGATGTGCCGCAGAACATGTTTTTCAAACTTTGATAATGCATTTTTCCAGCTAGAAAAGCGAATACACTGTCCTTGCAATTTTTAGCTAGAAGGTTTCATTGCTCAGCTACGAAGCAATAATAAAACAGTATCATTTCCTTCATGATAATGTAACTATGGATATTGCTTATACCATGATGGCGAGAAAGCATGGTGTTGCTTACCTAATGCACACTTTGGGAATGAATGGCTAGTTGGTTGGTGAGCAGGAATAAATTGTACTGTGAGAATATCTGAAGCTGTTTGTGTGAAGCTTCATCATCACAATCTTCTGCATCATCAAATCCAAGAGGCTTTTCATCTTCCTCTGCAATGCCTGGCTCCTCTGTAATGCCTGGCTCCTCTGTAATGCTTGGCTCCTTTTCTTCTAGTAGTTGGTGAATATCAGTCCCTGCTACTTTATCACTGTTGCTAGCATGTTCATCAGATGGTGTCGGTGATCTGCTCAGGCCATCCTGGCTGATCAATGAAGAGCCACTGGGCTGGAGTTTGCTAGTAGGCACTTTTTAAAGCCATAAAAGAAGAGACATTTTTCACTGGATCAACTCTTAATTAAGCCATGTGTTTTGGGCGAAGAAAAAGTGGCCTTGGGCGAAGAAAAAGTGGCCTTAGCCTTGTTGCATGATTTAACACCTGTTCTTTGATGTTTAAGTGTTAGCCAAATCATTTGCACAAGTGACCAAGTGATAATCTTTCTATCTTGAGGGGGGGAGGTGTTGACCAGGATATGTTACACAAGGAAAACAATCATTAAACAGGTAAAGCTATTGCCGTGTTGACATAAGAACATGTGGCAATTTACACATTATATGCACCCCCCACTAGATATTTTAGCCCCCCAAGTGAAAAAACTTGTCTACACCCTCCCTTGTTCCAAACCCACCCTTCTGCCTTCTTTGCCATTCTTTAATTGAACATTACCCCTTAGCTTCCTATCAAACCATACTCCCAAGTACTTGGATTCTTTGACCTCTTCCAATATCTCCTCACCAATCCTCCAATTCACTCCTGCTCTTCTTACTATTAAACTTCATCTTCCACCTTAACACATAAGCCTGTACCACATCCAACACAGCTTGTAGTTCCACCCCTGAGTCCGCCAGAAGAACATCATCTGCTTACATAAGTGACCCACAACAGCCTTCCACCTTGACTCCTAGCTTAGCTCTCTCCAACTCCTCTGAAATTCACATCAAATAAATATTGAAAAGTGGAGACAGAGAACATCCCTGCCTAAGTGCATTCTCCACAGCTAACCACCTTGACCTCCTTCAGTTCTGTCTCCACCCCACTCGACAATCCTACACATAACCTCACAAGTTTTGGATCAATTATTGAAGAATAGTCACCCAGGCTGAGGAAAACCCGATCTTCTGAAGAATAGTCACCCGATCTTCTGAAGAATACTCACCCGAGCCAGAACCTTCTGAAGTATAGTCACCCGAGCTAGATCTACATTTGGAATTGGAGAGCAATATGATCACACAGGCTCTGGAATGCATTCTGAGAGAAAGCCCTAGCCCCAGCCCTAGCCCTAGCCCAAGCCGGGATCTTCTGAAGAATAGTCATCTGGGCGGTGCTCGGGTGACTATTCTTCAATTGACCCCAAGTTTCTCCTCAACTCCATACTGCCTCAACTTGTGCCACAGTCCTTCCCTCCACACACTGTCATATGCCTTACTTGTGTCCAGGAAAGAGATATGAACTTTTCTTCTCCTCTACCTCACTTCTCTTAACACCAACCACTGGTCTGAACATCTCGTTGGACTCCTAAATCCTCCTTGTGCTTCCCTCAAAATCCTATCCTATCCTCAGTAAACCTTCCCAACCTCCTCCCACACTCCACAAACATCTTCACCACACTACAACCCAATGCTATCCCTCTATAACCTACTGGTTATCTTTTATTATTACGTGCGAGGTCATCACAAGCCTACGAGTGATGAGTCCTAAACTGCTGTTAGCCAGCTATGCTCGCTCTCGCTCACGCGGAGGGACAGCCCACACCTGAGGCCTCTAACCTTATAACTTCCGTCCCCACTGAATGCAGCGAAAACAAACCTGGCTTACTGCATCAATGGCCTGCTTCCCGTTTCCAGAATTTAGTGGAAGCGCTTGTATTTAGTTTCTAGCTCACCTATAGAAAAGGTAACTGAGGTCAAGGGTTAGTAGACACAGCGGGAAGAAGAACAGACACCATTCCAACTTAGCTGACGAGCAGATGAACACGAACTGGCGTCCGGTAATCTGCACAAATTATGGGCGTGCACAAATTATGGGTTTGCATATACATTTAACCAGCGCTGTGCTGCGAGCCAGTACGAGGAAAATATGAATCTACGTCAGAAATTTTTTCTCCTAATTCTAGGCCTAGTTTGCTTTTATCAAGCTGTTGGAGCTCGCAACCTTTCTCAAGATTACCGGTTTTCTGCTGAACTTGCAGGGGATGATTACATCCTCTATTGGACTGTGAATTTGCCGGCTCAAAGTATCAGATTTGCAATAAATGTCAGCACTACTGGTTGGGTTGGGTTTGGTCTTTCTCCGAATGGACAAATGCCTGGCTCTGATGTGGTGATTGGCTGGGTTGACAACACCAGCGGCACAGTTAAGTTCCATGTAAGTTCACAGAAACTGCAGTGATCACAAACTCATTGTCCTAACTTGAAGGCTAACTTAAAAAAAAATTTTTTTAATGTTTTTATGTTTTCATTGTCTCTCTATTGCTATTATTTACTCCCTTTTTTCAAGTTTTATTGTGTTCACTTGTGGTGCCTAGTATTACCAAGTGCTAGTTGTTGCCCCTAATGCAATGTTTACAGAAAAACACAAAAATAAACCCAACCCAAACAAGACATTTCATTGATTTGTTACACAGGATGGGCATGCTGCAGAGCGATCCCTCCCTCCCATTGACAGCAGTCAGGATTGGTTTTACACAAGTGGACTGGAAGATAATGGACGCACTATCTTGGAATTCAACAGAAAGCTCGCAACTTGTGATTACAATGACATGGATATAAAAGTAAAGTAAGCTTATTATTTACACAGATCTGCTGAACTACTATTGTTATTATATTTCTCTAATAGGCTGATACTGCCCGCATAATTTGGTCGTATAATTCACGAGATCCAGCAAATTATGAGGAGTTAGGCAAATTGCAACACAGTCGACAAGGATCTGCAAGTCTAAATTTACTTGGAGGTCTAGCAAAAGAAAGAGTGGAAGACAATTCTTACTCATTCTCTGTGCTCAATATCAATGTTAGTAACTACACTAAGATAATTTATTACCTCATGTTTGATGCATGACTTCTTCCATTGCACAGGTCACTATCCCATCAGATAAAGATACTTCTTACTGGTGCACAGTGCGTGAGCTATCACAGGAAATGGAGCAGCAAGAGCATTATCTGTATAAGGTTCAAATGTATAATGTTATATACTGTATACTTGTTTCTGCAACACAACTAGGATAAATGTACCAAAACTAGTCATATATATGCACACACTGAAGTCCTGCAGGGTTTGCTATCTTTATAGAGTTATTTGTTAGCCCCGCATCTCAAGAGCTACTATATATATATAGGCAGTAGCATTTCAACCAAAAAATATTACCATCATGATATCTCTATTAAATGTACACTAAACGTACCAAAGTATTGGTAAAGTTACTTCAAGAGTCAAATTTGAGGCTGCATATATACATGGCATTTGAGCTGCCCATGAAAGAATGTTTAACAAACTTCTGCTCATTAAATATTTGTGATGATTTGTAATAACTACATGTCCCTACTTTTTCCTCTAGAATTTTAGCTGTTAGTTTTAAAATGTGCCCCTTCGTGGGTTCTTTCCATGGCACTATAGATCAGTATACACATCATTTTAGCCGCCTATTTAAAAAGAATATGAAGTAAGAAATACACCAGCTATTGGTATACTACAGTGACTTTCTCTCGATAATCAACTTAAATTTACACACATTCTGCTTCAGCTAGATACTCTAGGCTTCATCAAATGGTCACATGAACTATCATTTGACATAGTCGATATGATTACATTCTCAATAATCAACTTCAATTTACTCACTCCAAGTTTCAGCTAGATGCTCTAGACTTGATCATGAATAATGATATGGGACTATAATAATAATTAATATTATAGCTCTAGAAAGAACATGTCATACTCATTTCAGTTGATTTTGAAGGTGATGTCCAGTGCACAGATGTGCTTAACATGTAGACTATGGTATGCATGTCTGTATAATTTGTGTGCTTGGTTTTTATTTATTTGTCTGTCCGCCTGTTTAATTTTTGTTTGTTCTATATAGATCTCTCCAGTTTTTTTCAAGCCCACCGCAAAATATATTCATCATATTCTTGCTTATCTGTGTACAAATCTCGATGAAAGTTATGTGGGCTCTAGTCGAGACTGCACTGAACGCAATAATATTGACATTAGCATTTGTAAGTCCAGAGGATACTTATTCGCAGTCTGGGCAGTTGGAGGAACAGTATGTTATAGACTATAATACTGATAATTTACACTACTTGCTGAAATATTGGTTTTATTTCTTGCAGGGCTTTGTATTTCCTGATGGAGTAGCTTATCCTATAGGAGGAAACGGTCAACAATATATTCTTCTTGAGATGCATTATGATAATCCTGATTTAGACCCTGGAATGGTAGATAGTTCAGGACTGAAATTCTTCTTGGTCAACGAGGAGCCTAAAATTAGAGCTGGGACTCTGACTTTAGGGCAGACTGTATCCAGCAGAATGGTGATTCCACCCAAAGCAGACAACTTTGTAGTAAATGCTTTGATGCCAAGCCAGTGCACAGAGAAGGTTAGCTCTTATTAACTGACCTTAGATTTATTTTCCAAATTTCTCCTTAATGTTCTGTGTCAAGTCCATAGAACAAGTCCTATACAATATTAATTATCATCCAAAATACATGTACCTAACTGTTATGATTTTGCTTTTTAGTTTTTTCCTGAAGAAGGAATCAATATTTTTGGAAATCTCCATCATACACATCTGGCAGGTTAATCTATAGTAGAATTTGTACAAGCTGAAAATTTACTTCAATTTATACCAACTAGGGCATGAAATGGTAATCAGACATTTGAGAGAGACAAGCACTTGTGGAGGACTTGAAGAACTTCCACCAATTGATGAAAACAGAGGATATGATTTCAATTACCAGCAAATAAACATTCTTCCAAAAACTGTTTCAGTGTTACCAGTGAGTTAATATATGAATATTAATGTGCTCAAAGATATCAAACATTCTGCCCTAGGGTGACATTTTGCACCTGGAATGTTCTTATCAAACCACTGGCTCGGAATATCAGACTGTAACTCTGGTAAGGTAGTGTCCTACTAATGTCACGCTTTGGTTTTGATTGCAATATTGAATTTAGGGTGGATCGACCACTAGAGAAGAAATGTGTTTTTCCATTATATACTATTATCCTGAGTCAGAAATGACTTATTGCCTGGGACATCAAAACATATCGCAAGAGTTCACCTCGCAACACTTTGAGTAAGTGTTGAAAGAGGTCAATTTCTGTTGGCTGTGCCACAACCACCGCCTGGGCATTGCTAATTCACTGTCTTTTGACATTTTATATTTTTCTGTTGGCTCTATTCTCTAGTGACATCTTATGTTTGCTAATGGAAGTTGGGAAGGAGGTCAAAATATCAAATTCTGAAGGGGAAAAAATTGTGCCAATAGCACCATCTCTGAGATTGTCATGAATGCTGAGAATTATAGTGCGGTTTATATAGTTGTCCAAGCAATATCTCAGATGATTAGCAGTGGTTTATATAGTCGTCCAAGCAGTGATTAGCGGTGGCACCATAAGCAATGTCTCAGATGATTAGCAGTGGCTTATATAGTGGTGCCATAAGCAATATCTCAGATGATTAGCAGTGGTTTATATAGTGGTGCCATAAGAAATATGATTAGCAGTGGCTTATATAGTGGTGCCATCTCAGATGATTATTATTATCAATAGTGCACTAAGAAATTTATAGAGTTTACATATAAAGACAAAAGCAGTTTTTATTTGCTGATTTTAATGTTCATCTTTGGCAAGGACTGTGGTGGTATATCACTGTATTAACACCACACTGTTACATAGTCCTGATATATTCTTTGTGTCGCTCTCCTTACAGCCGGGATACTGAGAGAGCTTTACTTCGTGGCTTAGAAGACAACAATCGCACGATAATAAACGATATCTTCAATCAAGTAGAATGGAACTTGCAAACTATCGATTTATTCCAAGAGGCGGTCCATTCCAGTACCTATTATGCTAACTGCATTAATGTTACAGTAAGTATGACCCAATTGCATGGAATTGTTTGGCAATCTGAAGCACCAAATGTCAAGCTTGGCCACTTGCATTGACACTAACTGCACCGACAATGTTCTAGAGTGCATCTTCTCACTGTCATGGTTAACAAAGCATCTATAATTATTGTAGTCTGCATGAGTTTTCTTTCTGTTCATCTGCTCTGTTCTATATTTAACCTTCCACCCTCCTTCCCTCTCCTATCAATCATTAGTAAGTAGCCAATTCCTTTTTCTCTTACTTTAACTGTCTCTGTAATTATCTCACCAACACAAATGCTGTCTAGTCATGTATACTTTAGGGTAATATAATATTATAGATTTATTGATAATCAACTTAAATTTACTCACTTGACATTTTGGCTAGATGCTTTAGTCTTCATCAGGAATAATGAGATGCTAAAGAGTCATGTGAGTGAGTTATCGAGAAAGTCATTGTATCAGTTCATTGAGAGTTCCTTTAGTCTATGCCAGTGCATGTACTTGAGAGCATGCATGTATGTAGGACAGATACAGTGCATGTACATGAGATCATGCATGTATGTAGGACAGATACAGTGCATGTACATGAGAGCATGCATGTATGTAGGACAGATACAGTGCATGTACATGAGAGCATGCATGTATGTAGGACAGATACCGTGCATATACATGAGGAGCATGCATGTATGTTAGGACAGATATAGTGCATGTACATGAGAGCATGCATGTATGTAGGACAGATACAGTGCATGTACATGAGAGCATGCATGTATGTAGGACAGATACAGTGCATTTACATGAGAGCATGCATGTATGCAGGACAGATACAGTGCATGTACATGAGAGCATGCATGTATGTAGGACAGATACAGTGCCTGTACATGAGAGCATGCATGTATGTAGGACAGATACAGTGCATGTACATGAGAGCATGCATGTATGTAGGACAGCTACAGTGCATGTACATGAGAGCATGCATGTATGTAGGACAGATACAGTGCATGTACATGAGAGCATGCATGTATGTAGGACAGATACAGTGCATGTACATGAGAGCATGCATGTATGTAGGACAGATACAGTGCATGTACATGAGAGCATGCATGTATGTAGGACAGATACAGTGCATGTACATGAGAGCATGCATGTATGTAGGACAGATACAGTGACATGTACATGAGAGCGTGCATGTATGCAGGACAGATACAGTGCATGTACATGAGAGCATGCATGTATGTAGGACAGCTACAGTGCATGTACATGAGAGCATGCATGTATGTAGGACAGATACAGTGCATGTACATGAGGAGTATGCATGTATGAAGGCAGATACAGTGCATGTACATGAGGAGCATGCATGTATGTAGGACAGATACAGTGCATGTACATGAGAGCATGCATGTATGTAGGACAGGAGATACATTTCATTTTTGGGTGTATGTGTATGTAAGTTCTTACATATGTCTCATTACATGTAGACATGCATGCAGAGCAATACAAACTCCCACAAAGTATGTCCATGCATCACTTGCTAATTATATTTTCTCTAGCGTAACTAAATATCAAGAAGTGAATATACTCAAGAGTGTTAGCATAAATGAACTCTCTCAATCTTCATCATAAAATTGACCAATCCTATCGTAGAATAATTATCGCTTTTAATGGATGGCTTGGTTCCTGGTTGGGTCATTGTAATGGCGGCTTTTGCAAAAATGGAGTTAACACAACACAAGCGGCATCACGTACATTTTTTAACACTTCATGTCATTCATATCCTTTTTCAACCATTGTGCCAATTGTTGCTATGAAATTCTCCACACCAACTGGTCCCCAAAGGGATCCAGGCCTTCCTAATGGGGTCCCGTACCCCACTGGACACTACCCTGGCATCGCTAGTGCACTAACAGGCAACTGCAATGTTGTTCTAGTGCTAATGACACGAGTATTAGCTGATGGCTATGACGACAAGGAAAAATTCTGTAATAGTGGTTAATGAGACACAATTAACAATAAACCAATAATACCAAGAAGCCTGACAAGTGAGGTATGGTCATACAGGTCTACTGCAATCATTAGTGTACCCTCTAACACACCTCTTAACCAAATATGGGCATAAACTGAATTGCTTGTATCACCCAAGACAAAATCTCAACACTATACCTATTACATCATTGTTGAGTTTGTATCCTCACCAGTGACTCTCTCTCTCTCACAGGTTGTCATTACCAGGGTTTCATCCAGGGGTGTGTGTGTGGGGGGGGGGGGGGGGGGGGGGGGAGGTTGAAACCCAGGATCTGTGGGGAGAATATCCCCCCACTCCACTAATTTTCACTGATACCAAAGTTCAAATTCAAGTTGACTGTGTGCAACTTCTATTTTACAGCAATAAACAGGCGAGATCTACTTAACACTATTCCACTAACCTGGGACTACTGTGAATGATCAAGGACTGCATTATTGTAACTAGATGCATTTATATAGAGTAAAGACAAATGGTTGGTTATGCAGTAAGGTTACAGCAGCACAGAACTCTATTTTTCAGTTCACCACAATGAAGGACATTTCTTCACTGTGATAGTGAATTAAATTACTTTACCTTCAAAATGCAGCATATTGAATGGGCTACATATTGTATATGAATCAGGACCATAGCATAATTTTATCCCTTTCACATCATCCAATCAAGTCAGTATACTGCCATAATCTCCCCTCCCCTACCCCCCCCCCCCCCACCGACTCGAAAAATCTGGATGAAACCCTGATTACATACATGTAATTGTTAATTTAAAAAGTAGCTAAGTCCGACAGCCCAACAACTACGATCGCATATACTAACTAAAGTAAGAGTGCGAATAAAACAAATGAACAGACACTAATCCAGGGATTGATTATGTTAAGTTGGCAAAAACATGTTTTACAAAATGTATTATTTTCTTTGATTAGGGTGGCTTCTCGGTGATAAAGATTTCGAGTAACCTTCCTCAGGTAGTTTGTCCTTACAAGCCTCCAAAGAAAGATTGCCCAACTATTTCTGGATCTCCTTCAATCCATTATTACTCGTATCTTACTTTACTGCTTACCATGCTTTCACTGGTGCAGTTATAAATGTAATGAACAATTGACATTGTGTAAATTTAAATGAGATTATCATATGCAGTTAATTTGACAATTTGTAGTGACTTAGAATAGTGTCAGAAATATGTTGTAGATGAGTATTGATGTATATAATGATAAATGTTTGTATTATACTCCTAAAATGGAAAAGAAAGATGTATCATGTAGCTAGATCACAACCTTTATTGTCTTGAGCTTGAGGGGTTTCAGTTGGTTGGTAAATCTGAGGGATCTATCATACAGATACACAACATCTTGGGTTATCATTGGGCCACAGTCAGCAACATAAATTGTCTGAAAGACACTGCAATAGTGTGTGATTCCCTTTACAATTCACCTCCAAATGTTGGAAATGATCTCAGATGCAATGCAGTGGGTAGATCTCCAAACACAGGCTGGTGGCTCAGATTGCGGCATTTTGATTGCCACTTCCCTGCGTGAAGGCCTCTCACCTGACAGTGTGTCTGGGTACAGAACATTATGAGAAAACGTGTCGCAACATGTTTTGAAGAAGGCCTTATCCTCTACAAGGTCAATGTCACTGTCACTGTCAAATTCCCCACATCTTCCCTTACTCCACTATTACGTGATAGATCTCTCATCACATATTTCTTCTTATCCTCGAAAAAACCCTTGTTGAAACAGTCCTCAAGTCTAAATTGCAACCTCACACCATCCTGCATGAATTTCACATACTTCTCCGTCCCTGCACCATGGTTTACTTCCTCTATATAGCCAATCCTTCTCATTTCTCAACTTTATCTTTTCCTTCTACATACATACTGACCACACCTCATTGCCGGGCTAATTCTTCCTCTCAAGATATTTATATTCTTCAACCATCTGGTTCCTCCATCCTCACTTAGCTTATTTACAATGATCAATCTGCTCTTTCCAACACCTCCAATTTCTTACGAAAAAAATATTTCATTTCTTTCCTCCTCTTCTCCTATTACATCACCCCATATCTTCCTGTATGGTAACTCCTGCTATAGTATTACTTGCCCTCAACAATCCCCTACACACTTTCTATTATGCAACTTCCTGCAAGCATTAACCCTCCTGTCCAGGTGTCTTAAGGCAAGCTAAGAGAATGGAAATCTCACGTGGAAGAAAAGGGTAAAAGCTTGCTTGTTTTTGATTTTCAGTATGAATTCAAACTGTGAGCATGGCCTATCGATTCTTTAGTCTCTAAGAGTTTTAGGCTTGACCATTCCCTCACCAGTTATCTTGTCTACTTCCACCTGCCAATTCACACTGCTCATCCATGTCACCTTCCCAACCCACTTTTCTGCCTTCTTTTCGATTAAACTATACTCCCAAGTACTTCAACTTTCCCACTATTTCCACACCAATCCTCCAATTCATTCCGGCTTCCCTCTTCCATAACTTTGCTATTCTTTCTATTAAACTTTTTCTTCCACCTTATGCCTGTACTGCACCCAACATAGCTTTCTGCTCCACTCCTGAGTCCATCAAAAAAACATCACCTGCATACATAAATGCCCCACACCAACATCCTTCCACCTTAACCCCTAGTTCAGCTCTCTCCAACTTCTCTGCCGCTTCCATCTAATAAATATTGAAAAGTGGAGACAAAGGGCATCCTTGCCAAAGCCCATTCTCCGCAGCAAACCACCTTGACCTCCCTCCATTCAATACCACTGTCGTCTCCACCCCACTATGCAATTGTTCACATACCTTTACAAATTTCTCCTCCACCCCATATTGCCTACACTTGTTTCACAATCCCTCCTTCCACACTGTCATATGCATTGCTTACATCAGAGAGGAATTATGATTATCCTTCTTCTTCACATCATAAACACTTCTTAACCAACCACTGGCCTGAACTACTCTGACTCCTAAACCCTCCCTGTGCTTCCATCAGGATTGTGTCCTCAGCAAACCCTTGCAAACTCCTGGCCAACACACTCACAAATACCTTCACCACATTTCAACTTAACACAACCCCTCCATTTGGTCCTAATCGCTATCCTTGTGGAGAGGTACTAGCAAACTTCTCTTGGAGTACACATGGCAGAACTCACTCCTCATCACCTCCACCAACTTCCTACCTCCATACATCAGCATTTCACTCCACATTCCATCAGGACCTGGTGCCTTCCCTCTCATCAAACACTTTATTACCTGTACCTTTCTTCTCAATTCACTTTACCCATAATGCCGACCCACATCTCTTATCTCTGGTTTTGGTACTGTGGCATCCTCACTTTTCCTCCCCAGATCTTGTGTTTTGCCATTACCTAAAACTCCTCCTCCTCCTCCTCCAACATCTTTTTCTTATCATCTTTCATTCCTTTGATCCTTCTATCATTCCTGTCCAAAAATTAGCTTAAAACTAGTCCCACCCCGCTCTCTAATCTTATAGTTCTTTTCCTCGATTCCTTCCTATATAAGTCTTTTCATTTTCTTGCTTGCCTCTTTAGTAATCCAATATTTACCTCAATGTAGACCTTAACTTCATACACATATTCTTTTAACAAATTAACATTTCCACATCCAACCACCACCATTCTGATCTCTCCATAATGTTCTTCCTAATTCTTTCTCCTCTCCTCTGGAACCAGATGTGGTAATCTGACAGCTCTTAACACATGTACATGTACAAGAACATATCAATGCGTCAAGAAACAACAAAATCAAAACTTATTCCATCTACCATAACAACGTCGACCCGTCAGGTGACCAGAAATTTAGCCAAGGGGGGAACACTTGAAGTACGGAAAAAGAATGGGGCAGGCCTGACCCAGTATCATCCCAAAACTCTCTTCTTCCATTATTACACACATCCACAACTATTTTCCTCCCAACACCAGCTGAAGTTGTCTCACTTCTTTCCCACCCTATGAATATTTCCTCCACTGCCTCCTGATACTCCTCCCAGTCTAGCCTATTGCCAACTCTCAATTCATATAGCTGCTCTCCAGAAGCTGCAATGTCTTCTAGCTCTGGGCTACAATGACTTTTACCAAGAGCTCTTTGACTTCACCGTGATTTGGTTTCGCGACATTCGAGAAATTCCACAACACACGCACTTCTTCTTCTACAAATGAAAATCACATTCCTAATTCATCAAGTCCCTCGGTGATGCTGACAAACCGATGACCGGCTATACACCCGCAAGCGCACAGGGGAATGATGTTCTTTGTGTCCCTATGGGTCCCAGAAGGGGGCCAGTGTACCGCTATGAGGCGGAATACATCTCTACCCCTCCACCCATTGTCACTACCAGTGTTTCTGTGTAAGGTGTAGGTAGAAAGGGAAGAGGTAGCTATACCACACCTTACTCAGAAACTATGCCTCCAATTCCCTTCCCCTCTACCCATTGGTGCCACCAGAGTTTCTGTGTAAAGTATAGGTAATTGTTGGATATAGACTGTCATTAGTGTTAGATGCTTTTATATTTCCACACCTCTCAAATTCCTCACACATTACCAAGAAATGTTCCACATCTTACCCTGCTCCACTATCACACATGATACACCTCTCATCCCTAATTATTCCACATCACTTCTTATTCTCTAATAACCCAGCTGACACAGTCCTCAGTCTAATTTACAAACACACACCTTCCTGACCATGCATGGACCTCACATACCTCTCCACCACTGCACAATTCTTTGCCAATTTATAAAACTTCAGCGTACTCTTGCTGTTTATTTCCTCCTCCCAATCCTTCTCATTTCTCACCTTCATTTTCGTCTTCCACTTATGTACTGACCCAGCCTAATCGATGAGTTTGTATTTTCTCCTCAAGATCTCATATTCTTCCCAACATCCGATTCCTCCATCCTCTAGTTTATTTACAACCAATCTGCTCTGTTCCAACACCTCTAATCTCTTACCAATCATCTCTTCCCTCCTTTCTTCCAGCTTCCTCTACCCCATAACTTCACGTATTGCCACTCCTGCTACTGTATTACTTGCCTCCAACAACCTGGTGAAACCAACACAAGTTTAGTGATAGTGATAACTTCTGAGAATAATCCCTGTTGTGGACTAGTCAGAGACTTTAGGAAGACAATTATTAATTGAAAATCTTCCAGTGCTTACTCTTCAGTAGAACTAGCATGAAGTGAGTTTCTAATATGCTTGGATTGCTGAAGTCAGAGTGAAAAAATGAAACAACTTCTTCTAAGACCTTTGATCTTAATGGTGAATCAACTGTAGTAATCAGAGTTTCCAATTTACTGAGCATTCTAAATCCTCTTTGTTCAAATCGGTCCTGAATAGAAAATATAACAAGGTCTATGGCATCAAAATATATTCTTCTGTAGTGCTCTGGTGGAGTAATAGGAAATTCAGATGCAGCTTCTCCTATCTCAAAATGGCATTGCACTTTCCTTCTACGTGGCAACAAAGGTTCGGACACTTCAAGTGAAGAACGTCGCTTTTCAACATGTACTTCCAAAATAGGTCAAAACAGTCATTTGAGCAAATTAATTGAATTGCCTGAAGGGTGAGATCGACAAGTTTTTGACCTTTGCAAGATGATCTTTTTGGCTTGTAATGACCATGATAAATTATCGACCATACTAAGAAGCTTTCTACACAATTCAATGCCGAAGAAGAAGTCAAATTTTTCCATCTGTGCAGCAACTGGGGCTGGTCATTGGTTGGGTACTGGGGCCGGTCATTAGTTGGGCACTGGGGCTGATCATTGGTTGGGTACTGGGGCTGGTCATTGGTTGTGCACTGGGGCTGATCATTGGTTGGGTACTGGGGCTGGTGATTGGTTGTGCACTGGAGCTGATCATTGGTTGTGAACTGGGGCTGATCACTGGTTGGGTACTGGGGCTGGTCATTGGTTGAGCACTGGGGCTGTCATTGGTTGGGTACTGGGGCTGATCATTGGTTAAGCACTGGGTACTGGGGCTGGTCATTGGTTGTGCACTGGGGCTGGTCATTGGTTGGGTACTGGGGCTGATCATTGGTTGAGCACTGGGTACTGGGGCTGGTCATTGGTTGTGAACTGGGGCTGATCACTGGTTGGGTACTGGGGCTGGTCATTGGTTGAGCACTGGGGCTGGTCATTGGTTGGGTACTGGGGCTGATCATTGGTTGAGCACTGGGTACTGGGGCTGGTCATTGGTTGTGCACTGGGGCTGGTCATTGGTTGGGTACTCATTGGTTGGGCACTGGGGCTGGTCATTTGTTGGGTACTGGGGCTGGTCATTGGTTGGGCACTGGGTACTGGGGCTGGTCATTGTTGGGCACTGGGGCTGGTCATTGGTTGGGCACTGGGGCTGGTCATTGGTTGGGCACTGGGGCTGGTCATTGGTTGGGCACTGGGGCTGGTCATTGGTTGGGCACTGGGGCTGGTCACACCTCACAATTTCCCATGTTGACGGCAAAGCTTCATAATTTTCTGCAATCAATGTCTCTGATTCTGCCCTGACAGTCCACAGAGTTGGACATAAAACTGGCGTACTCCGGACAAATTAGCTGCAAAAATCATAGCACTGGCTGTGGCAATTTTCAATTCTGAGATCCATGCCTAGAAAAATATCCTTGAGAGTCATGAAGGAGCTTTCTGCCAAAGTGGAATCCATGCTGTACTCCATTGAACTTGTAAATCTCGTCATCCATGTAATGCAAACAGAATACCATTTGTTCGGTATTACTTATGTCTGTGGTTTCATCCACAGTTAACAATTTTCCAGATATAGCTTGAGTAATTTCACGAACTAGTTTTTGAGCCATAATACTCAGAATTTCATTTTGAATACTTGGACTCATAAACTTGTCTGTGGGTAGTACTCAGCATTTCACACACATTTTTGTGGCTTTTGGGGATCACTTCAATAACGTTTACTGCTTCCTGATGTGCCGCAGAACATTGGTGTTTTTCAAACTTTGATAACGCATTTTTCCAGCAAGAAAAGCCTATCTTAGAGAATACACTGTCCTTGCGATTTTTAGCTAGAAGGTTTCATTGCTCAGCTACGAAGCAATAATAACACAAAACAGTATCATTTCCTTCTTGATAAGATAATATAACTATGGATATTGCTTATACCATGATGGCGAGAAAGCACAGTTTTGCTTACCAAATGCACACTTTGGGAATGACAGGCCAGTTGGTTGGTGAGCAGGAATAAATGGCACTGTGAGAATATCTGAAGCTGTTTGTGTTTGTTCAATTGACCCCAATTCATCATCACAATCTTCTGCATTATCAAATACAAGAGGCTTTTCATCTTCCTCTGTAATGCCTGGCTCCTCTGTAATGCCTGGCTCCTTTTCTTCTAGTAGTTGGTGAATATCAGTGCCTGCTACTTTCACTGTTGCTAGCATGTCCATCAGAATGTGGCAGTGATCTGCTCAAGCCATCCTGGCTGATCAATGAAGAGCTACTGGGCTGGAGTTTGTAGTAGGCACTTTTTAAAGCAAAGACATTTTTTCAAACTCTTTAAGCCATGTGCTTTGGGCAAAGAAAAAGTGGCCTTAACCTGGTTGCATGATTTAACACCTGCTGTTTAAGTGTTAGCCAAATCATTTGCACAAGTGACCAAGTGATAATCTTTCTATCTTGAGGGCGGGAGGGGTTGACCAGGATATGTTACATAATAATTAAGCTATTGACGTGTTGCCATGTAAGAACAGGTGGCAATTAACACATTATCTGCCTATGTTCCACCCCCCACTAGAAATTTCAGCCCCCCAAGTGAAAAAAACTTGTCTACACCCTTGTTCCCAACCCACCCTTCTGCCTTCTTTGCCATCTTCTTTAACCCCTTAGCTTCCTATCAAACCATACTCCCAGGTACTCGAATTATTTGACCTCTTCCAATATCTCCTCACCAATCCTCTTCACTCCTGCTCTTCTTACTATTAAACTTCATCTTCCACCTTTAACACATAAGCCTGTACCACATACAACACAGCTTGCAATTCCACCCTTGAGTCTGCCAGAAGAACAACATCATCTGCATACATAAGTGCCACAACAGCCTTCCACCTTGACTCCTAGCTCAGCTCTCTCCAACTCCTCTGAAATTCCCATCAAATAAATATTGAAAAGTGGAGACAAAACAACCCTGCCTAAGTGCATTCTCCACAGCGAACCACCTTGACCTCCTTCTGTTCTGTCTCCACCCCACTCGACAATCCTACACATAACCTCACAAGTTTCGGATCAATTGAAGAATAGTCAACCGGGCCGAGGAAAACCCGATCTTCTGAAGAATAGTCACCCGATCTTCTGAAGAATAGTCACCCAAGCCGGAACCTTCTGAACTATAGTCACCCGAGCTAGTCTACATTGGGAATTGGAGAGCAATATGATCACACAGGCTCTGGAATGCATTCTGAGAGAAAGCCCTAGCCCTAACCCTAGCCCTGGCCCTAGCCCTGGCCCTAACCCGAGCCGGGATCTTCTGAAGAATAGTCACCCGGGCCAGCTGAAGAATAGTCACCCGGGCTGCACTCGGGTGACTATTTCTTCAATTGATCCAAGTTTCTCCTTGACTCCATACTGCCTCAACTTGTGCCACAGTCCTTCCCTCCAGACACTGTCATATGCCTTACTTATGTCCAGGAAAGAGATATGAACTTTTCTTCTCCTCTTCCTCACTTCACAAACTCCTCTTAACACCAACAACTTGTCTGAACATCTCCTCTGACACCTAAATCCTCCTTGTACTTCCCTCAAAATCCTGTCCTCAGCAAACCCTCCCAACCTCCTGCAAACACTCTCACAAACACCCTCACCACACTCAACCTAATGCAATCCCTCTATAATTCCCTACTTGGGCATCTTTTATTATTCCGTTGAACCTCGAGATAGGTCATCACTAAGTACATAAAACATTATTTAACCATTACAAGCACGCATGAGTTCAAAGTTTCAGAACTCATGCTGCTTGTCAAAGTACAAACAATTTTAATGTACGCTCTTCACTGCCAGCGTAGGCGGCATCATTGAGTCCTTGATGCAAAAGCAACCTCTCTATCACCCGCTAGGCTCGCTCTCGCTTCCGCGAAGACATCCACGGCCTCTAACCTTCGTTCCCCACGAATGCAGCGAAAACAAACTTGGCAAATGTTCTGACTGCCTGCGCATTTCCAGAACTTAGTGGAAGTGCTTCAGTTTAGTTTCTAGCTTACCTATAGAAAAGGTAACTGAACGGTCAGGCAAGAAGAGAGCAGAGCCTGGCGTGCGGTGATGTAAATTATGGGTGTGCACACTACTATGGGTTGCCGTTTCCGGTTCTCTGGGTACATTTAACCAGCGCTGGCTGCCAGTTCCCAGCCACTACGAACAGGGGGGGGGGAAATGAATCTATGTCAAATTCTAAGCCTAGTTTGCTTTTATCAAGCTGTTGGAGCTCGCAACCTTTCTCAAGATTACCAGTTTTCTGCTGCACTTGCAGGGGATGATTACATCCTCTACTGGACTGTGAATTTGCCGGCTCAAAATATCAGATTTGCAATAAATGTCAGCACTACTGGTTGGATTGGCTTTGGCCTTTCTCCTAATGGACAAATTCCTGGCTCTGATGTGGTGATTGGCTGGGTTGACAACACCAGCGGCACAGTTAAGTTCCATGTAAGTTCACAGAAATTGCAGTGATTGCAAACTCATTGTCCTAACTTGAAGGCGTACTTTCCCCCCCTTTTTTTATGTTTTCATTGTCTCTCCAATTGCTCTATTGCTATATATTATTTACTCCCTTTTTCCTTGTTTTATTGTGTTCACTTTAGGATGGCTTAGTATTATCAAGTGCTAGCTGGCATTGTCCCTAATGCTGTGCATTGAATTTAAAAAAATACCCCCCCCCCAAAAAAAAACCCCAACCAAAACAAAACATTTCATTGGGTTGTTACACAGGACAGGTATGCTGCAGGTCGCTCCCTCCCTCCCATTGACAGCAGTCAGGGTTGGCTTCTCACAAGTGGACTCGAAGATAATGGACGCACTATCTTGGAATTCAACAGAAAGCTCACAACTTGTGATGACAATGACATGGATATAAAAGTAAGCTAATTCTATAAACAGATCTGCTGAACTACTATTGTTATTATATTTCTCTAATAGGCTGATACTGCCTGCATAATTTGGTCGTATAATTCACGAGATCCTGCAAGTTATGAGGAGTTAGGCAAATTGCAGCACAGTAGACAAGGATCTGCAAGTCTCAATTTACTTGGAGGTCTGGCAAAAGAAAGAGTGGAAGACAAGTCTTACTCATTCTCTGTGCTCAATGACAATGTTAGTAATTATGTAAGGTGATTCATTACCTCATGTTTGATGCATGACTTCTACTGCACAGGTCACTATCCCATCAGATAAAGATACTACTTACTGGTGCACAGTGCATGAGCTGCCACAGGAAATGGAGCAGCAAGAACATTATCTGTATAAGGTTCAGTTATATGCTGTATACTTGTTTCTGCAACACAACTAGTCATATATATTCACACACTGAAGTCCTGCAGGGTTTACTATCTTTATAGATAGCCCCGAGTCTCAAGAGCTACTAGGCAGTATTATTTCAACCCCCAAAAATTGCCATTATGATATCTCTACTAAATGCTGACCAGATGTACCAAAGTATTGGTAAAATGTTTGTAGTTACCTCAAGAGTCAAATTTGAGGCTGCATTTGTACATGGCATTTGAGCTGCCAATGAAAGAATGTTTGACAAACTTCTGCTTAATGATTTGTAAAAAGAAAATTTAATGATATAGCTACCCACTTTTTCCTCTAGAATTTTCGGTTGTTAGTTTTAAAATGTGCCTTTTCATGGGTTCTTTCTGTAGCACTATAGGACTATCATTATACACATCATTTTGGCCTACATTCCAATTCTTGGGCCTATTTAAAAGATTATGAAGTAAGAATTATGCCAGCTATTGGTATACTACAGTGACTTCCTCTCGATAATCAACTTAAATTTACTTACTTTCTGTTCCAGCTAGAAACTCTGGGCTTCATCAGAAATGGTGAGATGAACTCTCAATTGACATCGTAGATACGATGACTTTCTCAATAAACAACTTAAATTTACTCACTTGAAGTTTCAGCTGCTCTAGACCTGATCATGAATAATGAGATGTGGTTATAATAATAATATATAGTAATTGGCAGGAACATCATTTCGGTTGATTTTGTTGATTTTGAAAGTGATGTCCAGTGCACAGATGTGCTTAACATGTAGACTTTGGTATGCATGTCTGTATAATTTGTGTGCTTGGTTTTTGTTTATTATTTATTTATCTGTCCGCCTGTGTTTGTTTTAGTTCTCTCCAGTTTTTTTCAAGCCCACTGCAAAATATATTCATCATCTTCTTGCTTATCTCTGTACAAATCTCAATGAAAGTTATGTGGACTCTAGTCAAGACTGCAATGGACGCAATGCTATTGACATTAGCAATTGTAAGTACAGAGGATACTTATTCGCAGCCTGGGCAGTTGGAGGAACAGTATGTTATAGACTATAATACTGAGTTATGTTACACTACTTGTTGAAATATTAGTTTTATTTCTTGCAGGACTTTGTATTTCCTGATGGAGTAGCTTATCCTATAGGAGGAAAGGGTCAACAGTATATTCTTATTGAGATGCATTATGATAATCCTGATTTAGACTCTGGAATGGTAGATAGTTCAGGACTGAAATTCTTCTATGTCAATGAGGAGCCTAAAAATAGAGCTGGGACTCTGACTTTTGGGCAGACTGTATCCAGCAGAATGGTGATTCCACCCAAAGCAGACAACTTTGTTGTAAATGCTTTGATGCCAAGCCAGTGTACAGAGAAGGTGAGCTCTTATTAACTGACCTTAGATTTATTTTCCAAATTTCTCCTTAATGTTCTGTGTAAAGTCCATAGAACAAGTCCTATGCAATATTAATTGTCATCCAAAATACATGTACCTAATTTGTTTTATAGTTTTTTCCTGAAGAAGGAATCAATATTTTTGGAAATCTCCATCACACACATCTGGCAGGTTAATTTATAGCAGGATTTGTACAAGCTGAAAATTTACTTCAATTTATACCAACTAGGGCATGAAATGGTAATTAGACATTTGAGAGAGACAAGCACTTGTGGAGGACTTGAAGAACTTCCACCAATTGATGAAAACAGAGGATATGATTTCAATTACCAGCAAATAAACCTTCTTCCAAAAACTGTTTCAGTGTTACCAGTGAGTTAATATATGAATATTGATGTGCTCAAAGATATCAAACATTCTGCCCTAGGGTGACATTTTGCACCTGGAATGTTCTTATCAAACCACAGGCTCGGCATATCAGACTGTAACTCTGGTAAGGTAGTACTACTAATGTCATGCTTTGGTTTTGATTGCAATATTGAATTTAGGGTGGATTGAGCACTCGACAAGAAATGTGTTTTTCCTTTGTATACTATTATCCTGAGTCAGATATGAGTTATTGCCTGGGACATCAAAACATATCACAAGAGTTCACCTCGCAACACTTTGAGTAAGTGTTAAAAGAGGTCAAGTTCTGATGTCTGTGCCACCCAGGCATTACTAATTTACTGCATTTTATATTTTTGTGTTAGCTCTATACTCTAGTGACATGTTATGTTTGCTAGTAGCAAGTTTGGAAGGAGGTCAAAATATCAAATTCTGAAGGAAAAATATTTATGCTAATACCACTATAGCTTTACCATTTATGAGATTGTCATGAATGATGATACTTATAGTGTGGTTTATATAGTTGTCTAAGCAATATCTCAGATGATTATAGCAGTGGTTTATATAGTGGTGCCATAAGAAATATCTCAGATGATTAGCAGTGGCTTATGTGGTGACATCTCAGATGATTATTATTATCAATAGTGCACTAAGAAATTTGTAGAGTTTACATATAAAGACAAAAGCAGTTTCTATTTGCTGATTTTAATGTTCATCTTTGGCAAAGACTGTGGTGGTATATTACTGTATTAACACCACACTGTTACATAGTCCTGATATATTCCTTGTGTCTCTCTCCTTACAGCCGGGATACTGAGAGAGCTTTATTTCGTGGCTTAAAAGACAAGAATGGCACGATAATAAACGATATCTTCAATCAAGTAGAATGGAACTTGCAAACTGTCGATTTATTCCAAGAGGCGGTCCATTCCAGTACCTATTATGCTAACTGCATTAATGTTACAGTAAGTATGACCCAGTCCATGCTATTGCATGGAATTGTATGGCAATCTGAAGTACCAGATGTCAAGCTTGGCTACTTGCTTTGACACTAACTGCACCGACAATGTTCTAGAGGTCACCTTCTCAACTATTATGGTTAACAAAGCAACTATACAAGGCATCTATATTTGTTGCACTCTGCATGAGTTTTCTTTCTGTTCTTCTTCTCTGTTCTATATTTAACCTTCCACCCTCCCTCCCTCCCATCGATCATTAGTAAGTAGCCAATTCCTTTTTCTCTTATTTTAACTGCCTCTGTAATTATCATTACCTCCACAAACGCTGTTAGTCATGTACACTCTAGGGTAATAATGTGATGAACATATTATATGTATAATGATTTGTCGATAATCAACTTAAATTTACTCACTTGTCATTTTGGCTAGATGCTTTAGTCTTCATCAGGAATAATGAGATGGTAAGAGTCGTGTGAGTGAGATTAAGTTGATTATCGAGAAAGTCATTGTATCTGTACTATGTCAACTGAGAGTTCATGAGAGTTCCTTTTGCCATGCCAGTGCATGTACATGAGGAGCATGCATGTATGTAGGACAGATACAGTGCATGTACATGAGGAGCATGCATGTATGTAGGACAGATACAGTGCATGTACATGAGAGCATGCATGTATGTAGGACAGATACAGTGCATGTACATGAGGAGCATGCATGTATGTAGGACAGATACAGTGCATGTACATGAGAGCATGCATGTATGTAGGACAGATACAGTGCATGTACATGAGGAGCATGCATGTATGTAGGACAGATACAGTGCATGTACATGAGAGCATGCATGTATGTAGGACAGATACAGTGCATGTACATGAGAGCATGCATGTATGTAGGACAGATACAGTGCATGTACATGAGAGCATGCATGTATGTAGGACAGATACAGTGCATGTACATGAGGAGCATGCATGTATGCAGGACAGATACAGTGCATGTACATGAGAGCATGCATGTATGCAGGACAGATACAGTGCATATACATGATAGCATGCATGTATGTAAGACAGATACAGTTCATTTTTGGGTGTATGTGTATGTAAGTTCTTACATTTGTCTCATTACATATAGACATGCATGCAGAGCAATACAAACTCCCACAAAATGTGTTCTTGCATGACTTGCTAATTATATTTAGTCTAGCATAACTAAATCGAGAAGTGTATAGTACTCAAGGGTGTAGCAACAAAGCCATGCATGCGTTTTCCTGACTGAGATGCTAGGAAAGGAAACTGAATGTACAACAGAAGTTTTTTTCTCAGAATCTTTATTGCACATCACATTTCATAGCTTCCCACTGTGTTAAGATTACCAAATATGGGCATATACTGCATGAGCAGGGGTGAGTGCAGCCCATCCTCAACGGGGTGGTCCAAAGGTCTGTATAAGGGGAGAATATGAGAGGGGGACTACCTGCTCTTAGTTCCTGTTCTGGTGGTATTTGTAGCTTTGTGAATCATATTGGACACAATTTTGGGCAAGTAATGACTGATGGTACGACTATGGATCATTCAGAGTTGAATCGTCGGCAATAATGCAAAAACTGAACTCTCTCGATCTTCATCATAAAATTGACCCATCCTATCGAGGAATAATTAATGGATGGGTAGGTTTCTGGTCAGGTTATTGTAATGATCATTTATAGCAAAAATGAAGTTAACACAACACAAGCATCACATACATTTTAAAATACTTCATGTCATTCATATCCTTTTCCAACCATTGTGCCACTTGTTGTGCTATGAAGTTCTCCACACCAACTGGTCCCCAAAGGGATCCACAGCCTTCCCAATGGGGCCCCGTACCCCACTGGACACTACCCTGGCATCGCTAGTGCACTAACAGACAACTGCAATGTTGTTCTAGTGCTAATGACACGAGTATTAGCTGATGGCTACGACGGTACACAAACAAAAATTCTGTAATAGTGGTTAATGAGAAACAATTAACCATAAACCAATAAACCAAGAAGCCTGATAAGTGAGGTATAGTCATGCAGGTCTACTGCATTGCCATCTAACCCACCTCTTAACCAAATATGGGCATATACTACATTGCTCGTATCTAACATTTACCCAAGATATAATCTCATATTTATTACATCACTGTTGAGTTTGTATCCTCACCAGTGACTCTCTCACATATTGCCATTACCAGGGTTTCATCAAGGGGGGAGAGGGGGTTGAAAAAAATCAGGATTGGGGGCATATCCCACCCATCCACCCCCCATTAATTTTTTATTGATACCAACGTTCAAATGCAAGTTGACTATTCTATTTTACAGCAATGGATATTAACAGTATCAGGTGAGATCTACTTAATTATTACACTAACCAGGTGCCAGTGCGAATGATCAAGGACCACTAGTGAGCATTATTATAACTAGTTTCATATATATATATATAGAGAGAAAAGACAAATGGTTGGTTACCCAGTAAGTTTACAGCAACACAGTAACAACAGTTATTGTTGACTCTATTTTTCAGTTCACCACAATGAAGAGCATTTCATCATTGTGATAGTGAATTATTAATGACAAATTACCTTCAACACGCATGGAAAAACAAAAAATACCATATTGAATGGGCTACATAGCTATTAGTTTATGAATCAGAACTATACCATACAAATCTTATCCCTTTCACATCATCCAATCAAGTCAGTACTAGGCATAATCCCCCCTCCCCCCCAATCATGTAATGTGGGTGGCTGCACAGTTACAAAGACTAATCTCTCTGCATGCTATTCCTGCTGAACCTCCTCCCCCTCCCACCTCCAACCCCCCCCCCCCCCCCCCCACTCGAAAAATACTGGATGAAACCCTGATTACATACATGTAATTGTTGATTAAAAAAGTAGCTAAGTCTGACTGCTCAACAACTGTGATTGCATATATTGACTAAAGTAAGAGTGAGAATGAACCAAATGAACAGACACTAATCCAGGGATTGGTTATGTTATGTAGGCAAAAACATGTCTTACTATTTTCTTTGATTAGGGTGGCCTCTCGTTGATAACTATTTCAAGTAACCTTCCTCAAGTGGTTTGTCCTTACAAGCCTCCCAAGAAAGATTGCCCACCTATTTCTGGATCTCCTTCAACCGATTACTCTGGATCTCCTTCAACCCATTATTACCCGTACCTTACTTTACTGCTTACCACAATTTCACTGGTGCAGTTTTAAATGTATTGAACAATTGACATTGTGTCAAGATTGTCATATACAGTCAATTTATAATGACTTAGAATAGTGTCAGAAATATGTTCCTGATGAGTATGGATGTATAATTATAATTATAAATGTTTGACCAAAAAATATACTCCATCAACAGAAAGAGGTGATATCATACGAGCCAGAATAGATGCAGAGGACATCAAGAAGGATGCACATGCTTGCAGAGAATATTATGTTAAGATTAACTACAACCTCTAGAGTGGCAGTGAGGACCACTTCACGATATATAGTTTTCCCAGACTCTCTATCCTCCTCAAAAGGGAAGTAAGGTGTCAGCTACAAGAAATTAGTATACAATGGTTCTGTTTCCAAAATTCTGACCAATAGACTGGCTGCAATGGGCATGGCCTATACTGCTATGTCCAGTTTGGAGTACACCCCAAGTGTTGCGCACAACCTTAGTGTTAATTTAATATCGATGGTGAACTCAAGAGAAGATCCAATGTTATGGTCATCTTGATGCTGTTTAGGATTAGGGGGGCAAGAGACAGGAACATACATTTTTACAGATTACCAACAATCAGAGAGCATGAAGGAGGGAAGACATTGGAACTGAGTGAGAAAGGACACTGAAACTGGCTTGCTTTGACCAACAGAAGTGATAGTAAGCCAGGAAACTACCCCTACATCAAGATTTGTATATACTAACAAGGGTAAACTACTTAATCCAGACTAGATTCCTTCACTGAAGCTTGGCTAGGCCACAAACTAAAGATATTCCTGCTCATCATCACGACACAACAGGCCGACAAAAAAGAGTGCTAAAAGAAGAAAGACTAATGAACCGGAAAAATTTGAGAGTATTGGGGGTGAAGAGAATCTTCCGTGTCCTTCTAAATCACTAGTATTCGAAACTGATAGCCAAAAATGAAAATGAACTAGTGAAGACAAAGATGAACTAAATGCTTCAAGTATTGGGATAGACACTCCCCCAAAACAGTTGCATATGACTAGAGTATGCAAGGAAGGAATCAGGAATGACAATGAGAAGGTCTGTTTTTACACAGGATTGTCTTCATATACATTGTTTGCTTATGTTGAGCAGTATCTTAGCATCACATCATGGACCATTCCAGCAAGTTCTGAAAGCCCTAATTAGACTCTGGCATATCTCTGAAGAGGGCCTATGTTAGGTTTGGTACATATTTCCAAGTAGCACTTTTATGCAATTATGTATTTCTGCCTAAGGCCTCTCATATTTCGGCCTGATAAAGGTGATTATGGAAGGCCTTGCCAATGGTTTTCCATAAACATTGTCCCAACTGTGCAGTCACAATAGTAATCCTTTTGGAATGACACACAAATCAATGTTCATTGCAAAGCATAACTTGGCTTTTTTGACCAGTGACCATGCTACTAAGCTCTTTGCTCAGCTGTTTCCTGACTCTAAGCTAGCTAGTAAGTTTGCTTGTTGGAAAAGCAAATAAGCTTTAGCACCTCATTATCATGTGGCTCTGAAGAATATGTCCAATCCATTCTCAATCATGATGGATGAGTCAAACGATAAAGAAAAAAGTCCTGCATTATTCTTGTTAGACTCTTCGACCCAGAAATACGCAATGTGAAAACAAAGTTCTTAGACATGCCTGTGGGAAATACAGGCACAACAGCAAACCTTTTTAGTGCATTGAAGGAGTGCACTGAGAAATACAATCTGGACTTCAATAAAGCCATGTCCTTTATGTCAGACACAGCCAATCTTATGAAGGCGTCAAGGTTTGCTGTTCAGAAGCTTATAAAAAGGGAGAATTCTTCTTTGTGTGACATTACGTTTCATATATCACCTGCTGATCTCTGCATCAAGGCTGAAATGACCACTCTTTCATTAGATGCTGATCAGCTCTTTATCAACATTTATTACTACTTCCATCACAAGCAGATGAAGTCAACAGTTTCTTGATGTTTGGCATTCCTTCTCTGCAAATGAGCCTAAAGTGATACTGAAATCCTGAAGCACTTCCCAACACGTTATTTGGGCCTTCTTCATTGTGAAGGTAGATACCTAGATCTGCTTGATGGTGTCATATCATACTTTCTTTCTTCTACTAAACAAACTGCCAAAGTAGTTGATAAGTATTTTGGAGAGACTTCCGAATCCTCTAACCAAACCTATTCTTCTCTTCCTTAAATATGTTCTTCGATCTATGGATTTGCTTTAATAGGGGTTTTTTCAAAAGTCCAATGAAAAACAATGTGTGAGTTGATTACTGAGATATATAGCTGTACAGGCTTGTGAAGATTTATGCAGCCAAAGTCCTTACTGAAGAAGCAGTTCTTGAAGCTGGTGATGAGATTCACTTGATTGATTTAGATGAGGATGGCATTCTCAGACCTGATCAACTTTTGAGCATTGGCAAGCCCATACACAGGAGGGGGGGGGGGGGGCACTTGCACCCCCCTTTCAAATTAATGATATTCATATAGCCTCCTTAAAAAAGATCCAATTAGGAAACTTTAATGCACACATTGTCATTTTTCTAATCACCAAGTTATTAAACAAGCCTGCTGAGCCCTCTGACCACTTCAAACAAGGCACCCTACAGTTGACATGCTTTGAATATAATTTACACCTCTAGTGTTAGTCTCACATGCTGACTTAGCTTATCATATTGATCTCATCCTTGCTAGCTTCAAGTGATATAAGATCTTTCTTCCAAAAAACTGCTAAGGAAGACAGTGGTACGAGCTGTTTACTTAGGGTACAAAATCTAATGCTGCTCTTTTACATCAACATTTTAGAGCCATCAAGTTCAGAGCCTCAAATAACAGTCTGTGTCCCAGTCACACAATTGCACTCTGTTAGTAGTGATTATGAGGAACTTGACCAGCCTGTTATTCCAACAGCTCCAGTGATCAACCAAGAATCTAATGCTATGCTTTCCGAACCACCATCATTCGAAGACATTGGAAATTTGTTTGAACCAACAAAATCCTTTGACACCATATGCCAGTCGGTGAGTAGCCTTTCCAATGAGGCAAAGTATTCTTTACTGTGTCATCATATAGCACCACCTAACATTTTGCCCACCATGTATTCTTGTGGTTGCAATCGGAAGTTTAATACCACTTGGCTTACAAAGTATCCCTGGCTTCTCTATAGCCCAAGTTAGATGGTGTCTTCTGTGGACCATGCTCACTCTTCCTTTCTAGTGACAAGAGAAAAGATAAAAGATTACTTATAAATAGGCCTTGCTCCAATTGGTCCAAAATAGGCAGTGCTTTGAGTAATCACTCCTCCCTTCAATATCATCGGCATTGTGTGCAATATAGTGATATCTTGAAAAATACTATTGAAAATCCAGTCTCACGTAATGATATTATGGTCAGTAGTGATATCCAAATGCGAATGGATGAGAATAAGCATATTATTCGCCAAATAGTCTGTGCCGTTATTTTCTTGGGAAAGCAGGGACTTCCATTTCGTGGTGATAATGAAACTACCAAAAAATCATGGAAATTTCTTGGCTTATTGTTTTGCTGAGAGTGATTCTAATCACCTCTATAACAAGGGCCAAGAATGCCACTTATATTTACCCAACATCTCAGAATGACATCATCAATGTTATTGGCCATGCCATAATCTTAGCTAATATAGTAGCAGAGATTAAACAAAGTTAATTTTATTCAGTTCTTGCAGATGAAGTTAGCTGTCACAACATGGAGCAATTACCTGTTTGCATTCGATTTGTGGACAGTGAATGCAACATTCATGAAGAATTCATAGCTTAAACAGAGTTAGAGCAGTTGACATTACTGATGCTATAGTTAAATGTTTAGAGAATCTTGGTTTATCTTTTAGTGAGTTACGTGGCCAAGGTTATGATGTGTCTACAATGAATGGACATGAATCAGGTGTTCAGGCAAGAATCCGAGAAAAGCAGCCCAAAACACTATACACCCACTCACTGTGCTAGCCATTCTCTTAATCTTGTGATTGTAAACTCGTGCTCTGTTCCAGAAATTAGGAATTGCATTGATACTCCCCTAAACGAGAAGCTCCGGCAATTGCAGGTCAGAGTACATATCCATCAAGTAGACAAACTCTATTTAATATCTGTATTACTCGTTGGGTTGAGAATATAGATGGTTGGGAGCGCTTTGCCTTGACTCATCCATTCTTGGTGAAGATGTTCGAAGTGATACTTTATGGAAGTAGTGATTTTTCTTTATACAATGATGGTCATCAGAGGATAAACAAAATGCACTTGCTTATATGAAAACACTGGAGTCCATGGTAACCCTATTTTGGTCTTTATTACTTTATTATATCTTAAAGAAGCTGTTGTAAACTTACAAGGTAAAAATAAGGACATAGTATCTGGCGTATCCACTGTAATGCAGTCCTGTGAAGAGCTAAAACGTGGAGGACATTGAGGCTTATTCCCAGCGTATTTATCTGCATAGCTGTAGAATTGCTGAGAAATCAGGCATATCTATAGCAATGCCTTGCACAGTTAGGTGTCAGCAGCATCGTTCAAACTCTGAAAGCTCTTCGGTTGCAGATCACATGAAAAAAGTGTTGCTATTCCATTCTTGGACTATCTTATTAGCGACATCTCTTCAAAATTCTCCACTCACAGTAAACAGGCGGCTTCACTCTAGGGACTACTACCTGTGAATATTACAGTCAACACTTCAATTGCTGACTTGAATGAGGCCATAGCATTTTATTCTGATGATCTTCCAAACCCCAACATCCTCGATGAAGAACTTTGTCGTTGGAAGACCAAATGGCTAGAAGTTAAACAGCAAGATCGTCCAGAAACCATTAGTGACACACTGAAGCAATGTTGCCCTACCTCACCTCCCAACATTTTTACATTGCTCAAACTTTTTTTAACAATTCCATTAAGCTCATGCTCATGTGAAAGATCGGCATCTGCACTCAGGCAACTTAACAATTATATGCCATGCACTCAGTCAGAAGATTGGCTAAGTGCTTTAGCCCTTATTCACATGAACTGTTGATATGGCATCTGCACTCAGGCGACTTAACAATTATATGCGATGCACTCAGTCAGAAGAGCAGCTAAGTGCTTTAGCCCTTATTCACATGAACTATGGATATGGCATTAACATTGATCATGTATGTAAGCTTTTTTTTACAAAAACATCCCCGTAAAATGGAAAAAGCAAGTTTACTTTTTTCTTAATTTGTTATAAATACGATTTTTTACCATAATTATTATATCATGACTATATACTATTACATAAAATTCTGTCACCCCGTTTAAAAAATCCTGCGTACTGGCCTGATTGGAGATGAGACTTGGCTTCATATCCAAGAACTGGAGGAAGAAATGGACAAGAAACCATTTTTTCAGCTGCCCTTGTTCTTCTTATCATCTTTCACCTTAGACGTACATCTGTACTACGTCTTGCAGCTTCACCACAGAGTTAACCAAAATAACAACTTCATTTGCATACACAAGTGCTCCACACCAACACCTTTCCACCTTAACTCCTAGCTCAGCTCTCACCAACTCCTCTGCCATACCCATTAAATAGGAAGTGGAGATAAAGGATACTCCTCCTAACACAGAAATCCACCTTAAACACCCTCCATTCAATACCACTATTGTCTCCAGCCCACTGCAATCGTTCACAAATATCTCCTCCTCTCCATATTGCCTCAACTTGTGCCACAATCCCTTCCTCCACATCCTGTCGTATGCCTTGCTTATATCCAGGAAGGCCAGAGATGATTCCTCTTACTCACTTCACAAAACCCTTTTAACACAAACCACTGGTCTGAACATATTCTCCGACACTTAAATGCTCCCTGTGCTTCCGTCCAAATCGTATCCTCAGCAAACCCGCCCAACCTCCTGCCCAACATTCAAACACTTTTGCCAAACTATATTGTCGTGGGGCACGACCTACTGCTGACTTTAGAGTCTTTCATGATTTGTCACCCACACACACTTCTCCTCCTCAATCGTTACGGTACCTCGCCATCTTTCACCTTCTCTCCATCCTCTCATATCATTCCAAAACAGCTTAGAACTAGTCTCACCCTGCTCTCTAGTCTTCACTAAATTCTCTTCCTCCATTCCTTCTTCTCTTCCTAATATATAGTCTTTTTCACTTCCTTACTTGCTTTTCTATACTCAACACATATTTGGCTCAATGTTGTGTCAGGGACACAGCTGACATGGAAGCGCCTCTAACTATCAACATGGCAAATGTCATGTGAGAACCAAAACTCTACTATCACACTATTGTTACTTATTATACTGTCTGTGACTTTAGGACCTCATTAGGCATGTTCTGTGTTGTGGCTTGTGTTGTGGCTTGTATTGTGGTGGTTGGATCATGTGATGGGGGGCTGTAGCTAGAGAGAAAATGGTTTTGTTGAGACTAAATTGTTGTCGAACAAATGATCTATTATTCATTTTTATCCTCAGCATTGGCTTCTGTGCTACCTTCACAATAGCCTAGCTCTCTCAATATACCCCATCCCCCATAAAAAGAACCGTCACATTTGGTGGGAGCTAAAAACTGTGGAAATATGTATCTACACAACTTGTGTGTACTGAAGAACTCACATGATTGGAAATCAGAGAATCCTCACCAATGGCTTCACAACCTATCGATTCTAGGAAGATGGCTACTCATCCATATATAATAAGAGCAGTATTCAACCCCAGAAGAAAGAGGGGGAGAAGGCGACAAACCGTATTACAATGAGTACGAGTACATTAAGAATGGGGAGGAGTCCATTCACCAAAAAAATTCAAGACAACATAGAAACAGCGACCAATACTGCAGTTCACAAGAGGAGAGCACAGCATCGTTCAACAGCACGATTCGAGGTAACGTTCGAAATGTTGATGCAGACATGCAGCTTAAGGCAAGAGGCCGAGAGAGCTCGTGCTGAGGAAAGAAGATAAGTAAATGAATGCTTCGAACAGATGATGAGATTGGTGACAGAGATAGTGTAAGAGATGAATCGAGGAGTCAGAGAAGGCGAGAAGACTCAGAGGATTCTAATCAACCAATCAAGCATCAGCAGTCCCAAGAATGGACCAAGGGAACATCGATGTGGAGCAATACCTCTTAGGATTTGAGAGATCAGCAATTAACCACAGAGTTCCAAAGGAGCATAGGCCGAGTCAGTTGGAGTCTTTACTGGCTGGAAAAGCGTAATAGGTGTATGTTTGCAGCAAGTGGTGAAGTAGCAAAGGACTACGACGCCTTGAAGGATGCAATACTGGTATATGACATTGAGTCACTGAACAAGAAGAGATTCAAGGAGTGCATGCGAAGAAAAGGAGAGTCTTTCACTGCAGCTGGAAAAAGGAGATGCAACCTACTCCGAAAGTGGACAAGTCATTGCACTACCATGCAAGAGTTACAGGGAGTTCTGGAAACAGAAGGTGCATGTGCGGTGATGCTAAGGGAGGTGGAAGCCTGGGTAAGGGAAAGAGACCCTAAGAATGGTGAAGATATTGCTAAACTAGCAGATAAGTATGTTCAAATCCATGAGCTTGGCCTAGATAAGGACACACAAGTGAACCGCCAACACGACAGAAGTTTCAAAGATCGGAACCAAAGGTACAAGGAATCTACCCAAACCAACAGTGAGATGCCCACAACAATGACCATCGAATAGAAGACATCCGGACGATCGAATGGCAACCTGAATGAGAGCAAGACATATGACAAGGGAAGAGGTTACTTATGTTTCAAATGCAATGGCTGGGGAGACATGGCCGCTAGTTGCCCACACACAGGGGAAGTAGTCAATTAAGTCACAAGAGGAGACAAGAAAGATGTCAAAATGTTTGAAGGAGCCATCTGCGGAAACAAAGTAACAAGGATGCTAGTGGACACCGGAGTTACCATAACTATGGTACACCCCAAATGGGTTCCAAAGGATGCCTACAAGAAACACAGCCATTGTATGATGCCAATTCTGGCATGCAAGTGTGGCCATTGGCGAATGTGATGCTATTTTGTAAGGGCAAGACAAAGAGTGTCTGTGCAAGTGCAATCAACCATGATGTACTACTGGGGATGGATCTAAATGGAGTCCAGGACTGATAACCTATGATTTTAATCCCCTTAGAGATGACAGTGACAACAATGTAGATAGAAGATACCACAAAAGGAGTCATTGACTGTCATGAACCGAGCTCATGCCAAGGCAGAGGCAGCCAAGGAAAGAGAGCTGGAGAATCAACACAATCATTCTGGAGGAATGCTGCATAGTCTGGAGGACTATGTGCAGCAGCCACCAGAACCTGAACCTGAGATTGAGACTGGGATCAGGTATGACTGTGATGTCAGTAAAGGGGAAAACTGTCAGAGAAAGCCCTAACAGCTGTTAGAGAGGAAGCTGTTAGAGGGGAAACATGTCAGAGGGAGGTAGACAGTACATAACCACGTTTAAAAATTACACACACACAAGTGGCAGGAGACACCCACCAACTCAGAACCAAAACCGCAACTATGGATCATCCCACTTCAACAGCAGAGACCCCTGATTGGTTAGAAAAAGCAACTCCTGATTGGTCAGATCAGTCTCTGAGGAGAATGAGATCCTAGGCACAAAACAAGAGAAACCGGTTGCCTATAAAAGAACAAGAGACTTCGAAAGAAAAGAGAGAAGGACAGGGAGTAATCAACAAGCCGGGAGAAAGAAGGAAAACCCCTCAACAAACTAACTCCTCAACGAACCGGATAGAGACTCAGAACTGAGCTGATCTGGCTCTGTGTAATATATATATAATTCGGTAAAATACAATAGGAGTAATGATGTATTGATAGACGTTGTGGTCGTGTACATCATTTTATTATTGTTGATTATAATCAACTTACGAAAAGGAGGGCAGAGGTCTAGAGAGAGAGAGAAGACTCTGGTTGATTATATACTTGGTCTAGATAAGGCTATTGTGAGAGAGAAGCAATAGTAAGGTCTGGGCATCAAAGAAAGTGAACCTGGAAAGAGAAGTTATGCTGAGACTTCTTCTGAAGAATTATATTGTTAGGAAGTAATATTCCTAGAGTGGGAAGAGGGTTCGCCTTTCTCACACTGGTGGCAGCGGTAGGATTTCGCTGTAATAGGAAATCCCGGACCCAGGCTGTTGTCTAAAGAGATAACAGGTTATGGCAAGCTAACAAGGGGAAACAGTCCAGGTGTGACACCTAGAGGATTTGATTAGCTACTATCATTTATTTTTGGTTTGAGTTGTTGTAATTGTTGATTATCTTGTCTGTATTGCCTTCGATAGGATGTCAGAGGAAAGACGAGCAATGGAATCACGAAGGATCCCAACCCGTGGAAACACCGACTTGCCGACACCACAACCTAACCCACAAACCGACCAAATGGGACGATTTATGCTCCAGATGCAGAGGTTGGAGGAAGCTAAAGATGTGAGGGAGGAGCTACGTGTGCAAAGAGAAGAACGGGAATCTCAACAAGCCACGGCTGCGTGGGAGGCTCGAATCCATCAGTTGACTGCTGCAGTGCAACCACGGCCACTAGAAGTTCCACTACCTCCACCGGTACCGAAATTCACCATCCAAAAATTCCAGGAGGGGACCGATGATATGGGGGCCTTCCTGGAAAGCTTTGAGGTTACTGCCCATGCAGGTCGATGGCCAGAGGAACACTGGACTGTTCCTCAGAAATTCACTGTCTGGGACCGGTCTGACAGCAGTTGCTGCCATGCCAGCCAACCAGCAGGCAGACTATGAGGCTGTAAAAGCTGTTCTCCTGAGCGAATACCGGATTTCAGCTGAGACATACCAACGAAAAACCTTCGAAACCCCCTTCGATTTCCATTACCCAGGGGTATGGCTCGGACAGCATCGACAAAGTTTTTGTCAATGGTTAGCAGCATCCCGGAATGATGCAGAGATGACCTTTCTCCTAGAAGTAACTCTGAAAAGACTACCTCGTTGGCTCGAGGTAATTTGAACCACCAAACTTATGAGGAACTCACTGAGGCAATAGTGAGACACCTCGCCAACCAAACAACCATACGAAAGGAAGGAGACTTACCTTTGAGAAGGGCAGAAAACAGGGAACGATTCCGACCCCCACCCACCGGGCCCCCAAGGCAAATGAGAGTTCCTGAACCAAGACGATTTGAGATGGGAACACCCCCACAAACCTCGTTTCCCCCAGCCAAGGACATCGAATGTTTCCGCTGTGGAAAGAGGGGACACATGCGACGTGACTGTAGAGTCAAGATGGAGAATGCCCAATTTGGTCACAGCATGCCCATTTGAACTGACCTCCCAAAGTGGACCAAAGCAGTACAAATCAATGGAAAACCAGTGACAGCACTTCTTGACACAGGTTGTATGAAGTCAATTGTGCATCCGAGGTGCGTACAAGTCAAGGACCGACTAACTTGGAAGATTCCGTACACCACTGCCAGTTCCCGGAAGATTTGGTTTCCGGCAGCTCAAATAGAGCTACAAATTGATGGGAAGACTCACAAGTTGGCAGTGGGCATGTCAAAGAACATCAATGTTGACATGCTTCTGGGGCAAGATGTCCCAAGGTTTCGAAAACTACTACGTGAAGCACTCGAGGAAGATTCGACAAAACAACAAGAAAAGGAGACGAATCAAGTCGTGGTGGCCACGAGGGCCCACACAAAAAGGATCGAGGATCTAGAACAAAAGGAGTCGGAACAACAAAAAACTGATGGAGCAGTGATCCAGGGCGTGGATGACGAGTCAGAGGAGGAGTCTGAGCCGGAGCTGGGACACTTGTTCAGTTTTAACGATGATATGTTCCAAACAGGTACACACAGAAGGAACCATGCATACCGAAGGGAAAAAGGAGACTGAAGAAACACACCTGGAGAAAATATCACCATCGCAACTGTGCAATCTCCAGTTGTTAGACTCGTCGTTGGAGGAGGTGAGAGTACAAGCTGATGGAGAGATGGGCGAGTTCTTGTGGAGTCAGGGTTGTTGGTAAGAAAAACATTTAATAAGGGCGATACTAACGTACTTGTAGTTCCCAGAGTTTGCAGGACTCTGTTAAGGATGGCCCACTGTTCACCAACAGCGGGACACTTCGGACAGGCTCGTATGCTGGACACACTCAGGAAGCGGGTAGACTGGCCACACTTGGTTAGTGATGTGAAAAATATGTGTGAATCGTGTTCTGTATGCCAACATGCCGCCCCTGCGACCCTGCCCAGAGCTCCCCTCAAATCCTTACCAGTGATGAAAGTGCCATTCAGGAGAGTTGCCATGGACATTTTCGGGCCACTCTCTAGGACGTTGGCTGGGAACAAATACGTACTTGTTCTCATGGATTACGTGACGAAGTGGCCGGAGGCATTTCCCCTCAAGAATGTCACCACGGAGTCTGTCATCGATTGTTTGGTAGAGGTAACATCACGGTTGGGGGTACCTGAGGCGATCCTTACGGATAACGGATCCAACTTTATCTCCAAAACTATGCAACAATTTTGTTCCGTTACAGGAATCAAGCAGATCAGAACCTCTCCATACCATCCCCAAACAGACGGCATGGTCGAACAGTTCAACTCCACCATGAAGCAGCTCCTCAAGAAGCTCACCCAGAAGAACGTGAAAGAGTGGGACCAGTGTCTTCCGTTCATTTTGTAGGTGTATCGTGGAACAACCCACAAGTCCACCGGTTTCTCTCCATACGAACTGTTATTTGGGAGACAGATGCGGACGCCTCTCGACGTACTGCTGGATCACTGGCTGGACAAGGAAGAAAAGGACGACATTGACGTCGTTGAGTACCTATGGCTGTTAAGGAACAAGATTACAGTCATATGAGAGATTGCTCAGACTACTGAAGAGGAGGCCAAACGTCAACACAAGAAGTACTATGACCGTCAATCGACCGATCGCAACTTCGAAGAAGGAGACCATGTACTTGTGTTCAGGCCTCGGAAACAAAATAAGCTACTGTGCGAGTGGAAAGGACCAGCACAGGTCACCCTGAAGCTACAGAAACAACCTATTAAGTTGACATGGGTGAAGACATGAGAAAGATACGAACCTTCCACATCAATGGCCTGTAGCGATGGAATGCCCCCGATGCGGCCACATTTTTAGTGATCGACGAAGAGTCAGATGACCATCTTCAGGAAGACGGAGATCAAAAAGAAGTCAACCTAAGTACACAACAGATGGAGGAATTACACGACTTGAAAGCCGACTTTCAAGATGTAATTAGTAACATACCAGGCCGAACTCACCTTGTACAGCACGAGATCTCTACAGTGGATACAAGCCCGATCAGACTGCCTCCGTACCGCCTTCCTCACACTTCTCACGAATTTCTACACAAAGAAATTAAAACCTTGCTCGAAAGAGGTATCATCAAACCTTCCAGATGTTCCTGGGCAGCACCCGTTGTGTTGGTCCCAAAGAAGGATGGAACGAAACGCTTATGCGTAGATTATCGCAAGCTGAACCTCGTAACCCGGCCGGATCCCTACCCCATCCCACACATTGAGGATCTGATTGACAGGATTGGAAGAGCCATTTTTATTACAGCTCTTGATCTCACGAAAGGGTACTGGCAGGTGCCAGTTGCCAAAGACAGTCAACCCAAGACGGCTTTCATTACACCGTGGGGGAAATACGAGTTCCAGACTATGCCTTTTGGTTTAGTGGCAGCCCCGACAACGTTCCAACGTGTCATGGACCGGATACTCGATGACACCCATCTGTTTGCGGCGGCATATCTCGATGACATCATTATACACAGCGACACTTGGGAACAACACCTCGCCCATCTGAGAGAGATTTTCGCAAGACTACGAGAGGCAGGACTAACCATAAAAAATGACAAGTGCAAGTTTGCATGCAACAGTTGTGTGTATTTTGGTCATGTAGTGGGGAAGGGACAAGTACAACTCATGGCTAATAAGATTAAAGCAGTGAGAGAGTTTGCCTTGCCTCATACAAAGAAAGATGTCAGAGCCTTCCTGGGGTTGGTAGGGTACTATAGGCGATTTATACCAAATTTCTCTACAATTGCCACCCCCTTGACCGATTTGACAAAGAAAGTCAAGCCGGTTAAAATTGAATGGAGTAAGACTACTGTAGAGGAAGTGTTTAACCAATTGAAGGAAGCCTTAACAAACTACCCGATCCTAAGTACACCCAACTGGGAGAGACCTTTCATTTTGTAAACCGATGCCTCGAATACGGGAATTGCCTATATTTTGAGCCAGAATGATGATTTTGGGGAAGAACATCCGATAGCATTTGGATCTAGGACGCTACTGCCAAGAGAGCAAAACTACTCTACAGTAGAGAGAGAGGCCTTAGCTATTGTTGAGGGTGTAAAACATTATCGAGTTTATCTAGAAGGTGTACCATTCCAGATACAAACTGACCACAACCCATTAGTCCAGATAAACCACATGAAAGACATGCATGGAAGATTAGCAAGGTGGGCCCTAAAGCTTCAACCATTTAAATTTGATATCACTCACAAACCAGGATCAAAGAATGGGAATGCTGATGGCTTATCTCGAGAGTTTGACTCTCGGCTAGAGGAAGGGGGAGTGTCAGAGGAAGCCCTGGCAGCTGTTAGAGAGGAAGCTGTTAGAGGGGAAACAAGTCAGAGGGAGGTTGGAGTGTCAGCCCTGACAGCTGTTAGAGAGGAAGCTGTTAGAGGGGAAACATGTCAGAGGGAGGTAGACAGTACACAACCACGTTTACAAACTACACACCCACAAGTTGCAGGAGACATCCACCAACTCAGAACCAAACCCGCAACTATGGATCATCCCACTTCAACAGCAGAGACCCCTGATTGGTTAGAAAAAGCAACTCCTGATTGGTCAGATCAGTCTCTGAGGAGAATGATCCTAGGCACAAAACAAGAGAAACCAGCTGCCTATAAAAGAACAAGAGACTTCGAAAGAAAAGAGAGAAGGAGAAGGAGTAATCAACAAGCCGGGAGAAAGAAGGAAAACCCCTCAACAAACTAACTCCTCAATGAACTGAAGAGAGACTCAGAACTGAGCTGACCCAGCTCTGTGTAATATATATATAATTTGGTAGAAAACAATAGGAGTAATGATGTATTGATAGACGTTGTGGTCATGTACATCATTTTGTTATTGTTGATTATAATCAACTTACCTTATACAGAAAAGGAGGGCAGTGGTCTAGAGAGAGAGAGAGAGAGAAGACTCTGGTTGATTATATACTTGGTCTAGATAAGGCTATTGTGAGAGAGAAGCAATAGTAAGGTCTGGGTGTCAAAGAAAGCGAACCTGGAAAGAGAAGTTGTGCTGGGACTTCTTCTGAAGAATTATATTGTTAGGAAGTAATATTCCTAGAGTGGGAAAAGGGTTCGCCTTTCTCACAAAGACTCAGATGAGAAGCCTATCGAAGGAGATGACCAAGTACAAGACGAACTGGGTCAACTCTTTGATCTCAACCCTACAATGTTTCTACCTGAGAGAAACAAGAAGAGTCAGACCAAGTCTGAAAAGAGGAAGAAATCAATTGAAGAAATAGAGAAGTGGAGACAGGTGCAACCTGAGGGGCTATGTGCAAAGCACTTAGGAGGGGCACAACAAGCAGATCCTACACTAACGAGATTGTGTGAGCAAGCAGACAATAAAGAGAAACCCTACTTCTGGAAGGAAGGTTTGTATGGTGAAGTACCCAACGATGAGTCCAGAAACTCCCGCCCCCAGATTGTGATGCCACAGAGGTGTCGAACAGCTGTGCTGAGGATGGCTCATGCAGCTCCACTATCATGACACTTTGGGAGAAGGAGTGAAGCCAGGTCAAGAAGTCTCTATTGGACCGGAGTTACCAAGAATGTGAAGGACACCTGCAAGAGATGTCCTGTATGTCAAACGGCTGCAATAGTACCAAGCACAGGGCACTCATCCCTTTGCCTATCATCGATAGCCCACTCAGCCGAGTAGGAATGGACATAGTTGGTCCATTGCCCCAGACATCCTGAGGTGACAAATATGTGTTGACCATAGTAGACTATGCATTGAAATGGCCAGAAGCAATTCCATTGAAGGTAACAAACAGTGAAGCTTTTGTGCAAGTGCTGCACAGTTCTTCACGAGAGTGGGATTACCGACAAAATCCTAACAGACCAAGGGTCAAACTTTGTGTCAAAAACCATGACAGAGCTCTATCAATTGACAGGAGTGACACCAATCAAGAGAAGCATCTATCACCCTCAGACTGATGGCCTGACTGAGAGGTTCAATGGCACCCTGAAGGGAATGCTTAGGAAGGTGGTCGCCAAGAACAGAATGGAGTGAGATGTACACCTATCCTATTTTCTAAAGGCTTACTGGGGAACAGTACATGCTTTGATGGGATTTATTCCTTACGAGTTAGTATATGGAAGGAGTATCCTCAACGAACTGGTTAAATTATGGGAAATGCCTGAGGAAGGGTCCATTACATATATGAGAAACATTCAAGAGAAATTCAAGATGGTGGGCAATATCAAAAAGGTGGTATGACCGTATAGCCAGAGACAAGAACTTTTCTGTGGGTGATGAGGTGCTAATCTCAATACACTGTACCATAATTGAAACCAAGTCTAGACAAAAAGTGGCTGGGTCCTAACCAAATCACCAAGAAAGTAAGAAATGTGACATATGAAGTCGACATGACTGATTAGCAGAAACGAAAGAGGGTTGTCCCCATGCCAACAACTTGAGAGAGTGACACACACCATCGGCAGCAGTGCTACTACTGGAACATGTCCAAGGAAATGTAGGAGACATTCAGACATGGAGCTGGAAGGAGAATGAGCCAAAATGACACACAGCTCAGTGAGGAACAAACGAAGGAGTTACAGATGATCCAGGATGAATTCATTGACACACTATGTAACACACCAGGAAAAATGAATGTGGCCCAATACAGATTGAAACGAGATGCTCTACCTATATGTTTAACGCCGTATCGAGAGTCAGAGGGAAAAAGCCCTACCTATATGTTTAACGCCGTATCGAGAGTCAGAGGGAAAAAAGGCAATCTTGAAGAATGAGATCAGAGACATGTTGGAGAATGGAATTGTGGAACTATTGAGAAGCAAGTGATCAGCACCAGTGGTTTTGGTACCCAAAAAGGATGGAACTAAGAGGCTTTGTGTGGAACCAACAAAGTTACAGCCTCTGACAACTATCCACTACTTCACACCAATGAGTTGGTAGATAGTTTGTGGAAGACCCGATACATAACAACACAGGATTTGATGAAGAGATATTGGCAAATGCCTGTCGCTCCTGAAGACTGACCAAAGACTGCATTCATCAAAACTTTTAGGAAAATATGAATTCACGATGATGCCATTTGGATTGAAATGTGCACCTTAACGCCTGATGGATGACTTATTGAGGGATTTGCATCCATTCGTATCTGCATACATGGACGATGTGGTTATCTTCAGTACCACCTGGGACAAACATTTACAGCACATCCGAACAGTATTCTTACGATTGCAAGAAGCAGGACTAACTGCCAAAAGGAGCAAGTGCCAGTTTGGCAAGAAGAGTGCATGTACTTGGGACATGTTGTGGGACAAGGTCATGTTAGACCAGAGGAAAGGAAAACTTCAGTAGTGAAACAGTTATCCTAGGCCACATACGAAGAAGGACGTGAGGTCATTATTAGGGTTAGAAGGCTATTATAGGAAGTTCATTCCGAACTATGCTGACCTCTCCTACCCACTAGCAGAACTGACAAGGAAGACAGTACTGAACTTGGTACCATGGAGCGAACAACACCAAAGATCATTTGACATGCTTTAAAGTAGCTCACAAAGAATCCAGTGTGAGGAATCTGGACACACCAAGGAAGTTTGTGTTATAAATAGATGCATTGGATATGGCAATTGGTTGCTGTGCTCAGCCAGGAGGATGATGATGGCACAGAACACCCTGTGGCCTATTACAGCAGAAAACTATCATCATGTTAGACTCATATGCTGTAGTAGAAAAGGAATGTTTAGCAAATCTAGCAGCCATACAAAATTTTAGGATCTACCTGGAGGGGGTAAGGTTCGTGGTAGAGACAGACCACCTTGCCTTGAAGTACTTGTACAACATGCGCAATTCAAGTGTAAGACTGACATGGTGGAGTCCATTCCTCCAGTCGTCTTACATGGAGATGAAGTATCGTTCCAGTAGCAAGAATGGCAATGTTGATGATATTTCCAAACCTGCAGTGGAATACGTTCCACCTGAAGAAGAAGGGAGAGATGTCAGGGACACACCTGACATAGAAGTGCCTCTGACTATCAACATGGCATATGTCATGTAAGAACCAACACTAAACTATCAGCTACATATTATACACACACAATTACCTGTGACTTTAGGACCTCATTAGGTATGTTCTGTATTGTGGCTTGTGTTGTGGCTTGTATTGTGGTGGGTTGGATCATGTGATGGGAAAACTCTAGCTAGGGAGGATTTGGTTTTGTTGCAGTTGTTGTCTGTTTAATTGATCTACTATCCTGAGCTTTGAGATAAAAATCATGATCGTGTAACATGCCTAATCAGTTTTGTTATGCAATGTAGCCTAGCTCTCTAGATATACCCATTACCCATTAGAAAGAACCCTCACATGTTGCCTTTCCCCTCTCTCCCTGGCTTTCCTTATGATCTACCAAATTCAATAAAGCATTCCACTGTATAACTTTTTACTGATGATAGCGAAATGAGCAAGCAGATGTCTTTCAAAATGGATATCAATTCCTCACCCAGGTATGGACTTCATGGTGTTAAAATTAAATGGATCAAAATGCTTTTCAATGAGATTTAGCCTAGTGAAATCTGAAACATGCAAGTAGCTACTAGGTCAAAGGAACCCTCAATAATTAACAGGAGGAACCAGGAGTAGCCCTAAACCTTTTATGGAAAATCATTGTGCAATCAACATTGAGTTAGGAGGTCTTTTATATATACTTACACTGGTGTGAACTGTACACAGATTTGGCGGTCGCAAGTGTCAGAATGCTGGAATTGGTGCAAAAAAAGCTATTAAATAAATCACTATACCACATATTAATAAAGCAAAGATTTATTTCACCTAAGCCAGGAAGGGTCTGACCAGTTCTGACCACATGGTTTTGTTGCAAAGTATTATATCTTTGCACACATTTATGGTATCATAACTATGACCTTCTATTACACTGTACACTTATATTACACCATATTGTTACATCATCATGACATCATTATATCTCATTGTTATTGTGGTTCTTTCTGTTGATCAGAAGAACAAGTGCTTGTGTCCATTTGTTGTTCTGTTTTCAATCAATAAAAAGTGAGTAAAAGAAGTGTGCAAGGAAACCCAGGGCTTAGCTATCATCTGGGTTACAACAACTGGTGATGAGGATAAAACTATAGATCTATGGCAACTCATGGTACACTTATCAATTTTCAATTGCAATGAAGAAGCCTTACATTTTGCGGCTAAAGTACTACTTTGAGTAACAGAGATTGACAAAAAGAAGTCCATTCTACTGACTGCCTGTGGGCCTGCAACTTTCTGCATGATTAGCAGCCGTCTTACCTCCACTTGACTGAGACAGTCAGCTATGTTGACCTTGTGGGAGAAGTCAAGGATTTTTACGATGCTAAGCCATCCATTATTATTACTAGGTTTCAGTTGAACACTAGCATGAGAGCTCCAAAAGAGTCTATTGCATCTCACTTTGCAGTGCTACAAAAGCTGGCAATTATGGTGATTTCTGAACGAGATGATTTGTGCCCATCTTGTTTGTGGGGAGAATCATGGCTCCATTCAACCTCACTTATGGCTGAAAAAACCTAGCTTATGTAAACGATTGGACCTGGCCAAGACAGTTGAAGTAGCTGAAGCTAACACAAAAACTCTCAATAAGCACAAGTTCTAATGGTCAGTGCACAGGACTGCATGAGATTATGAGCTTAAGAAACTTTCACTGTTATTGTTGTGGTGGGCCTCACTCAGCACCTATAAGTTTATAGACTCTATTTGCCATCTTCAAGAACAAAGGCCACCTAGCCAAGGTGTGTAGAGCAAAGTCTGCAAATACAAGTCTACAGGCACAGTCTACAAAGAACACCCTCTATGTGCAAGATGAGTGCTCAGAACAGTTAGAACCTGAAGAAGCTTATGGAATGTACCCAGTGAGCTCTCCTTCATCTGATCCAATCATGTGACAATAGATGGAATTCAACACAGGAGCAGCTCTCTCCATCCTCAGTTCAGTAAATTACCAGTAATTCACCACAGGACAATCTGAGATATCATTCCTGGATAAGTCAATGAATGTCTAGAGACTTTTCAGCTGTATCCCAAGATGAAATCCCTTGCATGGTGTTATGTTATGTTTTTGTGAGTTGTTATTCATTCTTCAATAACATAAAGTGAGTAAAAGAAGCGTGCAGGAAGCCCAGGGCTTAGCCATCTGTGTTACAACACACTGCATTGTCATGATTTATATACTACATGCAATGACAAATCCATTTCTCGATTCAGCACTAACCCATTCAAAAAAAACCTTGAAAATACTATAATTCCATGAACATACTTGTGTACAATAAACATGCTTGAGCATGTACAATAACAACTTGTCAAGCTAAACTTACTAAGCTTGTTTTTGAAAAGGTTGCCAAGCTTAAAAGGATCATCCACAATCGAGCTTGGTCAGGTGGTGTACTGATATAACAGCAATCTTATGCAGCTGCATTTGTCTCCTATATAGCAATGAAGTGAGTGGTGAGTGCTATACAGAGAGTATTTTTCTTTTAAGAGTAAAATCAATCATAAAACATTATGACAGCCTTTGCTAAGAAATCGGGTATTGCATACTGTTCTGTGCCAACTAAACAAAGTTCACTTGTCCTTGAAGAACATACTGAACTGTGATTGCCTGATTTTAGCGATCTTGAAGCATCTCTTTCCTATCAGCAATATTGTCATAAGCAAACAATTTGCTTATAATTCACAATTCTATCTGTGTTTCCTATCTGCATTGCTGCAGTCACCAACATCAATGATTGGTTAATTCTGGTATTTCTATACTGAGAGTAACCTCTTGTAAGTGGCTTGTTGGTTATAAAAACGGTATAAAAACAGTATAAAAACCAGACAATATGAAAAAATGGCTTGTCAAGAACAAGAATTTACTAATGAAGACAACAAACATTGATGCAACCCTTTACCTATTAATATAAAGAAGACCAACTGCGTTTTTCTAAACTCTGTACTGTTGTTGGAGTTCATTTTAGATAAAAGGTTTTCAATGTCATAAATTACTTTATCGTACTAATCCAATTTGACAAAATGTCAATCAGGTTCCTCACTCGAATATTTTAACCTAAGGACATGTCCACTTGCATGATTGCATGTAAAAGATTAAAGGTATAGGCAGTCAAATAACAAGTTTTCTTTACCATGCAACAAGAGCACTTTGACGAAATAACTAATTTCAAAATAGTTCACGGGGATCAATGTTAAAGGACAAATTGGTTCATTCTATGAGTGCCCTTAGGTGAGAGTTGGTGCTGTCCTTTCACATGAACATAAATTCAGAGGAACAGTGGTAAAAGAGCTTTAGCAGAGTGAAGATGTTGGGGAGAGTTGTGGACAACATTGCTTCATGGAATCAGCCAGTGTTTCTGGACAATATTTTTGTGAAACAGGTTTAGACTTCCGATGACATTTTTTAAATCAACTCTATGAGTGCTAAGGAGATTATTTCTGACTCTTTTATACTGCTAAAAGACGGTCACTAGTGGTATGTCTAGGTAGACATTCCTGAAAAGCAGCTTTTTATTTACTATGAACTTATAAATTTTGATGAGACATCACTTTTTAGATGGTGAAGAAATAGGATAGCGGTAGTTTTCTTTGAGAAGTGTTCACCTGAAACATATTCATAACCGACAACTTCTCCTCCACTCTCTCTTCTCTGACTTTTCCTCCACTCACTTCAACTTCACAGACTTCTCTTCCACTGTCTTCAATTTCTCTGCCACTCTCAACAACTTTTTCTGCTCTTTCTCTGATTTCTCCTCCACTCTCTTCAACTTCACCGACTTCTTCATATTCATGGTTTTGAACGATGTTGTTGGTACTCACTAACATGCGGCTTTGAAGGGAAAAAATGTGTTAGATTTATTACAGTATTCAAAAATATCATCCCACACTTTCGTCATAAAGAAATGATACACCAGGTAAGTCCCTCCATTTCCCCTGAATCTTAACCTACAAAGCAGTGTCACCATGGAGTGTATTGGTTCCAAAGCTTTGAGGTAAGTGAGCACATTTCTTAGAGTCTCCAACCACAAGAGACCCAACAGATACCAACCTTGGTAATTCACTGCCACCAGAGTCTCCCTAACTTCTTCTAGCTAAACCCCAAGCTTGACGAAAGAGTTTTAGATCCTAAATAGCTTATATTAAAACAACAGATGACTAGCAGAATATGAAGATAGGATGAGACTGCCCAAGCCTGGATTGCTGAGGGGTTTAAATACTTTTGCAGCCAGGTCATGGGTTGATAACAGTGTGAGAGTAGTAGAATTACTGCATGTCCCTACAGGACTTATCTAAGAGTCTGAGATGATGTCATGATTGTCCTATGTGTTGATCTGAGGTCATGAGTTCTCACTCTATACAGAATTTGACAGATCACGTTCATTCATGCCTGTATGGAAATTGAAAGTCATAACTTCAATGCAAGAAGTAGGACTATCGACTGTGGGCTAAAAATAAAGGCATTCTCAATGATAGTGAAGTAAGGACTGGGTACTTCAGAGATTGATAATTTTAACCTAGTTGGATTAACAATGTTTTCTTTGTTTCTTCTATTAGTATTAGGAAGAACAAGTGAATACTGACTGTTCACAAAATACACCATCCAACTTTGGACTGCATGAGAGCCAGTGATACTGTTTGAGTCAGGCATTTACAATTGCTACCATGAACGACTTGAACTGTTGCAGCATAATCTTTAAGTACTGCTAAGAAATTGCTGGATTTTCTTAATTCACCTTGATATGGAATCCCTTGTTTAGCAAGATGATGATAGAACAAAAGTATGATAGAATGATGATAGAATACCTTTATCATCATTGGAAGGATTACTTGCTGCTTGACAAATGGACTCTATAATGGACTCAGTGGGTTCCAGTAGAGTACTGATCTCATTGAATGGTGCTGGCTCAAGAAAGATGGTTTAGCCAGAGTGGAAGAATGCAGGATTATAATCATGATCACCATTAACAACAGCTGGCAAGTCTAAGAGTTGAGGAGTTCATGGTTCTCAATGGTGCATGCTAGCACCAGATGTAGCATAGCATTCTGGTTCCTGGAAATCAATAAAATTAATAGGAGAAGCCAATAATTATACAGTGACCACTGTACTTTATTTTATATAAAGAAGGATCTAACTGATGCTGTCTCTTCATACCTTGCTTTGTGGTAATGACTAATGAACATGTGGTTGAACTGAGTCACAGCATGAAGTGAGAAACACAAAAAATATTTTAGCAAAGGTCCCTCGCCCCCCTCCCTCCTTCCTAGTCACCCATTACCCTGGCCCTAATCTTGGCCACTACATGCCATAACTATAGCTTCACATTGACCTGGGCCTAATCCTTGCCACTACATTCCATAACTATTGCCCTGGTCCAAACATAGCCACAAATGCCATAGCCATAGCTATACAGTCACAAAACAGATTTTTTAATTGACAAATTATGTAGCTATAAAGGAACTGGCAAGAGTGCTGTTTAAATTTAGGAGATATTCTACTTCGATTATGAAAACATTTATCAACAATGCAAGTACTTTTGACCCACGCCTAAATTACTATATGCGATTAATCTCAATTTGACAAAAATGTCAATCAGGTTCCCCACTCAAGGAACATTTTAACCTAAGAACATGTCGACTTGCATGATTGCATGTAAAAGATTATAGGTATAGGCAGTCAAATAACAAATTATAACAAGAGCACTTTTTGAGGAAATAACTGAGAAACATTGAGTGCACTAGTTTATAAATAGTTCATGGGAATCAATGTTAAAGGACAAATTGGTTGATTACTTTGAGTTCCCAAGTTGGTGCTGTCCTTTCACATGAACATAAACTCAGAAGAAGAGTGGTAAAAAAGCTATAGCAAGTGAAGATGTTGGGAAGAGTTGTGGACAACATTGCATGGAATCAGCCAGTGTTTCTGGACAATTCTTTTGTGAAACAGGTCTAAACGTCCAACGAGAGAAATCTTCATCAACTCTTTAGTGTTAGGAGATTATTTCAATTCCCTCTTTTATGTTGCTAACAGATGTGCCATTAGTGGTATGACTAGGTTCCTGAAAGCTATTTGTTTACTATGACTTGCAAATTTTGATGAGACGTCACTTATTAGATGATGAAGAAATAGGATAGTTTGTTCATCATAATGAAGCATTTATGGTACTGTTTGCATGCAGTGTTATTGTAGTTAGCTACTAACATGTAGCCCATCAAAATCAAGCTTTCTTTGGTTCGGATTGAGATTTTGCAAAAACTGATGGATGATAGGTGGTCTACACACTCTAGCATTAGCTGATAACTTCTTGACATCCTGAGAGACAATTGCTTAACCATACTGCAAAGCTATAGCTTCATTTCAGTTCTAATACCTAACTTATCGGCTTTATTTAGAATCACAGTTATCCATGTACTGCATGTCAGGATTGGGCCAGACAGGAGTGATGTCACAGTATGACATGATCTAAAGACAGAACTATGCAGGCACAACAATCGCTACCTAATTACATGCTCACTCTAATTCGGGAATGGTCCCTTCTTAGAAACCTTAATTAACACTTTACTTCATTAGTATCTAAGTGCTTATTGAATTGTATGTATCTGTGTAGCTAAAGCTTAGTTCATTGGTTAAAGATAGAATGATCCTATGTGTGAACATGTGTTGGCCACAAACAACGAGTGCAGCCTACTTAAGAGAACATTTCAGTAGTGCATGGCCAGTCTTCACTTACTCTAACTATAAGAAACATAACTCAACACTGACTTATCTCTTGAAGCAGAGCTTGCCTCTGTCTAGAATAAGGGGAGACTCTGATGGCAGCACACCATAGGGGTGATTAAGGCACCACAGTCCATCCAACCCTCACATATGTTGGCAGCAGTCTGCTGATCTACACTCATTTACCACTAAATTATCATCAGCAAGATGAACAGACATGACGGTGGTGGAGAGCATCCTGTTGCAAGGTCTCGCAACACACTCCAAGATTCAGTAGCCCTACTTAGTATCTCCACAAGAGAGATATAGGAAAGGCTGGCTCTTCAAAAAGAGCAACTAAACAATGCCAAGCTTGAAATGATGGCAAAGAAGAGAAAGCAGAGGCACAGCGCCTGGAATTAGAAGACAAGAGGTTGCGGCTGGAAGAGAGAGAAGCTGAACAACGTCAAGAGCGGGAAGATAGACATCAGGCAGAGGAATAGAGATGCCGTGAAGAGGGATACCGATGGAGAAAGGTTGAGGAGGACAATTGGGAAAAACTCCTAGCCAGCCAACAAAAACAGTCAGAGAGAAGCCAGCAGCAGAAACTGGCAAAGAAACTCCCTACACACATGGACTGGTTCCGACCACCCAAAGTGCCTACTTGTGACATTTTGAAGATGTTATGGAGGATGCAGGTGTAGACAGGGAGGGGTGGCCAGTCAGACTAGTAGCTATCAGGAAAGGCACTAGCTTGCTACACCACGTCAGTTCCCAGGGAGGCAGCAAGGGTATACTACTCCAAACTCAAGGAGGAGCTCTTGAAGGCATTGCGAATGTCCATGGAAAAATGCCAGAAAGAATTCTGGACATACAAGAAGAAGTTCTCAGACACCTGGTCAGAAACTGCCAGATCCTTGGAGTACATGATGAATCATATGATAGAAGGGCGTACCACCATCCAGGAGGTAGCATCTTTACTTACTTATAATAAATTTCTCTCTATTCTTTCCCTAGATGATGCTGAATTCATCAGATTAAAGAAGCCAACATCCTTGTTGGATGCAGTCAACCTCACAGAGGACCAGCAAGCTGCCAGAAAGGAATGATACCAACCACAGGTCTGGACACACCTGGCAGCAGGACCATGAGAAAACAGAAGATAAGGATAAGAGTCCAATTCCAGCTCATCACTCACCAAGTAAAGCACCATGGATTCTAAACCTGCCACAAGTGCAGGAAAAAAGGGCACAAGAGTTCGGAATGCAGAGCCACCATGGCCTTAGTCAACATCAACGCTGTTCCAGACATCACCACAATGGAATGTTTGGTGACCCCATGGGTAACATGGTAGTGGATGCGAGTGCCAGTATTACAGTGGTGGGCAATAATTTTGTGTAACCTCACCAATTGACAGGGCAGAAGATGTGCGTAGAGGGGTTTGACGGGAAGTTGCGGAAGTATACACTAGCATAGATTTAGTTGGAGATGGGTGAGTATAGTATGGAGAAGCTAGTTGTTGCATCAGATTGTCCAGATACTTCTGGGTAGAGATCTGCATCTGACAAACTATTTCATTCAACTAGCTAAGGAGCAGAAGAAAGCTCACAGCATATAATTAGAGGATACCTTAGCAGACAAGAAGCCTGAGGCCTCATCCACTCCTATCACAGAAGTCTTTGACTTTGACGAAGATTTGTTTCAAATAGATCTGAGAGCTTTCTTAGGCGGCACAGGGTACTACCGAAGATTTATACCGAACTGCGAACAACAATGTTTTAGCTGATGCCTCTGCTTTAGTAGTCCATAGGACGATGACTCCTTCATACTTCAGACCAATGCTTCTGGGAAGGGGATCTCGGGCATCCTGAGCATCCTCAGAGAGGGAAAGGAGCTTCCGACTGCATTCTTTTCCAGAAAACTCACAAAGGCAGAGAGAAATTATGCAGCTACCGAGCTGGAAGGTCTGGCTGTGGTGGATTCCATTCTACACTTTGAAATCTACCTGACTGGAGAGCATTTCACAGTACAAACAGATCACCACGGCCTAGCCTTCCTCGACACAATGAAACATCTCAACCCAAGGCTCACCTGGTGGTGTCTGAAGTTGCAGCACTTCTCGTTTAACATCCACTACCGGCCTGGAAAGGTCAATGCCAATGCAGATGCCATGTCTAGACATGCATGGTCGGACGACATCAGAGGACTGTCACATCAGGCTCAGGAGGGGGAGATGTCAGGACCGGGCCAGACAGGAGTGATGTCACAGGATGACATGATCTAAAGACAGAACTACGCAGGCATAAGCCTGCACAACAATCGCTATCTAATTACATGCTCACTCTAGTTTAGGAATGGTCACTTCTTAGAAACCTTAATTAACACTTTACTTCATTAGTATCTAAGTGCTTATTGAATTGTATGTATCTGTGTAGCTAGAGCTTAGTTCATTGGTTAAAGATTGAATGATCCTATGTGTAAACATGTGTTGGCCACAAACAACAAGGCAGCCTATTTAAGGGAACACTTCAGTAGCACATGGGCAGTCTTCACTTGCTCTAACTATAGAAAGAGAACTCAAAAACTGACTTAACTCTAGCAGAGCTTGCCTCTGTCTAGAATAAGGGGAGACTCTGATGGCAGCACACCATAGGGGTGATTAAGGCACCACAGCCCATCTAACCCTCAGCCTAAAATTTGGTGTATAATACACAACAATAGGTAGCACACTATGGGTGTGGAAGGATTATGGTGTCTCCTGCACACTTCTATTTTAGTGTCAACATTTAGAAGAGAAAATGTTTTGGAGGATGTCTGATTCAACTTTTATACTTCTACATTCCAGAATCAAATGTTGATAAAAATTTTTAATATTTAGTCATTAAGAAGTAGAAGAATTGGAGGAGAGAGTCAGAGGAAATTTTTTAGGTAGGTTGAGACAGCTAAGGTTTGATTGTGACTGGAGGGAGATTTTACACACATGTCCACAAACAAGTTGTACCTCAGACTGGCATGCAGCAGTCCGAGTTTGTCATTCTTTGCTTTGCTTTTGACAGCGACAGATATTCTGTGATTTCTGTGTTACCCTTGTATGATTTTTGTGGATATTTGTGAGGGATTAATACAACAGCTCAGGTTTGTGTATGATTTCTTTCTCACTGTGAGTAATGAGAGATTAGACATTATAGTTGGTTTTTGTTTTCAGTGTGTTTATGTGTATTGTATGTAATAATCTGATCATCTGGCATGTAATGCTCTTTTACCAATTGCAGTTACATAATGCTGCAAGAACCAAGTCTTCCCTCCAGAGTTGAACCTCAGATAATTCATTGGTTATATATATGTGTGTCAATCTGGCTGAGTCCTACCTTATAAGGTAATGTCAGGCTCAGGTATGCCAGCCTATTTAAAGGGAGCATACCGGTAGTCTGACAGAGCCAATGAATGTAAGAACTGGGGCGTGTTATATAATTATTGATTCTTGATTCCTACGAGTAAGCTCTCAACAAGTGAGCAGAGACAGTCACTGATGCATAAAGGTGGCAAGATCCCTCACAAAGATATACATGATGTTTGGAGGAACCCAAGAACTCCAATGGAGATAATTAGGCACATCAGGGGGTGTTTTCTTATATATAATTAAATAGTCTTACCCTGTATTCCCTATGACCAACTCCGACCTCACAAAACCAATGACTACTTTGATATATCAACACTGTGTCGAATCTCCTATGCCATCATCTTCTCGAGCTACTACACATCAACTACTACATCACCTACTATGCAGTCCCTCTATGCAGACACCTACTATATATCAAGAATGCAGTTAGGCAAACCCCAGATTAAAAAAAAAATGCTGTTACTGTTAATAGTTATGAGCACGAATTGGCTTTAAATGCACACAAAAAACTGTTAAATTGTTAACAGTTGTTGAGCAACTAATTACTGTAACATTGTTAGCGATGATTCAGTTGTTAATCTGCTGCATTGGCATTTCACGCAACACAAGAAGCACATTTAGCCCCCCTCCCCCAAAGTTGGAAAAACTTACCTACACCCATGACTATGCTGTCACTTACTAGACAGTACTAGGCAGTCACCTACTAGCAGCACTACCATGCCACCCTCTACCACTGTGACACCTTCAGCCACTACTATGCTAGCCACTGCTACCTGCTGTTCAGACTATATATCCCAGCCACAATCCTTGCCACCATGCCAGCCATTCTACAGTTTGTCATTCTGAAATTTCCCATGATGCCATGATGTTTAAACAAGCAGACAATCTCCTTCAAGACAAACTGACCAGAGGAAATCTTATATACCAGATGTTATCCTAGTAAGTGTCAGAGATATAACCTAACACATGAAGGATGGAGTCCCCGTCACCATATGCAACTGTGATATTGAGTGATTGAAATTGGGTCGAAAGACCAGCTAGCTATATGATGAACTCATTGACCATGTACAGGCCCACGGACATCCCTGTGGTATATTTAGCAATCAACAATTGGTAATAATAGCCAATCAATAATTCAAGGTCTCTATCTTTTTAATGACTTGTAACCTAGGCTAGATGTAATTCAGACTACTTACAACTACAGAAAGGTTATAGCTCAGTACACCACAATCCCCAGACTGGTGGTTTTCCAGCATGCCTGGTGTCTTGAGCCTGAGATGTTTCAGTTGGTTGGTAAATCTGAGGGACCTATCATACAGATACACAACATCTTGGGTTATCATTGGGCCACAGTCAGCAACATAAATTGTCTGAAAGACACTGCAATAGTGTGTGATTCCCTTTACAATTCACCTCCAAATGTTGGAAATGGTCCCAGGTGCAACACTGACAGTCCAGTGGGTAGATCTCCAAACAAAGGCTGATGGCTCAGATTGTGGCATTTTGATTGCCACTTCCCTGCGAGAAGGCCTCTCACCTGACAGTGTGTCTGGGTACAGAACATTATGAGAAAATGGGTCGCAACATGTTTTGAAGATGGACAGATGACACCTTATCCTCTACAAGGTCAATGTCACTGTCACTGTCAAATTCCCCACATCTTCCCTTACTCCACTATTACATGATAGATCTCTCATCACATATATCCTCGAAGAACCTTGTTGAAACAGTCCTCAAGTATAAATTGCAACCTCACACCATCCTACATGAATTTCACATACTTCTCCATCCCTGCACCATTCATTGGCAATTTCAAAATACCGTTACGGTTTACTTCCTCTATATAGCCAATCCTTCTGATTTCTCAACTTTATCTTTTCCTTCTACTTACATACTGACCACACCTCATTGTCGGGCTAATTCTTCCTCTCAAGATATTGATATTATTCAACCATCTGGCTCCTCCATCCTCACTTAGCTTATTTCATCCTACCATCTTAACCCCTAGTTCAGCTCTTTCTAACTCCTCTGCCGCTTCCATCTAATAAATATTGAAAAGTGGAGACAAAGGGCATCCCTGCCTAAGCCCATTCTCCGCAGCAAACCACCTTGACCTCCCTCCATTCAATAACACCGTCATCTCCACCCCACTATGCAATTGTTCACATATCTTTACAAATTTCTCCTCCACCCCATATTGCCTACACTTGTTTTACAATCCCTCCGTCCGCACTGTCATATGCATTGCTTACAACAGATAGGAATTATGATTCTCCCCCTTCTTCACTTCATAAACACTTCTTAACCAACCACTGGCCCGAACTACTCTGACTCCTAAACCCTCACTGTGCTTCCATCAGGATTCTGTCCTCAGCAAACCTCCTGGCCAACACACTCACAAATACCTTCACCACATTTCAACCTAACACAACCCCTCTATAATTCCCTAATCATTATCCTTGTGGAGAGGTACTAGCAAACTTCTCTTGGAGTCCACTTGGCAGAACTCACTCCTCATCACCTCCACCAACCTTCTACCTCCATACATCAGCATTTCACTCCACATTCCATCACGGCCTGGTGCCTTTCCTCTCATCAAACACTTTATTACCTCTACTCTTTCTTCTCAATTCATTTTCCCCCTCATACCCACCCACATCTCTTATCTCTGGTTTTGGTACTGTGGCATCCTCACTTTTCCTCCCCTGCTCTTGCCAGTGTTTTGCCATTACCTAAAACTCCTCCTCCTCCTCCTCCACCATGTTTTTCTTATCATCTTTCATTCCTTTGATCCTTTTATCCTTCTTGTCAAAAAATTAGCTTAAAACTAGTCCCACCCTGCTCTCTAATCTTATAGTTCTCTTCCTCGATTTAGTCTTTTTACTTCTTTTCTTGCCTCTCTATATTAATCCCATATTTGCCTCAATGTAGCCTGCCCCTCTCCTCTTGTCCTTGCTTCCCTTAACTTCCTACAGAGATTCTTTCTAACAAATTAACCTTTCCACCCCTCTGATCTCTCCATAATGTTCTTCCTTCCTAATTCTTTCTCCTCTCCTCTGCAGCCAAAACTATCTTCTTCCATTATTACACACATCCTCAACTATTTCCCTCCCAACACTTGCTGAAGTTGTCTCACTCCTTTCCCACCCTATGAACATTTCCTCCACTGCCTCCTGATACTCCTCCCAGTCTAGCCTATTGCCAACTCACAATTCATATAGCTGCTCTCCAGAGGCTGCAATGTTCTCCAGCTCTGGGCTACGATGAGCTAGACCTTTTATCAAGGAGTTCTCTGATTTCACTGTTATTCGGATTCGTGACATCCGAGATATTCCGCAACACATGTACTTCTTTTTCGAATGCAAATCGCATTCCCAACTCATTGGGTCCCTCGGTGATGCTGACAAGCCAATGACCGGTATACACCCACAAACCGACGACCGGCTATACACCCGCAAGTGCACAGGGGAATGATGTTCTTTGTTGTTGTTTTTCAAATTATTTTATTTTTGCTACTTTGTCTTCCCCGATGATAGGTCCCTATGGGTCCCAGAAGGGGGCCAGTGTACCGCTATGAGGCAGAATATATCTCTATCCCTCCACCCATTGTCACCGCCAGAGTTTCTGTGTAAGGTGTAGGTAGAAAGGGAAGGGGTACACCACACCTTACTCAGAAACTATGCCTCCAATTCCCTTCCCCTCTCCCCATTGGTGCCGCCAGAGTTTCTGTGTAAGGTATAAGTAATTGTTGGTAATATAGACTGTCATTAGTGTTAGTTACTTTTATATACTCTCAATGATCAGTTGACATAATAACATTAAAATCACCTTCTCAATAATCAACTTCAAATTGTATTCACTCGACGTTTCGACTAGATGCTCTAGCCTTCATCAGGAATAATGAGACGCCAAGGCTCGCATGAGCCTGCTATATACCGGTAGCTAGTTATCCACCATGTGCCAGAACACATGCCTATATAGCACGTGCACCGGATATAAAATAAATATATTAATTAAAAAAATTAAAATTAAAGTTATTTGGAAGAGATACGTGGATGATACCTTCTGCATTGTGAAGAAGGGTTGTGAACTAGGGAAGTGAGCAGGAGTTGTTGGACTATCTGAGCAACATCAGGCCATCCATAAAGTTTACCATGGAGCTTGAAGTGGATGGATCATTGCCCTTGCTGGACTGCCACCTACACAGGAAGGTAGATGGAAGGCTAACTGCAACCGTCTACAGAAAATCCATGCATATCAACCGGTGCCGTGATTATAGATCACATCATCCTATCCATGTCAGAAGAGGAGTGGTGAAGAGTTTGTATGATAGAGCCAGAAGAGTAATGACTGAGAAGGAGGACCATTGGAAGGAAGAACATCATTTGAGTAAGGTCTTCATAGAGAACGGTTATCTGCAAGCCTTCATCAACCTTTCATTTGCAGAAACATTTAAATGCAGAAAAGAAGATGAATACACCAGTACAGGAAAGTAGGGGTCTATCCTATGATAGTGATTCCTTATGCAGCAGGGATGAGAGACATCAGGAGGGTCTGCAGGAAGTTCAACATAAAGTCGTCTTCAAATCGGGAAGAACTCTGAGGACACAACTGAGCAGAGTGAAGGATGTTTTACCAGCTAATATGCACTCATGTTTTGTGTACAACATCCGCACTCATGTTTTGTGTACAACATCCCTTGTAAGCTGTGGGAAATACTACACAGGGGAAACCATCAGAAGACTGGAGATCAGAGTGAAAGAACATCAAGATGCCTGTAGAAAGTGTAATAAAGAGAAGTCTGCAATTGCTGAGCATGCATGGGATAATGGACATCCTATTTTGTGGGAGGAAGGCCACCATCTTGGACCCGGCGAAGGAACTACTAGTGAAGGAGGCGTTGCACATTGGCCTAACACCAAAGTATGAGTGGTTCAATGAAGACTGTGGAAACTGGCTGCTGGGAAGCTACTCTCAAGAGCCTGAACTTGAAGCCACGACCACCATAATTACATTTATTATTATTTAAATTTTATATATTCATTACTATTATGATCATTATCATTGTTATTTTTATTTATTTTATTATTTTATTATTATCAGTTTATTACTTACATTTTATTATTATATTTTTATTATAATTAAAATACATGCAATTAGAATACATGCATATAGAATACATGCATATTGCATACATTTAATTTAAGAAATAATGATCGTCAGGTACTGAGCTGGATCCAAGCACTGCAGCAGTGTTTCCTCGTTGGATTGCAACTGCAATTCCCTGCAGCAGGAAATGGTAGGCACGAGGGTCACCAGACTCAGTTTTGAGGCGTGCACCTAGCTCTTGGAGAAAACTCTTTGCCTCAGACCCAAATACTCCAGAGGTCTCGATACCAATAGGTACAAAATAATGAGTAGCCTCTATATTTGCATACTTCCCCTTCTTCAGAAACTCGGCCCTGTCAGCAATGCACCCTGGACCATCAGGTAACATAGTAGCATACGAAGGAGCAAAAGTGTCCACACATGTAGCATCCCACACAAGAACTCGGCCATTCCTCCAGGGAACAATGGAAGCCCCATCTGGACGCTTGCCATCCAAGCGACAGATCCCAGAGGGCTCCAGATGTGAAGGAACCTTGATGGATGCAAGTGATCGTCTAACAAGATCGTTGATAGCTGCATGCCTTGAATGACGACCCTGACTCTTCGAGCAACTGAGACCATGAGTCCCTAGCTGGTCCACCTGAGATCCACACTGATGGCAACTGTGAGGATGACAGAGGGGTGTACCCAACCGCAAACCAATGGCTACCCTGATGACATCATCATCCATATGGAGGCCTAATGAATACATGGGGAGGGCATGAATCCAAGCGCCTGACTCCTTTCTAGCTGCTGCCTGAATCCGTATTCGAGAAGTAGGATTTGTAGCCGAATTCAGGAGAGAATTGAAAGCAGCCTTCACGAGCAGACCATCCCAGGACTTTTGCTTGGAATACTCAGACTCAGATGGTAGTGGACTGCTATGCCCTAGACGCCAGACTTCAAGGCCTGCATCAAATGAAGGATAGTTAGCTTGGTGTAAACTGTCAGGCAGAATCTGGTCAATGAGATCACAAGCACCATTTGTAGATGCCAGAAAAGCAGATGGTGCAAGCATTACAGCACTTCTGATTCCCAAGCCACCTGATTTCACTGGAAGGGATGCCTGACACCAAGCAGAATCGCTAACGTGGAGTTGGGTGTTAGTAATCTCACCCAGGATTGAACATTGGAGGGAGTCAAACTCTTGAAGTTTACTAGAGGAAAAACAGGGAGAAGAACGTAATGAAAATACAAGTTTTGGGATGGCGAATGCATTCTTGAGGAGGCTGAAGGCATCGTGTGTCTGAAGATGTTTAAGCCTGCTACCCAGAAATTTCAGCGTATCAATTTTGGTAGCAATCAATTCTTCGATTCCTTCTATACCCCCAATAGGGGAACCTAGCAAAGTGGCGACCTCGGGATTGACAACACGAATACCTGGGACGGCACAGATAAACTTCCTTAATGTCTCTGGGTCAGAGCAAATTACCTCGCACTTTGCACGATTAAGTTGTAAACCCAACTCTCCAGCAGCATTCTCCACCGTGTTCAGATCGTGGAGCACATCATCCAAACTACCCCCCAAAGTACCATCATCCAGATAAAACACACGAAACTCGGAGAGTAATTTAAGAGTAATCTTGTGAACTGAAAGACAGAATAAGAGAGGGCCCAAAGGGTCACCCTGCTGAACTCCCTCAGATGATTGGATGATCTTACTTCCAAAAAAGAGGGAGGATGGAGCACTATAAGCAGAATGGACAAATGGAAGTAGATCTGGAGCCAACTCTTCAACAGTAGATAACATCTTGTCGCGACGAATAGTGTTAAACGCATTTTGAAAATCTAGTTTCAAAATGACATTGCCAGGCTTCAGATTGTGCAGGTAGATACGAGCAGAGTGAGCAACAGCTTCAGCTCCACATTGAATTCCAAAACCAAGTTGATGAGGAGCAAGAAGAGCACACATAGACTGTTTCATATGACTGCTGGCACACTTTGCAACCAATCGTCTGAGGGTGCACCCGATAGCTATGGGCCTCACACCACCATCTTTCTTGTTTAAGGCTATTAGGGAAGCCCCAAAGAAAAAAGGGCGAACAGAAAGTAGCACTTCTCCTCGCAGAACCATGTTGACAAAGGCGGTTAGAGCTGCAAGAAGTCGGAGACCTCCTTCCCCAGCTGATCTACTAATCATATCCTTAAGGTGTTGAGGACGTAACCCATCAGGCCCACCAGCATACCCACTTGGAAACGATCGAATAGCTTTAGCAATATCCGATGATGCAACTTCAAAAGCAAAATCACTTTCAATGAGAGGGGCCTGAGGGATGGTGGAATTGGGATGAGGCTGTGGATGTTTTTCCTGAAGAGATGCTAGGGTAATGTCACTAAAGTCTGCCAAAGAATCATCAGAGCTAGCAATGCGAACTGCTCCCCTAAAATCCCCTTCATCAAGCTTAGAGGCAACACGCTTTGCCAGAGATTGAATGGGGTCCTTCTGGGACATGTTTTGGTGTGAATGGTGATGTTGAGAAAGAGGGGCAGGGTTGGATTCAGATTCAATTAGGTGGTTTGTAAGAGAAGCTAGACTCTTATAGTGCCCAACTTTCGTAGGTACTCTGAAACATCTTGATGGAAAACGAAATAGGCGGTCCCATTTGTCTGGATGATTAGATGAGGAGACTTCACGAAGGATTTCTGCTAGTTTGCATGCTGCAACATTCCGAGAACCACGTGGTAATCTCTTGAGGATTCTTACCGATAGGTTTGGTGGACTAGACAAGCAGGGATCACTTTGCGAAGCCAGCGAGGTTCGACTACTACCCTGAGAAGCTTGGGAGGACTGAACGAAGAGAGCAGGAGACGTGCGAGAGCCCGAACATCGCTGACCAATTCGTCCATGAACTCTGAAGACTCCTGCCTTCGTTACTGGCATAATTCTGTTGCAGACTGGACATGTAGCACGAGAAGAGGAGGTAGAGGATTGGCTTTCATCTACATTCTGATACAAACCATCACAGTCATTGGGGTCAACTTTAACTTCGTCATCGTCAGCAGCTACTGCACTTACACTCTCTTGCGCGGCCATTTTTTAAAAATTTTTATTTAAAAAAAAAAATTTTAATTGTTATTATTATTATATATATAGTTTTATATAGTTTGTTCATTTTTCTATTATTTCGTATTATTTCATTTTTCTTTAATTTTTTTAATTTTTTTAATTTATTTTATTTTATTATTATTGTTGTTGTTGTTATTATTATTTATATATATAATTGTTGTTTTTATTTATTTGTTTATTATGTTTATTATGTACATTATTCATTTAATTATTATTTTTTTAAATTATTTAATTTATTTATTTTTACATCTGGTGCACATGCTCTTATGGTCACTAGCTACCAGTATATAGCAGGCTCACACGAGCCTTAGCATCTCATTATTCCTGACAAAGGCTAGAGCATCTAGTCGAAACGTTGAGTGAATACAATTTGAAGTTCATTATTGAGGTGATTTAAATACTTTTATATAGTTTCGGACCTCTTCCAAGAAATGTCCCACATCTTCCCCTGCTGCACTATCACACATGATACACCTCTCATCCCTAATTATCCCACATCACTTCTTATCCTCTAATAACCCAGCTGACGCAGTCCTCAGTCTAATTTGCAACCACACACCTTCCTGACCATGCATGGACCTCACATACCTCTCCAACCCTGCACAATTCTTTGCCAATTTATAATACATCAGCGTACTCTTGCTGTTGATTTCCTCCTCCCAATCCTTCTCATTTCTCACCTTCATTTTTGTCTTCCACTTACATGTATGTACTGACCCAGCCTCATCGATGAGTTTGTATTTTCTCTTCAAGATCTCATATTCTTCCCAACATCCGATTCCTCCATCCCTAATTTATTTACAACCAATCTGCTCTGTTCCAACACCTCTAATCTCTTACCAAACAAAACCATCATCTCTTCCCTCCTTTCTTCCAGCTTCCTCTACCCAATATCTTCCCATATTGCCACTCCTGCTACTGTATTACTTGCCCCCAACAACCTGGTGAAACCAACATAAGTTTAGTGATAGTGATAACTTCTGAGAATAATCCCTGTTGTGGACTAGTCAGAGACTTTAGGAAGACAATTATTTGAAAATCTTCCAGTGCTGACTCTTCAGTAGAACTAGCATGAAGAGGGTCAACTGAGTTTGTAATAATTATGCTTGGATTGCTGAAGTCAGAGTGAAAAAATGAAACAACTTCTTCTAAGACCTTTGATCTTAATGGTGAATCAACTGTAGTAATCCGAGTTTCCAATTTACTGAGCATTCTAAATCCTCTTTGTTCAAATCGGTCCCTGAATAGAAAATATAACAAGGTCTATGGCATCAAAATATATTCTTCTGTATGCTCTGGTGGCGTAATAGGAAATTCAGATGCAGCTTCTCTTATCTCAAAATAGCGTGGCACTTTCCTTCTACGTGGCAACAAAGGTTCAGTCACTTCAAGTGAAGAACGTCGCTTTTCAACATACTTCCAAAATATGTCAAAACAGTCATTTGAGCGAATTAATTGAATTGCCTGAAGGGTGAGATCGACAAGTTTTTGACCTTTGCAAGATGAGATCTTTTCGGCTTGTAATGACCATGATAAATTATCGACCATACTCAGAAGCTTTCTACACAATTCAATGCCGAAGAAGAAGTCCATCTGTGCAGCAACTGGGGCTGGTCATTTGTTGGGTACTGGGGCTGGTCATTAGTTGGGCACTGGGGCTGGTCATTGTTTGGGTACTGGGGCTGATCATTTGTTGGGTACTGGGGCTGGTCATTGGTTTGGTACTGGAGCTGGTCATTGGTTGGGTACTGGGGCTGGTCATTGGTTGTGCACTGTAGCTGGTCATTGGTTGTGAACTGGGGCTGGTCATTGGTTGGGCACTGGGGCTGGTCATTGGTTGGGTACTGGGGCTGGTCATTGGTTGGGTACTGGGGCTGGTTGGTTGGGCACTGGGACTGGTCATTGGTTGGGCACTGGGGCTGGTCATTGGTTGGGTAATGGGGCTGGTCATTGGTTGGGCACTGGAGCTGGTCATTGGTTGGACATTGGGGCTGGTCATTGGTTGGGAACTGGGGCTGGTCACACCTCACAACTTCCCATGTTGACGGCAAAGCTTCATAATTTTCTGAAATCAATGCCTCTGATTCTGCCCTGACAGTCCACCGAGTTGGACATAAAACTGATCGTACTCCGGACACATTAGCTGCAACAATCATAGCACTGGCCGTGGCAATTTTCAATTCTGAGATCCATGCCTAGAAGAATATCCTTGAGAGTCATGAAGAAGCTTTCTGCCAAAGTTGAATCCATGCTGTACTCCATTGAACTTGTAAATCATCATCCACGTAATGCAAACAGAATACCATTTGTTCATATTACTTATGTCTGTGGTTTTATCCACCATTATAGTGAACAATTTTCCAGATATAGCTTGAGTAATTTCACGAACTATTTTTGGAGCCATAATACTCAGAATTTCATTTTGAATACTTGGACTCATAAACTTGTTTGTGGGCATTTCCCACACATTTTTGTGGCTTTTGGGGAACACTTCAATAACGTTTACTGCTTCCTGATGTGCCGCAGAACATGTTTTTCAAACTTTGATAATGCATTTTTCCAGCTAGAAAAGCGAATACACTGTCCTTGCGATTCCTTGCGATTTTTAGCTAGAAGGTTTCATTGCTCAGCTACGAAGCAATAATAAAACAGTATCATTTCCTTCCTGATAATGTAACTATGGATATTGCTTATACCATGATGGCGAGAAAGCATGGTGTTGCTTACCAAATGCACACTTTGGGAATGAATGGCTAGTTGGTTGGTGAGCAGGAATAAATTGTACTGTGAGAATATCTGAAGCTGTTTGTGTGAAGCTTCATCATCACAATCTTCTGCATCATCAAATCCAAGAGGCTTTTCATCTTCCTCTGCAATGCCTGGCTCCTCTGTAATGCCTGGCTCCTCTGTAATGCTTGGCTTCTAGTAGTTGGTGAATATCAGTCCCTGCTACTTTATCACTGTTGCTAGCATGTTCATCAGATGGTGTCGATGATCTGCTCAGGCCATCCTGGCTGATCAATGAAGAGCTACTGGGCTGGAGTTTGCTAGTAGGCACTTTTTAAAGCCATAAAAGAAGAGACATTTTGCATTAAGCATTTCAACCAAAAAATATTACCATCATGATATCTCTATTAAATGTACACTAAACGTACCAAAGTATTGGTAAAGTTACTTCAAGAGTCAAATTTGAGGCTGCATATATACATGGCATTTGAGCTGCCCATGAAAGAATGTTTAACAAACTTCTGCTCATTAAATATTTGTGATGATTTGTAATAACTACATGTCCCTACTTTTTCCTCTAGAATTTTAGCTGTTAGTTTTAAAATGTGCCCCTTCGTGGGTTCTTTCCATGGCACTATAGATCAGTATACACATCATTTTAGCCGCCTATTTAAAAAGAATATGAAGTAAGAAATACACCAGCTATTGGTATACTACAGTGACTTTCTCTCGATAATCAACTTAAATTTACACACATTCTGCTTCAGCTAGATACTCTAGGCTTCATCAAATGGTCACATGAACTATCATTTGACATAGTCGATATGATTACATTCTCAATAATCAACTTCAATTTACTCACTCCAAGTTTCAGCTAGATGCTCTAGACTTGATCATGAATAATGATATGGGACTATAATAATAATTAATATTATAGCTCTAGAAAGAACATGTCATACTCATTTCAGTTGATTTTGAAGGTGATGTCCAGTGCACAGATGTGCTTAACATGTAGACTATGGTATGCATGTCTGTATAATTTGTGTGCTTGGTTTTTATTTATTTGTCTGTCCGCCTGTTTAATTTTTGTTTGTTCTAGATCTCTCCAGTTTTTTTCAAGCCCACCGCAAAATATATTCATCATATTCTTGCTTATCTGTGTACAAATCTCGATGAAAGTTATGTGGGCTCTAGTCGAGACTGCACTGAACGCAATAATATTGACATTAGCATTTGTAAGTCCAGAGGATACTTATTCGCAGTCTGGGCAGTTGGAGGAACAGTATGTTATAGACTATAATACTGATAATTTACACTACTTGCTGAAATATTGGTTTTATTTCTTGCAGGGCTTTGTATTTCCTGATGGAGTAGCTTATCCTATAGGAGGAAACGGTCAACAATATATTCTTCTTGAGATGCATTATGATAATCCTGATTTAGACCCTGGAATGGTAGATAGTTCAGGACTGAAATTCTTCTTGGTCAACGAGGAGCCTAAAATTAGAGCTGGGACTCTGACTTTAGGGCAGACTGTATCCAGCAGAATGGTGATTCCACCCAAAGCAGACAACTTTGTAGTAAATGCTTTGATGCCAAGCCAGTGCACAGAGAAGGTTAGCTCTTATTAACTGACCTTAGATTTATTTTCCAAATTTCTCCTTAATGTTCTGTGTCAAGTCCATAGAACAAGTCCTATACAATATTAATTATCATCCAAAATACATGTACCTAACTGTTATGATTTTGCTTTTTAGTTTTTTCCTGAAGAAGGAATCAATATTTTTGGAAATCTCCATCATACACATCTGGCAGGTTAATCTATAGTAGAATTTGTACAAGCTGAAAATTTACTTCAATTTATACCAACTAGGGCATGAAATGGTAATCAGACATTTGAGAGAGACAAGCACTTGTGGAGGACTTGAAGAACTTCCACCAATTGATGAAAACAGAGGATATGATTTCAATTACCAGCAAATAAACATTCTTCCAAAAACTGTTTCAGTGTTACCAGTGAGTTAATATATGAATATTAATGTGCTCAAAGATATCAAACATTCTGCCCTAGGGTGACATTTTGCACCTGGAATGTTCTTATCAAACCACTGGCTCGGAATATCAGACTGTAACTCTGGTAAGGTAGTGTCCTACTAATGTCACGCTTTGGTTTTGATTGCAATATTGAATTTAGGGTGGATCGACCACTAGAGAAGAAATGTGTTTTTCCGTTATATACTATTATCCTGAGTCAGAAATGACTTATTGCCTGGGACATCAAAACATATCGCAAGAGTTCACCTCGCAACACTTTGAGTAAGTGTTGAAAGAGGTCAATTTCTGTTGGCTGTGCCACAACCACCGCCTGGGCATTGCTAATTCACTGTCTTTTGACATTTTATATTTTTCTGTTGGCTCTATTCTCTAGTGACATCTTATGTTTGCTAATGGAAGTTGGGAAGGAGGTCAAAATATCAAATTCTGAAGGGGAAAAAATTGTGCCAATAGCACCATCTCTGAGATTGTCATGAATGCTGAGAATTATAGTGCGGTTTATATAGTTGTCCAAGCAATATCTCAGATGATTAGCAGTGGTTTATATAGTCGTCCAAGCAGTGATTAGCGGTGGCACCATAAGCAATGTCTCAGATGATTAGCAGTGGCTTATATAGTGGTGCCATAAGCAATATCTCAGATGATTAGCAGTGGTTTATATAGTGGTGCCATAAGAAATATGATTAGCAGTGGCTTATATAGTGGTGCCATCTCAGATGATTATTATTATCAATAGTGCACTAAGAAATTTATAGAGTTTACATATAAAGAAAAAAGCAGTTTTTATTTGCTGATTTTAATGTTCATCTTTGGCAAGGACTGTGGTGGTATATTAACTGTATTAACACCACACTGTTACATAGTCCTGATATATTCTTTGTGTCGCTCTCCTTACAGCCGGGATACTGAGAGAGCTTTACTTCGTGGCTTAGAAGACAACAATCGCACGATAATAAACGATATCTTCAATCAAGTAGAATGGAACTTGCAAACTATCGATTTATTCCAAGAGGCGGTCCATTCCAGTACCTATTATGCTAACTGCATTAATGTTACAGTAAGTATGACCCAATTACATGGAATTGTATGGCAATCTGAAGCACCGCATGTCAAGCTTGGCCACTTGCATTGACACTAACTGCACCGACAATGTTCTAGAGTGCATCTTCTCACTGTCATGGTTAACAAAGCATCTATAATTATTGTAGTCTGCATGAGTTTTCTTTCTGTTCATCTGCTCTGTTCTATATTTAACCTTCCACCCTCCTTCCCTCTCCTATCAATCATTAGTAAGTAGCCAATTCCTTTTTCTCTTACTTTAACTGTCTCTGTAATTATCATCACCAACACAAATGCTGTCTAGTCATGTATACTTTAGGGTAATATATTATAGATTTATTGATAATCAACTTAAATTTACTCACTTGACATTTTGGCTAGATGCTTTAGTCTTCATCAGGAATAATGAGATGCTAAAGAGTCATGTGAGTGAGTTATCGAGAAAGTCATTGTATCAGTTCATTGAGAGTTCCTTTAGTCTATGCCAGTGCATGTACTTGAGAGTATGCATGTATGTAGGACAGATACAGTGCATGTACATGAGAGCATGCATGTATGTAGGACAGATACAGGGGCGTACCCAAGATTTAGAGAGGGGGGGTGCTCTCTCCAAGGCCTTTGTAGTCAAAACCAAATAGAATAGGGTATATAGTGTATTGCTGCATGCGGAAAACCAATTTGTGATCAGAATGGCTGGCACCAATTAAAAAATATATCTTAGAAATATGTCCATATAGCTAACCGATCAAATCACCGGTATTTATATAAAGTACATCATATGACAAAAATAAATGATTAATGGGACTAGTTGAGAGGATTGAGTAGCAGCATTCTCCATGGCTTAAGTTTTGCAAATCGTTCTATGACGTTATCAAGGCTTATGCTGTCAGAAATGTCTCTATGACAGAAGAGCAGAAGAAGGGCATTAAGTCGGTTCTCTGTCATTCATACCCTCCAACTGTCCCGGAAGCTCCGGGACGGTCCCGGATTTGCACTTGATGAAATGTGTCTCACACGGATTTGGTGTTTGTCCCGGAAATGCTGGATTAACAGGCTACAGCACTGTGAAACTAAAGGCTCCTCCATAGCAGCTGCCAATTTACAACTGGCTACAGCACTGTGAAACTAAAGGCTCCTCCATAGCAGCTGCCAATTTACAACTGGCTACAGCACTGTGAAACTAAAGGCTCCTCCATAGCAGCTGCCAATTTACAACTGGCTATACAGCACTATGAGACTAAAGGCTCCTCCTTAGCAGCTGCTACACCTTGCCCCTACACAAGGGCTAGGGCTAGGGCTAGGGCTAGGGCTAGGAAGTCAGCGCTTCACTTCACAACTGACGAGCAGAGGAAAATCCAGCTGCTACCTGACAGTCAGAGTTAATAATAATAATAATTATATGATTTTGCAGCATACGTGAGAATTGCATTACATGAAAGGATAATTTGAGACAATGACAATATGTGATTGTCCGGAAGGTATACCTATAAGAGCTATAGGCAACCACAAAATTATTTAGAGTATTTGGAGGTGTGAGGGATATTCATACATTTGGAGCGTGGACAGGAAAAATTAAATGTGCATGGTGAGTCTGATAGAAAGTCAGTGGTAAAGTGTTACCTTGGCCTCTCTCTCTCTCTGTTATGGCTGAGCCTGAGGAATCGGTAACACCTCCACGCAAGAAGCCAAAGAGGCAGTGTGACTTTACCTCTACATGGGTAAAAGAATTTCAAGGAATAGGAAAGATTTATAGACCTGTTAGAACTTATATTGACTGTACTAATGTAGTTATGACTTTATAGGTGACACATTTGCACACTGCTCCTTGTGCTCTTCCAATTTTAGTGTTTCCCATGGGGGTAGAAATGATGTGACTACCCATATTACAGGGAAACATCACAAGGAAATGGCAATGGCTACCACTAGCTACATCCCAATCAGTTTCATCATTTTTTAGACCACAAGCACGAAAGAATGTTACTGAAGCTGAGACGAGGTGGGCATTGTTTGTAACATATCTTTCCAAACTAGTGATCATGCCACTAAGCTGTTCAAAGTTATGTTTCCGGATTCGGATATTGCCAAAATTTTTGCATATGGGCATACCAAAATAGCAGTCATTGTAACAGAGGCTCTTGCACCTCACTATAAAAAGTCTATAACAGAGAATATGACCAATAAACTGTTTTCCATCATGGTGAATGAATCAAATGATCACACTGATAAGTCTTGTATCATTCTCATAAGAATCTTTGACATTGAAGAGAAGAACGTGTGTACGAGGTTCCTGGATATGCCAGTGGTCAACATTGGTATACTGCAAGAAACATTTTCCAGGCTCTTACAGAATCTTTGAAAAAGAATGGTTTGGATATCAACAAGGCCCTAGCTTTCATGTCTGACACTGCCAATGTCATGAAAGGTGCGAGATCTGGAGTACAAAAGTTCATAAAAAATGAGGTGCCTCATCTCTATGATGTTGGTTGCATTTGCCACTTGGCTGATCTCACCATTACCAGTGAATATAGACCAGCTATTTGTTTATGTTTTTTTAATTATTTCTATCATAGCAGCAAGAGAGGTCAGCTTTTTGTTGACCATGGTGCTCCCTTTTTGATTCTGCTATCTTAAAGCATTGTCCCACACGATGGCTAAGTCTGCTTCGATGTGTGCATAGATATCTCAATCAGCTTGAAGGTTTGATATCTTACTTCCTATCCTGTGATGAACAGACTGAGAAAGTAATTAGCATCACTCGTATGCTACAGAATCCACTCACCAAGCTTATTCTTCAATTCTTAGCTTTCATCTTGTCTTCAATGGATCGTTTTAATAAACAATTCCAGTAGTCAACAGAAAATACTACCTGCGAACTTTATGAAGAGCTAAGTCGACTTGTAAAGCTGTATGCAAAAAAATTGTTGATGGCTGAAACTATTCTTGCTGCTGGTGACAACCTTAGACTTCTCAAGTTTGATGAAGAGTGTCAAGTTTCAGATGAGAGTCCAGGAATAGGTACTGAAACTTGGGGTTGTCTTGCAGCATTTGAAGAAGAGAGAGATCCAAAGCCATTCTTTACAGCAGTACGCAACTTCTACTTGGCAACCATTGCAAACATGGTAAAGAAGTTTCCTTTTGGGGATCCTCTCCTAAAGAATTTAGGTGTTCTTCAGCCAGACAAAACATCCACTTATTCAACAGCTACTGTCTTGAATTTGGCGAGCCGATTTCCGCAGATTGGTTTATCTGATTCTGAATCACTTGACCACATTGAAGAGGAATTTAATGACTTTCTTCTTTCCCCAGCTGACATTCCCAAACCAGATACATACCACATCACCAAAACTGTAGAAAAGCCTTGTGATGGCGGGTGGAAAGTGGGCCAGATCAAAACTTTGGCTGGGGAGTTAAGGTTTAGTTACTTGTTCCGTCTCATGGCTGGTCTGTTGACCATACCCTGCTCCAATGCTGATGCAAAGAGGGGCTTTTCTATAATTAGAAAAGTCCACACGGACCAGAGATCCTGTCTAAACCAGGATACCATTGTTTCCTTAATGTCAGTCAAGTTTAACAGCAATTCTCATTCTTGTTGCTTTGATGCTAATCTTTCAGATGAATTCCTTACAAAATCAATAATGTAAACAAGCCACAACCATTTCTATGCAAAAATGATCAAAAATGATACTCTTCATAATTACGTTCATGGTGGGTGTGGTCAATGTCCCGAATTTCAATTTTTTAAAGTTGGAGGATCTGGTCATTGCATTTCTGAAGTCAAACAGTGTAATTCTCTGCTTCTTTTTTGGTGGCATTTCTGCTAAGATGTATATAGTTGGCAGCTCAAATCAAAAATCAACCACACAGTCACTGAGCTAGCTTGAGAACTTCTGTCATGGAACAAGACTCGAGGTGGCTCTCTAGTTACTGCATGCGCGCATGTGGATTACTCTTGGCCACACCTTTTTTCTTCTTTTTCCTTTTTTTTTTTTTTTTTTTTTTTTTGGCGGAAGGAAGGGGGGGTGCGCGCGCTCCGAGCGCTCTATGCTGGGTACGCCCCTGAGATACAGTGCATGTACATGAGAGCATGCATGTATGTAGGACAGATACAGTGCATGTACATGAGGAGCATGCATGTATGTAGGACAGATACAGTGCATGTACATGAGAGCATGCATGTATGTAGGACAGATACAGTGCATGTACATGAGAGCATGCATGTATGTAGGACAGATACAGTGCATGTACATGAGAGCATGCATGTATGTAGGACAGATACAGTGCATGTACATGAGAGCATGCATGTATGTAGGACCGATACAGTGCATGTACATGAGAGCATGCATGTATGTAGGACAGATACAGTGCATGTACATGAGAGCATGCATGTATGTAGGACAGATACAGTGCATGTACATAAGAGCATGCATGTATGCAGGACAGATACAGTGCATGTACATGAGAGCATGCATGTATGCAGGACAGATACAGTGCATGTACATGAGCGCATGCATGTATGTAGGACAGATACAGTGCATGTACATGAGAGCATGCATGTATGTAGGACAGATACAGTGCATGTACATGAGAGCATGCATGTATGTAGGACAGATACAGTGCATGTACATGAGAGCATGCATGTATGCAGGACAGATACAGTGCATGTACATTAGAGCATGCATGTATGTAGGACAGGTACAGTGCATGTACATGAGAGCATGCATGTATGTAGGACAGATACAGTGCATGTACATGAGAGCATGCATGTATGCAGGACAGATACAGTGCATGTACATGAGAGCATGCATGTATGTAGGACAGATACAGTGCATGTACATGAGAGCATGCATGTATGTAGGACAGGAGATACAGTGCATGTACATGAGAGCATGCATGTATGTAGGACAGATACAGTGCATGTACATGAGGAGCATGCATGTATGAAGGCAGATACATTGCATGTACATGAGGAGCATGCATGTATGTAGGACAGATACAGTGCATGTACATGAGAGCATGCATGTATGTAGGACAGGAGATACATTTCATTTTTGGGTGTATGTGTATGTAAGTTCTTACATATGTCTCATTACATGTTGACATGCATGCAGAGCAATACAAACTCCCACAAAATGTGTCCATGCATCACTTGCTAATTATATTTTCTCTAGCGTAACTAAATATCAAGAAGTGAATATACTCAAGAGTGTAAGCATAAATGAACTCTCTCAATCTTCATCATAAAATTGACCCATCCTATCGTAGAATAATTATCGCTTTTAATGGATGGCTTGGTTCCTGGTTGGGTCATTGTAATGGCGGCTTTTGCAAAAATGGAGTTAACACAACACAAGCATCACGTACATTTTAAAACACTTCATGTCATTCATATCCTTTTCCAACCATTGTGCCAATTGTTGCTATGAAATTCTCCACACCAACTGGTCCCCAAAGGGATCCAGGCCTTCCTAATGGGGTCCCGTACCCCACTGGACACTACCCTGGCATCGCTAGTGCACTAACAGGCAACTGCAATGTTGTTCTAGTGCTAATGATACGAGTATTAGCTGATGGCTGTGACGACAAGGAAAAATTCTGTAATAGTGGTTAATGAGACACAATTAACAATAAACCAATAATACCAAGAAGCCTGACAAGTGAGGTATGGTCATGCAGGTCTACTGCAATCATTAGTGTACCCTCTAACACACCTCTTAACCAAATATGGGCATAAACTGAATTGCTTGTATCACCCAAGACAAAATCTCAACACTATACCTATTACATCATTGTTGAGTTTGTATCCTCACCAGTGACTCTCTCTCTCTCACAGGTTGTCATTACCAGGGTTTCATCCAGGGGTGTGTGTGTGGGGGGGTTGAAACCCAGGATCTGTGGTGAGAATATCCCCCCACTCCACTAATTTTCACTGATACCAAAGTTCAAATTCAAGTTGACTGTGTGCAACTTCTATTTTAATAAACAGGAGAGATCTACTTAACACTATTCCACTAACCTGGGACTACTGTGAATGATCAAGGACTGCATTATTGTAATTAGATGCATTTATATAGAGTAAAGACAAATGGTTGGTTATGCAGTAAGGTTACAGCAGCACAGAACTCTATTTTTCAGTTCACCACAATGAAGGACATTTCTTCACTGTGATAGTGAATTAAATTACTTTATCTTCAAAATGCAGCATATTGAATGGGCTACATATTGTATATGAATCAGGACCATAGCATAATTTTATCCCTTTCACATCATCCAATCAAGTCAGTACTGGCATAATCTCCCCTCCCCTCCTCCCCCCCCCCCACCCACTCGAAAAATCCTGGATGAAACCCTGATTACATACATGTAATTGTTAATTTAAAAAGTAGCTAAGTCCGACAGCCCAACAACTACGATCGCATATACTAACTAAAGTAAGAGTGAGAATAAAACAAATGAACAGACACTAATCCAGGGATTGATTATGTTAAGTTGGCAAAAACATGTTTTACAAAATGTATTATTTTCTTTGATTAGGGTGGCTTCTCGGTGATAAAGATTTCGAGTAACCTTCCTCAGGTAGTTTGTCCTTACAAGCCTCCAAAGAAAGATTGCCCAACTATTTCTGGATCTCCTTCAATCCATTATTACTCGTATCTTACTTTACTGCTTACCATGCTTTCACTGGTGCAGTTATAAATGTAACGAACAATTGACATTGTGTAAATTTAAATTAGATTATCATATGCAGTTAATTTGACAATTTGTAGTGACTTAGAATAGTGTCAGAAATATGTTGTAGATGAGTATTGATGTATATAATGATAAATGTTTGTATTATACTCCTAAAATGGAAAAGAAGGATGTATCATGTAGCTAGATCACAAACCTTTATTCAAAATCAAATATAATAGAGATGTTGAGGGACAAGTTGTCCTTTAAATGTTTGTTTGTCTTTGTAGAATATTATTATTTCTTTTCTTTTTTGGTCAACTCTTGTCAGGCTGCCATGACTACCCAGTATATATCACCTTGGCCAATAATACCATGATTATCATTAACAAGGGGATCACCACTTTCTGAGATGATATAAACCCAAATTATAATTATCTCTAATGCCTTCCAACCACTTGCTATTTGATATCCAAGAATAAAGTGAGATTTAGTTGGGTTACATAGTGTTGAATGCTATACTATTTTCTGTAGTAAAATGGAAGATTGTGTGGGTTGAGTGTCAAATTGTCAGATTGAGGAAAAGTTTCTTATAGGGTAGCCAAAGGAGCTTGGTTGCCTTAGGTCGATCAATGCTTGCAACAATTCTCTCCTCTCTATGTATATATATATGTATGTATAATGTATTTAATGTAACTTGGCTTGGGGAATATTTGACTTCTATTTATTATTGTTGTATGTTATATGTATTATGATACCATCCAGCTATTTAAATTTTTGTCTTGTATCTATTTTTATATGGTCAAATTGTTTACCTACACTAGTGTAGTCAGCATCAATTCTATGTTGCATAGAAATCATGTAGGATTGAAGGTACTTATTTTGAGGTAACTAACTGGTCTAATACAACAGAAAAGCTAATTTTTGTCTGCTACAAAATTGGCATGCAGCACCAGTACTAACATGTATTGGAACCTCTTTTCAATCAAATGTTTCATGTTACATGTAAGAAAAACATTTCTTTCACAATCTTTAATGCAGCATACTTATAGTCTGTACTGTCAATGCTTCCTATTCAACAAGGTCTTGCACTAGTAGTGCTAAATTTGATGTATTGGAATGTAATTACCAGTTGTTTAACTGGACGAAGTTGCCATAACAGAAAGAGGTGATATCATATGAGCCAGACTAGATGCAGAGGAGGTCAAGAAGGATGCACATGCTTGCCACAGAGTATTATGTGCAGATTAACCACCACCTCTACAGTGGCAGTGAGGACTACTTCACAATATATTGTGTTCCCAGACTCTCCCATAAGGGAGGTAAAGGGTCAGCTACAAGAAATTAATATACAATGGTTCTGTTTCCAATATTCTGACCAATAGACTGGCTGCAATGGGCATGGCCTATACTGCTATGGCCAGTTTGGAGTACAACCCCAAGTGTTGTGCACAACTTTAGTGTTAATTAAATATCGATGGTGAACTCAAGAGAAGATCCAATCTAATGGTCATCTTGGTGCTGTTTAGGATTAGTGGAGAGTGAGAGAGGGGAACATACATTTTTACAGATTACCAACAATCAGAGAGCATGAAGGAGGGAAGATACTGAAACTGAGTGAGAAAGGACACTGAAACTGGCTTGCTTTGACCAACAGAAGTGATAGTAAGCCAGTAAACTACCCCTACATCAAAATTTGTACTGATTCATGACACAACTAATCCAGACTGGGTTCCTTCACTAAAGGTTGGCCAGGCCACAAACTAAAGATGTTCCTGCTCATCATCATGACACAACAGGCCAGCAGAAAAGGGTACTAAAAGAAGAAAGACTAATGAAGAGAAAGAATTCGAGAGTATTGGGTTTGAAGAGAATCTTCCGTGTCCTTCTAAATCACTTGCAGTCGAACCTGATAGCCAAAAGAAATTGATGAAAATGAAGTAGTGAAGACAAAGGTGAACTAAATGCTTCAAAAACAATGAGATAGACACTCCTCATCACAAGTATACAATTTGGGGGTCTAAACATCCCATAGAATTTGTCACAAGCTAAGGTAACTCTACTATGTTAGATAAAATTGTCTGTGTATGCTGTGTATTAATAAACATATGAGTCTGTAGATTAATCAAAATTTAGGATAGCAACTAAAATAAACAATGTCATTAGTTATGATTCCTGATGAAGGCTAGAGCATCTCGTCTCCATCGTTATCCCTGATGAAGCCTAGAGCATCTAGTCAATTGTCGAGAGAGTAATATTCATGTTGATTATTGATAAGGTCATTATAAATTTGTTAAGTCAGCTGAGAGTTCGTTGAAAGTGTCTTTAAATATTGTGGCAGTCTGGGCAATAACAGACTTAGACTTTGGCAAAGTTTTGAGCTTTTAACAGGAGAGATGAAACTACTTGTAGGTGGATTCTTCATCACAGATCCCATCATAGCTCCTTCTTACAGGTCCTCTACAATGACAAAGAATTGCAATCTTGAGTCTTGACATCAGAATAGTATTTTTCAAGCTGTTCAAGTAAGATTTTCACTAGAAACACAATCCAGCCTAAAAAACATAAACTCCCTCAATAGGAACATTTTCATTTTCATTTGTCCACACAAGGTCTCAGTACATGCCTCAAACAAAATAGATGACATCAATCCTTAAATATGCAGCAAGTAATAATAATAATGTAGTGCCTTGCTTGAATTACTTCTTTTTTCAAACGTAATGTCTAGCAGTAAGCTTGGTTTTGTTCAGCTGGTAAGTTCTATTCTGTAACTTGGCCCAACAAAGTGCTTTATCCTCTTCAGCTGCTTCGATTAATGCATTATCTTTGAAGCAATAAGTCATTAAAAGTTTAACAGATAATTATACACGATAGTTTACTATATGCTGAAATTATGTGTGGAATGAATTACTTTTATTTCACAAATCCCATTACCTTACCACAGGCATGAAAGAACAACATCTGGCAGTGGCACCAATGGGTAGATGATCAGGATTTATGCAAAAGCCATACTCTGTAATGACAAAGAAATCATGAGTCTGCAAACACAAAGATTAATATTTTTCACAAGCAACATTCTCATGATCATACCCCAGGATGTTGCCACCTGAAGTGGATTTTTTAAAGTTGGCGAACCAGGCTACGTGATGGTAAGCATGGATCAGTGCAGCAAGCAGGTTCAAACTTTGATGCATGTCAGGAACAAAGTTGTGGGAATAACAAAACCACAAACAGGCAACCACACAGGCAACTACAGCTTTGTACAAGACCGCAAGTCTGTGAACGGAGAAAGCTTCCAGAAGAAGCTCCCATGCAACCTGATTGGCCAAGTCAGCCAAGTCATACATCAGAGCACCACTCCAAATGACCAAAGAAGGACATATTGAAGAGTGTTGTGCAGTAGAACAAAACAGTGTATAAAATAAGATGATGTTTGTTAATGAGAGGGGGAGAGAGGTTAGAGCTATCGAATTAACAGGATAGACTGACTTGAATTGATTGTGTTGTTATATGCCAGTCAATTATTGTTTTACTACTTATACTGAGATTGGGTATAGTAGACTGAGAGAGAGTCTGGTGGAGTAGTATTGGCTTATTGGTGAAAGAATACCAATAATAGAGATCTGGGAGTCATCACAACTGAGTGGCTAAAACAGATAGCCCAGTCATTAAGTGCTAGAGATAGCACCAGGAGGTAGATTGTTATCTTGGTCCAAACAAGACTGCTGACAGGGAGAGGTCAGTAGTACGGCTGGGCGTCATAGGAAACCAGGTTCACTTAAGTGGCTCGTTAGTGGTCCTGTCATGCTAAGTGCCTTAAGTAGTGCACAAGCATTTTGTGGGTTTCCGACATTTGGTGGCAGTGGAACGGATTTATCAGGTACCCAGGTTAAATCCTAGACAGAAGATTTGAGTTTGTTTTGTTGTGCTTAGCTGGCGCCTACTCAGGGGAGACAGCCACATGTCCAGTGAAGTGGCTTGAAAACCCAGAACCGGAGTAGTCAAACCAAGTCAGATTAAAAAAATTTCTTTTGCCTCTTTCTGAGTGAAGAGATTTGTATTGGTCCGAAAAGAAAGAGTGAAATTCTGGACCAAGAACACTGCGGTACAAGGAGGACACTAAAAAGTTTATCCTAGAAGAAAGAGTGAAAACTCAAATTCGAATAAGAGGGATACCTAATAATTATTGTTGTTGTTGTTTTCCTCACCTAGTAAACTATTATGGCAGAGGATCAACATCGAAGGACAAAGGCCGGAGGACAGAGAGAGGGGAAGAGACTATCCCCCTTTTGGACGTCGCGCCCGAGGCTCCGCAATAGCTGAACTGGAACCGAAGGATTCCATGGATCGCTTCCTACATGGCTGGAAGCAAATGGAGGAGGAGAAGGCGGAGAGGGATGAGCGTCGATTTATACGACAGGCTGCAGAATGGGATGCTAGGCTAACCCAGATGGCAGCAACATTTCAGCCACCACCTCCAGTAGCTCAAGCTCCGCCGGCCCCGAAGTTGATGTTACAGAAGTTTATCGAAGGAGTGGACGATATGGGAGAGTTTCTGGAAACGTTCGAGGTGACTGCAACCGCAGCTCGATGGCCTCAAGAACAATGTCCAGCTTTCCTGAGAAGTTCCCTGTCTGGAGTGGGAATGACAGCTGTGTCCTCCCTCCCAGCGGCTCAACAGAGTGACTATGAGATGGTCAAGGAAACATTGAGGGCAGCGTATCAGATCTCTGCTGAGACATACCGTCGCAGAGTCTTTGATCAGGCCTTTGACGTCAACAACCTAGATGCCTGGTTAAGGACCTACCATCAGAACTTCACTCAGTGGGTGGCGACATCAGAGAGATCAACATTCGACACGGTCCTCATCGAGTTGGCGATTCGCAAACTACCTCACTGGTTAGAAGCCTAGGTCAAGAACCTTGACCCAGACACCTTCGAGGAGCTGACAGCAATAGTGGCAAGGCATATGACCAACCAAGGTCCGGCCCGAAAAGAGGGGGAGGGCAAAAATAGCCTGAAAGGATGGCTGGGAATGGCAGGTTTCGACCCAGAGAAAGAGATGAGGATCGACACTTTCACCCATCTCCACTGCCCCTACAACGTTCACAACCTACAAGGGTATACCCCGGAAGAAGAGAGGACAGTTGTCCACCATTGAACACCCCTAGCCACATCACATGCTTCCAGTGTGGGAAGAAGGGGCACCTGAAGAGAGACTGTCATGTGAAGTTGGAGAGTGCCCACATCGGGAGTGCAACTCCCATACGAAGTAATAGACCAAAGTGGACCAGAGAAGTCCAAGTGAATGGAAAAGCAGTGATCGCGCTTCTAGATACAGGGTGCACCAAGTCACTTGTACACCCTAGCTATATCAATGTCAAGAATCAGTTACAGTGGAAGATCCCTTACACCACTGCTAGTTCCAAGAAAACATGATTCCCAGCCGCAAAGATCGATCTCCGTATTGATGGCAAGAACCATGAGCTGGTGGAAGGAGTGTCACCCCACCTAACAGTGGACAGCGATGAACAGACGGATGCCGTACCACCCGAGTTGTCAGAACAGGAGAACTTAGTACCAGACGTGGTGATGGTAACCACCCTGGCTGAGAAACACCTGAGGGAGAAAGAACAACGAGAGTCGGCCACCATCCAAGAAGAGGATGGGGCCCTGGTTCATGGTCTTGAGCCAGAACAAGGGGAAGAGTTAGAGCAGATATTTAATTTTAATTTTAATAATGAGTTATTTTCTGTCCCTACTACTCAGAATGGTACAGCAGAGTATAAAGCAGATGACCAGACCCAGTTACAGCAGATCAAACCTCACCAGCTCCGCTCTCTTCAGCTGTCTGATCCAACCTTGGAGGATTGGAGAAGTCAGGCTGACGGGAATGTTGTAGGAGACTTCTGCTGGAAGGATGGGCTGTTGTATAGAAAACCATATGGGGGGGGGGGGAGAAAAAAAAGTAATTGTGATTCCTCAATGCTGCAGGCAGGAAATACTCAGACTGGTACACTGCTCTCCAATTGCTGGACATTTTGGAGAAGTGAGGACCCTTGCTGCACTGAGAGAGAAGTAGTGTGGCCACGAATGACAGCGGATGTAAAGGAGGCATGTCACTCCTGTCCAACCTGTCAGTTAGCCACCCCGGCAACCCTCAAGAGGGCACCTTTACACCCTCTACCTGTTATCCATTTGTGGTTGTTGCCCCACCCAGTGTAGGGCATGTGCTGTGTTCCCCTCCGAATGCACAGCACTAGTGTGTGTGTGTGTGTGTGTGTGTGTGTGTGATGATGTGTCCGTGCAAACAAAGAATGACACAGTGTACTTAGTGGATTGCTATAGAGACACTTCATTATCCATACACGTTTCGAGCGGATCGCTATTTTGGACCTTTGAAAAGAACAAAGGCAGGAAACAAGTATGTACTGGTGATATTGATTATGCTACGAAGTGGCCAGAAGCCTATCCCTTAAGAAATGTAACCTCTGAGTCTGTTATTGAGTATCTACTAGATATGATGCCTAGATTAGGCATACCAAAGGAAGTATTGATGGACAATGGAACTAACTTCATCTCGAAAACCATGAAACAGTTTTGCGAGAGGACGGGAATACATCAAATCAAGACATCTCCGTACCACCACCAGACGGACGGAATGGTCGAGAAGTTGATGAGAAATAGAAAAACAAGAAGTGTTATGACAGGAAGGCAACCAATCGATCCTTTGAAGTGGGGGAGTATGTACTCGTGTTTCAGCCCCGAAAGAAGGACAAGCTTCAAAATGAATGGAGAGGACCAGTGATCATCACAAGGAGAGTGAACGAGGTCACTTACGAAGTTGACATGGGACAGGGCACAAAAAGACCTCGAACATTCCATGTCATCAGGATGAAGGCCTGGAATTCTCCCACACAAGCGGTATTCCTCTCAGTCGATGACAATGTCGCAGAAGATCCCCTACAAAAGAAAGAGGAATACCAGAGTAAAAATTTAACTAACCTTCAAGGACGAGAATTGGAACTGTTAAAAGAAGAGTTCACGGATGACATCAGCGATGATCCTGGGAGAACTAATCTGGTCGAACACACGATCCAAACAGAGGATGCCAGCTCCATCAGATTACCAGCCTATCGATTGCCGCACGCATCCCACGAATTCCTACGCGAAGAGATCAAAACCATTCTGAAAATGGGAATTATCACACCTTCAAAGAGTCCGTGGGCAGCCCCTGTGGTGCTGGTACCGAAGAAAGATGGTGGTAAGAGGCTATGTGTTGATTATCGTAAACTAAACCTTGTAACTCGAGCTGATCCCGATCCTATTCCTAGAATAGACGATCTCATAGATAGCTTAGGTCAAGATGAGTTCATTATGGCTCTTGACTTAACAAAAGGCTATTGGCCGGTCCCAGTTGAAAAAGGAAGCCGAGACAAGACCACATTTGTTACACCTTGGGGTAAATACAAATTTCTAACCATGCCCTTTGGTCTAGTTGCAGCTCCGTCAACATTCCAGAGGCTAATGGATCAGGTCCTGGATGGAACTCATCTGTTCATGACAGCCTACCTGGACGACATTGTCATCCACAGTCGCACCTGGAAAGAACATGTAGTTCACTTGACAGAAGTTTTCAATAGACTTAGAAGTGCAAGTCTGACAGTAAAGGAATCCAAGTGCAAGTTTGCATGTAACCAGTGCAGTTACTTGGGGCATACAGTGGGAAAGGGAAAAGTACACCCTTTGCAAGCAAAAGTCAGTGCTGTACAAGAGTTTACCATTTTGTCCACACCTATCTGGGACAAACCCTTTACTTTGCAAACTGATGCTTCAGATACAGGGATAGGTTTTGTATTATCCCAAAAAGATGAGCTGGAAGAAGAACATCCTATTGCATTTGGCTCTCGAAAATTACTAGCCAGGGAGCAAAACTATTCGACCATTGAAAAGGAGACTTTGGGAATAGTTGAGGGCATAGAACATTTCAGAGTTTATAAGGCACCCAGTTTACCATTGAAATGGTCCACAACCCCCTGATATACATGTCTAGCCTGAAAGATAGTCATGGTCATGTTAGTAGGTGGGCATTGTCTTTACAACCGTATCAATATACTATTGTGCACAAAGCAGGAAGGAAGAATGGATGCAGATGGACTTTTGAGAGAACATGGTTCTCATCCAAAGGAAAGGGGAGTGTCAGGAACAGACTTAACAGAAGTTGTGGGAATAACAAAACCACAAACAGGCAACCACACCTGCAACTACAACTTTGTACAAGACCACAAGTCTGTGAACGGAGAAAGCTTCGAGAAGAAGCTCCCATGCAACTTGATTGGCCAAGTCAGCCAAGTCATACGTCAGAGCACCACTCGAAATGACCAAAGAAAGACATATTGAAGAGTGTTGTGACATAGAACAAAACAGTGTATAAAATAAGATGATGTTTGTTAATGAGAGGGAGAGAGAGGTTAGAGCTATCGAATTAACAGGATATATGTGACAGGACCAAATCTGATATTACCCACAGACTCTGAGCCAGTCACTAAGTGTTGCATGCTGCCATCACTCTACCTTTAAGCTATACACTAGTCTAGCAAGGTTAAGTTAATCATTCAATATAGGACACTTACAAGGCTAACTCCCAGAGCAGTAACAACTCCTCCCTTAACTAGGCTGGAGCCACGCCTCTGGTTTCTGCCCATACATGGTAATCTTACACTCATCATCGACCTATGACACTTGCCCAACATAAACACATAACGCACAAACACACTAAGCCACAGACCACATTATCAACACTTCCAATTCATAATTAGTTACTCTACCGGGTTCACTCCACATCCATAGCATTGGGAACAGTCTTGTTTTAATGTCGTCCTGCGACATCCCTTCCTTCCCTTTCGGCCGCAAAGTGCTGGGTGATCTCGTCAGCTCCCCATGATTGTCGCGACAACCCATCTGCATTTTGATGTTTGGCTCCAGATCTGTGCTCTGTAGTAAACAGGAAGGGCTGGAATGCCAGTGCCCACCGTGTCAGTCGTCCAGACTCATCTCGCATCCGTGATAGGTAGGACAAACGTCTGTGGTCTGTAATCACCCTAAATCTTGCACCAGATAGATAGACTCTGAAATGTCTTATCACCGCTACTACAGCCAAGCACTCCTGTTACAGAATAACGAGTCTCGGCAGACTTCAATCTATGGGAGTAATAAGCCACAGCACGGTCACTTCCGTCAGCATCCTCCTGGCTTAACACAGCTCCAATGACTACTCCTGAGGCATCTGTATGCAGAATAAACCTTTTTGATTCATCTGGGCTCGTCAAGACTGGGTCCTTCGTCAACGTTGTCTTGAGTTCATTGCATGCCGTCTCTATCGCTGGAGTCCACTGCACCACATCTGGGGCAATCTTGCGTGTGGCATCCGTCAAGGGAATAGCAATGCTACCAAATGCAGGTATGAACCGCCTGTAGTAATTCGCCAGGCCAAGAAATGCTCGCATATCTTTCTTGCGTTTTGCCCTGAGATACTGGAGTAGGACTTCCACCTTAGCTCGGAGTGGGCGTACTTCGCCATTTCCAACACAGTGTCCCAAGAACTGGCAGCTTGGTTCTGCCAGAATACATTTTGTCGGTTTCACCCATAATCCCTTTTCCTCCAGTCGTAGAAACACCCTTTCCAAGTGGTCGACATGCTCACCAAATGTTCTACTGTAGACGACGATGTCATCTATGTAGGCTGCCGCGAAGGAAGCCATATCTGCCATAACGGTGTTCATGAGCCTTTGGAAGTTTGATGGTGCATTTTTTAATCCGAAAGGCATTCTCAGGTACTCCCACTTTCCTGTTGGTGTCACGAATGCCATCTTGGGAATTGATGCCTCATCAACCAGAACCTGATGATAACCCTTGGTGAGGTCGAGATTAGATATGTACTGGGCCGCTCCTAACTAATCAATTAGGTCATTGATGTGTGGAAGGGGGAATGGGTCTGGAGTAGGTACCTCATTCAACTGTCGATACATAGTCGTTTGGACCCATCCTTCTTTGCCACAAGAATTGCTGGGGGTGCCCATGGGGATTGCGATGGGCGAATGATCTCGAGTTCCAACAACTCCTTCACTGCTTCATTCATCTGCACCATCTTCCAGCTGTCCAGCCTGTACGGAGGTCGGTGAATGGGATAGGGGGTCGTGGTATGTATGATCTGAGGACTCTGCTTCATCAGTCCTGGCTCTGCTTTCATGAGGTCCTTGTGCCTTGGCAGTAGCTCAGTCATCACACCTTTCTGCTCGGCTGTCAGCTTTGGATTTATGGCAGGACTGCCATCCTTTCCTTCTTTTTCTTTTGGTCTGAAGTCCTCATCCAGCTCCACCGTCAGACAACTAGCTGTTGGGGAGGTGTATTCCTTAAGCAGGTTAATGTGCCTTTTCAATAATTTCCTTGCTCTGTTTGGTATTGACAATTCGTAAGTGGTGTCTCCTGTTCGGTTCTCGACTATGAATGGCCCATCCCATTTGGGATCTAGCTTGGGTCCTGTCAGCTTCTTTTTGCGAATGTCTGCTTGACACTCTACCCTACACTAGCTTATTTAGCTCAGTGTAGTAAGGACAGCTGCGTCGCCACAGCCCAACTGTAATCTTCCTATCACAGTTGACCCTGGAGCCAAAATTAGACACACTCTTATGTCTGTGTTCCCTGGTATTGGACCTAGTTGAACACCGTCTAGCCCTTAGCTAGCAACTAATAAGAATAGGTGTAAATAAGGCACAAACGAGGTGTGCCGTCCTTTCACAATATACAACTCGGTAATACTCAAAATACAGTTCTCAATACAGCTTCTCAATACATAATTATAACTTCAGTTCTAGACTAACTCTCACAGTCCACCTCTTTTATAATTATCCAGCTGATGTCATCATCACACCTCAGCCTCTGGCTGGGCACTCCTGAAATGACCTTGTAAGGGTGGCCTTCTGTCTCCAAGGTCCTGCCAATCAGATCGTTCACTGTTGTTTGCTGAATTATCATATGTGGTCTCATTAATATATTCTCTATAACTACTGGTGGTTGACAAACAATTAACCACATCCTCCTTCTTATCATGTGAGTTCTCACTACTCAGTTGTCACTGCTATGGATGGAGTGTCCTCAGTCAGGGTTATAGGGTCCCTGACAGGTCGCATCCCTGGCATCCTGACCATAACCAGTTCCCCAGCTTCGAAACTTCGTTCCTTCGCCTTCTTACCCTTGTATCTCTTCTTCTCTTTCTCCTCCCGATCTCTTGAACAGTCTTTGATCGTCTCCAATCTCTGTTGAATGGTAGTGACATACTTCGCAACTTCCATTGGTGTTGTTTCCTTGGCCGTCCATCTGTATCGCAATGATGCAGTGGGCCCTTGATCTGTCGTCCAAATAATAACTCTGATGGAGTGAAGCCAGTCGTTTGGTTGGGCGTCCTCCTGTAATCACCTAACAGATGTGGTAGGGCATGATCCCATCTCCCTCGCCACTGCTTGAGTACCTTCCTCACCATTGCCTAGTTGAATCGTTCAACCATCCCATCTGTGGCTGAGTGGTAAGGAGTGGTTTTGATCGCCTTCACCCCCAAGAAGTTATACAACTCTTTCAGCAGCTTGCTGATAAAGTTTGTGCCGCAGTCCGTCAGGATCTCATCTGGCCCATCAGTCCATGTAAACATTTGTGTTTGCTTCTCTGCAATAATGGAACTTTCTGTTGTCCGTAGTGCAAATGCCTCGGGCCATCTAGTGGCATAATCTAGGTTGCCATCTGGTGTCGTCGGGAGTGGCCCTGTCAAATCCATCGCTATTTGGGAGAATGGTTGCCCGATGATGGGCATTGGTTGTAATGGTGCAGGTGAAACTTTTCCGCCAGCTCTCTGACACTCTGGACACGCTTTGCATAACCGCCTCACATCATCATGAATTTTAGGCCAGAAGAATTCATCAAGTATTCTCTGTGCTATTCTATCTCATCATGGATGGCTTGGTCGGTGAGCTAGAGCCAGTACCATGTACCTATACCTTTTAGGTAGGCACAATTGTGTTGCCTCGTCACCCTGGCGGTCTGTTGTATTCCTCCACAGCAAGTGATCCTCCACCAGAAACTCAGTGTTGTCATCACTCTGTGCCTTAACCCACATGGGTTTAAGCATCGGATCATGCCCTTGCTCTCGTTGGAGTTCCTTGGCATCGACATCTAGTGGATGGCCCTTCTGCCCCTCTTTGTACGCTGCATTGGCCTGCCTCTTCTGGGACTTTGTCAGACTTCTCTTCTCTGGCTCTTCATCAGTTGTCTCGTCGGTTGAGGTACGGTCTGGTCCATCATCGGAGACTCCTTCCCATGATTCCTCATCATTGCTGTCATCCTCCTCAGTGCTCTCCTCAGCCTCACTCTCCCGACCATCAGTCTGCAGTTCTTCAGTATTCCCTCCTGCTCTAGTCTGAGAACGAGTAGACACCAAATTGACCAACTCATTATTCAACAACTGCTTACTCAAATCCCACAGTCCAGGCATGTCTGTGCCAAGCAACACTTCATATGTCAATTCATCTGCCACCAGCACCTGCAGCTCCTCTGTGCGGCCTCCTACAGTGATGTTGATCCATGCCAAGTGGTGAGTTCGTGCTGTTCCCTGGTAGTCTCTCGCTTCCTTGGACCTGCCGGTGTAGCACTCCTTGGGTACCAAGCTCGACCTCACCACCGTCTGCCCTGCACCAGTATCTAATAAAATGTCTATGCATCTCATCCCTCCTACTATACTCTTCACTGTAGAGCATCCACTGATCTCCGTCTTGACCAGAGACACTTCTTCCTTGGGCGTCAGGGGTTTGGACAAGTTCACATTATCGTAATTCTTCTTGAAACTGTTGGGCTTTAGCATTCCGCTGCAAAATGACCTGGCTTCCCACATTTGAAGCATTTGGGTCTGTAGGATCCATCTGCCTTCGGCTTGTACTGTTTGTGATCATCTGTATCACTCCCTTGTGTGGGTGTGCTCCCTGCTCTTGCCTCTTCCTCTTTCCAGCTGCCTCATGTTCTATCTGCTGGTTGCCTATGCCTGTCTCCCTTCCGGAATATCTGGTGGTGGGGTCGATCCAACATCGACTGGTCAACAGGAGTCCAACCCCTATCTGCCAGGTAATCATCTGTCAATCCTCCAGCCTCAGCTGCAGTGCTGGGTTTCTTGTCAGACACAAACTGTGCTACATGTCTAGGCATTACAGTATCAAATCCAGAGTGTGTGGATGCAGAGGTATTCATCCAGACTGTGTGGATGCAGAGGTGTTCATCCAGAGTGTGTGTGGATGCAAAGGTGTTTATCTGGAGTGTGTGGATGCAGAGGTGTTCATCCAGACTGCACACAAATCGTTTACCTGCTGGATTGTTTTGCAGCCTTCCGTCCATCGTGTGGTGAGTTGGACAGCACGACCCATCAGAGCCTCCCATCCTTCGTCTGGTTTCCATTTGAGATTGTCCAATCTTTGTCGGTAAGCTTTTCTGGTCACACGGTAGAGTCGCAAGAGTGCTAGTTTGACTTGATCATAGTCTTCCTTTGCATCCGGCTGCATTGCCAGGTATACTCTGTTGGCATCTGGTCGGAACTCTGGGGCCAAATATCTCATCCAATCCTTCTTGGGGACCCTGTATGCAGCCATATGGCTCTCAAAAACATTGAAATAATCCAGGGGTTCTTCGTCTTCCTTCATTGCTCTGAACCGGAGTGCTTTGATTTGGCTGGGGGTAGGAACAGAGTCCGATTCTTCTATCCTCCCAGTGCCCTCTCCACTCATCACTGACGTCAGCAATCTTTCCCATCTCTGTTCTCTTTTCTCCTCGGCTTCCGCTTGTTCGGTCGCTCGTCTTTTCTCGTCTTCCTTTTGCTTCTCTGACTGGAGTTTAAACATTCGGAGCATATCAGACATTGTCACTCTTTCCCCAATATCTTCTGAGTCCATTATTGGTGAAGTACTCCGCCTTTCTCCTTCTGTCGTGTCCTTTGCCTTTCTGGTATCCATTCTTCTTGTCAAGGTTAGTAGCTATCTCTCTAGTTCAAAAATTATCCCACCGCTGCCACCAGTTGTGACAGGACCAAATCTGATATTACCCACAGACTCTGAGCCAGTCACTAAGTGTTGGTATGCTGCCACCACTCTACCTTTAAGCTATACACTAGGCTAGCAAGGTTAAGTAGAGAAACCTTAATAATTCAATATAGGACACTTACAAGACTCATGGCTAACTCCCAGAGCAGTAACAACTCCTCCCTTAACTAGGCTGGAGCCACACCTCTGGTTTCTGCCCATACATGGTAATCTTACACTCATCATCGACCTATGACACTTGCCCAACATAAACACATAACACACAAACACAATAATCCACAGACCACATTATCAACACTTCCAATTCATAATTAGTTACTCACCGGGTTCATTCCACATCCATAGTTATGCATTGGGAACAGTCTTGTTTTAATGTCGTCCTGCGACAATAGACTGACTTGAATTGATTGTGTTGTTATATGCCAGTCAATTATTGTTTTACTACTTATACTGAGATTGGGTATAATAGGCTGAGAGAGAATCTGGTGAAGATTGGCTTATTGGTGAAAGAATACCAATAATAGAGATCTGGGGTTCATCACAACTGAGGTGACTTAAGTGGCTAAAAAAGTTAGCCCAGTCATTTTAAGTGCTAGAGGTATAGCACCAGGAGGTAGATTGTTATCTTGGTCAAGACAAGACTGCTGAGGCTCATTAGTGGTCCTGTCGTGCTAAGTGCCTGCACAAGCGTTTTGTGGGTTTCCGACAATGCAGTATTCTGCCCAGACTTCATCATGACCAACATCCAAGAATGTTGACTGATCTCATGTCTGTTCTTCTATTTGAGAGTGTACCATTAACATCAACTCTAATGCAAGCTGAAGCAAATCACGGTAACTAGTGCAAGATAACTAGTGCCATAGAGGTCGGTGAGAATAATGGCCAGGTCAGGAGCAAGAGAACATGAGGGTCAGATTAGAGATTTTGTCGAACAAGAAACAACGGAACACAAGCATTGTTAAGACTGTATGGCTGGTAAGGGAGAAGAACATAGAGATAGCTCACTATGTCACCTTGTTCCTTGAAGGAAAATTTCTTCACTTGAACGCTAATTTTGGAGTGTATGGGACATCTTGAACTCCAGGTGAAATAACCCAGTAGGCCTTCTTCTACGTAATTATCATGAAATCTCTCTTACAAATACCAGCTTCAACAGCCCATAGCAAGAACCATCAGAGCAGATTTCTCCCATTTCAACTGTGCAATTGCAATAACTTTTCCGCTCATTCTTATAGAGTGATGGACCCATATATGTAATAAAAATAGGTTGCTTAGCTACCTATTTTATAGTATCTCAACTCAACTTAACAATGACAACTCTCTTGATATCCACTGTTTTAACATTTTAACCTGATATGAATTTAACCTGATATGAATTTCTGATATGTTTTAGTTGACTAATCACTTCTTAAGGACTCGGAGAGAAGACAGGTTACATCCCAACATGTATGTAGATTGTTGCAGGCCAAGTTTCAATTCAAAAAAACTGTTTTGTGAATCTGATATGGATATTTTCTATGCATACATCCACCTGCACCTTTACATAACCAGGCAAGAAAGAAGCCATTAATTTAGAGCATCAGGAACAGCTTTATGCATACAATTTCGCACAGCTCTACTCCAAAATGGCCAGTGGAAATTAAAGCCACACCTATTACAACAAGTCTTTACTTGGACTCCATCAGCAAATTAACAAGAAAACACAAGACATTACCATCTATTCCAACTATACTTCAACTTCTCATTAATTATCCCATCAGGACATGGAGCCTTGTCCCTATTCAACTCCTTCACAAATTTTGTGGTGAGGGGTGAATAAGTTAGAAAAGGCTATATATCCACTGTATATGGGTGTGAGGGTTGGCACCTAATACAGAGGGAAGCATTCCGTCTCCACAGCTATATGGTGAATTGCTGAAATAGGTGTTTTGTGCTTTTTTTAATGGAAAAAGATCATACTCAATAGCCAAGATGCTGTAAAAACAAATACATGATGAATATACTAAGCTGATTATTGTTAAGTAGTCAAAAGTCTATGATGATAAGGGGTGTTGAATAAAATGCTTAAATTGTCCAAATGAATTAATGTAATTGGGGAGCGAGTTCCAGAGCTGAGTAGTAGTAGGGGAAAATGAAAGGTAAGCAGATTGAGTTATGTATTGGATTGGCAGATCATTACTGTGGTGGAAGAAGCATGCAGGAAGGCCAGGGCTTAGCCATCTGGGTTACAACACATGTGTTGTCATGATTTATATACTATATGCAATGACAAATCAGTATCTCGATTCAGCACTAACCCATTTCTCTCTTCAGAAAAAGAATACTATAATTCCATAAATATACTTGTGTACATAAAGACACTCTAGGGTGTAAAATAACAAGGCTTGAAGCTAAACTGACTAAGCAGGTTTTGGAAAAGGTTGCCAAGGTTAAGAGGATCATCGACAATTTAGCTTGGTCATTTGCTTACTGATAACAGCAATCTTCTGCAGCTGCATTTGTCTCCTATATAGCAAATAAGTGAGTGGTGAGTGACTATACAGAGAGTCTTATTCTTTTAAGAGTAAAATCAATCATAAAACATTATGACAGCCTTTGCTAAGAAATCAGGTATTGCATCCTGTTCTGTGCCAGCTGAACAGAGTTCACTTGTCCTTGAAGAACATACTGAACTGTGATTGCCTGATTTTAGCCATCTTGAGGCGTCTCTTTCTCATCAGTAATGCAGTCATAAGCAAACAGTTTGCTCATAATTCACATTCAATTCTATCTGCATTGTGCTGCAGTCAACAACATCAATGGTTGGTTAATTCTGGTGTTCTATACTGAGAGTGACCTCTTGGCTTGTTGTTATAAAAACAGTATAGAAAAATGAAGCAACAAACATTGATACGACCCTTTACCTATTAATATAATGAACTTTTCTTCTACTATTTGGAGTTCATTTTAGATAAAAGGTCATAAACCTCTACTTTAGTAATAGACACTGCAGCTGTGCTCGTTAGCAGTCTGTCTGTGCCTTATATGATATTTTTAGTTATTATTTTTTGGTTGTGTTTTCTTTTGTTTCCTTTTTATTATCTAATTAACTTTCACTTGTCAAAGAAAACAATAAATAATAAAATATATAATTATGATACCTGACTTCTTCAGTGATGAACTTAAATTTACTCACTCTGTGTTTCGGCTAAATGCTCTAGCCTTCATCAGGAATAATGGTGGAGGCTAAATGCTCTAGCCTTCATCAGGAATAATGGTGGAAGCTAGATGCTCTAGCCTTCATCAGCAATAATGGGATGCCAAGAGTCATGTGAGGTTGGAATATACTGGTATCTAGCTATATATATATCCACCCTGTAATTCAAACCACACTATAGCACACTCAAACTGGATGTGGCATGAATGAAGGTGTGTGGGGGAGAGAAAAACTATAACAAATGAGAATAATACTTTATAATAATTATAAAAGATAAATATAATTACAACACAAAAATAATAATAAATGAAATAAAATGAATGCTATAGGCTATAGAAATAAATGTATTTTTTTGCCTCATTTAATATATAAAACTGAATACTAACGACATTAAAATTAATACTAACTAAATAATTATATAACTAAAAAGGCTCTTGAAAGTGATCATCCAGCAGCCAGGTAAGTCCATTCCACAATTTAGATTGAACTTCTCACACTCTGGTGCTATATAGGACTGCCTCCTTCACTAGTACTTCCTTCTATCTTCTGGTCTGGTCTAAGATGGTGGCTTCCTCTAACAATATCGTATGTCCATTGTACTGTGCATGTTTACAGGAATCTTGATGTTCTATCATTCTGGTCTCCTTTGGTCTCTCCTATGCAGTGTTTCCCACAGCTTCAAGTGATATAGCACACCATTCATGAGTGGATACTAGTGGATAATTCATCCTTCACTCTGCTATGTTGTGCCCTCAGAATTCTTCCTGTTGTGCTCATCCTGCACTCTCTCCTAATGTCTTCACTCTTCCCTACTACATAATCCTTCTTCCCAGACCCTTGATTGACTGTATCAGTGTACTTATCTTCTTTTCTGCATTTAGATGTAGAGGAAAGGTTGATGAGAGCATGTGGACAACCATAAAATCTTTATTCAAATGATATTCTTCCTTCAGTAAGTCCTGCTTCACAACTCTAGTCTATTCTGTGGTAGGGGCAGTCCAGAAACCAGTGATCCATCCTCCATGGTAAACTATATAAATGGCCTGATGTTGTCCAGATGGTCCAAAAACTCCTGCTCTCACCCTATATTCACTATGCAGAAGGTATCATTCACATTTTTCTTCCAAAATCTTGGCTTCAGGGGTGCAGTTGATTCCTCAAAGAATTCCGTGTAAAGTTGGCTACCACTGCAGATACTGGAGAGCCAATTGCTGAGCCCCCTTTCGTTGATACCTGAAGTAGATAGATTTTAAGCACTACTCCAACCTGGTGGTGGTACAGAAGCTAAATGGCCAAGTTCAAGTTAGAATTTGTGTTGACCTTTAAATGGCCAAGTTAGAATTTCTATTGACCTTCAAAACTCTAGCCTGCCATAAAAACTCTAGCCTGCCATCAAAACTCTAGCCTGCCATGAACATAACATTCTTCCCGCAGTAGAGCAAACTCTAGCTCAGTTAGTCGAGCACCACATTGTTCTCAAGACTAGAAACTCAGTCTTTTGATAAATTCCACTATCAAAAAGAGTTCATTATTTCGATAAACCCATTTGGAAGGTAGAATTTTAACCAACTTCCATTTGAGATTACATCATCACCTGAATGCTGAAGAATGTCAGAGATAATTAATGGCCTTGGTAGTTTGTCTGGTATTTATATTTGGCAAATCCCAGGTTGAACATCAAGACTCACAACTGCCTTGAGCAGAATTAGGACTTTGCTACTCTCACCATACAAGACTGCACGGGTCTTTATCTGGGGGAGCTAGTCTCTCCACTGTAAGCTTGTGTCACTGCAAACTCTCATCAGCAGTGCGCTTGCAGTTGTGTGAAATCTCCAAATTGGTCATTTGTCCTGTCAATGGGTTGCCCATCCTAAACATGAAGGGGCTCACATACTTATGTGTGTATTAGAAAAATGGTTATCACTTCTCTTGCCACACAGTTACAAATTCATGGCTATGCTTGTGAAGATGAAGCGAGACAAAAGCAAGATGGAGAGCAGGCTGCTTAGTCAGTAAATTAGAGTTAACTTGCTGAGAAAGAACTTGCTATATATAGTCAATAGAAGATAAATAACTGGTTCCATAGGCAGCAGAGGGGAGAGAAGAGAGAACTGGCTTCATAGTTAGTGGAAGAGAGTTACTGGCTGCATAATCAATAGAGGAGAAAGAACTGACTGATATAATACTTGCTATTTAATGGCAGACAGCAAACCTCGTCCCTCCCCACTCTCCCAAATCTCTATTTCAGCTCAAACTCATATCGGCAGCTTCTTTGCTGCCTAATAAGGTTTCAGCCACTATTAGTTGAAAAAAGACTCCAAGCATGGCTTGAATCATTCGTTAAAGCAGAAAACTAGCAGAACTAAAAATGGTAAAGGATATTGAAAAAATTGAAATTTTATCTTCAAGGATCTATTTTATGTATATCTATCTCCCCTGACACATAACTTACGTACAATGGGTCCATTTATATATGGTTTAGTACCAGAAGAATCCAAATGTTCCAATGCCCATCCATGACTAATCATTTCTCAATACAATTTTAAAAATAAATAAATAAATAAACATCTCAACAACTGTCAAGCTAGCTACTGTATTGCAGTGTTTTTGTTCCTGGGCAAGCAATCCTGATCAACACCTACTCTGCAATTTGTTGAGTTCTCCTGTCCAACTGTTACCAAGTACCAAATCCTTGATGAATGTTGCATACATGTGTGTCAACAATAGCAACAAAATATAGTGTGTGTTGAACTATGCACTCTGTATGGGCATAGTCAACGAAGAGCAACATGATGAAGCATGCTAGAAAAAGGGGCTGGTGTCCCAGAAGCTTGGAATTGCACTTTGCAGTTAGTGGTTTAGTTCTCCACCATTCAATTAACAAGGACAAATAAAAATGTAAAATAATAAATAAATACTTGGCGGATTTCTCTAAATCAGCTAGTTAATTTAAAGATAACCTTAATAAGATAACCTTAATAAAGTATATATTTCATGACAGTTGAAAATAATCACACATTCGGATTGACAGAAACTGCCCATGCAGAGTACACCAGTAGATGACCCCTTACCATTTAAAATTATCTACTGCTAGCCCTAGCCCTAGCCGAAACTAGTACCACACAACTTATCAATTGTGCTAGAGTTAAATCTGGTTGCTAAGCCACTATATAGCTGGCTCTCAGCTAGAAAACTACCAGCTAGATATGTAACACTTTCAACTTCACTTACTACCTGTTTCCAGACATTGTTCTTTATACTGTTTTTATCATGTTTAATAATAATACCCGTCTACCTGCCACAAGCAGAGAGGTTTTCTGGGTTCCAATGAATTCCACAAATTTCATATATATCTTGAAGAACACTTGATGCTGCAGTTCATCACATGTTAAAGTCTAGCGTTTTGAGGGCACAATGCTCAAATAGAACTTGATCCGATTCCATCACATCTACTATCATCATATCATAGGTGGGGGGGGGTCATGGCCCCACAGATTTTTTGCATCATACATTAGCCCCCCCCCCCCCAGATTATGAATCTACAGATATATCAAAAGGTGAAGTGACACAAATTGTCACCTGGTGCTCCAACATTAAAGCCACTTTGTCCAACAAGATGGACTGTGCGCACCAAAGCTATTGATATCATTCCAAAATATTATATTGCTTGATTTTTTTAATTGGAAATTGTTGAACAAGGTAGAGATGAGTATATATGTCATGATGGCTCATGGTTTTCTTGATATAATGGAAACGCTTTCTCTCTCAATAACTGAACAGTTGTCAACTACCTTGCGAGGTAAAGAAACTTCACTACAAGAAGGAGTGACAACATTCCGATTGGAAGTGAACTTCTTGGAAAGGCGGAGATATGATGGAAATTTGACAGTGTAACGGTATCAGAGTCCAATAATTTTACTGGGCAACTTGTTAAAGATGATGGTGAGGTACCATGTTCATTGGGTGATCTGACTTTCAGACACCATTATTTTGAGGCAATAGTTTTGAAGAATTGTTTGATCAAGCAGCAGCATTGGAAAGATATGCTGCAAATGACTCGGATGATTTTAGAAATGGTCTTCCAAATATTTATGTAAACATGAGCAGCATCTACAAATGCTTCCAGATAGTTGGTGAAAACATATAATCAAAAACACTTTGATCAAACAAGTCGCTCGTCCCGTATCAGTAGATACATGAGCTATGTGAAATTAAGAACAACATTTCAGCTACTCAAGCGTGTTGGGTGAAGTTTACAAACTATGTGTCCTCCTTACTGTAGCTGTAGCTACAGCCCAGCTGAAAAGGACTTTTTCTGCTTTATAGAGATTAATGAACTACCTGCGATGGACCCTGAGTCAACTTCGGCTAAATAATATGATGCTGTTGCACATTTATTTTTAAAGAATTTGTCAATGTTAAAGAATAGTTTTACCACTTACAAAGTTACAAGCCCTTTACTCTCATTTATTATATCCTATGTCTTATCCTATGTCTTACAAATATTATTTTCTGACGAGTTACTTTACACAATTTACTAGCTAGTTTGAGGATTGTGCCCCTCCCCCCCCTACACTCACTATGTGCTTCCTCTGCCTATGCATATAATATGACGATGCACAATATGATAGGCAACATCATATGTGAACAAGCCTTTGCTAATTTTCTTTTCCAGCTTTGAGGAAGAAGTGAACTGATAGAACAGGGGAGACATGAAAGCCACAGAAGTGTTCCACACTATGCAGTATGCATTTTTGAAGACTGAACTTTTGTGCTGGACAATTGGGGAGAAAGAAAAGTTAGCCTAATGCCACACCAACAAGCTATATAATATATATATATATATATATACAGTAGACTCCCTCTAATAGAGCACCCCATAATAGAGAACTCCCCTTATTAGAGCAGAAAACTCTGGGACGGAATCATTTTATCACATTATGTATGAATTTTCACCCTTTAATAGAGCAGCCTCTCCACTTAATAGAGCAGCTGCAGGAGTGCAGCTGCTTTTCTTGTGTAGTGCAGCTGCTTTTCTTGTGTGTGGATGCGTATGGAGACTGAGTTTCCAGACCCAGCTACTCTCCATCAAGAACCACCTGAGGAACAAGGTGAAGAACCTGCACAAGGAGCTCAAGGGGAAGAGGTCCAAAGATGTTGGTCACCTCCAGCAACCACATCTAGGCCCCAAAAAGTCCGGAAAGACTTGTCAGTCAAAGAAAAGAAGGATCTCCTAGAGGCTTACAATGCTCTTCCTAAGGTAAAGGATTTAAGTTCTTTGGGATTGTGCCTGTACACTGCATGTTCATTCCTTTACAGTTGTCTCAATCTCAAGCAGCAGAAAGACTTGGCATCCCAAGATCTGCCCTTGGCAAACTCCTCAAACAGCAGGACAGCATCAAGGACAACACAGGTGCCGGAGGAAGGAAACGACAACGTTCTACGAAAGATCCTGCTCTCAATTCTGCCATGCTTCAGTGGATTAATGCTGCACGTGAGAAGAATGCTCCTTTATCGGGACCTCTGGTCAAACAGAAAGCACAAGAGATGGCACAAATGTTAGGGAACAATTCTTTCAAGGCATCTGAGGGCTGGCTTTCCAAATTTAAGAAGAGGGAGGACTTGTGCCACAAAAAGCTCCATGGAGAGGCACAGGCAGCAGATGTGATTGCTCAGCAAAATTGGACGGAGACTGTCTGGCCTTCCCTGCAAGAGAGATTCCCTGCTGAGGACATTTGGAACTGTGACAAGTCAGGGTTCTTCTACAGAGCTTTATCTGATTCCACCTTGACTTTCAAGACTGACACACGGAAGGGAGGAAAGAAGTCCAAGGAACGTGTCACAATCCTGTTCTGCTGCTCTATGACAGGGAAGAAGAAGAAACTCTATGTGATTGGAAAAAGCAAGATCCAAGATGCTTCAAGAACACAGTGCTCCCTGTTGATTATGACGAAAATTCTTCAGCTTGGATGACTGCAATCTTTTTCTCAGACTGGCTCAAACACTGGGATAAAGACCTGAGGAGGAGCAGGAAGAAAATCCTGTTGTTGTCCGACAATTGCACTGCCCATCCTCATGATGTTGAACTCACAAACATTGAAGTTGCCTTTATCCCACCCAACACCACGTCTATTCTACAGCCTCTGCATCAGGGAATCATTGCTGCTGCTAAGAAACATTATCGTCGGGATATGATGCACACTGTTCTCCGGGAATTGGACTCTTCTGACAGAGCTACTGCTTCAGATCTAGCCAAAAATATTACTCTTCTCAATGCAATTCATCTTCTTGTGTCTGCTTGGGATCATGTCAAAGGGAAGACAATTCGGAACTGCTGGCGCTACTCTGGTCTTAGGAAAGAAGAAGAGGAGGAAGAGGAAGAGGAAGCTGCAGCCGAATTTTCAATGGGTGACATTCCTATGGAACAAGATGCCTTCGAGACATGGGCTGAAAATGCAGACTCTGATGCTCTCATTGTGCAGCCTTTGACAGACGAGGCAATTGTCTGGGATGTCCTAGCCTCTTTTTCGGCAGCAGCAGCACACGAGGAAAAAGAAGATGAGGAAGAAGAAGACGAGATCCCTACTCCAACTGTCTCCAAGATGAAGGCAGCCATGTCTGTACTGCACAGAGGTCTTCTAGGTTGAAATTATGACTTTGCAAAGCTGGCAGAGTTTGAGAGAGATGTGGATAAGACCATTGGTACCTCTCTTAAGCAGTCAACCCTTGAAAGATTCTTTGGAAAGCAATAAATCCGTTTCTGAGTGCTAAATATGCTCATTTCCTGCGGCAACGCAGGTCTAGGGACACTGTTGTTGTTGATCTTTCTGTTCTGTGATTTTGGATTTTGGTTTGAAATTTTGCTCTCGACCCAGATAAGTCACTGACGTGTCCTAAGCCAACGATTTCCAAGTTTCCAATGGGGGAGAGGTCTTGGAAACTTGGAAATCGTTGGCTTAGGACATGTCAGTGACTTATCTGGGTCATTATTAAATGTCCAATCCAAAGACATCAGTCTACATCTGCACAGAAGGTCGTTGGACGTATTCACGTCTTGTTTTAGGAGACATCCCTTAATAGAGCACTCCCCTTAATAGAGCCGGTCCCAATGTCGCTCTATTATAGAGAGTCCATTATATAATATATAGCACACGAAGAGGAAGAAGAACCAGCAACAGAGAAGACCAGCAACAGAGAAGACCAGCAACTGAATCACAGCAACAGAGAAGACCAGCAACAGAGAAGACCAGCAACAGAGAAGACCAGCAACAGAGAAGACCAGCAACAGAGAAGACCAGCAACAGAGAAGACCAGCAACAGAGAAGACCAGCAACAGAGAAGACCAGCAACAGAGAAGACCAGGATATGAAAAGTGTACGCGGTTGTGCCATCCATGGGTTAACCAATAATCAGATGTACATTATTGTAGCTTATCCCCACCAGTATGACCTCTCTATGTAGTTATATAAGGTCCTATAACCTATAACTACACAGGAAGCTATATGCGGTGGCTCATCCCCAATTACTAAAGTGGGGGGCACATAGTTTGCATAACTGAAGAATGCGCCTACAGCACCTTTGTTTCCACTCTTGCCTAGGACTAGTAAATATTGTATAGTGCTGTTGAGTACATTAGGTCATGTGGCTGATTTGGATAGTGGTGTAAGATCAAGTCATGGGGAACATCTGCTGTCACATCTAGGTCTACACTAAGCAGCAGCTCTGAGTAACCACAGAAGAAAATTAGCAATCATAATTATATATATATATATATAGTGATATTGAGTATATATATTACATCATGTGGCTGATCTCATAGTTTTTAGGACAAAAGTTGTGTTTAAAGATCTGGTGTCACACCTACACACACAACAGTAACCACACAAGAAGAAAAATCCACCAGCCTTAAGGCCATGTAGATGACCTCCTAGTTTGGATAGGGAGTAATAAAGACTATAGTCACGAGGGAAGATGCATGGTCACAGCGATACTAATATTAATTAAGCAATAGAGTTGAGCAACTTGCAAGCAGCCATGGAACATTAGAATAGATTCTTTTTACAACTCTGATGCGCTCACTACAGTGTTTACATATACAGATGCCTATATACCTGGGATAAAGGGTCATGATGAAGTTAGATTGGATAATGTATCTCTGACTTTTCTTCCTAGCACAGACTCCTACAACTAACTCGATTGCAAAAGTGTTGACACATTATCTAATAACACCATTGAAGATTCTATAAGATGGTCTAAGATTGTGCCTCCCTTTTTGCCTCTGCCAGAGCACACACTTCAGTAGTTGCACGTAGTAAGCGTGTAGGAAGAGGTAAATATGACCACAAATTTAAATTGACTACACAACAAATCTAATAACGCTCCAAGAACATAACCAGAAATGCAACAATGTACTGTATAAAATACCTTGTATTATTCACACATTAGGCTAGACTATCAAAACAGTCTAATACAATCTTACACAGAGATGGCATACCATCTTATAACTCCCCAAAATATGCACACACTTTTACACACTCAAGGTTAGACACCGCGTCGAGTAAGCTTGAGGTAAAGTCCGCCCTTGGGCCGCAGAATAACGAGAAACTCTTTCTTGATTGGAAGTTTCGTTTCATCCAGTGACAAATCAAAATTCCTCAAGATAAGGGACATAACGACTCTCTCCTCATTTAGAGCAAATTCTTGCCCAATGCAGTTTCTAAAAATTAATAATAGTAAAATAATGTAATGATCAACAGTCAAATGAATGCTCTGAAATCAAATCACATGGATATTACATTTGGTGAGTGAAATAAGCCACACACTCTTGATATTTGGATGGGGGAACTGCATTGCCCTGCACAGCTACTTGTAGGGAACTGCTACCTAGTGGCAGACCACCTCAATGAGAACACTGTAAGGATCAGATAAGGTCCTTGTCGTCGAGATGTCCCCACATTTCAGGGGATTGTGCATCGTGTTTTGTATGTATATCACTCGCCAACACAAGACTGCATGTGTCTTTGTCTAGGAGCTAGTTCTCTCCACTTGTGTCCTGGCAATCTCTCACCAGCATTGTGCAATTGTGTGGATAGTAAATGTGGCAGTAGTGTAAGTGCAAGTGTACACTAGTATGTTTAATACAGGATTTAGTTTACAATCATTTATGCAGGAGGATTTTGAGCCATATTACGGAATAGCAAGGGGTCCATACAACAGGAGTGTAAGTTAATACATTTATTGTGGGTGTTAATCCAGACCTTGATGAACTCTTCACATTGTCACTTGCCCTATGTCAATGGGTCACCGTATGGGCTCACATGCTTATGCGTTCACATAGAAAGGAAATGGCTCTCACTTTCTCTTGCCACACAATTACAGATTCATGGGTATAAAAGCAAGAGCGAGAGAACAGGAGGTGAGTAAATTAGAGTAATTGGCTACAATAACATAGTCAGCAGAGGAGAAAGAGCCATAGTCAGCAGAGGAGAGTCAATAGAGGGTAAAGGATTATCTGTATCAGATGCATCCTGTATTTGTTTTCAAAATGGCAGACAGCAAACCTCTTCACCCCCCCCCCCCCCCCCCCCCCCCCCCGGCTAAGACACACATTGGCAGCTTCAACAGTGGGTTTGGCCATAAAAAAAGACTCCAAGCATCATTTGTAAAGTTTGGTAGACCTAAAAAAAAATTGGGATTTCATCTTCAAGAATCTATCTCCCCCCCCCCCCTCACATGACTTATGTATAATAGCATAAAAAGAACCAGAAGACCCCAAATGTTCGAGTGCATGTCAATGATTAATTGTTTCTTGATTAAATTTTTATTTTATTTTATTTTATTAATTAAACCCTGTGAAGCTAGCTCGTGTACCGTGTTATAAGCAGAGCAAATGACCCAGTTTGCCGAGTTCTTACTCCTGGGAAACACTTTGCAGTTTGTTGTAATTCTCAACTATAATAATTATAGACAAAAGCTAACTTTAATTAAATTTTTAGAAACTAGAAAAAAAGTTACCTGGATTGATTGACCGGTCAAAACAAGACTGCCTCACATAGACAACACCATTTAGATGAGCCTTTACCATTCAAGTGGGGACCACTAGCAAAATCGTATGCTTTCAAGTTTGGAGCTCTTAACACTTCACTGTGTGAAGTTCTGTGTGAAGTTGACATCTCTGTGTGCTCTCTTTTGATATTTGACACTAAAAAAATGTTGCTGCATTATTTAATTAATTTTAAAAGGGGGACCTTCTGCAAACTTTAATTTTAATTTTTTTAACCTGTGGTTACAACTTTAGAGCTCAGTAGATTCTGCAAACTTCATGGTATGGACTTGATATATAGCTCAAAAGATAGGTCTCTCTGTGTGCTCTCTTTTGATACTAAAATATGTTTCATAAGTGCAAAAAAATTGAAAATGGTACGAGTGGCTAGAGGAAGCTCTAGAGCATACAAGGACCATTTTGAGTAGGTGTTAAAAATTTATTACCTGGTCAAGCGCGCGGGTAGAAAATTGAAGGCGTCGCCAATCAACACCTTCAATTTTCTACCCCCGCGCTTGACCAGGTAATAAATTTTTAACGCCTACTCAAAACGGTCCCCTTGTATGCTTGTATGCCATTTTTAATTTTTTGGCACTTCGCAACTCGGAGTGGTTTCTTCCGGCGATTTTCGGGTGCAGGTTTTTGAGGTCCCTCCGCTTTAGGGTCTAGTAACTTGCCTATAGTTATACCTATGAAACATATTTTAGTATCAAAAGAGAGCACACAGAGAGACCTATCTTTTGAGCTATATATCAAGTCCATACCATGAAGTTTGCAGAATCTACTGAGCTCTAAAGTTGTAACCACAGGTTAAAAAAAAAATTTAAGTTTGCAGAAGGCCCCCCTTATTAAGTATAACCACGCCCAAGTTAATTTGCAGTACTTCAAAATTGCACGAGTGAATTTGCTGCAAATGTGGCTCTGGGTTGGAAAGTTCTAGATGGTTGAAATTGGTAATGTGGCAATAGGAAGCCCTACTCTATGGATGAGTGTTTTCATTAGGTGCTAAACCACGACTATATCTACTTGTGTTTTAGACATCCCTTTCAAATGTCTAGCACTTTCGATTCGGCAGCCACAATTGCAGCAAATTCACTGTGCAGATTTTGAAGTCACCCTTTTTTTTTACATGTTAGCATTAAAAAAGACAATAGAGAGGGATCCATCTTTTGAGCTATATACAAGTTCATACAGTGAAGTGTGCAGAATCTATGGAGCTCCAAAGATATATGATTTTGTGTGTAGTCCACCCTTAAAAATTATGCAAACTCACTGCTTTTTAAACATTGACATGCATGATATTAAACAGTGATCATCAAACTGGTCTTGTTTCCTGTCTTCTTGGACAAGTAATTCTTGGACAAGTAATTCAACACACTTCTTCTTCTTGAAGACATTTTTGTTCTTGCAGTCAGTATAGATTCATACCTAAAAATCTCAAAGGGTAAGTGAAATGGTATCTTTCAACAAAAAAGGTGTTAGCCAAAATATACAGGTTTGAAAGAGGTATTAATAGTACAAGTGAGAAATGAGAGCCACAGAATTATTCCGCACTATGCAGCAAGCACTTTAAAGACTGGTCTTTGAGCTGGACTGGTAATTGTCAGAAGCTGGTCTTGGGGAGAAGGAAAAGTTGTTTGAAGTCAAATACTGTACCAACTTTTCCACAGCCAGCATGTGAAGAGAGAGAATCCAGCAGCTAAATCACAGCAGCAGAGAAGAACAGCATATGAACAGTGTGAGAGTTCTAACCAGGGTGAGTATTCATATTCATTTGTGCTATTCACGCATTAAGTATTACCCATGCAATGTATGTAGTATGCATGTTGTAGCCTGTTCTGACAGTGGACTGGCATTCCTAGCTGCCTCTATGTACAGTATACATGCTCCTACAACTTCACCTCTACACAGTATACATAGCAATCTTGGAAGTAGCTGGAACTAAATTGGGCAATAATCAGTACTTCTTCCCCAAGTCAAAAGGGGAGGGCATGTAGTTAAGTACAGAATGCTCCCACAGCACCTCTGTTTTTATGACTACATAGTGATGTGGAGTATATTAGATCATGTGACTGATTTCATAGCTTTTGGGAAGATCTGGTGTCATCTACACCCAACAGTTTTGACCCACAAGAAACCCACAGTTTATATTAATGATGTTGATCATCGAGGGAAATGAGATACATGCAAAACCTTTTGCCTTGGGTGTGGGTACATATGTTCATCCCACGGAGCAATAAATGTCCTACGTATATGCGTGTATGAACTGCAACGTGTGATTTGGTGCAAGCATTTAATTGCACCTGCTGGTTCAATGTAAGACAGAACCAAGTAGATGAAAATGGGGCGAGGAAGAGCCAAGTGTGCTATAGAAACTGGTACTGAGGAGAGCTACGCTATGGAGGGGAAATATTGTGTGCATACCCAGTTCATAGTTCCTTACACGAAGCGATAAATAGCCTCCAAATAAGTATGAATGAACTTAACTCTTCTCATATATTGGTTTCCACCTACATTGCCACACCCCTTGTTAGAACATTGCTAGTAATAGTGGTGTTGATTACTAGGCTATGTGGCTGATGATCCCATACTTTGTATGAGGGTATAAACAGAGCAAGTGTGTCTGGTGTATCAGCTCCACCTCCAGTAGGCAGCAGTTTTGAATAATACAAGAAAAATGCTTTTCCACAACTCGGATGCACTTACTAGCATGAAGAGGTGGCTTGGGTAATTTTAAGATGGTCATGTCAGGAAGTGGGTGTGGTCTGGTGTGCCTTTTAACACAGTAGCTAGTGTTGTACACACAGTTGCTGACATATTGGTAGAAGTTATTCAAATCTACCAAATTCTTGTTGTCTGTGCTCATCCTTACCTACAAAGTCATTGGCTATAGCAAGTATTTCCTCCATTAGAATGTGCGCTCTATTCATTCCATGAGCTGCCTATATACCATGCACTGTCTGAGTGACAGTGTGTGCTATTTCTTTATAATGGTGTGTGGTGTAATCAAGCTGAGGGTACGTTCAAATCGAAGAAATATGGTAGTGTGTCTGTGATATCCTGTGAACATGTAATAACAGTGAGGCCTTCAATCTTTCTAGTGACACACAGATATGATTTCACTCGACGCATTGCACTAAACGATCATTCGCTAGCACTGTTGTAGCTGGCATAAATAGCACGAAAATATGCATGCAGCTCCTGATTGACCACACCCATAAATCTATCAATGTACTGGAAGCAGTCCAGCCAAAGTCGGACCATTGGAGCCTCCCCTGCCATGTTTATCAGTATAGATGGCTACCCCATGAAAAAGATACAATTCATGATGAGGTGGGATATTTAAATTTGAACATGCTCGAGGTGGGAATATATCTCTGAATTGTATTCATAGCACAGGCTTCTTGTCCCTATCAGACATGCATCATCTTGTCAATTGGCATACTAATATTCTTAAGACTTCAAAGAGAAGCATTATATCTAATGGTATCATACTTATCCATGTAGTGTCGGTGGTTCTGATAACTCTTGTCAATATGCTGTTTGGAGGACCCACATTAAGGCACACAAAGCATTCCAAAGCACTAGTAATACTTGAAACATTTTTTCACATTCCTAGACTCTCCTCTGCAGTAGACATACTCATTATACTGCAGAGCCACATGCATCCTGCCCATAGCCTCTAATAGCCTTACTGTCCAATTAAAAGAACCAGTCTTCAAAAATTCTTGCTGCATTGCGTGCAGAATGCTCCTTGAGCTTCCAAAAAAGACTACGCCTTCCTTTTCTTCAGTTGGGCTGTCACACACACACACTCACACACAGCACGCACACACACACCACTTTAATCTCAGACTTCTAGCAGTAGAAGGTAGTAATGTCTTGCTTTTTCATGGCCACCTGCTCTACCTACACACACCAACAACCTCAACAGTGTCAATCCAGAGTTAATTCGCCACAAATATCCATAATTAATTAGCCACTACTGCCACCCAATTAACCACTACTATCACACATCATAATCAATTAGCCACAACTATGACAACAATACTTAATTAGCCACACCTGTGCATTCCCCAAGAACAATGGCCACTCCGATGGTCCGGCCCACTTTTTCCAGCACCTTATTAAATGGGTGTGGTCATTAGGAGGCGCATGTTTTTGTGCTATTTACACTATTTACATCAGCACCAGCACTAGCTTATTTTACACCAGCTTATTATGAGCAGCATTAGTGAACAACATCGAGTGAAAGTGTCTGTGTTGCCTGTCACAAAAAAGACAGAACACTTGCTATTCACAAGGATTTCACAGAAAAAACTAGCTAGAATAGTAGGCCCTGCTGGGAAGCTGATGAGAATGCACGAATAGTAAGCATAGCTAAGAAGCTGAGTCCGAGGAAATAATTTGATTTGTAGGTAAGGGTGTTGTAGACGTTGTAGACAAGAATTTTAATAACTTCGTTCTGCAGTGTAATATTGTCTGCAATTGTGTGTGCAATGATTAAGGTAAAGCTGCATCCTGACCACACCCACTTCCTGACCTGACCACGCCCAAGCTGCCTCTATAGAATAAGAATATTGGCAGCAATATTTTTTTCTGGGGGGGGGGGGGGGGGGGGGGGGTAGGGTGCACTGTCCTTTTTTTATTATTAGCTTAAGTAGATGGTTCGATTAGTCTTTCGCCCCTATACCCAAATTTGACGATCGATTTGCACGTCAGAATCGCTGCGAGCTTCCACCAGAGTTTCCTCTGGCTTTGCCCTATTCAGGCATAGTTCACCATCTTTCTGGTCACAACAGGCACGCTCTCACTCAAATCTTAAGGGACTCTTTAAAAAAAATCTTGTGGCTACGACTTTGGAGCTCCATAGATTCTGCACACTTCACTGTGTGAACTTTATATATAACTCAAAAGAGAGCCCTCCCTGTGTGCTCTCTTTTGATATATACCAAATAATATTGCATAGGTATAACTACATACCAAACAAGCCCGTAGCCAGGGGGGGTTCTCAGGGTTCTCTAGAGCCCCCCCCACTGGCTGTGAGGTCCACCCTTTCAGTTGGGTCCACCCTTTTAATTGGGTCCACATTTCCAATTGGGTCCACACTTTCAAATATTGCTTTCACAAAGCTACTTAAGAATTACACATAACTACAATGGTGTTGACCACATCATGGAGTACATCTACAATGAATTTGTGTTGGTTAATTTGCGGTTTGTTAAAATTTCATTGTAGTTTTCTTAATGGTTTATCAGTACCTTTCCCACCTGTCAGGCATAACTGTTCAACTACAGAGCAGAACACTAGATATCATTGAAGCTTATCACGTGATTGATGGTATTAAGCAAGTGTACAAAGAAGAGCGTGCCAAAGTGGAAGAAAACTTTCAGAAAATATATGACCAGGCTGTCGTGATGGCTGATAAGGTGGGCACCACCCCGAGTAAGCCAAGGATAGCAAGCAGACAGCAGCACCGTGGTAATGCACCAGCAGAATCAGTATTTGATTACTTCAAGAGTAATCTTGCTATTCCATTCCTTGACCATATCTGCACTAGCTTAAATGAAAGGTTCTCATCATTGTCAGCAACTGCTTCGTCTCTTCTGGTACTTGTACCATCTCTGATTACCACAAGATCATTTGATATCAGCACAGTTGTTGAAACTTATCACCAGGATTTGCCATCACCAGAACTAATAGAAACTGAACTCACTCGCTGGAAATCAAGATATGCAAATGTACCCTTTCACAAAAGAGAATCCACACCATCTAGTGCCTTGAAGGATTGTAATGCAGCATTTTTTCCAAACATTCATGTTCTCTTGCAAATCGCATGCACTCTGCCAGTAACATCTTGTGAATGCGAAAGAAGTGGCAGTACACTTAAACGTCTCAACAATTACCTAAGAGCATCTATGAACCTGACATCTATAGCACTCTTACATGTACATTATGACACAACAATTAATCTGGATGAAGTTGTTGAAATATTTGGACACTTACACCCAAGGAGAATTGAACATGAAACTCTTATTAGATAGCTTAATCTCTAGTTTAATCTCGTCATTTATTATTATGTTTAGAATGCTTTTTTGTTTCCGATATTTTCACAGGAGAGAGCACATTCCCCTACCACACCTTCCCCCTTGGGTCGCTTCGAGACCCAAAAGGTCCCAATATTTACCAACAGAACCCCGCCACTCATTTTTCTGGCTACGGGCCTGCCAAAGTTAACTGCAGCCAAAGTGGGTACCTCAAAATCTTGAAGTGCAGTTCTGTTCCTCATTGGATGTGATGGCCAGTTGATTGGTATCCATGGCTAGAGGAAGCCTTACTCTATGCGATGAGAATTTTCATTAGGCACTAAACTGTGACTAACTGGTCACGGGGTTGGTTGGGGGGGGAAATATGAGCATGACCACTAGTGCCTAAACACTCATCCCAGTAAGGCTTCCTCTAGCCACAGATAGCACTTTCCAGAGGAACAGAACTCAGACCTTCAAGATTTTGAGGTAGCACAGACTTTACCTGCAGTTACTTGGGCACAATTATACCTGTGTACAACTTTCTTTTTACTATCAAAAGAAAGCACACGAGAGATCTATATTTTGAGCTATACATTTAGCTAACACAGTAAAGTGTGCAGAATCTATTACTAATAACCCTTTACCAATCATCAGGTTTTTGGCTGAGTAGAGAAATGGATTAGTGCTGAATGGAAACAGTTTAATCTTGCAATGCATGGTGGGTTTGAAATATTCTGATATTAAAGTATGTAACAGTGAACATTCTTCATGTGTGGGGCAAAGTAGAAAGATGCATAGCTATATAGCTAGGTGGTTCTAAATTGACAGTTAGTAAAATTATGATACTATATGCAACTTGTGTGTGGGGGGGAGGGAAGTAAATATATCCCTAAGAGAACTTGAACACCAAATTTTACGGTTTTAACAGGAGACCCCTCCCCCTAAACTCTACAGGATGAGTGTTTTCATTAGCGGTAAAACTGAGAAATACATTGCTTACCTATTCTTTCTCTGCTTACACTCTGACCTGCAGCCAGTTCTCTCTCCTCTACTGACCTGCAGCCAGTTCTCTCTCCTCTACTGATTCTGCAGCTAGTTCTCTCTCCTCTACTGATTGTGCAGCTAGTTCTTTCTCCCCTACTGACTGTGCAGTCAGTTATCTCTCCTCTACTGACTGTGCGGCCAGTTCTCTCTCCTCTACTGACTGTACAGCCAGTTCTCTCACCTCTACTTATACCATTCGTTAATCTATTTAAAAGCTGTGATACTCACATCTTGTACAGTGTTTACAAGCATAATTTTATGATGGATGACCCCATTACAGATGGAATAGGTATAGATAGATATACAACCGCATACGATGCAGATGGTAGATGAAGATGGTAGGAACAGCCACCTAGGGGCTAAAACTTTCCCATCCTAATTCCCAGTGAGGGCTCATTTCGCTTGCCAAATATGTAGTGATAATGATTATTGCATCAGACCTGGGTCCAGCAGAGAACGGAACAAAAGCGTGAGAATGCCTGCCCTTCGACCTTTCAGGAGTGAAGCGAAGAGGATCAAAATCCTTATATGTGATAATACAAATTGTGAAACATCAAAAAACATGAATGAACTTTTTGCACTCACATTTGGGTTTTCCCAGAAATCAGGGTGTCGATGGACTCCATAATTATTATGAATAATGGCAGTTCCCGCAGGCATCACATGACCATCCAGGTCCAAGGGTGCATCAAGGACGCGCCCAGTGGCAGCCACTGGTGGGAAGAGACGCATACTCTCCTTCAGGCAGTATTTGAGGTGGACCAATGACTTGAGGTCCTCCCTGCCAAAATGATGATGTATGATACAATCATAATTAATTTGTTGACAGAGAGGTGGTGATGATGACAAAATAATTTTGTGGTTATACACACTGGACCACATCATGCTGGGCTGAGGCAAGTTGAGGTAGGTTAATAATAGCCTATGGGGACACACACTGGACCAACATCACACGGGGTTGAAGTCTTCCATGACAAAATAATTTTGTGGTTATACACACCGGACCATAACATGCTGGTTTGATTGAGGCAAGGTGGAGTAGGTTAACAATAGCTCTATGGGGGCACACACTGGATCAACATCACACTGGGTTGAATTATGTTAACAATAGCTTATGGGTACACACACTGGATTAACATTACACTGGGTTGAAGCAGGTGGACAATAGCTGTATGGGAAGTCAGATGATGGGAAAATTAATCTCGTGTAATGTGGGGTATGGACTGTATGGCGGTGTTCTAATTATTCAAGTAGCGGTTTTGTGGCAGTTAGAACTTATTCACACATTTTCTTTGGTCATAATGTTCAAACTGAAACTTTCTGCCATACGGTATTAGAGGATGCCCTTGATTTGTGCACACCTTCATAGAGCATGTGGACCTTTGACAGGTCATGAGCACGTGACGATCTAATCAAGGATATGTAACAGTCACTGATGAGCAGTATGTGAACAATCTCTTTCCTCACTTTGCTCAATTCCATGTCCATAACGTGTGACAGTTACAGTCAACTCTCTCTATACTTATCTTCCTTCTACCCTCTCCTCACATATGCAGCAACTCCCTCCTCACTCATAGTAATCCTCACACACTTACAATAACTCCTCCTTATTCACAAGACCCTTCTCCTCTCTTACAGTACACAGGTGTGTGTGTGTGTGTGCATGTCTTTGTGTGTTGTTACATAGGTGTGTGGATGTGGTGCTATACAATCTCCACTCACAATAACCACCCCTCCCACACACACAGTAACCACATAACCCTCTCCTCATATATAATAACCCTCTCCTCACATATAATGACCCTCTCCTCACTCACAAAAACCCTCTTCATACTCTCCATTTACATACATATCAATGCTATCCTTCTGTTCAAAGATGGCATCCACTTCTCTCCTGCATATCTCCTGGTGTTCAGGATGGAGGGCTAAATTATAGAGCATCCAAGTGATCCCGCTGGATGTGGTGTCGTGACCCTCGAACATAAATGTGTCCACCTCTGCACGGATCTCCATGTCTGTCATGCTAACGCCATTTTGGTCCTAGAAAGGAAAAAGAGAAGAAAAAACTTGCAACAACAAAACAGAACAACAAGAGAAGGCATCGCATTACACGAGACTAACTCACCCACCACCTGGCTACCCGTGGCTCGGTGGGCGGTATATATAATACACTCTCAATGAACTCTCAGTTGACATAATAACATTACAATAACATTCTCAATAATAGACTTGAAATTGTATCAACTAGATGTTCTAGCCTTCATCAGGAATTGATTGAAAAACTGATCATTCATAGGATAAAGAAATGATAGAGAGAAAATATAGAACTTTCAAAATTGTGACTGTTCGAAACATTTCTATGTCGTCCATGTACTTCTATGGAAGCCATGTTATTCATGCTTCTTCTCATCCAATGAAGTGGCAATGATACCTCAGGAATGGTCGACAATAATGAGCTAAAACTTGAAACACAGCACAAACAATAATGATTTTTTTCTTCCTTTTTTTTTGAAGAAAACCCCCCCAAAAAATGGTCTGGTCCGTAACAGTTTCCAGAACTGAACCCTGGTCTTTCATTCGGCTCCTACTGCAACTCATGCAGCGTTTACTCAATCATAATTATAAAACAGCATCTGAGCTAGCTCCACAGCTTTTTATCGGAATCAAGAAACAGACAGGCGTGGACAAGTATTGGAGTCCTCTGGTACACTCAAGTTTTTTGTGAATGGTCCTATTGTACGTAGTTATGTGAGTGGGGAATAGAAAGAGAATCTTAAATGAATATTTGTAGATAAATCTTGAAGATGAATTGCAAATTTTCACTATATCTGTTTGGGAATCAATGTTTTGAAGCTCTAACATTGCATGAAAGCGGGATGGACATAGGCTATGTTGCATTATCCAAGAAGTGGCAACAACAGTTGCTTGCTCAAAACCGATGACAATAGTTGGCGCCTTGAATCCTTTGATACATAGGCTTGGAATCCATTGCTTCTTGCACACCAAGTAGATCTGGCAATCTACACCGCACATTAATCAGCCAATAATGCTTTGTCTTAAAAATAATTTTTTGTTGTTGTTATATCATAATGTTGCAATAAATGTTTCAGATGATCAACTGGAACGGTAGGAACATGCAAAAACGGTCTCAATGTCGTACGCACAGCTGGACTGAACGCAATGTCAAAATTAATTTGACTTGTACTCTGAAAGTGTCCTATATACAGTTTGCTTGCAAACACAATTATGTCCCAAGCGTAAACTGTACCTTAGCTTCTAGCAGAGTGTCAATGAAATCCATGTACTTTCTCTGGGGAGGACCTCCTCCGGCCTTCTGCACATTTCAGCACACACATCATGTTGTCATCACTATGGGGTGGCGTGGTGTGACCCATCGCATGCAAGTAGGTCACCTGATAAGTCATGTGATCAAATGTTACCTTTTTCTCTGTTAGTTCCACTCTCCTTTGTTTAATAATGTCCATGGAAAACTTGTGAACGACTTTGCACAAGTGCTTGAACCGCCAACGGTCAGGACAGAAATAGTAGATGGGGTCAAAGTACTGGTGGAAACTCCTGAACAGAGTGTATTCACATTAAGCACATGGAAGTGGGTGTGTCATGACCATAATTATGCTCCATTCTTACCAGACCCTCTTGTTCGCCAGATGGCTCAGTTCGTACACGGCCGATATATAGAGATTGTGACTCCTGAGTCAAACAAAAACAACAAATGGTGACATCACAGGATTCCAGCCAGTCCTAAACCTGATGACATCACCAGCATGCATTCTAGAGTCCTCTAGGAATCAGCCTAGCCCTAGCTCTAGCAGAACCCTATCCTGGCCCTAGCCCTAGCTGTCATCCTGGCCCTAGCTCTAGCCCTAGCCTTACACTAGACCTAGCCATTATCCTAGCCCTAGCCCTCCTAGCCTAGTCCTAGCCATTATCCTATCCCTAGCCACTATGGTGGCCCTAGCCATTATCCTGGCCCTTCTGGCCCTAGCCATTATCCTAGCCCTAGCCACTATGGTAACCCTAGCCCTAGCTATTATCCTAGCCCTAGCCACTATGGTAGTCATAGTCTTAGCCACTATCCTGGCCCTAGCCCTAGCCTCAGTCCTAACCCTAGCAGAATGCCTAATCCATAATCGATGTCATCATGATGATGTAATTATACCGCAGCCCCACGTACTTTGAGATCTGGCAGTTGCTCCTGAAGCTGCAGGAGCATCGCAACATGATGTCCAGGGTGAGGTGACTTATGTAAGGAAAGGCGTTGAAAGATTCACCCTCAGGAATTTTTGACCAGAGGTCCACTAGCTCGTTAGTTGCCTCTGCGTAAACTTTGATGTAAGGACGCAAGATGTCGTAGTGGAAGGCTGGTGTCAGGAGACGGCGAGCCCGCTGCCAACTTGGGCCGTTGGCGGTGAGGAGACCCCTGCCTAATTAATAGGTATAAACTTTCAGTGGGAAACATGTTGCTCAGGTGATGATACAAGGCAAACTGAAGACCACATGTTAACATTTTGGCAATTGTACAGTACATATTCAGCATCTCTTGGGCCACAGAAAGAGGAGATTGTGGAATTCAATTTGTCCATCTCTTTATGTGGCATTTATTATAATTATGACTAACAAAGTTTGATATAGAGAGTATTTTGGAGGAGAGAATTCTCTTGGTCTATCCCCTAATTATAATTTCATGTCAGATGGGGGGAAGGGCGAACTACAAGGTTGTATAAAAAGAAGTATTTTTTTCAAAAGGACGAATTTTGAAGGAAGCTAAATATAGATTTTATTAAAAGCAAACAACTCCACTGGATTGACTTTTTTTAAAAACTATTAAAAAAACAGGATTGTATCCATGCAGATTACAACGAACAAGTTCTTGAAAACAATTTTAAAATTATCACAGAGTTATTACTATTACTTACTGTAGTAGCACTTTATCATTACTGACTTTCTGAACACAAACTTAATTTGCTCTCTGACATTTTGGCTAGTCATTCTAGCTTTCATCAGGAATATTGGGCCAAAATGTGAGTAGCAAATTAACGTTAATTGTAGAGAAAGTCATTATAATCTACTAGCTATGTCAACTGACAGTTCATTGTTATTAAAGTTTTTATGTTCTTCTTCTCTTCAAAAGAACTTAAGGGGGAACCATACCATAAAATAGAAGAGACTGGTTAAACTTTAGAGCTCCATATATAGATGGAATTGATATATTATAGTTAAAAAGATAGGTCTCTCTGCGTGCTCTCGTTTCTGCAGCTAAAGTGGGGGTCACCTCAAAACCTGAGTATATCTGCTTTTGCAACATGTAGCTCCAGATCTTCAAGTGCTCGACAGCTGAAATTAGCACCTGTGGCAAGAGGAAGCCCTACTCTATACGAGTGTTTTCATTAGGCACTAAAACGTGAGGATGTGGTCAAGCACGCTAGTTGAAAATTAATTTCCTAAAATTAAGTAACTTTGGCATAGTTATTATATCTATTCAGCATGTTTTAGTATCAAAAGAGAGCACACAGAGTGACCTATCTTTTGAGCTATATATCAATTTCACACAGTAAAGTGTGCAGAATCTGTGCAGCTCTAAAGTTATAACGAGTTTTTATTTTTTTGTGTGTTTCCTATTTTATGGAATAGTCCCCTTTAATCATTTGTACTGTTTTACATCCGTAGGGGGGGAAATTGATGACATTTTCATAATGGTGTCAATAGTGGACTACTTCGGCCAGTAGAGCAGTAGAGCAAATTCTTTGCAGTTGCATCTGGGATGATTTGGCTTTCATTCCAACACCTGCAAGGAGAGCTTGAACTCTGTATTAGTCTCTCAGGGATCCCAACCTCAGCCAACAATGACATGACAGGTACAGTGAACAGGATCTTAATGCTGAATGGCAGCCAAGTAAAGTAGCATTTTGTTCTCTGTAGCTAGAAATGATTTTACAACTTAAAACAGGCTTACTAGAGTCAAGAATTAATTGGAAAATGATTGCTAGTTGTTATATGCAGCAGAACACTCACTTGATTGTATCCATTGTCGTCTCAAGTTGTAATTCTGGAAGAACTAGCCATGCTGTCTTGATGGTGTTCCAGCAACTAGTTGGTCATGCTGTTTTGCTGGTGTTCCAACAACTAGTCAGTCGTGCTGTTTTTGCTGGTGTTCCAACAACTAGTCGGTCATGCTGTTTTGCTGGTGTTCCAACAACTAGTTGGTCGTGCTGTTTTGCTGGTGTTAAACAACTAGTTGGTCATGCTGTTTTGCTGGTGTTCCAACAACTAGTTGGTCGTGCTGTTTTGCTGGTGTTAAACAACTAGTTGGTCGTGCTGTTTTTGCTGGTGTTCCAACAACTAGTCGGTCATGCTGTTTTGCTGGTGTTCCAACAACTAGTCGGTCATGCTGTTTTGCTGGTGTTCCAACAACTAGTCGGTCGTGCTGTTTTGCTGGTGTTCCAACAACTAGTTGGTATACCTTGGCATTTTTAATATAAAATACTAATTAACAATTCACTTAACAAAATTATAGTGCTGTTTTGCTGGTGTTCCAACAACTAGTTGGTATACCTTGGCATTTTTAATATAAAATACTAATTAACAATTCACTTAACAAAATTATAATGCTGTTTTGCTGGTGTTCCAACAACTAGTTGGTCATGCTGTCTTGATGGTGTTCCAACTAGTTCCTAACGCCAAACCATCTCAGATGATGTTGCAAAGAACTTCTCTCTATAGCTAAAGCACAACATGAAGATCACACGAAATCAATTCTGCCTCACAACACATCAGTCATAAAATTGATTAATGATAACGACCTTTTGGGGCTTATGGGGAAAAAGTGGAGAAACCCAACTTTACAATCCCCCCTCCTCTTTGGGCCACCAACCTCTCTCCGACTCAACTACATCACAGATTGAGTTGGTCTATTTGTGACTATTCCTTACCTAACCAAGGGCCTCCAATAAACTACACCACTGATACACCACTCCTTACCTAACCAAGGGTCTCCCATAAACTACACCACTGATAGACTAGTGACCACTCCTTACCTAACCAAGGGAGGAATGGGTAGTACAATTCGTCAGACTTTGGAGCTGAAAATAAAATATAATAAAAAAGGTAATTTCATAATTTGGAAAAATTACAGTTTCATTCCAGTACCGGACTTGAGCACCACTCGGGAGAGATCGGGATGCAAGGTAACCAGCTGATACATTCCCGGTCCTAAACGAATCTTCATAATCTTCCAGTTATTCTTGAACATTATATCACCAAACCAATCCAGAGCTTCACCCGTATCCTTGAGAAGCCTATGTAGGTGTGTTTAACTTACACTTATTCTTATGACATATAATAATGCAACTGTAATTTAATACACAAACCCTGATTCACATAGATCATGCGTACAGTGTCCTACAACTTGAATGCAGCACATGCAACACACAAGATATTTCAAATGCAGCATGTGCAACACACAAGATATTTCAAACTGCTTCTACAAATTTTCATAGAACACAACATAGATTTAGTCAAGTACCCACAGTTGGTAAATGTTGTTGTGGTTCATGGATAGACATTTTGCTTGCTAGGCTTCTGACAAAGAAGGGTTTAGGGGCTCAGAAAGAATGAGCACCACCAACTAGAGTTAAGGCTAAAGCTGCAAAGGCTAGGACTATAAGGTTGCTAAAGAATACACACGGAATTAGAATTTTTTTATTTTTTTTGGGGGGGTCAGATCTTGATCCTATATCCTATAACACAAAACTTGCCCATTATCAAACCACTCACTCAGTACCATGAAACCAGTCTTTTTCCTACAGCATCGGATGAAGCAATACATCCTGGTGCTGAGAGGAAAGAGTCTGGTTTTCTAGACAGTTACAGACACAGTTACAGACACAGATAGTGTACAGTTCAGCTTCTCTATTCACATACCTGGGGGCATGGCCTAACAGGTAGTGCTGCTCAGGATCGCAGGGTACGTTCTTAAATGCAAAATAAACTCGTTGTCTTCTCCAGATGAAGGAGAACAGCCAGTAGAAAACGGCTAGTAGTAGGACAGTGAAGACCACTTCATAAAGATGTAGCTTTACTAAATCAGCGAGGTCCATAAATGATAAACCCATGGCTCTAGCTACCGTCGGAGTCACGGAGGTACTCAACGCTCCGTTTATATACCCAGACGATTAATGAACTTTGACCTATCCGATGTAAGAAATAATGATTAGCAGTGGCTTATATATATAGTGGTGCCATCTCAGATGATGATTATTATCAATAGTGCACTAAGAAATTTGTAGAGTTTACATATAAAGACAAAAGCAGTTTCTATTTGTTGATTTTAATGTTGATTTTAATGTTCATCTTTGGCAAGGACTGTGGTGGTATATTACTGTATTAACACCACACTGTATAGTCCTGATATATTCTTTGTGTCTCTCTCCTTACAGCCGGGATACTGAGAGAGCTTTATTTAGTGGCTTAAAAGATAACAATCGCACGATAATAAACGATATCTTCAATCAAGTAGAATGGAACTTGCAAACTGTCGATTTATTCCAAGAGGCGGTCCATTCCAGTACCTATTATGCTAACTGCATTAATGTTACAGTAAGTATGACCCAGTCCATGCTATTGCATGGAATTGTATGGCAATCTGAAGCACCACATGTCAAGCTTGGCCACTTGCTTTGAAACTAACTGCATCGACAATGTTCTAGAGTGTACCTTCTCAACTGTCATGGTTAACAAAGCATCTATAATTATTGTAGTCTGCATGAGTTTTCTTTCTGTTCATCTGCTCTGTTCTATATTTAACCTTCCACCCTCCTTCCCTCTCCATCAATCATTAGTAAGTAACCAATTCCTTTTTCTCTTACTTTAACTGTCTCTGTAATTATCATCACCTGCACAAATGCTGTCTAGTCATGTATACTTTAGGGTAATATATTATAGATTAAACTTAAATTTACTCACTTGACATTTTGGCTACATGCTTAAGTCTAAGTCTTCATCAGGAATAATGAGATGCTAAGAGTCATGTGAGTGAGTTTAAGTTGATTATCGAGAAAGTCATTGTATCTGTATATACTACGTCAACTGAGAGCTCATGAGTTCCTTTTGTCTATGCCAGTTCATGTACATGAGAGCATGCATGTATGTAGGACAGATACAGTGCATGTACATGAGAGTATGCATGTATGTAGGCAGATACAGTGCATGTACATGAGAGCATGCATGTATGTAGGACAGATACAGTGCATGTACATGAGAGCATGCATGTATGTAAGACAGATACAGTTCATGTACATGGGAGCATGCATGTATGTAGGACAGGAGATACATTTCATTTTTGTGTGTGTGTATGTAAGTTCTTACATATGTCTCATTACATATAGACATGCATGCAGAGCAATACAAACTCCCACAAAGTGTGTCCATGCATCACTTGCTAATTATAATTATTTTCTCTAGCGTAACTAAATATCAAGAAGTGAATATACTCAAGGGTGTAATTATTGTGCAACAAAGCCATGCATAATGGAAAACAACTGAACTCTCTCAATGTTCATCATAAAATTGACCCATCCTATCGAGGAATAATTATGGGTAGGTTCCTGGTCGGGTCATTGTAATATTCATTTATAGCTATATACATGTGAATGCTTTTGCAAAAATGGAGTTAACACAACACAAGCATCACGTACATTTTAAAACACTTCATGTCATTCATATCCTTTTCCAACCATTGTGCGAATTGTTGCTATGAAATTCTCCACACCAACTAGTCCCCAAAGCGATCCAGCCTTTCTAATGGGGTCCCGTACCCCACTGGACACTACCCTGGCATCGCTAGTGCACTAACAGACAACTGCAATGTTGTTTTAGTGCTAATGACACGAGTATTAGCTGATGGCTATGATGGTACACAAGGAAAATTTCTATAACAGTGGTTCATAAAATCACAATTAACAAACCAATAAACCAAGAAGCCTGATAAGTGAGGTATGGTTGTGTAGAGTCGACTGCATTTCTTCTTAGTATACCCTCTAACCCACCTCTTAACCAAATATGGAATTGCTGGTATCAAACATTTACCCAAGACAAAATCTCAACACTATACCTATTACATCACTGTTGAGTTTGTATCCTCACCAGTGGGTTTCATCCAGGGGTGTGTGTGGGGGGGGGGGGGGGGGGGGGGGTTGAAATCCAGGACCTGTGGGGAGAATAGCCCCCCACCCCACTAATTTTCACTGATACCAAAGTCAAATGCAAGTTGACTGTGTGCAACTTCTATTTTACAGCAATAGACACTAGGCGAGATCTACTTAACACTATTCCACTAACCTGGGACTAGTGTGAATGTTCAAGGACTACTAATGCAGCGTTATTGTAACTAGATGCATTTATATAGAGTAAAAGACAAATGGTTGGTTATGCAGTAAGGTTACAGCAACACAGAACTCTATTTTTCAGTTCACCACAATGAAGGACATTTCTTCACTGTGATAGTGAATTAAATTACTTTACCTTCAAAATGCAGCATATTGAATGGGCTACATATTGTATATGAATCAGGACCATAGCATAATTTTATCCCTTTCACATCATCCAATCAAGTCGGTACTTCCCCTCCCCACACGTTGAAAAATCCTGGATGAAACCCTGAATACATACATGTAATTGTTAATTTAAAAAGTAGTTGTCCGACAGCCCAACAACTGTGATTGCATATACCAACTAAAGTAAGAGTGAGAATAAAACAAATGAACAGACACTAATCCAGGGATTGATTATGTTAAGTTGGCAAAAACATGTCTTACAAAATGTATTATTTTCTTTAATTAGGGTGGCTTCTCGGTGATAAAGATTTCGAGTAACCTTCCTCAGGTGGTTTGTCGCCTCCAAAGAAAGATTGCCCAACTATTTCTGGATCTCCTTCAATCCATTATTAACTTTACTGCTTACCACGCTTTCACTGGTGCGAACAATTGACATTGTGTTAGATTATTAATTTGACAATTATGAACAATTTGTATATATTGACTTAGAATAGTGTCAAAAATATGTGTATTGATGTCTTAAATGTTTGTTTTGTCTTTGTAGAATATTATTATTTCTTTTCTTTTTTAGTCAATTTATCTGATTCTTGTCAGGCTGCCATAACTACCCAGTATATATCACCTTGGCCAATAATACCATGATCAAGGCGATCACCACTTTCTGAGATGATATAAACCCGAATTATATCTCTAATGCCTTCCAACCACTTGCTATTAATTTTGATATCCAAGCATAAAGTGAGATTTAGGTGAGTTACATAGTGTTTAATGCTATTCTATTTTCTGTAGTAAAATGGAAGATTGTGTAGGTTGGGTGTCAAATTGTCAGATTGAGGAAATGTTTCTTATATGGTAGCCAAAGGAGCTAGGTTGCCTTAGGTGGATCAACGCTTGCAACAATTCTCTCCCTCTATGTATATATTATATGTATGTATAATGTATATAATGTAACTTGGCTTGGGGAACATTTGACTTCTTTTTATTGTTGTTGTATGTTATATTTTATATGATACATCGTTATTTATTATTTTTGAATTTTTGTCTGGTATCTATTTTTATATGGTCAAATAATTGTTTGCCTACAATAGTGTAGTCAGCAATTTTCTGTTGCATACAAATCACATAGGATTGAAGGTATTTGCTAGTAACTTTTATTTTGAGGTAACTAACTGGTGTAATACAACAGAAAAGCAAATGTTGTCTGCTAAAAAATTGGCATGCAACACCAGTACTTTCATGTATGGGAACCTCTTTTCAATCAGATGTTTCATGTTACTTGTAAGAAAAACATTTCCTTCGCAATCTTTAATACAGCATACTTATAGCCTGGTACTGTCAATGCTTCCTATTCAACAAGGTCTTGCACTAGTAGTGCTAAATTTGATGTATTGGAATGTAATTACCAGTTATTTAACTGGACGAAGTTGCCATAACAGAAAGAGGTGATATCATATGAGCCAGACTAGATGCAGAGGAGATCAAGAAGGATGCACATGCTTGCACAGAATATTATGTGCTGATTAACTACCACCTCTAGAGTGGCAGTGAGGACTACTTCACGATATATTGTAATGTTTAGTGTTCCCAGACTCTCTATCCTCCTGAAGTAAGGTGTCAGTTACAAGAAATTAGTATACAGTCGTTCTGTTTCCAAATTACTGACCAATAGACCGGCTGCAATGGGCATGGCCTATACTGCTATGGCCAGTTTGCAGTACAACCCCAAGTGTTGAACACAACCTTAGTGTTAATTAAATATCGATGGTGAACTCAAGAGAAGATCCAATCTAATGGTCATCTTCTGTTTAGGATTAGTGGAGCGAGAGAGGGGAACATACAACAGTTTTACAGATTACCAACAATCAGAGAGCATGAAGGAGGGAAGATACTGGAACTGAGTGAGAAAGGACACTGAAACTGGCTTACTTTGACCAACAGAAGTGATAGTAAGCCAGTAAACTACCCCTACATCAAGATTTGTACTGATTCATGACACAACTAATCCAGACTGGGTTCCTTCACTAAAGCTTGGCCAGGCCACAAACTAAAGATGTTCCTGCTCATCATCATGTCACAACAGGCCAGCAGAAAAGGGTGCTAAAAGAAGAAAGACTAATGAATTCGAGAGTATTGGGGTTGAAGAGAATCTTCCGTGTCCTTCTAAATAATTTGCAGTCGAACCTGATAGCCAAAAGAAATTGATGAAAATGAAGTAGTGAAGACAAAGGTGAACTAAATGCTTCAAGTATTGAGATAGACACTCCTCATCACAAGTATACAATTTGGGGGTCTAAACATCCCATAGAATTTGTCACAAGCTAAGGATAACTCTACTATGTTAGATAAAATTGTCTGTGTATGCTGTGTATTAATAAACATATGAGTCTGTTGATTAATCTTATTATATCAAAATTTAGGAGAGCAACTAAAATAAACAATGTCATTAGTTATGATTCCTGATGAAGGCTAGAGCATCACATCTCCATCGTTATCCCTGATGAAGGCTAGAGCATCTAGTCAAATTGTCGAGAGAGTAAAATTCAAGTTGATTATTGATAAGGTCATTATAAATTTGTTAAGTCAGCTGAGAGTTCCTTTGAGAGTGTCTTTAAATATTGTGGCAGTCTGGGCAATACCAGACTTAGACTTTGGCAAAGTTTTGAGCTTTCAACAGGAGAAATGAAACTACTTGTAGGTGCATTCTTCATCACAGATCCTATCATAGCTCCTTCTACAGATCCTCTACAATGACAAAGAATTGCATTGAGTCTTGACATCAGAATAGTATTTTTCAAGCTCTTCAAGTAAGATTTTCACTAGAAACACAATCCAGCCTAAAAAACATAAACTCCCTCAATAGGTCATTTGTCCACACAAGGTCTCAGTACATGCCTCGAACAAAATAGATAACATCAATCCTTAAATATGTAGCAAGTAATAATAATATTGTAGTGCCTTGCTTGAATTACTTCTTTTTTCCAAACATAATGTCTAGCAGTAGGCTTGGTTTTGTTCAGCTGGTAAGTTCTATTCTGTAACTTGGCACAACAAAGTCCTCTTCAGCTGCTTCGATTAATGCATTATCTTTGTAGCAATAAGTCATTAAAAGTTTAACAGATAATTATACACGATATGCTGAAATTATGTGTGGAATGAATTACTTTTATTTCACAAATCCCATTACCATGCATGAAACAATAACATCTGGCAGTGGCACCAATGGGTAGATGATCAGGATTTATGCAAAAGCCATACTCTGTAATGACAAAGAAATCATGAGTCTGCAAACACAAAGATTAATATTTTTCACAAGCAACATTCTCATGATCATACCCCAGGATGTTGCCACCAGAAGTGGATTTTTGAAAGTTGGTGAACCAGGCTACGTGATGGTAAGCATGGATCAGTGCAGCAAGCAGGTTCAAACTTTGATGCAGTAATCTGCCCAGACTTCATCATGACCAACATCCAAGAATGTTGACTGATCTCATGTCTGTTCTTCTATTTGAGAGTGTACCATTAACATCAACCTGATGCAGGCTGAAGCTCTTCTATTTGAGAGTGTGTAACATTAACATCAACTCTAATGCAAGCTGAAGCAAATCACGGTAACTAGTGCAAGATAACTAGTGCCATAGATAATAGTGGCCAGGTCAGGAGCAAGAGAACATGAGGGTCAGATTAGAGGTTTTGTCGAACAAGAAACAAAGGAACACAAACATTGTTAAGGTGGTGCTAGGGGTCAGATTTAAATTTTAATTTTTTATTTATTTTTTTAAATTCAATCTCACCCAACTATGCTTCAACATACTGGAAGGGTGGATTCCAAGTTACAGAAGATTTGGATGCTCTATTCTGGACTTACAGTGACTTTTGCACACACCATCTGCCCAGGAAGGCGATCAAGAAGCGTACCTGAATTCAGGGGGAACAATGGCATTTTTTCCCTTTTTTTCTTTTTTTCTTATGGTTACCACTTTAGAGCTCCATAGATTCTGTAAACTTCATGGTATGGACTTGATATATAGCTCAAAATATAGGTCTCTCTGTGTGCTCTCTTTTGATACTAAAATATGTTTCATAGATATAACTATAGGCAAGTTACTAGACTCTAAAGCGGAGGGACCTCAAAAGCCTGAATCGCCTCAACCTCCCCCAAGAAAACTCCAGATTGCTAGGTGCAAAAAAAATATGGTACGAGTGGCTAGAGGAAGCCTGCTATGCAAACACCTTTTTGATTAGGCGTTAAAAATGTATTACCTGCGTGGGTGGAAAATTGAAGGCGTTGTAAAAGCAACGCCTTCAATTTTCCACCCACACGCTTGACCAGGTAATAAATTTTTAACGCCTAATCAAAAAGGTGTTTGCATAGAGGCGGGCTTCCTCTCACCAATTTCAATTTTTTGGCACTAAGCAATCTGGAGTTATTCTGGATGGGGTGCAGGTTTTTGAGGTCCCTCCCCTTTAGGGTCTAGTAACTTGCCTATAGTTATCCTATGAAACATATTTTAGTATCAAAAGAGAGCACACAGAGAGACCTATCTTTTGAGCTACTGTATATATCAAGTCCATACAATGAAGTTTGCAGAATCTACGGAGCTCTAAAGTTGTAAACACAAGTAAAAAAAGGGGGGGGGGATGCAGCTGTCTCCCCTGTCAGTGCAAACCCAAACTTCAATGTTTACATTGCTATAACTTTTTTGGGTCAAAAATGTTGATTCCTCGCCTCCCGCCCACAATAACTCATTCCAATAATTTTTTCATGTCTAACATTTTATACCATTTTGTAGCTCTGTCTTTACTCTACAAATTGAATGGTTCCAAAAAAAAATCATTGCCTCTTTTGTGAAGTTATTGATGATCTAAGGTAAAATTTTACATTTGTACTCGCCATAACTAGTGGATTTTTTTTTTAAAGATTCTAAACCATTCAATTTGTAGCACTACGCATGCTCTAGCCACTGAAGCAATTACAAGGCAATACAAAATACTAGTAAGGGTGGGGAGTGGGCGGCATCTTCTTCAATGGTGCTTGCTTCTTTGAGTTACCTTGAAGGAGGACAAAAAGAAAGTATATGTTATGCATATCATTTGAAAGCATGACAAGTGGGCTATCTTTTAATAGCAAAATTATGTTCATATGAGTAGAAACAAAAAAGTTATGATCAGTTGTATTTGAGGTTAACTTTTTTTTTAAAGTACCCCTAGCACCCCCTTAAGACTGTTTGGCTGGTAACTAGTGCCATAGATAATAATGGCCAGGTCAGGAGCAAGAGAACACGAAGGTCAGATTAGAGGTTTTGTCGAACAAGAAACAAAGGAACACAAACGTTGTTAAGACTGTTTGGCTGGTAAGGGAGAAGAACATAGAGATAGCAATTGACTCTCACTATGTCACCTTGTTCCTTGAAGGAAAATTTCTTCACTTGAAAACTTATTTACTTAATTTGGGAGTGTATGAGACATCTTGAACTCCAGGAGAAATAACCCAGTAGGCCTTCTTCTGCATAATTATCATGAAATCTCTCACACAAATACCAGCTTCAACAGCCCATAGCAAGAACCATCAGAGCAGATTTCTCCCATTCCAACTGTGCAATTGCAATACCTTTTCCGCTCATTCTTATTGAGTGATGGACCATAATTATAATAAAAATAGATTGCTTAGCTACTAATAACCTGCTATTTTATAGTCAACTCACCTTAACAATGACAACTCTCTTGATATCCACTGTTTTAACATCAATTTCTCTCATCCTACCTGATATGAATTTCTTATATGTTTTAGTTGACTAATCACTTCTTAGGACTCGGAGAGAAGACAGGTTACATCCCAACATGTATGTAGATTGTTGCAGGCCAAGTTTCAATATTGTTTTCAATGGCTATTTTCTATGCATACATATATACACCTGCACATTTAATCAACTATTTTTGCAGCATAACCAGGTGTCAGCTTTCCACTACTGCTTTAGCTTGAGTAGTGGGAACAACTGCGACGCCCTAATATAACTATGAACTTACTGTCACAATTACTACTAGAGCCAAAATCAGACTACCCTTCCTGGGTAGCTGTTTCCCCCTCCCTAGCCTAGGGAATAGCGCCTTGCTATTGAATGGGTTAAACTTTATTAAGAAGCTGGAAAACTATCCAAGCCTCTTTAACTGCAATATCAACATAAACTTACAACACTCAGTTGTACTATAGTCTTATATTTCAGTTTTTTTTAAACTAAAAAACAACCATCGACGTTAGCTGATGACGTCACTGTTCGTCATCAGTGGATTCGTCACTCCGTAAATAAACCGCACTGTCTCGTAGCCCTCCGCTGGCCTTCCGTTGCAAAGATTCCCTTTGTGAGCTTTGTTGGCAACCACGTGTCCTTTTGGAGAGCTTTCCTTTTGATAGCTTCGTTGTTGAGTATTTCTTTGTGGCTTTGCAAATTGCTCATTACTGTTCTTATTCGTTTGTAGGTACTGTACTTGTCTAGTGCTGGGCACTCTGTAGTCAGGGTTGAGATCCCTGACATCTGGCAAGAAAGAAGCCATTACTTTAGAGCATCAGGAACAGCTTTGCATACAATTTCGCACAGCTCTACTCCAAAATGGCCAGTGTAAATTAAAGCCAGACCTATTGCAACAAGTCTTTACTTGGACTCCATCAGCAAATTAACAAGAAAACACAAGACATTACCATCTATTCCAAATCATACTTCAACTTCTCATTAATTATGCCATCTGGACATGGAGCCTTGTCCCTATTCAACTCTTTCACAATAGTGTTTTTCTCCTGGAACGCATCCCACTGCATCATCCAGTTCACTTCTTTAGCCTTAAGTTCTAGTGGTCAATTGGAACCCTCCCCTGATCTCGACACCCTCCCCAATGCCTATTTCCTTCCTCTTCTCCGCTACAACCCCATTTTCCTCTCTCACTCTCTGAATTTGGTATTTCTTCATTTTCCCCTTCACGTGTGCCCAAAATAACTTACAGCTATCAAGTTGACAACACTCGATAATCAACTTAATTAAATTTACTCACTCAATGTTTGGGACTAATGCTCGACAGAAATGCTAAGACTGTCGTTACCTGATGAAGGCTCGAGCATAAATGGTAAGGGATCATCTACTAGTGTGCTCTGCATGGGCAGTTTCTGTCAATCCTGTTTTTGTGTGATTATTTTCAACTGTCATGAAATATATACTTTAATCTAGCTGATTTAGAGAAATCCTTCAAGTATTTATTATAATTTTATTTTTATTTGTCAAACCACTAACTGCAAAGAGTGCAATTCTAAGTTTTCTGGGACACCAGCCCCTTTTTCTAGCACGCTTCATCCTGTTGCTATTTGTTGATATGCCAATACAGTGCATAGATCAACACACACTATATTTTGTTGCTATTGTTGACCATACTCATGTATGTCAACTGCAACATTCATCAAGGATTTGGTACTTGGTAACGACAGGAGAAAACAAATTGCAGAGTAGGTGATCAGGATTGCTTCCTGGTTGCCCAGGAACAAAAACATCGCAATACAGTAGCTAGCTTGACAATTGTTGAGATGTTTTTTTATTTTATTATTTAATTTTAATTTTATTGAGAAATAATTAATCATGGATGGGCATTGGAACATTTGAATTCTTCTGGTACTAAACCATATATATAAATGGACCCATTGTACGTGAGCTATGTGTCAGGGGAGATGGATATACATAAAATAGATCCTCAATGAACTCTCAGTTGACATAATAAAATTAAAATCACCTTCTCAATCATCAACTTCAAATTTTATTCACTCGACATTTCGACTAGATGCTTTAGTCTTCATCAGGGATTAAGACTAGAACATCTAGTCGAAACGTTGAGTGAATAAAATTTGAAGTTGATTATTGAAAAGGTGATTTTAATAAAATAGATCCTTTGAAGATAAAATTTCAATTTTATCACACTCTTTACCATTTTTAGTTCTGCTGATTTACTGCTTTAACGAATGATTCAAGCCATGCTGGGAGTCTTTTTTGAACTAGTAGTGGCTGAAACCCTATTTAGGCAGAAGGAGCTGCCAATATGAGTTTGAGCTGAAATAGAGATTTGCGAGTGTGGGGAGGGAAGAGGTTTGCTGTTTGCCATTAAATAGCAGTCAGTTCTTTCTCCTCTATTGATTATTCAGCCAGTCACTCTCTTCTACTAACTATGAAGCAAGTTCTCTCTTCTCTCTCCTCTGCTGCCTATGGAACCAGTTATTTATCTTCTATTGACTACATAGCAAGTTCTTTCTCAGCTAGTTATTCTCTAATTTACTGAGTAAGCAGCCTGCTCTCTCCATCTTGCTTTTGTCTCGCTTCATCTTCACAAGCATAGCCATGAATCTGTAACTGTGTGGCAAGAGAAGTGATAACCATTTCCTTTCTAGTACAGGGGCGTAGGAAGATGTTTTACATTGGGGGGGCACCAAATTTTCCTGTATATGTTACTCGATGAATACACACCAAAAATCTTATTAATGTTTTCCAAAATAGTTACATCTACGTTGGTTAACGCATACAAATTCTTTAGCTATAAAGGATAGGTCCAATTCGTCAGTTTTGTCCTGGTGAACATACAACATGAATAGATTGTTCAACCTAGATTGACTCATGGTGCTTCGTAGATAAGTTTTGAGCCTACGTAATGAGGAAAAGGATCGCTCAACCGTTGCAGTTGTTACTGGAAACGTGAAGTATATTTTCAGAACGATGTCAACTTCACTAAGCATTCTCTTATATATGATTCATGCCTGCAGCAATTGACCTTACACTTGTTACCAATAACATTGGAGCATGTTGTGCACTCTTTACCATGTCAGCTACCATTGGCAACTGGGAAACGAATCGATCTCTGCAAATGTCTTTTTCGAGATACTGCAATAGAGACTCGTCTGGCTGTAAAGTCTTTCCATTAGCTACATCAAGCAATAGAGACTCTTGGGTTCATGATAGAGATATGGCTCTTCACCATCATCGAGCCGTTTTGGCCTTTTTCGATACCTTGGCAGAGAGGGCTCATCTGTGAGTCCAGAAGATTTCTCAAGAACATCATCATAAAATAGGTTGAACCTGGACTCAGTACGCAGTGACCGATAATGAGCAACAAGAAGATCTGCTCCCTGTGTGGCTTCTTGTAGAGTTGTATCTTTTGCTTGGAGATTGGTACTGAATTGTTCAGATGCACTGAATATCAAATGTGCCAACTTTAATCCGAAGAAGATATGAAACGTTTCCATACGATGAAGCAATCCATTGCCCTTTGCAGCATATTCATCACTTCCCTTTGCAACTTCTTCCAGAGGTTGCTATAATTCTGTAGAATGCTATATATCAATTGAACGGTTTCTGAGAGTCCATCTGGTTGGACACAGAGCTCTCAATGAAGGAGGAGATACTTCACTCCCTAGGGCTACTTGCTTTCTGATGCTGTCAAAAAGAGTGAGTCGCTTGGGTGAAAACTTAATGAGTTGCAGTAATGCATAGGTGAAAGCCATGACATCTCGAATTGGCTCACATCGTTTTGCAACACATTGTACACATAAATTCAGGCTATGTGCTAGACAATGTACATACAATGCACGATTCTCTTCCTTTTTTATCAAAGCTTGCACCCCATTCCTCACACCACTCATATTTGCTGCACTGTCAAAAGCTTGACCTCTACATTGTGAGAGAGGAAGAGAGCACCTAATTAAAAGATCTTTAATAACACTAAATATTGTGCAGGCCTTGGTGTCTGGCAATTGAACCAAATCAAGGGGTTCTTCATAGATCTGATAGTCATCATCTGTCCATCGAATGGATAAACACATCTGTTCATTTCGAGAAACATCAGTTGCTTCATCTGCAATAATGGAGAAGATTTTGCTGGTTCTAATAAGTGTTAAAATATTACTAAGTACTGTGTTTGCAATTATTTCATTGACTATTTCAGGAGATATATATTCCTTCTGATACACCCAGGCCTTTAATTCCGGACAGTCCTCTGCTCTCAGCAAAAGGAGTTTATATAAGTTACCCTCCATTGACTGAACATCTTCATGATGCCCACGTAGCGGCAAACCTTGACGAGCTAAAAAACAAATACTTGAAAGTAGTTTCAATAACATCATTGATGCTGCTTTTGATCAGATGAAATCTGAGCACTAAGCTGTGCACGTACATCAGTACAACGTGACTGTGCAGCTAACTTCGTTACAGCTTCTCGGTGCATTCCACTCATTTCATGCTCATCCATTTTTGCTATTGCTTTCTTCCAATTACAAAATCCCTCTTCAATAAAGCAACTCAGTTGGCGTTTTGAAAAAATAATGAGACCATTACACTTTGCTAATCGACATGTGTGACAAAATATTTTGTAACTTGTGGTACACACTGTAATCCACGGGTACCTTTTATACCAACTTGTTTGTAGAGATCGACTATAGGTTTTCTTCTTGTTCAACTGCTGGCTGTGATGCGAATAAACATGCCTAGAGGATTCCTCAGCATCAACTGGTTGACTGGGTGGGCCTTTCCCTGTACAGCAAGGACACTCACACTGAGAGCATGTATCTAACACAGATGAGTGAGCACATTCTTGATCACTGTCATTCTGGGAACTTCTTGTGCTTGATGACGGAGATTGGTGAGGATCAGAAGGATCTATATTCAAGAGTATTCTGTGGTTAGCTAGTTAACTACTAGGTAGACTACTTACCACCAGTAGAGCCAGAGCTTGCTTTTTGAAGCAAAGAAAGTTGAAATCTTAGCTTGGGTCATAGCTTTCAAGATGGGTTCCAAATTGAGCACATGCCTGATAGGGTAATAGTACATAGCTAATTATCACACTAGATGGGTTGTGGTAGTGGTTGATCTCATTAATGATTGTGGTTCATATGAACTCACCTCATGCACTCTCCTGATATCATTCCTTGTTGATCGCTAGAATAGTTCTAGACCGAGTATAATTATAGCTATCTGCACATTAGCTATTAAGATTTTATTGATATTTTATGATTGAATGACTAACTGAAATCTACTATATAGCTACAATGACAAAGTGTCTTGAATTGACCAGATAGCATAGCTAACCATATTTTGCATTAATGAGAACCAGTTTAGATTACCTGAAATTATGCCCCTGGCCCCCCCCCCCCCCCCCCCCCCCCCCCTTCCTACGCCACTGTAGTACATGCATAAGTATGTGAGCCCCTTCATGTTTAGGATGGGTAACCCATTGACAGGACAAATGACCAATTTGGAGATTTCACACATCTGCAAGTGCACTGCTGATGAGAGTTTGCAGTGATACAAGCTACAGTGGAGAGACTAGATCCACCAGATGAAGACACATGCAGTCTTTTAGTTGGTGAGAGTAGCAAAGTCCTGAATTTCTAATTCTGCTTTAGGCAGTTGTGAGCCTTTCATGATGTTCAACCTGGGATTTGCCAAATATAAAATACCAGACAAACTATACACCTTCAAGGCCATTAATTATCTCTGACATTCTTTATTGAAAGCATTCAGGTGATGATGTAATCTCATAATCTCAAATGGAAGTTGGTTAAAATTGTACCTTCCAAATTGGTTTATCGAAATAATGATCTCTCTTTGGATAGCGGAATTTATCAAAGACTGAGTTTCTAGTCTTGAGAATACGGTGGTGCTCCGCTAACTGAGCTAGAGTTTGCTCTACTGCGGGAAGAATGTTACAGGCATTTTCATTAGAGTTTTGAAGGCCAATAGAAATTCTAACTTGGCCATTTAAAGGTCAACACAAATTCTAACTTGAACTTGGCCATTTAGCTTGGGTACTATAATATACCACCAGCAGCAGTGCCTAAAATCAATCTACTTCAGGTATCAATCAAAGTGGGCTTATCTCTGCAGTGGTAGCCAACTTTTACACGGAATTCTTTGAGGAATTAGCACTCCCAACTGACCTCCTGAGGCCAAGATTTTCAAAGAAAAATGTGGATGATATCTTCTGCATAGTGAAGATAGGTTGAGAGCAGGAGTTGTTGGACCATCTGGACAACATCAGGCCATTTATATAGTTTACCATGGAGGATGGATCACTGGTTTCTGGACTGCCACCTACACAGAATAGACTAGAGTTGTGAAGCAGGACTTACTGAAGGAAGAATATCATTTGAATAAAGATTTTATAGTTGTCCACATCAACCTTTCCTCTACATATAAATGCAGAAAAGAAGATAAGTACACTGATGCAGTCAATCAAGGATCGGGGAAGAAGGATTGTATAGTACGTAGTAATTCATTATAATGGTAGGGAAAAGTGAAGACGTTAGGAGAGAGTGCAGGATGAGTCATTTTCACAACAGGAAGAATTCTGAGGGCACTAAATAGCAGAGTGAATGATGAATTATCCACTAGTATCCACTCATGAATTGTGTATCTCTTGAAGCTGTGGGAAACACTGCATAGGAGAGACCAAAGGCGACCAGAATGATAGAACACCAAGATGCCTGTAAACACGCACAGTACAATGGACATACTATTTTGTTAGAGGAAGCCACCATCTTAGACCAGACCAGAAGAAAGAAGGAAGTACTAGTGAAGGAGGCATTGCACATCAGCCTATATAGCACCAGAGTGTGAGAAATTCAGGACTTACCTTGCTGGATGATCACTTTCAAGAGCATTTTTAGTTATATAATTATTTAGTTAGTAGTAGTATATTAAATGAGGCAACAAAATACATTCATTTCTAGCCTATAGCACTCGTTTTATTTCATTTGTTTGTTGTAATTATACTTTTCTTGTTTATTTTAAAGTATTATTCTCGTTTTTCTCCCCCCCCCCCCCCCCCCCCACCTTCATTTCATGCCACATCCAGTTTGTGTGTGCTTATAGTGTGGTTTTAATCACAGGGTGGATATATATATAGCCAGATACCAGTATATATGTATACCAACCTCACACTCTTGGCATCCCGTTATTGCTGATGAAGGCTAGAGCATTTAGCCGAAACACAGAGTGAGTAAATTTTAAGTTCATCACTGAAGAAGTCATTGTATAATAATTATATATTTTATTATTTGTCATTTTTTTTTGATAAGTGAAAGTTCATTAGATAATAAAAAGGAAAACACAACCAAAAAATAAATAAACAACTATTATTTGTAACTTAAAATATCATATAAGGCACAGACTGACTGCTACACTGAGCACAGCTGCAGTGTCTATTACTAATGTAGAGGTTTATGACATTGAAAACCTTTTATTTAAAATTTTAACTCCAACAATAGTACAGAGTTTAGTATTATAATATTGGTCATTATATTAATAGGTAAAGGGTCGTATCAATGTTTGTTGTCTACATTGGTAAATTCTTCTTTTTTGACGAGTCATTAAAAAAAATTGTCTGGTTTCTCTACTGTTTTTATAACCAACAATCCACTTATATACAAGAGGTTACTGTCTGCAGCAATGCAGATAGAATTCACGGATAGAATTGTGAATTGTAACAAACTGTTTGCTTATGACTGTATTACTGATGAGAAAGAGACGCCTCAAGATGGCTAAAATCAGGCAATCACAGTTCAGTATGTACTTCAAGGACAGGTGAACTTTGTTCAGTTGGCACAGAACAGTATGCAATACCCGATTTCTTAGCAAAGGCTGTCATAATGTTTTATGATTGATTTTACTCTTAAAAGAATAAGACTCTCTCTATAGTCACTCACCACTCACTTATTTGCTATAATAATAGGAGACAAATGCAGCTGCAGAATATTGCTGTTATCAGTAAGCAAATGCCCAAGCTCGATTGTCGATGATCCTCTTAAGCTTGGCAACCTTTTCCAAAACCAGGATAACCTGCTTAGTCAGTTTAGCTTCAAGCCTTGTTATTTTACACGCTCGAGTGTCTTTATTGTACACACGTTTCTTTTTCTGAAGAGAGAAATGGGTTAGTGCTGAATCGAGATACGGATTTGTCATGGCATATATTATATATATCATGACAACACATGTGTTGTAACCCAGATGGCTAAGCCCTGGGCTTCCTGCATGCTTCTTCCACCACAGTAATCGTCTGCCATCCAATACATAACTCAGTCTGCTTACCTTTCATTTCCCCCTACTACTACTAGGCTCTGGAACTCTCTCCCCTAGCCCTAGCCCAAAGTCCCACACAACTTATCGATCGAAGCTATTCAAGTGCTAGAGTTAAATCTGGTTGCTACGCCACTAGCTGGCTCTATCAGCTAGAAAACTACCAGCTAGATATGTAACACTTTCAACTTCACTTACTACCTGTTTCCAGACATTGTTCTTTATTCTGTGTATTATAATAATACTGCTTTTATCATACCTGCCACAAGCAGAGAGGTTTTTGGGGTTCCAATGAATTCCACAAATTTCATATTTACTTGAAGCTAAACACCATATGCTGTAGTTCATCACAAGCTAAAGTCTAGCGTGTTGATTGGCTAGATGCTCAATGCTCAAATAGAACTTGATCCGATTCCATCATATCTACTATCATCATATCATAGGCGGAGGAACCAGGGGGGTCATGGCCCCCCAGATTTTTTGCATCATACATTTACCCCCCCCCCCCTCCTCCCCCCACCCCACCCCCAGATTATGAATCTACAGATACATCAAAAGGTGAAGTGACACAAATTGTCACCTGGTGCTTCCAACATTAAAGTCACTTTGTCCACAAGATGGACCGTGTGCACCAAAGCTATTGAAAATATATTACTTGATTTTTTAATTGGAAATTGTTGAACAATGCCATGACAGCTCATGGTTTTCTTGAAAGCTTTCTCTCTCGATAACTGAACAGTTGTCAACTACCTTGCGAGGTAAAGAAACATCACTACAAGAAGAAGTGACAACATTCCGATTGGCTGTGAACTTCTTGGAAAGACGGAGATAAGATGGAAATTTGACAGTGTAATGGTATCAGTGTCCAATAATTTTACTGGGCAACCTGTGCTGTCATGTTAAAGATGATGGTGAGGTATATACAATGTTCATTGGGTGATTTGACCTTCAGACACCGAGGCAATCGTTTTGAAGAATTGTTTGATCAAGGCGAATGCTACTAGCAGCAGCATTGGAAAGATATGCTGCAAATGACTTGGATGATTTTATAAATGGTCGTCCAAATATTTATGCTAAAGATGTAAACATGAGCAACTAATTATCATCTACAAATGCTTCCAGATAGCTTGGTGAAAACATATAATCAAAAACACTAAGATCAAACAAGTCAGTCGTATCAGTAGATACATGAGCTATGTGAAATTAAGAACAACATTTCAGCTAGTCAAGCGTGTTAGGTGAAGTTTACAAACTATGTGTCCTCCTTACTGTACCTGTAGCTATATACACCCCAGCTGAAAGGACTTTTTCTGCTTTATAGAGATTAAAGAACTACCTGCGATGGACCCTGAGTCAACTTCGGCTAAATAATATAATGCTGTTGCACATTTATTTTTAAAGAATTTGTTAATGTTAAAGAAGGAACTTTTGTACTTTTAACTTACGATCTCATTTATTATCCTTATGCTTATGTCTTACAAATATTATTTTCTGATGAGTTACTTTACACAATTTACTAGCTAGTTTGAGGATTGTGCCCCTCCCCCCACCCCTCCACTACAATCACTATGTGCTTCCTCTGCCTATTCATATTATATCATCGTCACATCGTCACTGGTTCACAATATGTGAACAAGCCTTCGCTAATTTTCTTTTCCAGCTTTGAGGAAGAAGTGAACTGATAGAACAGGGGAGACATGAAAGCCACAGAAGTGTTCCACTATGCAGTATGCATTTTTGAAGACTGAACTTTCGTGCTGGACAATTGGGGAGAAGGAAAAGTTAGCCTAATGCCACACCAACAAGCTATAATATATAATATATATATATATACCACATGAAGAGGAAGAACCCAGCAACTGAATCACAGCAACAGAGAAGACCAGCAACTGAATCACAGCAACAGAGAAGACCAGCAACTGAATCACAGCAACAGAGAAGACCAGCAACTGAATCACAGCAACAGAGAAGACCAGCAACTGAATCACAGCAACAGAGAAGACCAGCAACTGAATCACAGCAACAGAGAAGACCAGCAACTGAATCACAGCAACAGAGAAGACCAGCAACTGAATCACAGCAACAGAGAAGACCAGCAACTGAATCACAGCAACAGAGAAGACCAGCAACTGAATCACAGCAACAGAGAAGACCAGCAACTGAATCACAGCAACAGAGAAGACCAGCAACAGAGAAGACCAGGATATGAAAAGTGTATGTAGTTGTGCCATCCATGGGTTAACCAATAATCCGATGTACATTTATTATAGCTTATCCCCACCAGTATGACCTCTCTATGTAGTTATATAAGGTCCTATAACCTATAACTATACAGGAAGCTATATGCAGTGCTTCATCCCCAAGTACTAAAGTGGAGGGCACATAGTTTGCATAACTGAAGAATGCGCCTACAGCACCTTTGTTTCCACTCTTGCCTAGGACTAGTAAATATTGTATAGTGGTGTTGAGTACATTAGGTCATGTGGCTGACTTGGATAGTGGTGTAAGATCAAGTCATGGGGAACATCTGCTGGTCACATCTAGGCCTACACTAAGCAGCAGCTCTGAGTAACCACAGAAGAAAATTAGATATAGTGATATTGAGTATATATATTACATCATGTGGCTGATCTCATAGTTTTTATGACAAAAGTTGTGTTGAAAAATCTGGTGTCACACCTACACACACAACAGCAACCACACAAGAAGGAAAAAACCCACCACCAGCCTTAAGGTCATAATTAGATATTAAGTCATGTAGATGACCTCCTAGTTTGGATAGGGAGTAATAGAGACTAAAGTCAAGAGGGAAGATGCATGGTCACAGCGATACTAATATTAAATTAATTGAGCAACTTGCCGATAAAAAAGCAGCCATGGAACATTAGAATAGATTCTTTTCACTACTCTGATGTGCTCACTACAGTGTTTACATATACAGATGCCTATATACCTGGGACAAAGGGTCATGATGAAGTTAGATTGGATAATGTATCTCTGACTTTTCTTCCTAGCACAGACTCCTACAACTAACTCGATTGCAAAAGTGTTGACACATTATCTAATAACACCATTGAAGATTCTATAAGATGGTCTAAGATTGTGCGTCCCTTTCTGCCTCCGCCAGAGCACACACTTCAGCAGTTGCACGTAGTAGGCGTGTAGGAAGAGGTAAATATGACCACAAATTTAAATTGACTACACAACAAATCTAATAACGTTCCAAGAACATAACCAGAAATGCAACAATGTACTGTATAAAATACCTTGTATTATTCACACATTAGGCTAGACTATCAAAACAGTCTAATACAATCTTACACAGAGATGGCATACCATCTTATAACTCCCCAAAATATGCACACACTTTTACACACTCAAGGTTAGACACCGCGTCGAGTAAGCTTGAGGTGAAGTCCGCCCTTGGGCCGCAGAATAACGAGAAACTCTTTCTTGATTGGAAGTTTCGTTTCATCCAGTGACAAATCAAAATTCCTCAAGATAAGGGACATAACGACTCTCTCCTCATTTAGAGCAAATTCTTGCCCAATGCAGTTTCTAAAAATTAATAATAGTAAAATAATGTAATGATCAACAGTCAATGAATGCTCTGAAATCAAATCACATGGATATTACATTTGGTGAGTGAAATAAGCCACACACTCTTGATATTTGGATGGGCGAACTGCATTGCCCTGCACAGCTGCTTGTAGGGAACTGCTACCTAATGGCAGACCACCTCAATGAGAACACTGTAAGGATCAGATAAGGTCCTTGTCGTCGAGATGTCCCTACATTTCAGGGGATTGTGCATCGTGTTTTGTATGTATATCACTCGCCAACACAAGACTGCATGTGTTTTTGCCTATGTAGGAGCTAGTTCTCTCCCCTTGTGTCCCAGCAATCTCTCACCAGCATTGTCCTTGCAATTGTGTGGATAGTAAATGTGGCAATAGTGACCTTTTAGTAAGTGCAAGTGTATACTGGTATGTTTAATACAGGATTTAGTTTACAATTATTTATGCAGGAGGATTTTGAGCCATATTACGGAATAGCAAGGGGTCCATAAAACAGGAGTGTAAGTTAATACATTTATTGTGGGTGTTAATCCAGACCTTGATGAACTCTTCACATTGTCACTTGCCCTATGTCAACCATAATTATGGGCTCACATGCTTATGTGTTCACATAGAGAGGAAATGGCTCTCACTTTCTCTTGCCACACAATTACAGATGCATGGCTTCTGTGAGGTATAAAAGCAAGAGCGAGAGAACAGGAGGCGAGTAAATTAGAGCTAATTGGCTACAATAACATAGTCAGCAGAGGAGAAAGAGCCATAGTCAGCAGAGGAGAGTCAATAGAGGGTAAAGGATTATCTGTATCAGATGCTGCACCCTGTATTTGTTTTCAAAATGGCAGACAGCAAATCTCTTCACCCCCCCCCCCCCCCCCCCCCCCCCCCCCGGCTAAGACTCACATTGGCAAAGCTTCAACACTGCTAAAAGGTGGGTTTGGCCATAAAAAAGACTCCAAACACCATTTGTAAAGATACCTAAAAACCTTTTTTTTTTTTTAACTTGAGATTTCATCTTCAAGAATCTCTCTTCCCCCCCCCCCCCCCCCCCCCCCCCCCCCCACCCACCCCTCCCCCCCCTCACATGACTTGTGTACAATAGCATAAAAAGAACCAGAAGACCCCAATGTTCGAGTGCATGTCAATGATTAATTGTTTCTTGATTAAAAAAATATTTATTTTTTTAATTAATTAAACCCTGTGAAGCTAGCTCGTGTACTATGTTATAAGCAGAGCAAATGACCCGGTTTGCCGAGTTCTTACTCCTGGGAAACTCTTACACAGTTCAAGAAGTCTTGCTGATATACCAAAACACCTACTGTATGATTTGTTGAGTTCTACTGTGCAATTGTTACCAAGTCCATGAAGGAAGCCATGGCTGACCCGGCATGGATATAGTCAACACAGCAACAAGTATAGTGTGTGGTGATCTATGCAATGTAAAATGTAGTCTACATAGGCACAGTCATAAAAGAAGAAATACGTAAGAAAAACATTTTTAAAGGGGATGGAAGCTTGGAATTGCACTTTGCAGTTGTGTTGTAATTCTCCACCACTCAACTATAATATAGACAAAAGCTAACTTTAATAAATTTTTAGAAACAAGAAAAAAAAGTTACCTGGATTGATTGACCGGTCAAAACAAGACTGCCTCACATAGACAACACCATTTAGATGACCCTTTACCATTCAAGTGGGGACCACTAGCAAAATCGCATGCTTTCAAGTTTGGAGCTCTTAACACTTCACTGTGTGAATTTCTGTGTGAAGTTGACATATCTCTGTGTGCTCTATTTTGATTTTGACACTAATTTTTTTTTGCTGCATTAAGTATAACCACGCCCAAGTTATTTGCAGTGCTTCAAAATTGCACGAGTGAATTTGCTGCAAATGTGGCTCTGGGTTGGAAAGTTCTAGACGGTTGAAATTGGTAATGTGGCAATAGGAAGCCCTACTCTATGGATGAGTGTTTTCATTAGGTGCTAAACCATGACTATTTACTTGTGTTTTAGGCATCCCTTTCAAATGTCTAGCACTTTCGATTCGGCAGCCACACATGCAGAAAATTCACGGTGCAGATTTTGAAGTCACCCCTTTTTTACATGTTAGTATTAAAAAAGACCACAGAGAGGGATCCATCTTTTGAGTTATATACAAAGTTCAACCAGTGAAGTGTGCAGAATCTATGGAGCTCCAAAGACATGCCATTTTGTAAATGGTCCGCCCTTAAAAATTATGCCAACTCACTGCTTTTCAAACATTGACATGCATAATATTAAACAGTGATCATCAAACTGGTCTTGTTTCCTTTCTTCTTGCAAGTAATTCAATATACTTGTTGTTCTTGAAGACATTTTTGTTCTTGCAGTCAGTATAGATGAATACCTAAAAATCTCTACTCAAAGGGTAAGTGAAATGGTATCTTTCAACAAAAAAGGTGTTAGCCAAAATATACAGGTTTGAAAGAAGTATTAATAGTACAAGTGAGAAATGAGAGCCACAGAATTATTCCGCACTATGCAGCAAGCACTTTAAAGACTGGTCTTTGAGCTGGACTGGTAATTGTCAGAAGCTGGTCTTGGGGAGAAGGAAAAGTTGTTTGAAGTCAAATACTGTACCAACTTTTCCACAGCCAGCATGTGAAGAGAGAGAATCCAGCAGCTAAATCACAGCAGCAGAGAAGAACAGCATATGAACAGTGTGAGAGTTCTAACCAGGGTGAGTATTCATATTCATTTGTGCTATTCACGCATTAAGTATTACCCATGCAATGTATGTAGTTTGCATGTTGTAGCCTGTTCTGACAGTGGACTGGCATTCCTAGCTGCCTCTATGTACAGTATACATGCTCCTACAACTTCACCTCTACACAGTATACATAGCAATCTTGGAAGTAGCTGGAACTAAATTGGGCAATAATCAGTACTTCTTCCCCAAGTCAAAAGGGGAGGGCATGTAGTTAAGTACAGAATGCTCCCACAGCACCTCTGTTTTTATGACTACATAGTGATGTGGAGTATATTAGATCATGTGACTGATTTCATAGCTTTTGGGAAGATCTGGTGTCATCTACACCCAACAGTTTTGACCCACAAGAAACCCACAGTTTATATTAATGATGTTGATCATCGAGGGAAATGAGATACATGCAAAACCTTTTGCCTTGGGTGTGGGTACATATGTTCATCCCACGGAGCAATAAATGTCCTACGTATATGCGTGTATGAACTGCAACATGTGATTTGGTGCAAGCATTTAATTGCACCTGCTGGTTCAATGTAAGACAGAACCAAGTAGATGAAAATGGGGCGAGGAAGAGCCAAGTGTGCTATAGAAACTGGTACTGAGGAGAGCTACGCTATGGAGGGGAAATATTGTGTGCATACCCAGTTCATAGTTCCTTACATGAAGCGATAAATAGCCTCCAAATAAGTATGAATGAACTTAACTCTTCTCATATATTGGTTTCCACCTACATTGCCACACCCCTTGTTAGAACATTGCTAGTAATAGTGGTGTTGATTACTAGGCTATGTGGCTGATGATCCCATACTTTGTATGAGGGTATAAACAGAGCAAGTGTGTCTGGTGTATCAGCTCCACCTCCAGTAGGCAGCAGTTTTGAATAATACAAGAAAAATGCTTTTCCACAACTCGGATGCACTTACTAGCATGAAGAGGTGGCTTGGGTAATTTTAAGATGGTCATGTCAGGAAGTGGGTGTGGTCTGGTGTGCCTTTTAACACAGTAGCTAGTGTTGTACACACAGTTGCTGACATATTGGTAGAAGTTATTCAAATCTACCAAATTCTTGTTGTCTGTGCTCATCCTTACCTACAAAGTCATTGGCTATAGCAAGTATTTCCTCCATTAGAATGTGCGCTCTATTCATTCCATGAGCTGCCTATATACCATGCACTGTCTGAGTGACAGTGTGTGCTATTTCTTTATAATGGTGTGTGGTGTAATCAAGCTGAGGGTACGTTCAAATCGAAGAAATATGGTAGTGTGTCTGTGATATCCTGTGAACATATAATAACAGTGAGGCCTTCAATCTTTCTAGTGACACACAGATATGATTTCACTCGACGCATTGCACTAAACGATCATTCGCTAGCACTGTTGTAGCTGGCATAAATAGCACGAAAATATGCATGCAGCTCCTGATTGACCACACCCATAAATCTATCAATGTACTGGAAGCAGTCCAGCCAAAGTCGGACCATTGGAGCCTCCCCTGCCATGTTTATCAGTATAGATGGCTACCCCATGAAAAAGATACAATTCATGATGAGGTGGGATATTTAAATTTGAACATGCTCGAGGTGGGAATATATCTCTGAATTGTATTCATAGCACAGGCTTCTTGTCCCTATCAGACATGCATCATCTTGTCAATTGGCATACTAATATTCTTAAGACTTCAAAGAGAAGCATTATATCTAATGGTATCATACTTATCCATGTAGTGTCGGTGGTTCTGATAACTCTTGTCAATATGCTGTTTGGAGGACCCACATTAAGGCACACAAAGCATTCCAAAGCACTAGTAATACTTGAAACATTTTTTCACATTCCTAGACTCTCCTCTGCAGTAGACATACTCATTATACTGCAGAGCCACATGCATCCTGCCCATAGCCTCTAATAGCCTTACTGTCCAATTAAAAGAACCAGTCTTCAAAAATTCTTGCTGCATTGCGTGCAGAATGCTCCTTGAGCTTCCAAAAAAGACTACGCCTTCCTTTTCTTCAGTTGGGCTGTCACACACACACACTCACACACAGCACGCACACACACACCACTTTAATCTCAGACTTCTAGCAGTAGAAGGTAGTAATGTCTTGCTTTTTCATGGCCACCTGCTCTACCTACACACACCAACAACCTCAACAGTGTCAATCCAGAGTTAATTCGCCACAAATATCCATAATTAATTAGCCACTACTGCCACCCAATTAACCACTACTATCACACATCATAATCAATTAGCCACAACTATGACAACAATACTTAATTAGCCACACCTGTGCATTCCCCAAGAACAATGGCCACTCCGATGGTCCGGCCCACTTTTTCCAGCACCTTATTAAATGGGTGTGGTCATTAGGAGGCGCATGTTTTTGTGCTATTTACACTATTTACATCAGCACCAGCACTAGCTTATTTTACACCAGCTTATTATGAGCAGCATTAGTGAACAACATCGAGTGAAAGTGTCTGTGTTGCCTGTCACAAAAAAGACAGAACACTTGCTATTCACAAGGATTTCACAGAAAAAACTAGCTAGAATAGTAGGCCCTGCTGGGAAGCTGATGAGAATGCACGAATAGTAAGCATAGCTAAGAAGCTGAGTCCGAGGAAATAATTTGATTTGTAGGTAAGGGTGTTGTAGACAAGAATTTTAATAACTTCGGTCTGCAGTGTAATATTGTCTGCAATTGTGTGTGCAATGATTAAGGTAAAGCTGCATCCTGACCACACCCACTTCCTGACCTGACCACGCCCAAGCTGCCTCTATAGAATAAGAATATTGGCAGCAATATTTTTTTCTGGGGGGGGGGGGGGGGGGGGGGAGGGTGCACTGTCCTTTTTTTATTATTAGCTTAAGTAGATGGTTCGATTAGTCTTTCGCCCCTATACCCAAATTTGACGATCGATTTGCACGTCAGAATCGCTGCGAGCTTCCACCAGAGTTTCCTCTGGCTTTGCCCTATTCAGGCATAGTTCACCATCTTTCTGGTCACAACAGGCACGCTCTCACTCAAATCTTAAGGGACTCTTTTTTTTTAAATCTTGTGGCTACGACTTTGGAGCTCCATAGATTCTGCACACTTCACTGTGTGAACTTTATATATAACTCAAAAGATAGCCCTCCCTGTGTGCTCTCTTTTGATATATACCAAATAATATTGCATAGGTTAACTACATACCAAAGTTAACTGCAGCCAAAGTGGGTACCTCAAAATCTTGAAGTGCAGTTCTGTTCCTCATTGGATGTGATGGCCAGTTGATTGGTATCCATGGCTAGAGGAAGCCTTACTCTATGCGGATGAGAATTTTCATTCATTAGGCACTCAACTGTGACTAACTGGTCACGGGGGATGGTTGGAAAAAAAAATATGAGCATGACCACTAGTGCCTAAACACTCATCCCAGTAAGGCTTCCTCTAGCCACAGATAGCACTTTCCATAGGAACAGAACTCAGACCTTCAAGATTTTGAGGTAGCACAGACTTTACCTGCAGTTACTTGGGCACGATTATACCTGTGTACAACTTTCTTGTTACTATCAAAAGATACTATCAAAAGAAAGCACACGAGAGATATATTTTGAGCTATACATTTAGCTAACACAGTAAAGTGTGCAGAATCTATTACTAATAACCCTTTACCAATCATCAGGTTTTTGGCTGAGTAGAGAAATGGATTAGTGCTGAATGGAACTGTTTAATCTTGCAACGCATGGTGGGTTTGGAATATTCTGATATTAAAGTAACAGTGAACATTCTTCATGTGTGGGGCAAAGTAGAAAGATGCATAGCTATATAGCTAGGTGGTTCTAAATTGACAGTTAGTAAAATTATGATACTATATGCAACTTGTGTGTGTGGGGGAGGGAAGTAAATATATCCCTAAGAGAACTTGAAGACCACATTTTACGGTTTTAACAGGAGACCCCTCCCCCTAAACTCTACAGGATGAGTGTTTTCATTAGCGGTAAAACTGAGAAATACATTGCTTACCTATTCTCTCTCTGCTTACACTCTGACCTGCAGCCAGTTCTCTCTCCTCTACTGACCTGCAGCCAGTTCTCTCTCCTCTACTGATTCTGCAGCTAGTTCTCTCTCCTCTACTGATTGGGCAGCTAGTTCTTTCTCCCCTACTGACTGTGCAGTCAGTTATCTCTCCTCTACTGACTGTGCGGCCAGTTCTCTCTCCTCTACTGACTGTGCAGCCAGTTCTCTCACCTCTACTCATACCATTCGTTAATCTATTTAAAAGCTGTGATACTCACATCTTGTACAGTGTTTACAAGCATAATTTTATGATGGATGACCTCTTTACAGATGGAATAGGTATAGATAGATATACAACCGCATACGATGCAGATGGTAGATGAAGATGGTAGGAACAGCCACCTAGGGGCTAAAACTTTCCCGTCCTAATTCCCAGTGAGGGCTCATTTCGCTTTATGTAGTGATAATGATTATTGCATCAGACCTGGGTCCAGCAGAGAACGGAACAAAAGCATGAGAATGCCTGCCCTTCGACCTTTCAGGAGTGAAGCGAAGAGGATCAAAATCCTTATATGTGATAATACAAATTGTGAAACATCAAAAAACATGAATGAACTTTTTGCACTCACATTTGGGTTTTCCCAGAAATCAGGGTGTCGATGGACTCCATAATTATTATGAATAATGGCAGTTCCCGCAGGCATCACATGACCATCCAGGTCCAAGGGTGCATCAAGGACGCGCCCAGTGACAGCCACTGGTGGGAAGAGACGCATACTCTCCTTCAGGCAGTATTTGAGGTGGACCAATGACTTGAGGTCCTCCCTGCCAAAATGATGATGTATGATACAATCATAATTAATTTGTTGACAGAGAGGTGGTGATGATGACAAAATAATTTTGTGGTTATACACACTGGACCTGGGCTGAGGCAAGTTGAGGTAGGTTAATAATAGCCTATGGGGACACACACTGGACCAACATCACACGGGGTTGAAGTCTTCCATGACAAAATAATTTTGTGGTTATACACACCGGACCATAACATGCTGGTTTGATTGAGGCAAGGTGGAGTAGGTTAACAATAGCTCTATGGGGGCACACACTGGATCAACTTCACACTGGGTTGAATTATGTTAACAATAGCTACACACACTGGATTAACATTACACTGGGTTGAAGCAGGTGGACAATAGCTGTTGGGAAGTCAGATGATGGGAAAATTAACCTCATGTAATGTGGGGTATGGACTGTATGGCGGTGTTCTAATTATTCAAGTAGCGGTTTTGTGGCAGTTAGAAAACTTATTCACACATTTTCTTTGGTCATAATGTTCAAACTGAAACTTTCTGCCATACGGTATTAGAGGATGACCTTGATTTGTGCACACCTTCATAGAGCATGTGGACCTTTGACAGGTCATGAGCACGTGTGCGATCTAATCAAGGATATGTAACAGTCACTGATGAGCAGTATGTGAACAATCTCTTTCCTCACTTTGCTCAATGTCCATAACGTGTGACAGTTACAGTCAACTCTCTCTATACTTATCTTCCTTCTACCCTCTCCTCACATATGCAGCAACTCCCTCCTCACTCATAGTATTCCTCACACACTTACAATAACTCCTCCTTATTCACAAGACCCTTCTCCTCTCTTACAGTACACAGGTGTGTGTGTGTGTGTGTGCATGTCTGTGTGTGTTGTTACATAGGTGTGTGGATGTGGTGCTATACAATCTCCACTCACAATAACCACCCCTCCCACACACACAATAACCACATAACCCTCTCCTCACATATAATAACCCTCTCCTCACATATAATGACCCTCTCCTCACTCACAAAAACCCTCTTCATACTCTCCATTTACATACATATCAATGCTATCCTTCTGTTCAAAGATGGCATCCACTTCTCTCCTGCATATCTCCTGGTGTTCAGGATGGAGGGCTAAATTATAGAGCATCCAAGTGATCCCGCTGGATGTGGTGTCGTGACCCTCGAACATAAATGTGTCCACCTCTGCACGGATCTCCATGTCTGTCATGCTAATGCCATTTTGGTCCTAGAAAGGAAAAAGAGAAGAAAAAACTTGCAACAACAAAACAGAACAACAAGAGAAGGCATCGCATTACATGAGACTAACTCACCCACCACCTGGCTACCCGTGGCTCGGTGGGCGGTATAAAATTGTATCAACTAGATGTTCTAGCCTTCATCAGGAGAATGGATTGAAAAACTTATCATTCATAGGATTTAAAAAACGATAGAGAGAAAATATATAACTTTCAAAATTGTGACTGTTAGAAACATTTCTATGTCGTCCATGTACTTCTATGGAAGCCATGTTATTCATGCTTTCTCATCCAATGAAGTGGCAATGATACCTCAGGAATGGTCGACAATAATGAGCTAAAACTTGAAACACAGCACAAACAATAATGATTTTTTTCTTCTTTTTCCCCCAATTTTTCAAGAAAACCAAAAAAAAATGGGCTGGTCCTCCGTAACAGTTTCCAGAACTGAACCCTGGTCTTTCATTCTGCTCCTACTGCAACTCGTGCAGTGTTTATTCAATCGTAATTATAAAACAGCATGTGAGCTAGCTCCACAGCTTTTTATCGGAATCGAGAAACAGACAGGCGTGGACAACCATCGGAGTCCTCTGGTACACTCAAGTTTTTTGTGAATGGTCCTATTGTACGTAGTATGCGAGTGGGGAATAGAAAGAGAATCTTAAATGAATATTTGTAGATAAATCTTGAAGATGAATTGCAAATTTTCATCACACTTTCTACGGGATTTCTTTTATGTGGCTAGTTCATATCTCAGCAAAGGATTCGAGACATGCTTGGAGTCATTTTTGCAGTGTAGTGTAGAGCAGGCTAGAGTAATAGAGTGTGTCTAATGCATACTTAGTTGGGGTGTGGGAATGTTTTACATATACAGAAAGAGAGCTAATGGTTTCTTCACTATATCTGTTTGGGAATCAATGTTTTGAAGCTCTAACTTTGCATGAAAGCGGAACGGACATAGGCTATGTTGCATTACCCAAGAAGTGGCAACAACAGTCGCTTGCTCAAAACCGATGACAATAGTTGGCGCCTTGAATCCTTTGAAACATAAGCTTGGAATCCATTGCTTCTTGCACACTAGCAATCTACACCGCACAATAATCAGCCAATAATGCTTCATACTTAAAAATAATTTTTTGTTGTTGTTATATCATAATGTTGCAATAAATGTTTCAGATGATCAACTGGAACGGTAGGTACATGCAAAAATGGTCTCAATGTCGTACGTACAGCTGGACTGAACGCAATGTCAAAATTAATTTGACTTGTACTCTGAAAGTGTCCTATATACAGTTTGCAGTATTGCTATCCTTCAAACACAATTATGTCCCAAGCGTAAACTGTACCTTAGCTTCTAGCAGAGTGTCAATGAAATCCATGTACTTTCTCTGGGGAGGACCTCCTCCGGCCTTCTGCACATTTCAGCACACACATCATGTTGTCATCACTAGGGGGTGGCGTGGTGTGACCCATCACATGCAAGTAGGTCACCTGATAAGTCATGTGATCAAATGTTACCTTTTTCTCTGTTAGTTCCACTCTCCTTTGTTTAATAATGTCCATAGAAAACTTGTGAACGACTTTGCACAAGTGCTTGAACCGCCAACGGTCAGGACAGAAATAGTAGATAGGGTCAAAGTACTGGTGGAAACTCCTGAACAGAGTGTATTCACATTATGCATTATGAGCACATGGAAGTGGGTGTATCATGACCATAATTATGCTCCATTCTTACCAGATCCTCTTGTTCGCCAGATGGCTCAGTTCGCACACAGCCGATATATAGAGACTGTGACTCCTGAGGCAAACAAAAACAACAAATGGTGACATCACAGGCCAGTCCTAAACCTAGCATTACATCACCATGATGACATCACCAGCATGCATTGTTAGAGTCCTCTAGAAATCAGCCTAGCCCTAGCTCTAGCACTACTGCCCTATCCTGGCCCTAGCCCTAGCCACCATCCTGGCCCTAGCTCTAGCCCTAGCCTTGCCCTAGACCTAGCCATTATCCTAGCCCTAGCCTAGTCTTACCTATCCCTAGCCACTATGGTGGCCCTAGCCATTATCCTGGCCCTAGCCATAGCCCTCCTGGCCCTAATCCTAGCCATTATCCTAGCCCTAGCCGCTATGATAATCCTAGCCCTAGCTATTATCCTAGCCCTAGCCACTATGGTAATCATAGTCTTAGCCACTATCCTGGCCCTAGCCCTAGCCTTCCTAACCCTAGCAGAATGCCTAATCCATAATCGATGTCATCATGATGATGTAATTATACCGCAGCCCCACGTACTTTGAGATCTGGCAGTTGCTCCTGAAGCTGCAGGAGCATCGCAACATGATGTCCAGGGTGAGGTGACTTATGTAAGGAACGGCGTTGAAAGATTCACCCTCGGGAATTTTTGACCAGAGGTCCACTAGCTCGTTAGTTGCCTCTGCGTAAACTTTGATGTAAGGACGCAAGATGTCGTAGTGGAAGGCTGGTGTGAGGAGCCGGCGAGCCCGCTGCCAACTTGGGCCGTTGGCGGTGAGGAGACCCCTGCCTATTTAATGGGTATAAAGTTTCAGGGGAAATATATTGCTAAGGTGATGATACAAGGTAAACTGAAGACCACATGTTAATCTTGCTAACATTTTGGTTAGCAATTGTACAGTACATATTCAGCATCTCTTGGGCCACAGAAAGAGGAAATTGTGGAATTCAATTTGTTCCATTTCTTTATGTGGCATTTATTATATGATAACAAAGTTTGATATAGAGAGTATTTTGGAAGAGAGAATTCTCTTGGTCTATCCACTAATAATAATTTCATGTCAGAAGGGGGGAAGGGTGAACTACAAGGTTGTATAAAAAGAAGTATTTTTTCAAAAGGACGAATTTTGAAGGAAGTTAAATATAGATTTTATTAAAAGCAAACAACTCCACTGGATTGACTTAAAAATAAAAAAAGATTTAAAAAAAACAGGATTGTATCCATGCAGATTACAACGAACAAGTTCATGAAAACAATTATAAAATTATCGCTATAGTAGTAGTAGCACTTTATCATTACTGACTTTCTGAACACAAACTTAATTTGCTCTCTGACATTTTGGCTAGTCATTCTAGCTTTCATCAGGAATATTGGGCCAAAATGTGAGTAGCAAATTAACGTTAATTGTAGAGAAAGTCATTATAATCTACTAGCTATGTCAACTGACAGTTCATTGTTATTAAAGTTTTTATGTTCTTCTTCTCTTCAAAAGAACTTAAGGGGGAACCATACCATAAAATAGAAGAGACTGGTTAAACTTTAGAGCTCGACAGCTGAAATTAGCACCTGTGGCAAGACTACTCTATACAACGAGTGTTTTCATTAACATGAGGATGTGATCAAGCCGCTGGTTGAAAATTAATTTCCTAAAATTAAGTAACTTTGGCATAGTTATACCTATCCAGCATGTTTTAGTATCAAAAGAGAGCACACAGAGAGACCTATCTTTTGAGCTATATATCAATTTCACACAGTGAAGTGTGCAGAATCTGTGCAGCTCTAAAGTTGTAACGACAAGTTTGTATTTTATTGTGTGTTTCCTATTTTATGGAATAGTCCCCTTTAATCATTTGTACTGTTTTACATCCGTAGGGGGGGAAATTGATGACATTTTCGTAATGGTGTCAATAGTGGACTACTTCGGCCAGTAGAGCAGTAGAGCAAATTCTTTGCAGTTACATCTGGGATGGTTTGGCTTTCATTCCAACACCAGCAAGGAGAGCTTGAACTCTGTATTAGTCTCTCAGGGATCCCAACCTCAGCCAACAACGACATGACAGGTACAGTGAACAGGATCTCAATGCTGAATGGCAGCCAAGTAAAGTAGCATTTTGTTCTCTGTAGCTAGAAATGATTTTACAACTTAAAACAGGCTTACTAGAGTCAAGAATTAATTGGAAAATGATTGCTAGTTGTTATATGCAGCAGAACACTCACTTGATTGTATCCATTGTCGTCTCAAGTTGTAATCCTGGAAGAACTAGCCATGCTGTCTTGATGGTGTTCCAACAACTAGTTGGTCGTGCTGTTTTTCTGGTGTTCCAACAACTAGTTGGTCATGCTGTTTTTCTGGTGTTCCAACAACTAGTCGGTCATGCTGTTTTTCTGGTGTTCCAACAACTAGTTGGTTGTGCTGTTTTTCTGGTGTTCCAACAACTAGTTGGTCGTGCTGTTTTTCTGGTGTTCCAACAACTAGTCGGTCGTGCTGTTTTGCTGGTGTTCCAACAACTAGTTGGTCGTGCTGTTTTTGCTGGTGTTCCAACAACTAGTCGGTCATGCTGTTTTGCTGGTGTTCCAACAACTAGTCGGTCATGCTGTTTTGCTGGTGTTCCAACAACTAGTAGGTCGTGCTGTTTTTCTGGTGTTCCAACAACTAGTTGGTATACCTTGGCATTTTTAATATAAAATACTAATTAACAATTCACTTAACAAAATTATAATGCTGTTTTGCTGGTGTTCCAACAACTAGTCGGTCGTGCTGTTTTGCTGGTGTTCCAACAACTAGTTGGTATACCTTGGCATTTTTAATATAAAATACTAATTAACAATTCACTTAACAAAATGATAATAGCTGTTTTGCTGGTGTTCCAACAACTAGTCGGTCATGCTGTCTTGATGGTGTTCCAACTAGTTCCTAACGCCAAACCATCTCAGATGATGTTGCAAAGAACTTCTCTCTATAGCTAAAGCAATCTTTTTGCAACATGAAGATCACACGAAATCAATTCTGCCTCACAACACATCAGTCATAAAATTGATTAATGATAACGACCTTTTGGGGGCTTATGGGGAAAAAGTGGAGAAACCCAACTTTACAATCCCCCCTCCTCTTTGGGCCACCAACCTCTCTCCCACTCAACTACATCACAGATCGAGTTGGTCTATTTGTGACTATTCCTTACCTAACCAAGTGCCTCCCATAAACTATACCGCTGATACTTGTGACCACTCCTTACCTAACCAAGGGTCTCCCATAAACTACACCACCACTGATAGACTTGTGACCACTCCTTACCTAACCAAGGGAGGAATGGGTAGTACAATTCGTCAGACTTTGGAGCTGAAAATAAAATAAAATAAAAAAAGGTAATTTCATAATTTGGAAAAATTACAGTTTCATTCCAGTACCAGACTTGAGCACCACTCGGGAGAGATCGGGATGCAAGATAACCAGCCGATACATTCCTGGTCCTAAACGAATCTTCAGAATCTTCCAGTTATTCTTGAACATTATATCACCAAACCAATCCAGAGCTTCAGCCACATCCTTGAGAAACCTATGTATATAGGTGTGTTTAACTTACACTTATTCTCATGACATATAATAATGCAACTGTAATTTAATACACAAACCCTGATTCACATAGATCATGCGTACAGTGTCCTACAACTTGAATGCAGCACATGCAACACACAAGATATTTCTAACTGCTTCTACAAATTTTCATAGAACACAACATAGATTTAGTCAAGTACCCACAGTTGGTAAATGTTGTTGTGGTTCATGGATAGACATTTTGCTTGCTAGGCTCCTGACAAAGAAGGGTTTAGGAGCTCAGAAAGAATGAGCCCACCAACTAGAGTTAAGGCAAAGGCTAGGACTATAAGGTTGCTAAAGAATACACACGGAATTAGAATTTTTTTTAATTTTTTTATTTGGGGTCAGATCTTGATCCTATAACACAAAACTTGCCCATTATCAAAACCACTCACTCAGTACCATTAGCCATTATCTTGGAAACCAGTCTTTTTCCTACAGCATCGGATGAAGCAATACATCCTGGTGCTGAGAGGAAAGAGTCTGGTTTTCTAGACAGTTACAGACACAGTTACAGACACAGATAGTGTACAGTTCTCTATTCACATACCTGGGGGCATGGCCTAACAGGTAGTGCTGCTCAGGATCGCAGGGTACGTTCTTAAATGCAAAATAAACTCGTTGTCTTCTCCAGATGAAGGAGAACAGCCAGTAGAAAACGGCTAGTAGTAGGACAGTGAAGACCACTTCATAAAGATGCAGCTTTACTAAATCAGCGAGGTCCATAAATGACAAACCCATGGCTCTAGCTACCGTCGGAGTCACGGAGGCTCCGTTTATATACCCAGATGATTAATGAACTTTGACCTATCCCATGTAAGAAATAATGATTAGCAGTGGCTTATATAGTGGAGATTATATAGTGGTGCCATCTCAGATGATTATTATTATCAATAGTGCACTAATAAATTTGTAGAGTTTACATATAAAGACAAAAGCAGTTTCTATTTGTTGATTTTAATGTTGATTTTAATGTTCATCTTTGGCAAGGACTGTGGTGGTATATTACTGTATTAACACCACACTGTATAGTCCTGATATATTCTTTGTGTCTCTCTCGGGATACTGAGAGAGCTTTATTTAGTGGCTTAAAAGACAACAATCGCACGATAATAAACGATATCTTCAATCAAGTAGAATGGAACTTGCAAACTGTCGATTTATTCCAAGAGGCGGTCCATTCCTGTACCTATTATGCTAACTGCATTAATGTTACAGTAAGTATGACCCAGTCCATGCTATTGCATGGAATTGCATGGCAATCTGAAGCACCACATGTCAAGCTTGGCCACTTGCTTTGACACTAACTGCATCGACAATGTTCTAGAGTGTACCTCTCAACTGTCACATGGTTAACAAAGCATCTATAATTATTGTAGTCCGCATGAGTTTTCTTTCTGTTCATCTGCTCTGTTCTATATTTAACCTTCCACCCTCCTTCCCTCTCCATCAATCATTATTACTTTAACTGTCTCTGTAATTATCATCACCTGCACAAATGCTGTCTAGTCATGTATACTTTAGGTTAATATATTATAGATTCAACTTAAATTTATTCACTTGACATTTTGGCTACATGCTTAAGTCTAAGTCTTCATCAGGAATAATGAGATGCTAAGAGTCATGTTAGTGAGTTTAAGTTGATTATCGAGAAAGTCACTGTATCTGTACTACGTCAACTGAGAGCTCATGAGAGTTCCTTTTGTCTATGCCAGTGCATGTACATGAGAGCATGCATGTATGTTGGACAGATACAGTGCATGTACATGAGCATGCATGTATGTAGGACAGATACAGTGAATGTACATGAGAGCATGCATGTATGTAGGACAGATACAGTGCATGTACATGAGGAGCATGCATGTATGTAGGACAGATACAGTGCATGTACATGAGAGCATGCATGTATGTAGGACAGGAGATACATTTCATTTTTGGGGGTGTGTATGTAAGTTCTTACATATGTCTCATTACATATAGACATGCATGCAGAGCAATACAAACTCCCACAAAGTGTGTCCATGCTAATTATAATTATTTTCTCTAGCGTAACTAAATATCAAGAAGTGAATATACTCAAGGGTGTAATTATTGTGCAACAAAGCCATGCATAATGGAAAACAACTGAACTCTCTCAATCTTCATCATAAAATTGACCCATCCTATCGAGGAATAATTATGGGTAGGTTCCTGGTCGGGTCATTGTAATATTCATTTATAGCTACATGTGAATGCTTTTGCAAAAATGGAGTTAACACAACACAAGCATCACGTACATTTTAAAACACTTCATGTCATTCATATCCTTTTCCAACCATTGTGCCAATTGTTGCTATGAAATTCTCCACACCAACTAGTCCCCAAAACGATCCAGCCTTCCTAATGGGGTCCCGTACCCCACTGGACACTACCCTGGCATCGCTAGTGCACTAACAGACAACTGCAATGTTGTTTTAGTGCTAATGACACGAGTATTAGCTGATGGCTATGACGGTACACAAGGAAAATTTCTTTAACAGTGGTTCATAAATCACAATTAACAAACCAATAAACCAAGAAGCCTGATAAGTGAGGTATGGTTGTGTAGAGTCGACTGCATTTCTTCTTAGTATACCCTCTAACCCACCTCTTAACCAAAATTAATATGGAATTGCTGGTATCAAACATTTACCCAAGACAAAATCTCAACACTATACCTATTACATCACTGTTGAGTTTGTATCCTCACCAGTGGGTTTCATCCAGGGGTGTGTGTGGGGGGGGGAGGGGTTGAAATCCAGGACCTGTGGGGAGAATAGCCCCCCACCCCACTAATTTTCACTGATACCAAAGTCAAATGCAAGTTGACTGTGTGCAACTTCTATTTTACAGCAATAGACACTAGGCGAGATCTACTTAACACTATTCCACTAACCTGGGACTAGTGTGAATGTTCAAGGACTACTAATGCAGCGTTATTGTAACTAGATGCATTTATATAGAGTAAAAGACAAATGGTTGGTTATGCAGTAAGGTTACAGCAACACAGAACTCTATTTTTCAGTTCACCACAATGAAGGACATTTCTTCACTGTGATAGTGAATTAAATTACTTTACCTTCAAAATGCAGCATATTGAATGGGCTACATATTGTATATGAATCAGGACCATAGCATAATTTTATCCCTTTCACATCATCCAATCAAGTCAGTACTTCCCCTCCCCACACGTTGAAAAATCCTGGATGAAACCCTGATTACATACATGTAATTGTTAATTTAAAAAGTAGTTGTCCGGCAGCCCAACAACTGTGATTGCATATACCAACTAAAGTAAGAGTGAGAATAAAACAAATGAACAGACACTAATCCAGGGATTGATTATGTTAAGTTGGCAAAAACATGTCTTACAAAATGTATTATTTTCTTATATTAGGGTGGCTTCTCGGTGATAAAGATTTCGAGTAACCTTCCTCAGGTGGTTTGTCCTTACAAGCCTCCAAAGAAAGATTGCCCAACTATTTCTGGATCTCCTTCAATCCATTATTAACTTTACTGCTTACCACGCTTTCACTGGTGCAGTTATAAATGTAATGAACAATTGACATTGTGTTAGATTATTAATTTGACAATTATGAACAATTTGTATATATATAGTGACTTAGAATAGTGTCAGAAATATGTGTATTGATGTATATAGTGACTTAAATGTTTGTTTTGTCTTTGTAGAATATTATTATTTCTTTATTTCTTTTCTTTTTTAGTCAATTTATCTGATTCTTGTCAGGCTGCCATAACTACCCAGTATATATCACCTTGGCCAATAATACCATGATTATCATTAACAAGGGGATCACCACTTTCTGAGATGATATAAACCCGAATTATATCTCTAATGCCTTCCAACCACTTGCCAATTGATATCCAAGCATAAAGTGAGATTTAGGTGAGTTACATAGTGTTTAATGCTATTCTATTTCTGTAGTAAAATGGAAGATTGTGTAGGTTGGGTGTCAAATTGTCAGATTGAGGAAATGTTTCTTATAGGGTAGCCAAAGGAGATAGGTTGCCTTAGGTGGATCAACGCTTGCAACAATTCTCTCCCTCTATGTATATATTATATGTATGTATAATGTATATAATGTAACTTGGCTTGGGGAACATTTGACTTCTTTTTATTGTTGTTGTATGTTATATTTTATATGATACATCGTTATTTATTATTTTTGAATTTTTGTCTTGTATCTATTTTTATATGGTCAAATAATTGTTTGCCTACACTAGTGTACAGCAATTTTCTGTTGCATAGAAATCACATAGGATTGAAGGTATTGCTAGTAACTTTTATTTTGAGGTAACTAACTGGTGTAATACAACAGAAAAGCAAATGTTGTCTGCTAAAAAATTGGCATGCAACACCAGTACTTTCATGTATGGGAACCTCTTTTCAATCAGATGTTTCATGTTACTTGTAAGAAAAACATTTCCTTCGCAATCTTTAATACAGCATACTTATAACCTGGTACTGTCAATGCTTCCTATTCAACAAGGTCTTGCACTAGTAGTGCTAAATTTGATGTATTGGAATGTAATTATTACCAGTTATTTAACTGGACGAAGTTGCCATAACAGAAAGAGGTGATATCATATGAGCCAGACTAGATGCAGAGGAGATCAAGAAGGATGCACATGCTTGCACAGAATATTATGTGCTGATTAACCACCACCTCTAGAGTGGCAGTGGGGACTACTTCACGATATATTGTAATGTTTAGTGTTCCCAGACTCTCTATCCTCCTCAAAAGGGAAGTAAGGTGTCAGTTACAAGAAATTAGTATACAGTCGTTCTGTTTCCAAATTACTGACCAATAGACCGGCTGCAATGGGCATGGCCTATACTGCTATGGCCAGTTTGGAGTACAACCCCAAGTGTTGCACACAACCTTAGTGTTAATTAAATATCGATGGTGAACTCAAGAGAAGATCCAATCTAATGGTCATCTTCTGTTTAGGATTAGTGGAGCGAGAGAGGGGAACATACAACAGTTTTACAGATTACCAACAATCAGAGAGCATGAAGGAGGGAAGATACTGGAACTGAGTGAGAAAGGACACTGAAACTGGCTTACTTTGACCAACAGAAGTGATAGTAAGCCAGTAAACTACCCCTACATCAAGATTTGTACTGATTCATGACACAACTAATCCAGACTGGGAGCTTGGCCAGGCCACAAACTAAAGATGTTCCTGCTCATCATCATGTCACAACAGGCCAGCAGAAAAGTGTGCTAAAAGAAGAAAGACTAATGAATTCGTTGGGGTTGAAGAGAATCTTCCGTGTCCTTCTAAATAATTTGCAGTCGAACCTGATAGCCAAAAGAAATTGATGAAAATGAAGTAGTGAAGACAAAGGTGAACTAAATGCTTCAAGTATTGAGATAGACACTCCTCATCACAAGTATACAATTTGGGGGTCTAAACATCCCATAGAATTTGTCACAAGCTAAGGATAACTCTACTATGTTAGATAAAATTGTCTGTGTATGCTGTGTATTAATAAACATATGAGTCTGTTGATTAATCTTATTATATCAAAATTTAGGAGAGCAACTAAAATAAACAATGTCATTAGTTATGATTCCTGATGAAGGCTAGAGCATCACATCTCCATCGTTATCCCTGATGAAGGCTAGAGCATCTAGTCAAATTGTCGAGAGAGTAAAATTCAAGTTGATTATTGATAAGGTCATTATAAATTTGTTAAGTCAGCTGAGAGTTCCTTTGAGAGTGTCTTTAAATATTGTGGCAGTCTGGGCAATACCAGACTTAGACTTTGGCAAAGTTTTGAGCTTTCAACAGGAGAAATGAAACTACTTGTAGGTGCATTCTTCATCACAGATCCTATCATAGCTCCTTCTACAGATCCTCTACAATGACAAAGAATTGCATTGAGTCTTGACATCAGAATAGTATTTTTCAAGCTCTTCAAGTAAGATTTTCACTAGAAACACAATCCAGCCTAAAAAACATAAACTCCCTCAATAGGTCATTTGTCCACACAAGGTCTCAGTACATGCCTCGAACAAAATAGATAACATCAATCCTTAAATATGTAGCAAGTAATAATAATATTGTAGTGCCTTGCTTGAATTACTTCTTTTTTCCAAACATAATGTCTAGCAGTAAGCTTGGTTTTGTTCAGCTGGTAAGTTCTATTCTGTAACTTGGCAAAGTCCTCTTCAGCTGCTTCGATTAATGCATTATCTTTGTAGCAATAAGTCATTAAAAGTTTAACAGATAATTATACACGATATGCTGAAATTATGTGTGGAATGAATTACTTTTATTTCACAAATCCCATTACCATGCATGAACAATAACATCTGGCAGTGGCACCAATGGGTAGATGATCAGGATTTATGCAAAAGCCATACTCTGTAATGACAAGAAATCATGAGTCTGCAAACACAAAGATTAATATTTTTCACAAGCAACATTCTCATGATCATACCCCAGGATGTTGCCACCTGAAGTGGATTTTTGAAAGTTGGTGAACCAGGCTACGTGATGGTAAGCATGGATCAGTGCAGCAAGCAGGTTCAAACTTTGATACAGTAATCTGCCCAGAATTCATCATGACCAACATCCAAGAATGTTGACTGATCTCATGTCTGTTCTTCTATTTGAGAGTGTACCATTAACATCAACCTGATGCAGGCTGAAGCTCTTCTATTTGAGAGTGTGTAACATTAACATCAACTCTAATGCAAGCTGAAGCAAATCACGGTAACTAGTGCAAGATAACTAGTGCCATAGGTGAGAATAATGGCCAGGTCAGGAGCAAGAGAACACGAGGGTCAGATTAGAGGTTTTGTCGAACAAGAAACAAAGGAACACAAACGTTGTTAAGACTGTTTGGCTGGTAAGGGAGAAGAACATAGAGATAGCAATTGACTCTCACTATGTCACCTTATTCCTTGAGAAGGAAAATTTCTTCACTTGAAAACTTATTTACTTAATTTGGGAGTGTATGAGACATCTTGAACTCCAGGAGAAATAATCCAGTAGGCCTTCTACTGCATAATTATCATGAAATCTCTCACACAAATACCAGCTTCAACAGCCCATAGCAAGAACCATCAGAGCAGATTTCTCCCATTCCAACTTGTGCAATTGCAATACCTTTTCCGCTCATTCTTATTGAGTGATGGACCATATAATTAAAATAGATTGCTTAGCTACTAATAACCTGCTATTTTATAGTCAACTCACCTTAACAATGACAACTCTCTTGATATCCACTGTTTTAACATCAATTTCTCTCATCCTACCTGATATGAATTTCTTATATGTTTTAGTTGACTAATCACTTCTTAGGACTCGGAGAGAAGACAGGTTACATCCCAACATGTATGTAGATTGTTGCAGGCCAAGTTTCAATATTGTTTTCAAAAAAACTGTTTTGTGAATCAGATATGGCTATTTTCTATGCATACATACACCTGCACATTTAATCAACTATTTTTGTAGCATAACCAGGTGTCAGCTTTCCACTCTCTACTCAACTGCTTTAGCTTGAGTAGTGGGAACAACTGCGACGCCCTAATATAACTATGAACTTACTGTCACAATTACTACTAGAGCCAAAATCAGACTACCCTTCCTGGGTAGCTGTTTCCCCCTCCCTAGCCCGAAACTTGTAGGGAATAGCGTCTTGCTATTTAATGGGTTAAAGTTTATTAAGAAGCTGGAAAACTATCCAAGCCTCTTTAACTGCAATATCAACATAAACTTAGAACAACACCCAGTTGTCTTATATCTCAGTTTTTTAAAAACTAAAACAATCCCGCATCTCCAACAACAACCACCCCGTTAGCTGATGATGTCACTGTTCATCATCAGTGGATTCGAACAATCCCGCATCTCCAACAACAACCACCCCGTTAGCTGATGATGTCACTGTTCGTCATCAGTGGATTCGTAACTCCGTAAATAAACCCGTAAGGGCACCGTCTCGTAGCCCTCCGCTGGCCTTCCGTTGCGAAGATTCCCTTTGTGAGCTTTGTTGGCAACCACATGTCCTTTTGGAGAGCTTTCCTTTTGATACTTCGTTGTTGAGTATTTCTTTGTGGCTTTGTTAATTGCTCATTACTGTTCTTATTTGTTTGTAGGAGGTACTGTGCTGTCTCATACTTGTCTAGTGCTGGGCACTCTGTAGTCAGGGTTGAGATCCCTGACACTCCCGACACTCCCCCAACCTTAGTCAGAGACCCCTGATCTCTTGATAACCCATCAGCATTGGCGTTCTTGCTGCCACTTCGGTGTACAATTGTAAAATCATATTGCTATAATGATAGGGCCCACCTTGCCAACCTGCCATGACTGTCCTTCAGGTTGCCAAAGTGAGTTAATGGGTTGTGGTCTGTTTCGATTGTAAACTTTGATCCTTGCAGATAGGTACGAAAGTGTTTAACTCCTTTAACAATTGCCAGAGCCTCGCGCCCTATGGCAGAGTAATTTCTTTCACTTTGTAACAACTTCTTTGCAATCCGATGCTCTTCCCCTTTTCCATCTACCTAACTAATGACATAACCCAATCCAAATGCTGACGCATCCGTCTGTAAAATAAATGGTTTGGTCCAATCTGGCATGACTAACACCGGTGCTCGGGTGAGTTCTTCTTTTAGCTCAACGAAAGCTTTGTCGCATTTCTCATTCCATTTAATATGCTTAGGCATACTTTTCCTTGTAAGTTTGGAGAGGGGTGTGGCAATAGATGAAAAGTTAGGAATAAATTTCCGGTAGTAACCGCAAAGACCTAAGAAAGAACGGACGTCCTTTTTAGTCTGAGGCTGCTTAAAAGTCTTCACTGCCTCCACCTTACATTCCATAGGCTGTACCAACTACGTGTCCCAGATATCTGCAACTACCACTTCCGAAAGTACACTTTCTCTCTTTTACTTTTAACCCAGCTTCTCTTAGCTTGTCGAACACAATTTCCAAATGATCTAGATGGTTCTCCCAAGTATCACTGTGGATAATAATATCATCCAGGTATGCAACAGTGAACTCATGCAATCCATTCAATAAACCATCCATTAACCTCTGGAAGGTATATAGATGGTGCTGAAATTAACCCAAAGGGCATCGTTAAAAAAACTCATACTTTCCGTATGGAGTCACAAATGCTCTCTTTTCTCTGTGTTGAGGGTTTACGGGGACCTGATAATAACCTTTCGTTAAATCCAGGGTGGTTATAAACTTTGATGAGCCAATGTTAGCTATCAGGTCTTCAATATTTGGGAGTGGGTATGGGTCATTAATGGTCACCTTGTTCAGTTTTCTGTAATCTAAACACATACGTTGTGTGCCGTCCTTTTTCTTTACCAATACAATAGGTGCTGCCCAAGGGCTTTTGGGTGGTCTAATTATTCCCTGGTCAAGGAGTGTTCTTATCTCCTCTCTCAGTACCTCTTGAGAGTAGTGGTCCAACCGGTAAGGGGGCAATCGTATAGGCACAGCATCTCCTGTGCGTATCTCATGCTGCACAACTTGTGTCTTTCCCGGTACATCTTGCAATACATCTTTGTATTTTTCCTTGAACTTCTGAATGTCGAAGTGATGAGGGTCTAGCATGTGTGAGGTATGTACAACCTCATCATTCTCCAAATCTTCCTCGTCGTCGTCACGGGCTAAGAATGCCGTTGACTCAGGAGGAGTCCACAACTTCATGCAATTGACATGAAAGGTTCGATACTGTTTTAACTGGGTTCCAAAATCTACTTGATAAGTTATTTTGGTGATTTTTTTTACAATGGGAAAGGGTCCTTGCCATTGATTGTGTAGTTTGTTAGTTTTTCCCGGTCTAAATACTAACACGAAGTCACCTACAGCAAAGGATCTCTTTAGCCTTCTGGTCATGGTAAAATTTCTGTTTCACTTTTTCATTTCTCTCTTTCTTATAGGCCAAGTCTCGTACTACTTGCATATTTGCTTTGGGTGTAGCTATATATTCACTCGCGCTACTTTCATCAGACACTTCTCCGTCACAGTCCTCAGTGGGAGAGGTCATCTCATCCTCGATCTCCGCTCCTAACTCCTTCATCTCGCTTCCATCTTCGACCGGGTAGAGAGCAGATATGATGGGCCCATCCCACTCCTGCTGAAGATGCTCCTCCTCCTTGAGATTGTCTTGCTGCATCTTCTGGGCACGGGTGACCACCAGGCCTGACTCGGTCGTGGGGGTGTTCTTCTGTTCAATTTCTGGCTCTTCACTCAGAACCTTCTTCAGATACTGCCTGAAATGGGGAATGTCTCTTCCCATCAGCATATCTTCGGTTATGTGCTTTGACACTCCTACAGCAATGCAGGTAGACTTCCCTTCTACCTCCAGCATGACACTTGCCGCTGGGAGGTATGTTTTCCTTTCTGAAGCCGTTCTATAGGGAATACTCCATCCTAAGTAATCTTTCTCAGCTACACATCGAGGATGCACAATGGTCTTCGTGCATCCAGTATCAAGTAATGCTGTTATTTCATGACCGTTGATCCTAACTGTCTTGGTCCAGTCGGGAATCTTGGGTTTCCTTTGAGGAATGACAAGGCTGCATTTTGCATTTTCGACTTTAACTCAACAATCTCGCTGGTAATGGCCTTTCTTGCCACATTTAAAGCACTCAATCGTTAGCAGGTCACGGTAAGGAGGAGGTCCATCTCTACTCCTTGGTGAAGGTCTATCGTTCTTTCGAGAGTCTTGACTTGCCAAACGGTTGTGTGTTCCTTTCGAAAACGCTTGATACTCTATTTCCTTTTTAAATGGTAATCTATCAGTTTTTGTCCTTTGATTTCCCAGATGTCTCACGATGGATTCTGTCAGCTCAGCATAATTTTGGAAGTTTAAGTTCCTCATTTGGGTTTCGAGCCACGGTGGTAATTTAGCCAGGCCTAATTCCATCATTACTGCCTCTCTGGTAGGTACTTTTGTAGCATCCAACCATTGATGAAAATTTTGCCGGAAGTCCCGCAACCACTGATCAGGTTTGTTTGTATTAAAACTCTGCTCGAACACTTTCTTACGATGTGATTCAGTAGACATTTGATACACTGACAAAAGTGTGCTCTTCACCATCTGGTAGTCGGCCTGTTAGACTGCCGAAAGTGCAGACACGGCCAACAGCCCAGCTCCAGACAGTGAGCCTCTGAGGTGGATTGACCATAATTCCACTGGCCATTCACTGGCATGGGCAGTGGCTTCAAACGTATCCAAATACGCTGACATGTTGTCTGTTTCCTCAATAAATTTCTGAAGGTGCAGATGTAGCACTGGTGGAGGTGGTGGAGTTCTTGCTCGAGCTCCCTGTACTCCTTCCATCAGTCTCATGAAATGGTCCTGCTGGTCTGCCATTGCCTGACGGTCTAGTTCCCGCTGTTCAGCTGCTTGTGCCTTCTCCTTCTTACGGACACTAGCCTCACTATCCAGACGTGTGGCTTCTCTATCAACACGGCTCTGTTCGATAGCCAACATTTGTTGCATAAAGTTTTCAATAGTATCTTCCTCTTGCTGGTCGGTTGATATGTGACTTCTTAAGGTTCTCAAACGTCGTTCGTGGGACATATAACTATTTAAGAAACAACTTGACAACAACTGTAATATTAGTGAACAACTTAGCTTAAGCTCAGGGTTGGTTTGCAAGTTCCCTGGTTTACACCTGAACTGTGTCCCTGACTTAGCTAGCTAACAATTCACAACTAACACAACTGAAAAACTTAGCTAATCCTATTAGCTCGTTCTGGTAGTTCTGGGATAAATCCCACCGCTGCCACCAATGTCAGCTTTCCACTCTCTACTCAACTGCTTTAGCTTGAGTAGTGGGAACAACTGCGACGCCCTAATATAACTATGAACTTACTGTCACAATTATTACTAGAGCCAAAATCAGACTACCCTTCCTGGTAGCTGTTTCCCCCTCCCTAGCCCGAAACTAGTAGGGAATAGCGCCTTGCTATTGAATGGGTTCAAGTTTATTAAGAAGCTGGAAAACTATCCAAGCCTCTTTAACTGCAATATCAACATAAACTTACAACAACACTCAGTTGTAGTCTTATACAGTTTTTTTTAAACTAAAACAATCCCGCGTCTCCAACAACAACCATCGATTTTTCCCCGCTAGCTGATGACGTCACTGTTTGTCATCAGTGGATTCGTCACTCCGTAAATAAACCCGTAAGGGCACCGTCTCGTAGCCCTCCGCTGGCCTTCCGTTGCAAAGATTCCCTTTGTGAGCTTTGTTGGCAACCACATGTCCTTTTGGAGAGCTTTCCTTTTGATACTTCGTTGTTGAGTATTTCTTTGTGGCTTTGTTAATTGTGTTCTTATTCATTTGTAGATACTGTACTTGTCTAGTGCTGGGCACTCTGTAGTCAGGGTTGAGATCCCTGACACCAGGCAAGAAAGAAGCCATTACTTTACAGCATCAGGAACAGCTTTGCATACAATTTCGCACAGCTCTACTCCAAAATGGCCAGTGCAAATTAAAGCCACACCCATTGCAACAAGTCTTTACTTGGACTCCATCAGCAAATTAACAAGAAAACACAAGACATTACCATCTATTCCAACTATACTTCAACTTCTCATTAATTATGCCATCAGGACATGGAGCCTTGTCCCTATTCAACTCCTTCACAATAGTGTTCTTCTCCTGGAATGCATCCCACTGCATCATCCAGTTCACTTCTTTAGCCTTAAGTTCTAGTGGTCAATTGGAACCTTCCCCTGATCTCAACACCCTCCCCAATGCCTATTTCCTTCCTCTTCTCTGGCTACAACCCAATTTTCCTCTCTCACTCTCTGAATTTGGTATTTCTTCATTTTCCCCTTCACGTGTGCCCAAAATAACTTACAGCTATCAAGTTGACAACACTCGATAATCAACTTAATTAAATTTACTCACTCAATGTTTGGGACTAATGCTCGACAGAAATGCTAATACTGTCGTTACCTGATGAGGCTCGAGCATAAATGGTAAGGGGTCTTCTACTGGTGTGCTCTGCATGCAGTTTCTGTCAATCCTATTTTTGTGTGATTATTTTCAACTGTCATGAAATATATACTTTAATCTAGCTGATTTAGAGAAATCCTTCAAGTATTTATTATTATTTTAAAAAAATTTGTCAAATCACTAACTGCAAAGAGTGCAATTCTAAGTTCTGGGACACCTGTCAGGGAGCATCCTGACAACTGCCTCTGACACCTCTGGAGAAGGAGGAACAACCTGTGGGAATCACGTTGTGACTGCCTCTGACACCTCTGGGAAAGGAGGAACAACCTGTGGGAATCTCTCACCTGATTACTCACCTACATCAGAAGGTGTAAAACCACAGAGACCAGAGAAGACAGACTACCCACAAAACCACTACGTGAACTGTGACAGAATCTATAAAAGTGAAGAACAGCAAAGAGAAAGAAAGAACAAAGAAAGAAAGAAAGCGAACGATTAAGAAAGACAATTAAGACTGAGTAAGTGTATCATCGAAAGAGATAGATTACTAGTGATATTGTGCTTATTGATATATGTTTTTAATGTGCATTTGAGCCATTGTTTTATTGTTCTTTAATTCCTAACAAGCTCTAGTGAGGGAGTGAGGTTAGTGTATTGGTCTTACCAAGGTCTTGAGGGCAAGAGGTGTGGTGCATCTAGGTTCTCAGGCAAGGGTTTGGCGTCATCAGAAACTGCTAGTGACTTATAAGAGGTCACAGGGAGAGAGTCTCTGACAACACCAGCCCCTTTTTCTAGCACGCTTCATCCTGTTGCTATTCGTTGATATGCCCATACAGTGCATAGATCAACACACACTATATTTTGTTGCTATTGTTGACCATACTCATGTATGGTCAACTACAATTTGGTATATACTTGGTAACGACAGGAGAAAACAAATTGCAGAGTAGGTGATCAAGATTGCTTCCTGGTTGCCCAGGAACAAATGCAGTAGCTACATGACAATTGTTGAGATGTTTTTTATTTTATTATTTAATTTTAATTTTATTGAGAAATAATTAATCATGGATGGGCATTGGAACATTTGAATTCTTCTGGTACTAAACCATATATATAAATGGACCCATTGTACGTGAGCTATGTGTCAGGGGAGATGGATATACATAAAATAGATCCTCAATGAACTCTCAGTTGACATAATAAAATTAAAATCACCTTCTCAATCATCAACTAAAGAATAAGGTGCAAGCCTATTTGATCCACGATAGAAACTCGCTAGAAACAGTATTAGTAGAATAACAATGACAGACAGACTGATCATACAAGGTAAGGATCGTTTATGATAAGGATTGTTTATAGCATGTGTATCTAACATTGTATAGTATTGTCTATCTCCCCTAAGTCTTGAATCCGGTAGGTATTGAAGACTGAAATGTCTTAACAGTAAAATCGGTCCGGAGGCTTTTTTGTCCTGGTGGACCTTCATATAGGTATAGGCGAAGGTGGGATTGGGCTCGCCGTAGGAGGCGGAATGGTGGGTGTTGGATTGGTGGAGTGGTCCACGTCCATGTCCAGGATAGGTCTGAGATTGGGTTCGCCCACAGATAGCCGTCTAGTGTGTCCATGTGTAGCCGTCTTGGTGTGTCCATGTGTACACGCGATGGGCTGTTTATCTAAAGTGGTGGCGAGATTGTCTGGGTGGTAGGGGCAGGTGTGGTGGAATTGGTAAGGGAGGGTTTGGTGGAGGTGGTCAGGTCGGGTGTGGCGGTGTGAGGGCCATGTCCTCAAATATTGTACGTCTTGGGGGTGGCCTGTAGACGGGGATGTATTTCCATAGAAATTTCCGGTTGCGGAGGGAGAGTCGGCCTGATCCATCCATGTGTACGAGATACTGGTGGAATTGGCGCACTTCGACAATGGTGCCCGTGTGGACTCACTTGGTGGGGTAGTTACCGGTCTGGTTCTGTACTCACCAGATCGCCTACTCGTAGCTGGCTGAGTCGTCTGGTGTGCTCAGTCCATTTGTGCTGGTGGGCATGGTGACGATGTCTCAGTGCAGCTTCCCGGGGATCCAGAGACTCACTCCACATTTGGTGTGGGTGGTACTTTCCCGGGAGTATGGGTATGGAATCCTACGTGGGACGTCCGAAGACTGGGAAAGTTTGGTGGACGGGTCCGGGGTGTTCCTGTAGTTAAGGATAGCCATTTGGAAAGGGTCGACTTTCAGCACGCCATCATGTCCTGTGTTGCCGACGAGGAGTCTCTTCACAGTTTTCACCCCAATCTCTGCTCGGCAGTTGCTATGGGGAAATGCGACCGAGCGGAGTTGGTGGTGAACTCCCCAGTCTGATAGGAACTTTGCTGTGGTGGAGCTGGTGAATTCGGGTCCGCCGTCTGAAGAGAGCTCGTCAGGTGAGCCAAATGTGGTGAATGTGTGCCTTAGGATGTTCATTAGGCCTTTGGCACCATCCTGGGCCCTCTCGACGGTGGGCCAGTTTGAGTAGCGCTCCACAATTACTAAGTAGTTTCTGCCTAGGTGGCTGAAGAAATCAGTGCAGATACATTGAAATGGATATTTCTATAGGGAGGGAGGTGTTGGTGGTAATGCCGCTTGGGAGGGTGCCATCCGGTTGCATTGAGGGCATGTGGCTCTGGTTGCCTCGATGTCCCTACTGATTCCGGGCCAGAAGATGGAGGCCTCTGCCTTAGAGGTCATGGTGGATGTGCCCTGGTGGGCGGCGTGTAAGGCAGCGAGGCAGCGTTGACGTAGTGATGGCAGGATCACTATCCTATCTTTATAAATCATGACCCCATCGCTGCTGTAGAGGTTCATCCTGTGTTGGTGGAATTCTCTGAGGATGGGTGGTGATTGATGGAGTAGGTCTGGGAAGCCATTTTCTATGGTGGATAGGAGTAGGCACATGGTGGTGTCGGATGTCGTGGCGGTCTTGACCTGTTCAAATGCGATGGATGTAGTTGTGTGCAGACTGCATATGAGCGAGTTCTGCATCATGTCCTCCATGAGTGAGGTCTTCTGGTCGCTTGGGGAGATTCCAGCCATCAGTTGTGATGATGTGGCAGGCCGGCATGGTGACGCTGTCTGTGATGCTGTGAACGTCGTCCATGAGAAGCATCTTGTCCGGATTGAGAGTGCCGGTAGGGTGGCGTGACACCGAGTCGGGGGCTCTGTTCTTTACCCCAGGTATGTGGAGGTGTTGTGGACATCGTCCGGTGAGCGGTCGCTGAAGATTTTCAGCAGGTCCACTGCTATGACCAGGTTGGTGCACCCTAAGACAAAGTGCCTGGCCTTGTCCAGAGCATCAACGACGGCAAGTGCTTCGGCCTCGATCGGGGCGTATCTCGATTCTGCTGCGTGGGTGAATCGGCTTCCTACTAGGGTGATTTTCCACCCCAGTTTGCAGCAGAAGAGATCGCTCGAGGGGCACTTGCAGTGCTTCTGGAAAAGCCAGAATCCTATGCCCTGTTTCGACCAGTCTGTCGCCAAGCTGGTGGGTTTGGACTTGTCAAAGATCCTGACGCCATGCTGGATCTCGTCTATGATGGTGCTCTTTGAGCTCTCAAACGCGTGCTGGAGATGTTTGTCCCAGTGGAATGTGTTGGTTGGTTTCAGCAGGTCACGAAATGGCGCCATGGTGGCGGTCATGCTGAAAGTATATGATACTTGGTTCACCAGTCCGAATCAGGAATGGATGTCGGTGAGGTTCGTCGGGGTAACTTTGGGCATGGTCTTACCGTGTTCTGGGAGATCTCGAATCCTGCGAATTCCACCAGGTCCTGAGCGAATTGGAATTTGTCAGGGTTGAGGGTGATGCCATGGTGGCCGCAGACGTCCAGCCAGTGGCATGCTTGGAAAAATCTTTCTTCAACGAGTCAGCCCATAGGAGGGTGTCGTCCATGCACTTGGTCTTCTTTGGTATTGATGAGACGATCTCATCGTAGCGATGGGTGTATCCATCGCCAGATGATATGTAGCCTTGCAGTGCTGTTCGGTACCTGAATCTGCCCCATGGGATAATGAAGGTTGTGAAGTGCCGGTCTTCGGGGTGTAGGGCGCGCTATGATAGCCGTTCCATGCGTCGAATACAGATTTCTTCGTCCCCTGTGGGACCGATCTCGCCTAATGGAATGGTGACTGAGTGTGGTTGGTCTCCCTGGTCGCGTGAAGGTTGAGCGGTTGGAAGTCAATGACTCTGCTGAGTGTCCCATTCTTTTTGGCACATATGACCATGTGATGGCACCAGGTAACGGGGTCCCTGATGGGGACGGGCTCCAGTACGCCGAGACGGACGTCTCTGTCCAGTCCTGCATTTACTTCGTCTTGCCAGTGAAGTGGAACTGGGATCGGGGAGTGGTGAGCTGATGGTTTAGCATCAGGGTCTATCATCACCCTAATCGGGGGGCCATCCATCATGGGGAGTGACTGTTGCTCGCAGGTGTTGAAGGTGCTGGAGCTGTACCTTTCCAGGAGATGTGCTTGAAGCCTTTCCCTGTTGGCGTCGGTGGCCGGGTAGGGGAGAGTGGTTGGCATGGGAGGTGGTTTGGTCCTCCTAGGGCACGGGCATGGCTCAGATGCATGTCTGCTGGAGTCGGTTCCGGCAGTGGTGACAATATCTTTGGTTGGCGGGGCCTCCTTGTCCTTGACTGCGTTGCAGCCAGGTATTGGGAACTGGTCCGAGATGATCCCCAGCTCTGCACATGCCTCCCTGCTCAAGAAGAGCTTGTCAGTGTTGTCCGTGATATAGATGATTTGTCGTGTTGTTTTTGTCTCTCCCTTGGTGTTCTTGCTCGAGAATCGGACAATGGCTGCGCCCAAGATGTGGATCTTGTTGTTATTGGCTGTGTGCATCCTGAGCTGAACTGGGATGAGGTCTCTGGTGGACAGCCCCAGCTTCCTTACGGTAGTCGAACTTGCTAGGCAGCTCTGGCATCCTGTGTCCACCAGGGCGTTGATGAACGTCTTCTTGTGGGGTGGCTTGAGAGGAAACCTGAAATGGGTGTAATCCTCTTGATTGACCTCAGCTTGCAAGGGGATAAAGGGCTGGGGCTTTGATTGCCTCATAGACCACTTCCTGGTGGTCTGATCAAATATGTGGTGGTTCAAGGTGACAACGTTGGTGTTAATCGCCGAGGTGAGATCGCATACCGTGTCAAATACTTCGCTATCCAGATCTGCACCTGCTGTCTGGGCGCTACGTTTGGATCGGCAGACCTTCTCAAAATGATGCTCTCGGTCACAGTGGCGGCATCTCGTGTTGTAAGCCGGGCACTCACTCCGTCTGGTCTTCAACGTGGCATGCTTCCCATGGCCGCAGGCCCCGCAGTAGTCACAGGGCTCCTCTCTTGATGTCTGGTCCTTCTGAGGGGTGGGCGCTTGCCTCTTTCATCTCTTGTATGAGCTCCCGATTGCTTCAGTGGCGTGTGGGAGTGACAGGTGTGTGGCTAATCTTTTTCCCGCTTCCTTGGCCTCGATGTACTTGAGTGCTTGTTTGACCGTCTTGTCCTGGTTTGGATCCCCCAGCAGGTCCATTTGAATTTCGGGATCCGCCAGGCCCCTGTAGAGTACATCCACTATGTTTTACTCCGAATAGTCGACGGTTCCTCCACATCCGGCACACTTCTTCGTAAACTTGCAGATGCTGGCCTGCCCCCTGAGCCACGCTCCGAATGCCCTGATGGGCTCGTCCCTGTCCTGGCGCATGTTGTGGAGCGACACCCTGGCTACCATCGGGTTTTCCTCCCTCTCAGCTAGCTAGGGTTTTGATAGCGGTGAACACTTGTCCTCAGTTTTGTCGGCGAGTGTACGTCCAGCGTTGGGGGTGAGGTCTCTCCTCAATTGCTCGTCACAACACTGGAGCAACTGGATGACCTTGTCCTGTCAGGTCAGCTTGGTGGCCCGGACATAGTCGCTCCAGTGGGATTTGAAGTAAACCCAATCTTCTGTAGTTCCGGCTGACGTCACATCCGGTCGTCGCACCTTCTCGATCATGGCTGGTGCTTGATTTTGATGGTTCATGGCGTTGGCCGTGAGGAATGCAGTAGCCAGGACTGGATTAACATCAGGTATTTCGTATTGGCAGCCGTCGAATGGACACCTGGTCCCCGACATCTTTGGACCACGTAGTGGTGTGCTCTAGTTGGAGCAGCTTGCTGTTTCGATCGGCTGCTCATTCCCAGGAGTTGCGATGGGGTCGGATCCTTAAGTCAGGTGTCCCGCAGGAGTCTAAAGAATAAGGCGCAAGCCTATTTGATCCACGATAGAAACTCAGTATTAGTAGAATAACAATGACAGACAGACTGATCATACAAGGTAAGATCGTTTATGATAAGGATTGTTTATAGCGTGTGTAACTAACATTGTATAGTATTGTCAAATTTTATTCACTCGACATTTCGACTAGATGTTTTAGTCTTCATCAGGGATTAAGACTAGAACATCTAGTCGAAACATTGAGTGAATAAAATTTGAAGTTGATTATTGAAAAGGTGATTTTAATAAAATAGATCCTTTGAAGATAAAATTTCAATTTTTTCACACTCTTTACCATTTTTAGTGCTGCTGATTTACTGCTTTAACGAATGATTCAAGCCATGCTGGGAGCCTTTTTTGAACTAGTAGTGGCTGAAACCCTATTTAGGCAGCAAAGAAGCTGCCAATATGAGTTTGAGCTGTGATAGAGATTTGGGAGTGTGGGGAGGGGAAGAGGTTTGCTGTCTATCATTAAATAGCAGTCAGTTCTTTCTCCTCTATTGATTATTCAGCCAGTCACTCTCTTCTACTAACTATGAAGCCAGTTCTCTCTTCTCTCTCCTCTGCTGCCTATGGAACCAGTTCTTTATCTTCTATTGGCTACATATATAGCAAGTTCTTTCTCAGCTAGTTATTCTCTAATTTACTGAGTAAGCAGCCTGCTCTCTCCATCTTGCTTTTGTCTCGCTTCATCTTCACAAGCATAGCCATGAATCTGTAACTTTGTGGCAAGATAAGTGATAACCATTTCCTTTCTAGTACATGCATAAGTATATATGTGAGCCCCTTCATGTTTAGGATGGGTATATAACCCATTGACAGGACAAATGACCAATTTGGAGATTTCCACACATTTGCAAGTGCACTGCTGATGAGAGTTTGCAGTGACACAAGCTACAGTGGAGAGACTAGATCCCCCAGATGAAGACACATGCAGTCTTGTAGTTGGTGAGAGTAGCAAAGTCCTGAATTTCTAATTCTGCTCAAGGCAGTTGTGAGCCTTTCATGATGTTCAAGCTGGGATTTGCCAAATATAAAAAACCAGACAAACTCTACACCTTCAAGGCCATTAATTATCTCTGACATTCTTTATTGAAAGCATTCAGGTGGTGATGTAATCTCAAATGGAAGTTGGTTAAAATTATACCTTCCAAATGGTTTTATCGAAATAATGAACTCTCTTTGGATAGCGAAATTTATCAAAGACTGAGTTTCTAGTCTTGAGAACACTGCTAACTGAGCTAGAGTTTGCTCGAATGTTACGGTCATGGCAGGCATTTTCATTAGAGTTTTGAATGTCAATAGAAATTCTAACTTGGCCATTTAAAGGTCAACACAAATTCTAACTTGAACTTGGCCATTTAGCTTGGGTACTACTATATACCACCAGCAACAGTTGGAGTAGTGCCTAAAATCTATCTACTTCAGGTATCAACGAAAGTGGGCTCAGCAATTGGCTCTCTAATATCTGCAGTGGTAGCCAACTTTTACACGGAATTCTTTGAGGAATTAGCACTCCCAACTGCCCTCCTGAAGTCAAGATTTTCAAAGAAAAATGTGGATGATACCTTCTGCATAGTGAAGATAGGTTGAGAGCAGGGGTTATTGGACCATCTGGACAACATCAGGCCATTTATATAGTTTACCATGGAGGATGGATCACTGGTTTCTGGACTGCCACCTACACAGAATAGACTAGAGTTGTGAAGCAGGACTTACTGAAGGAAGAATATCATTTGAATAAAGATTTTATGGTTGTCCACATCAACCTTTCCTCTACATCTAAATGCAGAAAAGAAGATAAGTACACTGATACAGTCAATCAAGGGTCTGGGAAGAAGGATTGTATAGTACATAGTAATTCATTATATGGTAGGGGAAAGTGAAGACATTAGGAGAGAGTGCAGGATGAGTCATTTTCACAACAGGAAGAATTCTGAGGGCACAACATAGCAGAGTGAAGGATGAATTATCCACTAGTATCCACTCATGAATTGTGTACTATATCTCTTGAAGCTGTGGGAAACACTGCATAGGAGAGACCAAAGGAGACTAGAATGATAGAACACCAAGATGCCTGTCAACATGCACAGTCAATGGACATACTATTTTGTTAGAGGAAGCCACCATCTTAGACCAGACCAGAAGAAAGAAGGAAGTACTAGTGAAGGAGGCATTGCACATCAGCTTATATAGCACCAGAGTGAATCTAAATTGTGGAATGGACTTACCTGGCTGGATGATCACTTTCAAGAGCCTTTTTAGTTATATAATTATTTAGTTATCATTTATTAAATGTCTTTAGTAGTATTAAGTTTTATATTAAATGAGGCAACAAAATGCATTCATTTCTAGCCTATAGCACTCGTTTTATTTCATTTGTTATTATTTTTGTGTTGTATTCTTATTTAGTTATTATCATTTGTTATAGTTTTTCTCTCCCCCCCCCCACCTTAATTTCATGCCCACATCCAGTTTGTGTGTGCTATAGTGCGGATTGAATCACAGGGTAGATATATAGCTAGATACCAGTATATATATACCAACCTCACATGACTCTTGGCATCCCATTATTCCTGATGAAGGCTAGAGCATTTAGCCGAAACACAGAGTGAGTAAATTTAAGTTCATCACTGAAGAAGTCATTGTATAATAATTTCTTTCTTTATATAAGTGAAAGTTCATTAGATAATAACAAAAGAAAACACCAACCAAAAAATAAATAAACAACTAACAATATTTGTAACTTAAAATATCATATAAGGCACAGACTGACTGCTACCGAGTACAGCTGCAGTGTCTATTACTAAAGTAGAGGTTTATGCATTGATCTAAAATATGAACTCCAACAATAGTACAGAGTTTAGTATTATAATTATTATATTAATAGGTAAAGGGTCGTATCAATGTTTGTTGTCTACATTGGTAAATTCTCGTTTTATGACGAGTCATTTAAAAAAAATTGTCTGGTTTCTCTACTGTTTTTATAACCAACAAGCTACTTATATGCAAAAGGTTACTCTCTGTAGCAATGCAGATAGAATTATTGTGAATTGTGAGCAAACTGTTTGCTTATGGCTGTATTACTGATGAGAAAGAGACGCGGGCAATCACAGTTCAGTTGTCCTTCAAGGACAAGTGAACTTTGTTCAGTTGGCACAGAACAGTATGCAATACCCGATTTCTTAGCAAAGGCTGTCATAATGTTTTATGATTGATTTTACTCTTAAAAGAATAAGACTCTCTGTATAGTCACTTACCACTCACTTATTTGCGACAAATGCAGCTGCAGAATATTGCTGTTATGTTACACCACATGACCAAGTTGATTTTTTTAATTGGAAATTGTTGAACAAGGTAGAGATGAGTATGCCATGATGGCTCATGGTTTTCTTGATATAATGGAAACGCTTTCTCTCTCAATAACTGAACAGTTGTCAACTACCTTGCGAGGTAAAGAAACTTCACTACAAAAAGGAGTGACAACATTCCGATTGGCTGTGAACTTCTTGGAAAGGCGGAGATATGATGGAAATTTGACAGTGTAAGAGAAGACCAGGATATGAAGTGTACGCAGTTGTGCCATCCATGGGTTAACCAATAATCCGATGTACATATTGTAGCTTATCCCCACCAGTATGACCTCTCTATGTAGTTATATAAGGTCCTATAACCTATAACTATACAGGAAGCTATATGCAGTGCTTCATCCCCAAGTACTAAAGTGGAGGGCACATAGTTTGCATAACTGAAGAATGCGCCTACAGCACCTTTGTTTCCACTCTTGCCTAGGACTAGTAAATATTGTATAGTGGTGTTGAGTACATTAGGTCATGTGGCTGATTTGGATAGTGGTGTAAGATCAAGTCATGGGGAACATCTGCTGTCACATCTAGGCCCACACTAAGCAGCAGCTCTGAGTAACCACAGAAGCAGTGATATACATGTATATATATATATATATATAGTGATATTGAGTATATATATTACATCATGTGGCTGATCTCATAGTTTTTAGGACAAAAGTTGTGTTGAAAGATCTGGTGTCACACCTACACACACAACAGCAACCCACAAGAAGAAGAAACCCACCAGCCTTAAGGTCATAATTATTAAGTCATGTAGATGACCTCCTAGTTTGGATAGGGAGTAATAAAGACAAAAGTCATGAGGGAAGATGCATGGTCACAGCGATATACTCACATTAATTAAGCAATAGTTTTGAGCAACTTGCCGATAAAAAAGCCACAATAGGTTCTTTTCACAACTCTGATGCGCTCACTACCGTGTTTACATATACAGATGGCTATATACCTGGGACAAAGGGTCATGATGAAGTGAGATTGGATAATGCATCTCTGACTTTTCTTCCTGGCTATATACAACTACTCGATTGCAAAAGTGTTGTTGACACATTACCATTGAAGATTCTATAAGATGGGTCTAAGATTGTGCCTCCCTTTCCACCTCCGCCAGAGCACACACTTCAGCAGTTGCACATAGTAAGCGTGTAGGAAGAGGTAAAAATGACCATAAATTTAAATTGACTACACAACAAATCAAATCTAATAACGTTCCAGGAACATAACTGGAAATGCAATACAATGTACTGTATATAGTATAAAATACCTTGTATTATTCACACATTAGGCTCGACTATCAACAGTCTAACACAGAGATGGCATACCATCTTATAACTCCCCAAAATATGCACACACATTTACACACTCAAGGTTAGACACCGCGTCGAGTAAGCTTGAGGTGAAGTCCGCCCTTGGGCCGCAGAATAATGAGAAATTCTTTCTTGATTGGAAGTTTCGTTTCATCCAGTGACAAATCAAAATTCCTCAAGATAAGGGACATAACGACTCTCTCCTCATTTAGAGCAAATTCTTGCCCAATGCAGTTTCTAAAAATTAATAATAGTAAAATAATGTAATGATCAACAGTCAATGAATGCTCTGAAATCTAATCACATGGATATTACATTTGGTGAGTGAAATAAGCCACACACTCTTGATATTTGGATGGGGGAACTGCATTGCCCTGCACAGCTGCTCGTAAGGGAACTGCTACCTATTGGCAGACCACCTCAATGAGAACAAGGGGATCAGATAAGGTCCTTGTCGTCGAGATGTCCCCACATTTCAGGGGATTGTGCAGCGTGTTTTGTATGTATATCACTCGCCAACACAAGACTGCATGATGTCTTTGTCTAGGAGCTAGTTCTCTCCACTTGTGTCCCGGCAATCTCTCACCAGCATTGTCCTTGCAATTGTGACCTTTTAGTAAGTGCAAGTGTACACTAGTATGTTCAATCATTCGCAATACAGGATTTAGATTAGAGTGATTTATGCAGGAGGATTTTGAGATAGTGTCCGTATTACAGAATAGCAAGGGGTCCATAAAACAGGAGTGTAAGTTAATACATTTATTCATTTATTGCGGGTGTTAATCCAGGCCTTGATGAAATCTCCACATTGTCACTTACCCTATGGTCAATGGTTCACCCATCCTAAATATGAATGGGCTCACATGCTTATGTGTTCACATAATGGCTCTCACTTTCTCTTGCCGCAAGATTACAGCTATGTAAATGTAAGTTTCTGTGAGGCACAAAAGCAAGAGCGAGAGAACAGGCTGTGAATAAATTAGAGCTAATTGGCTACAATAACATAGTCAGCAGAGTAGAAAGAGCCATAGTCGGCAGGGGAGATTCAATAGAGGGTAAAGGACTTTCTGACTATCTGTATCAGATGCACCATCTGTATCAGATGCACCCTGTATTGTTTTTCAAAATGGCAGACAGCAAACCGCTTCACCACCCCCAAACTATATCCTTTATCTCGGCTAAGACTCGCTTCAACACTGCTAAAAGGTGGGTTTGGCCATTAAAAAAGACTCTAAGCATCATTTGTTAAGTTTGGTAGACCTAAAAACCATAAACAGTGTGAAAAAACTTGATATTTTATCTTCAAGAATCTATCTCCACCCCCTCCCCCCCTCACATGACTTCATGACTTGTGTACAATAGCATAAAAAGAACCAGAAGACAACAAATGTTCGAGTGCATGTCAAATGATTAATTGTTTCTTGATAAATTAAAAAAATAATAAATTTTAAAAAACCCTGTGAAGCTAGCTCGTGTACTGTGTTATAAGCAGAGCAAATGACCTGGTTTACCAAGTTCTTACTCCTGGGAAACTCTTACACAGTTCAAGAAGTCTTGCTGATATACCAAAACACCTACTGTACAATTTGTTGAGTTCTACTGTGCAACTGTTACCAAGTCCTTGAAGGAAGCCATGGCTGACCCGGCATGGATATAGTCAACAGCAACAAGTATGGTGTGTGGTGATCTATGCAATGTAAAATGTGGTCTACACAGGCACAGTCAGAAAAGAAGAAATAAGTAAGAAAAACATTTTTAAAGGGGATGGAAGTTTGGAATTGCATTTTGCAGTTGTGTTGTAATTCTCCACCACTCGACTATAATATAGACAATTTTTTTTTTAAATATAGAAACAAGAAAAAAAGTTACCCGGATTGATTGACCAGTCAAAACAAGACTGCCTCACGTAGACAACACCATTTAGATGACCCTTTACCATTCAAGTGGGGACCACTAGCATGCTTTCAAGTTTGGAGCTAGTTGACATATCTATGTGTGCCCTCTTTTGATATTTGACACAAAAAAATGTTGCTGCATTAAGTATAACCACGCCCAAGTTATTTGCAGTACTTCAAAATTGCACGAGTGAATTTGCTGCAAATGTGGCTCTGGGTTGGAAAGTTCTAGACGGTTGAAATTGATATCTGTGGCAATAGGAAGCCCTACTCTATGGATGAGTGTTTTCATTAGGTGCTAAACCATGACTATCTACTTGTGTCTTAGACATCCCTTTCAAATGTCTAGCACTTTCGATTCGGCAGCCACACATGCAGCAAATTCATGGTGCAGATTTTGAAGTCACCCCTTTTTTTACATGTTAGTATTAAAAAAGACCACAGAGAGGGATCCATCTTTTGAGCTATATACAAGTTCAACCAGTTAAGTGTGCAGAATCTATGGTGCTCCAAAGACATGCCATTTTGTAAATAGTCCGCCCTTAAAAATTATGCCAACTCACTGCTTTACAAACATTGACATGCATGATATTAAACAGTGATCATCAAACTGGTCTTGTTTCCTTTCTTCTTGCAAGTAATTCAATACAGTTGTTGTTCTTGAAGACATTTTTGTTCTTGCAGTCAGTATAGATGCATACCTAAAAAGCTCTACTCAAAGGGTAAGTGAAATGGTATTTTTCAATAAAAAAGGTGTTAGTCTTTCTTTTCCAAAAGATACAGGTTTGAAAGAATAGTACAAGTGAGAAATGAGAGCGACAGAATTATTCCGCACTATGCAGCAAGCACTTTAAAGACTGGTCTTTGAGCTGGACTGGTAATTGTCAGAAGCTGGTCTTGGGGAGAAGGAAAAGTTGTTTGAAGTCAAATACTGTACCAACTTTTCCACAAGGCCAGCATGTGAAGAGAGGGAATCCAGCAGCTAAATCACAGCAGCAGAGATGAACAGCATATGAACAGTGTGAGAGTTCTAACTAGGGTGAGTATTCATATTCATTTGTGCTACTCACGCATTAAGTATTACCCATGCAATGTATGTAGTATGCATGTTGTAGCCTGCTCCTGACAGTGGACTGGTATTCCTAGCTGCCTCTATGTAAAGTATATACGCTCCTACAACTTCACCTCTACACAGTATACATTGCAATCTTGCCTTATAGAGAGTCCTAGGAAGCAAGCTGGAACTAAATTGGGCGATAATCTTCGTCCCCAAGTCAAAAGGGGAGGGCATGTAATTAACTACAGAATGCTCCAGCAGCACCTCTGTTTCTATGACTACATAGTGATCTGGAGTGTATTAGATCATGTAGCCGACTTCATAGCTTTTGGGAAGATCTGGTGTCATCTACACTCAACAGTTTTGCCACAAGAAACCCACGGTTTATATTAATGATGTTGATCATCGAGGGAAATGAGATACATGCAAAACCTTTTGCCTCGGGCGTGCGTACGTATGTTCATCCCACGGAGCAATAAATGTCCTACGTATATGCGTGTATGAACTGCAACGTGTGATTCGGTGCAAGCATTTAATTGCACCCGCTGGTTCAATGTAAGACAGAACCAAGTAGATGAAAATGGGGCGAGGAAGAGCCAAGTGTGCTATAGAAACTGGTACTGAGGAGAGCTACGCTATGGAGAGAAAAAAATTGTGTGCATACCCAGTTCGTAGTTCCTTACACGAAGCAATAAATGGCCTCCAAATAAGTGTGAATGAACTAACTCTTCTCATATATTGGTTTCCACCTACATTGCCACACCCCTTGTTAGAACATTGCTAGTAATAGTGGTGTTGATTATTAGGTCATGTGGCTGATGATCCCATACTTTGGATGAGGGTATATATAAACAGAGCAAGTGTGTCTGGTGTAACAGCTCCACCTCCAGTAGGCAGCAGTTTTGAATAATACAAGCCAAATGCTCTTCCACAACTCGGATGCACTTACTAGCATGAAGAGATGGCTTGGGTAATTTTAAGATGGTCATGTCAGGAAATGGGTGTGGTCTGGTGTGCCTTTTAACACAGTAGCTAGTGTTGTACACATCAGTTGCTGACATATCTATATTTTGGTAGAAGTTATTAAAATCTACCAAATTCTTGTTGTCTGTGCTCATCCTTACCTCTACAAAGTCATTGGCTATAGCAAGTATTTCCTCCATTAGAATGTGCGCTCTATTCATTCCATGAGCTGCCTATATACCATGCACTGTCTGAGTGACAGTGTGTGCTATTTGTTTAATGGATCGGTGTGTGATCTAATCAATTTGAGGGTCCGGTGAACATGTAATAACAGCGAGGCCTTCAATCTTTCTAAGGATATGATTTCACTCAACGCATTGCACTAAACGATCATTCGCTAGTGCTGTTGTAGCTGGCATAAATAACACGAAAATATGCATGCAGCTGCTGATTGACCACACCCATAAATTTATCAATGTACTGGAAGCAGTCTGGCCAAAGTCGGACCATCGGAGCCTTCCCTGCCATGTTTATCCATATAGAAGGCTACCCCATGAAAAAGATACAATTCATGATGAGGTGGGATATTTAAATTTGGAACATGCTCGAGGTGGGAATATATCTCTGAATTGTATTCATAGCACAGGCTGTGAGTACTTCTTGGATACCTTGTCCCTATCAGACATGCATCATCTTGTCAATTAGCATACTAATATTCCTAAGACTTCAAAGAGAAGCATTATATATAATGGTATCATACTTATCCATGTAGTGTCGGTGGTTCTGATGATAACTCTTGTCAATATGCTGTTTGGAGGACCCACATTGAGGCACACAGAGCATTCCAAAGCACTAGTAATACTTGAAACATTTATTCACATTCCTAGACTCTCCTCTGCAGTAGACATACTCATTATACTGCAGAGCCACATGCATCCTGCCCATAGCCTCTAATAGCCTTACTGTCCAATTAAAAGAACCAGTCTTCAAAAATTCTTGCTGAATTGTGCAGAATGCTCCTTGAGCTTCCAAAAAAGACTACGCCTTCCTTTTCTTCAGTTGGGCTGCCACACACACACACTCACACACAGCACGCACACACACACACCACTTTAATCTCAGACTTCTAGCAGTAGAAGGTAGTAATGTCTTGCTTCTTCATGGCCACCTGCTCTAGCTGCTAGCTACACACACCCACAACCTTAACAGTTACCAATCCAGAGTTAATTCGCCACAAATAATTCGCCACAAATATCCATAATTAATTAGCCACTACTGCCACCCAATTAGCCACTACTATCACACATCATGATCAATTAGCCACAACGATGACAACAATACTTAATTAGCCACACCTGTGGCATCCGTCCTCGATATATTCCCCAAGAACAATGGCCGCTCCGATGGTCCGGCCAACTTTTTCCAACACCTTATTAAATGGGTGTGGTCATTAGGAGGCGCATGTTTTTGTGCTATTTACACCAGCTTTATTTACACCTAGTATCCTAAAATTAGCCATATTTAGATCCAATCTAAGAAATAATTTTAAACAAGCTGGTTTCAACTGATTTTGGTAAGTATGGGTGTCAAGACTTACCAAAAAAAAGTAAGGTGGGGTAGGGGGTGGGGAAAACTTTTGGGGGGTCAAAAGGTCATCGATCGCCCCAAAATTGTAAAACATTGTATCTCGACAACTAAATACCCAACATTTTTTATCTTGGTGTCAAAATGCTCAGAATTGTACCATGATGATGCACCAAAAATCTGGGATCCTTTAGGACCAACTCTTGAGAGATGTTTGTGGGTGTTATCTGTATTGAGAGTAGTTGTGGCTTGTGGTCAGGTTTGCTTAGAAACCTGCAGGATCTTGCACAAAACCTGCATGATCCTGCCCAGCTTGCACCCTTTGATGGGAGTTGGTGGTTTGTGCAGGATTCTCCAAGAACATTATGTGTGCTGCGTTTGTCTATAAAAGGACTAGACATTGGCATAAGGTTGGTATCTTACTCCATTCGAGCAAAATGGAAAGGAGGTGTGAGATTTGTACTGAGGACTCATCAGAAGCAGGAAAGCTACAGAAGTTGTACACTAAGGGCTGGCTATGAGAACCTAATTGAGCATTGTAGACATATCAGCGACTCTTCCTTGTTAGAGCGATTGGAAAGAAAATGGACTAGCAACATTCCTATGACCGTCCATCAAAGATGCAGAGCACTTCTTGGCAGATGCCGCTCTGGTCAAACACATGATGGGTGCAAATAACAGCTCTAGTCTTGATGAGACACTCAAGGACTTGGAAGAAACATCAAGAACGGCAAAGCTGTGGGTTCTTTACCACCAACTTGTAAGAACAGTGCAAGAGTTCATCTTAGCAGAAAGGCTCCATGATTGGCAGGGACATCTGAATGCGGTTGCTAAGATGCTTGGCATATTTGCAGCAGCTGGGCATGGCCAGTACGCCAAATTTGGACGGATGTACTTACAGGAGATGCTGAGACTTCCAGAACAATATCCTCAGGTTAGCAAAAAAACAACACTAATATGCAAGCATGCACTTATCTGGTAAAATGTATAGGATATTTTTTTGTTTTTCTTTTCCAGGTTCATGAAGCATTCATGGAAGGAAATCACACAACCCGTTACTCCAATGAGCAATTTTCTGGACAGTTTTCTGACCAGACAATCGAAGAAACCCTTATGCGAAAAGCAAAATCAAATGGTGGCTTAACAAGAGGAAGGATGCGTAACGAGAATTCTGTGAAAGTATGGGCTGGCACATTTTCACATCTCAAGCTTCTAGGGGACCTGATGGAGGAAATGATTGGTGGGAAGCGGAGTAAGAGGACACACAAAGACCTTGGAGCTAAGCATATGGAAAACGACAGACAATGCGTCAAGTTCATTTCTGAATGGTTTTCGACCCACAACCCCTTCACAAAGGTTAGTATGTATGTGTTTCATGCACTGATAGTTGTGCAGACATCATTCTAGATTTCAATTGACATTTCAAAGTTATCACACAACGATTGCATCTATGTATGTCATTTCAGGTACATAATCCCATGACCATTGCTTCACTGTCTAGTGGAGGGACTACCACCGACAAGTCAGCTGTCAACTGCGAAGATGCAGTGAGGATAGGGAAAGAAATGCAGAAGGATCTTGATGATGAGCCACCTGTTAAAAGCATGAAGACATCAAACAAATGCAAAAATCTGGCTGCCCTTCAGAAGAAAGTAAGAATAGGAGACAAGAAGGTGTACATCGAAAAGACCCTACTCTTTAATAGGTTGATCATCATGGCAGAGAGAGATGAAGGGATTGAAGAGATATTCCGCTTTGAACTGACACCTGTCCCGGCGTCTCTCTTCACTATGGATCGTATGATGAGGAAACCCCCAAAGCATGAGTTTTGAAGGATGCTCAAGGAAACAACAACAAAACTTGACTTGGACATGAACAACAAAATGCATGTTGTTGATGGAGGATGGCTACTTCATCAGGTAAAGTGGGCCAGCGGTGCAACCATCAAGACCATAGTTACTACCTATGCCAGGTATGTTACAGCCAAATTCAAGGATTCTACTGTAGTCTTTGATGGCTATGGGGAAGAAGCATCATCGAAAGATCATGAACATATGCGGCGGATGGCTGGGAAGAAGGTTTCTCGGGACTTAAGGGTTACACCAGAATTGACTATATCATGTGACAGAGAAGTTTTCCTGGCAAATGAGAAGAACAAAGGAGCTCTAATCATGATACTGTCTACAGAGATGGCAAACCACAATATTGTTGTACGTCAAGCAAAAGATGATGGTGACACGCTCATTGTAAAGACTGCATTGCACTTGGTCACAAGTGTGAATACCCCAGTTGTCGTTGTCGCACAAGACACTGATATATTGGTTTTGCTCTGTTATCACCGGCCAAGCAACTGTTCTAATTTGTACTTGCAATCAGATGTTGATGGTCTTTATGACATCTCTACTATAGACGCTGTTGACCAGGAAGAGTTCCTCTTCAAGTACGGCTGGTCTGGAAACGACACTGTTTCATGCATTCATGGACATACCAAATGTGCTCTCTACAAATGCAAATTCCCTGCCAGTGTCATCACTGCATTTACAAGTATGACTTCAACTGAATCCACTATTCGAACAGCTGGATTAAAAGCAATGCAGATCACATACGGCTGTGGGGATACTCATCTTGAAAAGGCTCGCTATCTGAAGTTCCAGAAGCAAGCATCAAAGGGTAAAATCGACCCCGATCGCTTACCTCCAACGGAAAATGCAACAGCACAGCATTCCCTTCGTGTACATCTTCAAGTTGTGGTATGGAAGCATCTAAACACCACTGTTCTTAAGCCAATTGGAAGAGGATGGGAGTTAGATAGCAATGGAAAACTCAGACCGAAGATGCTGTCCATTCCTATTGCCCCAGACAACCTTCTGAAAGGAATTTGCTGCAACTGCAAGGAAGGGGAGAGGCAGTGCCAAACCATGAAATGCAGCTGCATGAGAGCTGGCATGTCATGTGTTTCTGCATGTGGTGTGTGCTGTGGACACTGTTCTAATGGAGCAGATGTAGAGGAACTTGGTAGCGATGAAGAGGAAAATGACTAAATATGTTATAGCTATGCTGTAATCAGTATTTCAATTATTTGTTTACTACTTGATTCTTTGCACTTGATTCTTTGATGCATTGTTTGACACCATGCAGCTTCAAAATTATATGATACATAATAATATTATGCCATGTCAATGACACTTTTTGACCTTTGACCTCACATTTGGAGGTCAAGGTTTGGTAACTAAGGGTCCAAAAAAATTTGGGGGGCCCTTCTTGCATAATTCTGTGCATTTTGACACCAGGATCAACCACATGACCTTGTTGTGTTACCGAGATACAAGTTTAAGCGATTTAGGCCGGGGATAAATGACCTTTAACCCCAGAAAAGGTTTTCCCCACCCCCTACCCCACCTTACTTTTTTTTGGTAAATCTTGACACCCATACCTACTAAAATCAGTTGAAACCAGCTTGTTTAAAATTATTTTCTAGTTGAGATTTAAGTTAGGGATACTAACCAGCTTATTTACACCAGCTCATTAGTGAACAACATCGAGTGAAAGTGTCTGCATTGCTCTGTCACAAAAAAGACAGAACACTTGCTGTTCACAAGGATTTCACAGAAATACCGAGTAATGTATGCTCTAAAATAGTATATAGGCCCTGCTGGGAAGCTCATGAGAATGGCACGAATATTAAGCATAGCTGAGTCCGAGTGGCACCCAGGAAATAATTTGATTTGTAGGTAAGGGTGTTGTAGACAAGAATTTTAATAACTTCGTTCTGCAGTGCTGCAGTGTAATATTGTCTGCAATTGTGTGAATTGTGACAATTGTGTGCAATAATTAAGGTAAAGCTAAATCCTGACCACACCCACTTCCTGACCTGACCACTTTCAAATTGCCCAAGCTGCCCCTATAGAATAAGAATACTTGGCAGCAATATTTATTTTTTCTGGTGGGGGAGTGCATTGTCCTTTTTTTATTATTAGCTTAATTAATTATGGGACTCTTTTTTTTTTAATCTTGTGGCTACGACTTTGGAGCTCCATAGATTCTGCACACTTCACTGTGTGAACTTTATATATAACTCAAAAGATAGCCCTCTCTGTGTGCTCTCTTTTGATACCAAATAATATTGCATAGGTATAACTACATACCAAAGTTAACTGCAGCAGGGTACCTCAAAATCTTGAAGTGCATTTCTGTTCCTCATGGCCAGTTGATTGGTATCCATGGCTAGAGGAAGCCTTACTCTATGCGATGAAAGTTTTCATTAGGCACTAAACTGTGAGTAACTGGTCATGGGGTTGGTTGGGGGGAAAATATGAGCATGACCACTAGTGCCTAATGAAAACACTCATCCCAGCAAGGCTTCCTCTAGCCACAGATAGCACTTTCCAGAGGAACAGAACTGCAGACCTTCAAGATTTTGAGGTAGCACAGACTTTACCTGCATGGGCACAATTATGCCTGTGTACAACTTTTTTTTACTAGCAAAAGAAAGCACACGAGAGATCTACATTTTGAGCTATACATTAAAACTAACACAGTAAAGTGTGCAGAATCTATTACTAATAATCCTTTACTAATCGTCAGGTGTTTGGCTGAGTAGAGAAATGGATTAGTGCTGAATGGAAACAGTTTAATCTTGCAACGCATGGTCAGTTTGGAATATTCTGATATTAAGTAATGATGACAGTGAATTCTATAATTATAGCTAGGTGGTTCTAAATTGACAGTTAGTAAAATTATGATACTATATGCAACTTGTGTGTGTGTGGGGGGGGGGAAGTAAATATATCCCTTAGAGAACTTGAAGACCAAATTTTACGGTTTTAACAGGAGGCCCCTCCCCCCTAAACTCTACAGGATGTGTGTTTTCATTAGTGGTAAAACATGAGTAATGCATTGCTTACCTTCTCTCTCTGCTTACACTCTGACCTGCAGCCAGTTCTCTCTCCTCTACTGACTCTGCAGCTAGTTCTCTCTCCTCTACTGATTGTGCAACCAGTTCTCTCTCCTCTACTGATTCGGTAGCTAGTTCTCTCTCCTCTACTGATTGTGCAGCCAGTTCTCTCTCCTCTACTGACTGACTGTACAGCCTTTCTCTCTCCTCTACTTACATGAAGCCAGTTCTCATACCATTCGTTAATCTATTTAAAAGCTGTGATACTCACATCTTGTACAGTGTTTACAAGCATAATTTTATGATGGATGACCCCTTTACAGATGGAATAGGTAAGATATATATACAACCGCATTCGATGCAGATGGTAGGAACAGCCACCTAGGGGCTAAAACTTTCCCATCCTAATTTCAAGTGAGGGCTCATTTCGCTTGCCAAATATGTAGTGATAATGATTATTGCATCAGACCTGGGTCCAGCAGAGAACGGAACAAAAGCGTGAGAATGCCTGCCCTTCGACCTTTCAGGAGTGAAGCGAAGAGGATCAAAATCCTTATATGTGATAATACAAATTGTGAAACATCAAAACACGAATGAACTTTTTGCACTCACATTTGGGTTTTCCCAGAAGTCAGGGTGTCGATGGACTCCATAATTATTATGAACAATGGCAGTTCCCGCAGGCATCACATGACCATCCAGGTCCAAGGGTGCATCAAGGACGCGCCCAGTGGCAGCCACTGGTGGGAAGAGACGCATACTCTCCTTCAGGCAGTATTTGAGGTGGACCAATGACTTGAGGTCCTCCCTGCCAAAATGACGATGTATCATACATTAATTTGTTGACAGAGAGGTTGTGATGTCGATATGACAAAATAATTTTGTGGTTATACACACTGGACCACATCATGCTGGGCTGAGGCAGGTTGAAGTAGGTTAATAATAGCTCTATGGGGACACACACTGGACCAATATCACGGGGTTGAAGTCTTCATGACAAAATAATTTTGTGGTTATACACACTGGAAATAAACACTGGACCATAACACGCTGGGTTGATTGAGGCAAGGTGGAGTAGGTTAACAATAGCTCTATGGGGGCACACACTGGATCGATATCTCGATATCACACTGGGTTGTGGAAGGTCGAAGTACAGTAGGTTGACAATAGCTCTATGGGCGCACACAGGATAAACATCACACTGGGTTGAATTATGTTAACAATAGCTTTATGGGTACACACACTGGATTGACGTTACACTGGGTTGAAGCAGGTGGACAATAGCTATATGGGAAGTCAGATGATGGGGAAATTAACCTCATGTAATGCCGGGTATAGACTGTATGGCGGAGTTCTAATTATTCAAGTAGCGGTGTTGTGGCAGTTAGAACTTATTCACACATTTTCTTTTGTCAATTGTTGTCATAATGTTCTAACTGAAACTTTCTGCCATACGGTATTAGAGGATGCCCTTGATTTGTGCACACCTTCATAGAGCATGTGGATCTTTGACAGGTCATGAGCACGTGACGGTCTAATCAAGGATATGTAACAGTCACTGATGGGCAGTATGTGAACAATCTCTTTCCTCACTTCGCTCAATTCCATGTCCATAATGTGTGACAGTTACAGTCAACTCATACTTATCTTCCTTATACCCTCTCCTCACACATGCAGCAACTCCCTCCTCACAGCAACTCTCTCCTCACAGCAACCCACTCCCCATAGCAACTCTCTCCTCACAGCAACTCTCTCCGCACAGCAACTCTCTCCTCACAGCAACTCTCTCCTCACAGCAACTCTCTCCGCACAGCAACTCTCTCCTCACAGCAACTCTCTCCTCACAGCAACTCTCTCCTCACAGCAACTCTCTCCTCACAGCAACTCTCTCCTCACAGCAACCCTCTCTTCAAAGAAACCCTCTCCTCACAGCAAAACTCTCTCCTCACAGCCACTCTCTCTTCAAAGCAGCTCTCTCCTCGCAGCAAAACTCTCTCCTCACAGCAACCCTCTCCACACAGCAACCCTCTCCTCACAGCAACTCTCTCCTCACAGCAACTCTCTCCTCACAGCAACCCTCTCCTCACCTAGAGTAATCCTCACACACTTACAATAACTCCTCCTTATTCACAAGACCCTTCTCCTCTCTTACAGTACACAGGTGTGTGTGTGTGTGTTGTTACATAGGTGTGTGGATATGGTGCTATACAATCTCCACTCACAATAACCACCCCTCCCACACACACAGTAACCACACAACCCTCTCCTCACATATAATAACCCTCTCCTTACTCACAATATCCATCTCCTCACTCACAAAAACCCTCTTCTTACTCTCCATTTACATATCAATGCTATCCTTCTGTTCAAAGATGGCATCCACTTCTCTCCTGCATATCTCCTGGTGTTCAGGATGGAGGGCTAAATTATAGAGTGTCCAAGTGATCCCGCTGGACGTGGTGTCGTGACCCTCGAACATAAATGTGTCCACCTCTGCACGGATCTCCATGTCTGTCATGCTAACACCATTTTGGTCCTAGAAAGGAAAAAGTAACTAAAAGAGAAGAAAAAACTTGCAACAACAAAACAGAACAACAATAGAAGGCATCGCATTACACGAGACTAACTCACCCACCACCTGGCTGCCTGTAGCTCGGTGGGCGGTATATATAATACACTCTCAATGAACTCTCAGTTGACATAATACATAATATAATAACATTACAATAACCTTCTCAATAATAGACTTGAAATTGTACTCTATCGACGTTTCGACTAGATGTTCTAGCCTTCATCAGGAATGGATTGAAAAACTGATCATTCAAAATAAAGAAATGATAGAGAGAAAATATAGAACTTTCAAAATTGTGACTGTTAGAAACATTTCTATGTCGTCCATGTACTTCTATGGAAGCCATGTTATTCATGCTTTCTCAACCAATGAAGTGGCAATGATACCTCAGGAATGGTCGACAATAATGAGCTGAAACTTGAAACACAGCACAAACAATAATGATTTTTTTCTTCTTTTTTATTTCTTGAAGAAAACACCCCCAAAATGGTCTGGTCCTCCTTAACAGTTTCCAGAACTCTTTCATTCTGCTCCTAATGCAACTCATGCAGTGTTTACTCGATCGTAATTATAAAACAGCTAGCTCCAGTTTTTTATCGGAATCGAGAAATAGACGGGCGTGGACAAGCATCGGAGTCCTCTGGTACACTCAAGTTTTTTTTTGTGAATTGTCCTATTGTACGTAGTTATGCAAGTGGGGAATAGAAAGAGAAACTTAAATGAATATTTGTAGATAAATCTTGAAGATGACACTTTCTACGGGATTTCTTTTATGTGGCCAGTTCATATCTCGACGAAGGATTCGAGACATGCTTGGAGTCCTTTTTGCAGTGTAGTGTAGAGCAGGCTAGAGTAATAGAGTGTGTCTAGCGCATACTTAATTGGGGTGTGGGAATGTTTTACATACACAGATAGAGAGCTAATGGTGTCTTCACTATATCTATTTGGGAATCAATGTTTTGAAGCTCTAACTTTGCACAAAAGCTGGACGGACATAGGCTATGTCAAGAAGTGGCAACAACAGTTGCTTGCTCAAAACCCCTGACAATAGTTGGCACCTTGAATCCTTTGAAACATAGGCTTGAAATCCATTGCTTCTTGCACACCAAGTAGATGTAGCAATCTACACCGCACAATAATCAGCCAATAATGCTTCGTGTTAAAAAAAATTTTTTTTGTTACATCATAATGTTGCAATAAATGTTTCAGATGATCAACTGGAACGGTAGGAACATGCAAAAACGGTCTCAATGTCGTACGTACAGCTGGACTGAACGCAATGTCAAAATTAATTTGACTTATACTCTGAAAGTGTCCTGTATACAGTTTGCAGTATTGCTATATATCCTTCGAACACCATTATGTCCCAAGCGTAAACTGTACCTTAGCTTCTAGCAGAGTGTCAATGAAATCCATGTACTTTCTCTGGGGAGGACCTCCTCCGGCCTTCTGCACATTTCAGCACACACATCATGTTGTCATCACTAGGGGGTGGCGTGGTGTGACCCATCACATGCAAGTAGGTCACCTGATAAGTCATGTGATCAAATGTTACCTTTCTCTCTGTTAGTTCCACTCTCCTTTGTTTAATAATGTCCATGGAAAACTTGTGAACGACTTTGCACAAGTGCTTGAACCGCCAACGGTCAGGACAGAAATAGTAGATGGGGTCAAAGTACTGGTGGAAACTCCTGAACAGAGTGTATTCACATTATGCATTATGAGCACATGGAAGTGGGTGTGGCATGACCATAATTATGCTCCATTCTTACAGGATCCTCTTGTTCGCCAGATGGCTCAGTTCGTACACGGCCGATATATAGAGACTGTGACTCCTGAGGCAAACAAAAACAACAAATGGTGACATCACAGGATTCCAGCCAGTCCTAAACCTAGCATTAGATCACCATGATGACATCACCAGCATGCATTGTTAGAGTCCTCTAGGAATCAGCCTAGCCCTAGCTCTAGCAGTACCCTATCCTGGCCCTAGCTCTAGCCACCATCCTGGCCCTAGCTCTAGCCCTAGCCTCTAGCCTGGCCCTAGCCCTCCTGGCCCTAATCCTAGCCATTATCCCACTATAGTGATCCTAGCTATTATCCTAGCCCTAGCCACTATGGTAGTCATAGTCTTAGCCACTATCCTGGCCCTAGCCCTAGCCTCAGTCCTAACCCTAGCAGAATGCCTAATCCATAATCGATGTCATCATGATGATGTAATTATACTGCAGCCCCACGTACTTTGAGATCTGGCAGTTGCTCCTGAAGCTGCAGGAACATCGCAACATGATGTCCAGGGTGAGGTGACTTATGTAAGGGAAGGCGTTGAAAGATTCACCCTCGGGAATTTTTGACCAGAGGTCCACTAGCTCGTTAGTTGCCTCTGCGTAAACTTTGATGTAAGGACGCAAGATGTCGTAGTGGAAGGCTGGTGTGAGGAGCCGGCGAGCCCGCTGCCAACTTGGGCCGTTGGCGGTGAGGAGACCCCTGCCTATTTAATGGGTATAAACTTTCAGGGGGAAACATGTTGCTCAGGTGATGATACAAGGCAAACTGAAGACCACATGTTAATCTTGCTAACATTTTGGTTAGCAATTGTACAGTACATATTCAGCATCTCTTTGGCCACAGAAAGAGGAAATTGTGGAATTCAATTTGTTCCATCTCTTTATGTGGCATTTATTATATGATAACAAAGTTTGATATAGAGAGTATTTTGGAGGAGAGAATTCTCTTGGTCTATCCAAGTGGTCTATCCACTAATAATAATTTCATGTCAGAAGGGGGGAAGGGCGAACTACAAGGTTGTATACAACCGATAAAAAGAAGTATTATTTCAAAAGGACGAAATTTGAAGGAAGCTAAATATAGATTTTATTAAAAGCAAACAACTCCACTTAAAAAAAAACAGGATTGTATATATCCATGCAGATTACAACGAACAAGTTCATGAAAACAATTTAAAAATTATCACAGAGTTATTACTATTACAGCTATAGTAGTAGTATATAGCACTTTATCATTACGAACACAAACTTAATTTGTTTTGGCTAGTCATTCTAGCTTTCATCAGGAATATTGGGCCAAAATGAGAGTAGCAAATTGTAGAGAAAGTCATCATAATCTACCAGCTATATCAACTGACAGTTCATTGTTATTAAAGTTTTCATGTTCTTCTTCTCTTCAAAAGAACTTAATGGGGAACCATAGACTAAAAAAAGTGTTAAACTTTAGAGCTCCATAGATGGACTTGATATATAGTTTAAAATATACCTCTCTCTTCGTGCTCCCTTTTGATACTAAAAGATGTTGGATAGTATATAACTCTGCCAAAGTTACTGCAGCTAAAGTGGGGTACCCTCAAAACCTGAGTATCTGCGTTTTGCAACATGTAGCTCCAGATCTTCAAGTGCTCGACAGCTGAAATTAGCACCTGTGGCAAGAGGAAGCCCTACTCTATACAACGAGTGTTTTCATTAGGCACTAAAATGTGAGGATGTGGTCAAGCACGCTAGTTGAAAATTAATTTCCTAAAATTAAGTAACTTTGGCATAGTTATTATATCTATTCAGCATGTTTTAGTATCAAAAGAGAGCACACAGAGTGACCTATCTTTTGAGCTATATGTCAATTTCACACAGTGAAATGTGCAGAATCTGTGCAGCTCTAAAGTTATAACGAGTTTTTATTTTTTTGTGTGTTTCCTATTTTATGGAATAGTCCCCTTTAATCATTTGTACTGTTTTACATCCGTAGGGGGGGAAATTGATGACATTTTCGTAATGTCAATAGTGGACTACTTCGGCCAGTAGAGCAGTAGAGCAAATTCTTTGCAGTTGCATCTGGGATGGTTTGGCTTTCATTCCAACACCAGCAAGGAGAGCTTGAACTCTGAATTAGTCTCTCAGGGATCCCAACCTCAGCCAACAACGACATGACAGGTACAGTGAACAGGATCTCAATGCTGAATGGCAGCCAAGTAAAGTAGCATTTTGTTCTCTGTAGCTAGAAATGATGTTACATACAACAGGCTTACAGAGTCAAGAATTAATTGGAAAATGATTGCTAGTTGTTATATGCAGCACTTGGTTGTATCCATCATCGTCTCAAGTTGTAATCCTGGAAGAACTAGCCATGCTGTCTTGATGGTGTTCCAACCACTAGTTGGTCATGCTGTTTTTACTGGTGTTCCAACAACTAGTTGGTCATGATGTTTTGCTGGTGTTCCAACAACTAGTCGGTCGTGCTGTTTTTTCTGGTGTTCCAACAACTAGTCAGTCGTGCTGTTTTGCTGGTGTTCCAACAACTAGTGGGTCATGCTGTTTTGCTGGTGTTCCAACAACTAGTCGGTCATGCTGTCTTGATGGTGAACTAGTTCCTAACGCCAAACCATGTCAGATGATGTTGCAAAGAACTTCCCTACTATAGCTAAAGCAATCTTTTTAGATCACACGAAATCAATTCTGCCTCAAGTCATAAAATTTATTAATGATAACGACCTTTTGGGGGCTTATGGGAAAAAAGTGGAGGAACCCAACTTTACAATCCCCCCTCCTCTTTGGGCCACCAACCTCCCTCCCACTCAACTACATCACAGATCGAGTTGGTCTATTTGTGACTATTCCTTACCTAACCAAGGGCCTCCCATAAACTACACCACTGATACTTGTGATCACCCCTTACCTAACCAAGGGTCTCCCATAAACTACACCACTGATAGACTGGTGACCACTCCTTACCTAACCAAGGGAGTAATGGGTAGTACACTTCGTCAGACTTTGGAGCTGAAAATAAAATAAAATTAAAAAGGTAATTTCATAATTTGGAAAAATTACAGTTTCATTCCAGTACCGGACTTGAGCACCACTCGGGAGAGATCGGGATGCAAGGTAACCAGCTGATACATTCCCGGTCCTAAACGAATCTTCAGAATCTTCCAGTTATTCTTGAACATTATATCACCAAACCAATCCAGAGCTTCACCCATATCCTTGAGAAGCCTATGTAGGTGTGTTTAACTTACACTTATTCTCATGACATATAATAATGCAACTGTAATACACAAACCCTGATTCACATAGATCATGCGTACAGTGTCCTACAACTTGAATGCAGCACATGCAACACACAAGATATTTCAAACTGCTTCTACAAATGTTCATAGAACACAACATAGATTTAATCAAGTACCCATAGTTGTCCAACTGTGGTAAATGTTTTGTGGTTCATGGATAGACATTTTGCTTGCTAGGCTCCTGACAAAGAAGGGTCTAGGATCTCAGAAAGAATGAGCACCACCAACTAGAGTTAAGGCTAAAGATGCAAAGGCTAGGACTATAAGGTTGCTAAAGGGTTGCTAAAGAATACACACGGAATTAGAATTTATGTTTTTTTAAATTTGGGGTCAGACCTTGATCCTATAACATAAAACTTTCATCATTTGCCATTATCAAACCACTCACTCAGTTAACATTAGCCATAATCTTGGAAACCAGTCTTTTTCCTACAGCATCGGATGAAGCAATACATCCTGGTGCTGAGAGGAAAGAGTCCGGTTTTCTAGACAGTTACAGACACAGATAGTGTACAGTTCTCTATTCACATACCTGGGGGCATGGCCTAACAGGTAGTGCTGCTCAGGATCGCAGGGTACGTTCTTAAATGCGAAATAAACTCGTTGTCTTCTCCAGATGAAGGAGAACAGCCAGTAGAAAACGGCTAGTAGTAGGACAGTGAAGACCACTTCATAAAGATGCAGCTTTACAAAATCAGCGAGGTCCATAAATGACAAACCCATGATGGCTCTAGCTACCGTCGGAGTCACGGAGGTAACACTACTTCAACGCTTCGTTTATATACCCAGATGATTAATGAACTTTGACCTATCCCATGTGCGCTGAAGTGTAGGCCTTGTCAATTAAAGAGTCTCTTCACCCCGCCCCACGACAGACAATTGAATTGTAGACTTAGAACAGGGCTGGACTAGGAGTGATTCAGTCTAGGAGTAAAGTGGATGGTGGGTCTATACACTGTAACAGTGGATTCACTGTTATCTGTGGACTGGTTCAGAATCTACATTTGAGTGGCTAGAGTGCTTCAGCTCACCACACAAAGCTTTACAGTGTGGTGTTTTAATTATGACCAGTCTACATATACACGTTCTTGTAGCAGAAAGTGGACACACCATGCATGTCGCTGTAAGATCAGAAGTAGGCTTCATAAACACCCATTAGATGTGCTCTGCTTACAACTTATTGAAGGACCAAAGAAAAACTCATGTAGTGTTCTTCCCCAGGCATAAGGTCGGGTAAAAATGATAAGTTTGAACACCTCCGGAGACAAGCATTGAGGCATGCAAATTGTGTATGTTGAACACCCACACTTCTTTACTTCGAACATTGTACTTTAGAGAAATGTAGCAGTGGTTCAAAAAAAGCTTTTAATTGAGGCTGAACTTGAAAGAACTTTTTGTTAGTCTGTGATCGTTCAACTGTCTATGGCTATGACCACATTTCATCAACCAACTCCATGCTTTGCTGCAGATGAAATCATGAAGTTCACACCCTTATGTTTGAGGTGCTGGAAAACTTGAGCAAGGAGGTTCTTGGTTGTGAAATACATCAATGACAGAACAACAGAAATTGGGTTTTCGGCTTGCATTGTTAGCATTTCTATGGCAATGCTTGACATTTTCAAAATCATCATCCATTTTTGTCCTTGATTTAGAGCAGATGACTCATTCAACCAGATTCCTCCAGGAGTGGCATGGAGACGAGCAGTATATTTAAAAAAATTGAGAGAAAATCAGCAATGACAGCACTTGAACTGAACCAATGTGTAATTGACTGTGATAGTTAAGCATCTCAATCAGTTCTCCCCCACCCCCACCCACCTGAACATTCAGGCTAGTATAATAGGCAGATAATGTTTCCCTAATAGCAACGTGCATGCTGCATACCTGCTTTTTGACCAAGTGTGTGTGTTTTTTCTTTCTTCTTGGAGGGGGTTCACCAGAAACAGGAAAACCACTTGAGGGGTAGCCTAACATTACATCAATTTTGTTTGCAGGTCACTTACAAGTATATTCTCTGTGGATCATCTTTATCAGTAAGTTGAGGCAGTCACTTCACAAACTTTGTCTATCTTTGTTGATACATTTGCTTCATAGTGACTCTGATATTGGTCATTTTTATACGAGTGATATCTTCCTTTAAAAATTATATCCATACATTTTTCAGGCGCTGGAGGATGGAGGAACTAATTGGGAGGACAGGGGAACTATGCTCAAAGTGGGAGGACAAGAGAAGTGTTTGGTGTGTTTAGTATACCCCCTGTCGTTAGCACACATCTGCTCTACTGACTATGGATCAGTTATCCTTCCAACTATGCAGTCAATTCTCTATCCATAGAGAGCAGCAATAGGTTTGTTAGTACCGAGATTTTTAGGTGATAGTTTTTGCAAATGTGTTTCCCAACTCCATAGCTATAGCGTAATAATAACTTTACTGATCTTGATGAGAAAGCAATTATGTGATGATGGTGGATGAATGTGAAGTTGTGAAGGTCTGGCAGGGTGACTGATAGCCAATATTGAAGCAAGCCTTTACTACATGGACAAAGATAGTGATGTGTGTGCATATTGTCTCAAAGTGAGTAATTAGGAAAAAGTTTAACTGGTACTCTTAACTGTGGCTACTGACTGGGTGAGGTTAAAAACTGGTAGAGAATTCCACAGCCTTGATAGTCTATTAAAGTAGTAAAGTAGTAATGCTTTGCATGATTTGAAATAGAGCAGAAGTGGTTCAGTTTAGAGTTAAGAATATCCTGTGGTAGTTAGTTGAGGAAGAGATAAATGTGTTACTATCAAACCAATCTGTAGGTGATTTGATAAGTTCATAGTGTACATCAGCAGCAGAAGTATTTGTAGCTTCATCAAATGACTTATAGTTAGACTCATTATCTAGAAGAACCAATTTTGTAGATTGTCTCTGCACTGCTTCCAAGCCTTCATCTTTCAGTAAAGAGGGTCGCCATAGGGGAGAACAATGCACAAGATGAGATCCCACAAGTGTTGTTTTCTTCTCTTAGCGCTGACAGATATTGTCTTAGAAAAGGATCTATGCTGTAGTCCCAGTATCCTATAGGATCTACTCAAAATATGAGTGTAGAGGTAACTCCACTAGCTATCACAACTCCTGAGTCCTTATAAAGTTTTCCAAGTTGCTGCTCTTTGCAGATGCTAAACTTAAATCCAATCTTCCAATGATATTCCATAAATCCATGTCAAGCACGTCCTAAAATCCCTATCGTAGCAGATACATACTGGACATGGATTTGAAAAGGTGACAACATGGCATTTAATTATTCTTGGGCCAATGTCATCTGGCCCAATGATTTTTGATGACTCAAGAAAAGAGAGAGCAAGGTATACATCTTCCTTTGAAGCTCAAAGTTACTGTGTGTAAACACCGAGTGATTGAACATATTTGCCTTTTCTAAATCTGAAGATGCAACTTTGCTATATACTTCGAGTCTCTGGTTATGAAATACTATCTCTCGTGCTGTTGATGTCTTTGAGGCATTGCCAGAAGAAAGCTCTGAGATAAAGTTGTTTTCATAGAATGATTTGGCTTAAAGCAGTTTTGTTTGCCTGCACACTTCAGTGTTGCAAAATTGCTCTTACTTACAAGAAGAAGCATGCTTCATACACTTCCTTCATGACTGTACCCTTTGAACACGAGCAGCCGGTATTTGGGCCATCAACTACTGCCGCTAGAAGTCCGAGCGGTCTATATATCGGCTGCCAAGGGTTTTTTTTTTTGTTGTTTTGTTTGTTTTTTTTTTTGTTTTTTTTACTGCAGATGAGTTCTGAAACTAGATTACATCATCCTGCAGGAACTTGATTACAGCATTATTAGTCGTTGCACTCTATTTAAGTGGAATACTGGTGTTAGCTCCACCCCCAAAAGAAGGACAAAGGACAATTATTTTGACCTTTCTATTCATGGATTCTGCTTAGGCCCATTTTCCCTCAATATTTGACCTTTTTTGTGTGTGTGCTTATATCATTTCTAAACATCTGTACAAATTGTCTTTCAAATTTGGAAACATTAGGAAGCACAAGTCTCAAGTTATGGTGGATTTTATCCAGGCCTACACTTCATTCAACTGAAAAATTGAAGGACGGCATTTTTTTCCATTTTTTTTTTTTTACTTGTGGTTACACTCCGTAGATTCTGCAAACTTCATGGTATGGACTTGATATATAGCTCAAAAGATAGGTCTCTCTGTGTGCTCTCTTTTGATACTAAAATATGTTTCATAGGTATAACTATAGGCAAGTTACTAGACCCTAAAGTGGAGGGACCTCAAAAACCTGCATCCCAAAGTCCCCATCCAGAATAACTCCAGATTGCTATATAAGTGCCAAAAAAATTGAAATTGGTACGAGTGGCTAGAGTTAAAAATTTATTACCTGGTCAAGCGGCGGGTGGAAAATTGAGGGCGTTGATTGGAAAATTGTGGGCGTTGATTGCAACGCCCTCAATTTTCTACCCGCGCGCTTGACCAGGTAATAAATTTTTAACGCCTAATGAAAAAGGTCATTGCATGCTCTAGGGCTTCCTCTAGTCACTCGTACCAATTTCAATTTTTTTGCACTTATATAGCTTATTCTGGATGGGGACTTTGGGATGCAGGTTTTTTAGGTCCCTCCACTTTAGGGTCTAGTAACCTGCCTATAGTTATACCTATGAAACATATTTTAGTATCAAAAGAGAGCACACAGAGAGACCTATCTTTTAAGCTATATATCAAGTCTATACCATGAAGGTTGCAGAATCTACGGAGCTCTAAAGTTGTAATCACAAGTTTTAAAAAAATATTAAAAAATACCATTGTCTCCCCTTGAAAGTATATAGTCCAACTTCAACAGCGATTTCCCACATTTCCAAAAAAAGAGCCTTTTTTTAATTTCAAAAAAGGATATCTCTAAGAAAAATTAGTGTGTACCTACTTAATTATATATCATTTTATAGCTCTGTCTTTGCTCTATGATTTAATCGAGTTACTTAAGTAGTAGCTATAAGCACTTCCAAGTTATAAGTTTATTCACAACTGTCCTTAGTGGCAATTAAAAGCGCTAGCACTTAGCCAATTGTACAGCTGGTAGTGCACTTAGCAAGCACTATTTAACTCTATTAAATCACTAATTAGTGTCTAAGCAATATTACCAAGAGTTTTGGAAGCCATAGCTGTTTTATTTTTTTAGCTAGGCTTTGTAGGGTTTTAAGGTTGATTTTTCTCACTTTTCCCAGCTTTTCTGCATGTCACACACTGTATTATACAGACCCTATCCTCAATTTTTTAATGTTTTTTGAAGCACTAAGAGAGAGCTATCTTTTGAGCATAAAATCACTGGCATAGGGAGTGTAGTTCAGGAGTTACGGCCCTTGAAAGAGGTGAGAGTTTTTTTGAAGAAAAAATGGGCCATATATATTGAGATTCTGCTTAAGATACAAATAAAAAAATTATTTTAATTTTTGGTGAAATTTGCTTCCAGGAACTCAGTGTATAGGCTACAAAAGGTTCAGGAACTCAGTGTTCAAAGGGTTAACTGATGCTTTAGTTCAGAGGTCATCCATTTTGGATTCTTAGTATAGTTTAAAAAATTGAAATTTGAATGTCCCGAGAAAAAAGTTAGCAGAGCTACCTATATTGAAATAGTTCATATAAATGGATAGCAGGCCTTGTAAGTTCCCTTGCCACAATCAAATTCACCACACTTTCCATTCCTTTCACTCACACATTATTCGAGTAAATATTTCCAAAAGAAGAACTGACAACACCCATGTCCAGGTTATAACCACTTAAACTTAATTAAGGGGGGACGATTCTAAATTTAATTTCTTTATTTTTTTAACCCTTGGTTACAACTTTAGAGCTCCGTAGATTCTGCAAACTTCATGGTATGGACTTGATATATAACTCAAAAGATAGGTCTCTCTGTGTGCTCTCTTTTGATACTAAAAATGCTTCATTAGGTATAACTATAGGCAAGTTACTAGACCCTAAAGTGGAGGGACCTCAAAAATCTGAATCGCCGCTACCTCCACAGAAACCACTCCGAGTTGCAAAGTGCAAAATGGTACGAGTGGCTAGAGGAAGTTCCAATAACTCATTTGAATAGGCGTTAAAATTTTTATTACCTGGTCAGACACGTGGTGCAAAATAAATTTTTAACGCCTATTCAAATGAAGGTCTAGTAACTGCCTATAGTTATACCTAATGAAGCATTTTAGTATCAAAAGAGAGCACACAGAGAGACCTATCTTTTGAGCCATATATCAAGTCCATACCATGAAGTTTGCAGAATCTACGGAGCTCTAAAGTTGTGACCACGGGTTTAAAAAAAAAATTTAGCATCGTCCCCCCTTAAACTCACCCACTCAAAAAAGTTGGCCTCCATATTGCCCAAGTTAGTAAACAGTGACTATAGCTATATGTGTTGCTAGCTAAAAAAAGAAGCGAGCATGCTCAAATTTTGGTTGTCATAAATTTTTCTGTAGCCAGTATAACTAAGGTGCTAAAATACTGGGCATGCTCACTGCTATGACAAAACAATACACACTAGCCTAAAGCTACAAAATGAGTACTATTAAAACAACAACTAAAGCTACAAAATGAGTACATTAACAAAATGAGCACAAAAAAATTGCAAAATGAGTACAAAATTGTGCTCTTCCCTGTGGGAGTAAATATATTATCACTATACAACTGCATGATGATTTGTACGATTATGCTTTCAGCTGAAATAAAATGCACGGTTTCGTTTTTGGAGCAAATGTTTCAAATGAAATACTTCAGCCTTCAGGGAAAACCAAAAACTACACAATGCATCCACACTCACTGGCAGCGCATTTCACACAACAAATGCACATGATCCATTAATCATCTGAATAACATTTGTATAAGCTAGCAATACATCAGACGGACAAAGAGGCTCATGACAATCCCTCTTCTGACATGGACAGGGTCGTGTGAGCCATAGTGAAGGTATCTTTAAATTGTGGAATCCAGCATGCAATGAACTATGAATGGGCTCTCCTGTCACTGCTATAGTGCTAATTTATACATGGAGTTCTTTGAGGAGCTGCCATTGAGGTCAGCACCAACAAAAGCTGTCCTATGGAAAAGATATGTAGATGATACATTTTGTATAGGGAAGAAAGGTACAGAAAAAACTCCTAAACCTTCTGAACAATATTAGGCCTACAATCAAGTTTACCATGGAGTTGGAGAGGGATGGCCAACTTCTTTTCCTAGACTGCTTACTGCATAGGAGAGGAGATGATAGCATGCTGGACTCCACAGTTTACAGAAAAAAGACTTATACAAATAGATACCTTCATTATAGTTCACGCAACCTGGCTCAGGTCAGAAGAGGGCTTGTCAAGAGCCTCTATGACAGAGCCACAAGAGTGACCACCGCCACCGAGTATTTTCTAACGATGCTTAACCAATACCATCATCCACTCATCTTCAAGGAAGTCACCTGGAGGAGGGGGGAAAAGGCACTGAAAAAAATCGTAAGGGGGAAATACCCTATGTGGCTGGCCTCAGTGAAGATATCAGATGTGTGTGTGGAAAAGTTTATGTCTGGTTGTTTTTAAACCGGGCTTGACACATTAAGATTCTTATATACCAGAATCAAAGATACTACCATGAAATCATCAGTTACAGGGGGTAATTCCTGGGTGGGGGGGGGGGGGGCAACTTTAGGCGAACATCTTTTTTCTAAGGGATTTTCACACACCACTGAAAGGACCATCAGAAGTGATGTTGGAAGCAAAAAAGAGCATAGTAATTGGTTTTAAACACATTCATGGTTAATTAGTGTGTGAAAATTGCCATCTAATACTCTCATAACATAATTCTAGGCCACATGTGTTTCAATATTCCAGAAGCTAACTACTAAAAGACAAACCTCTTTGTCATACAACAGACAAAGGGAGTCTGAGATGGTGCAGATCAAGACTTAGAATGAGATGACTATGATCGCCAAGCTAATACACTGGTTGAAGATAACCCAGAAGAATCTGAACAAGAATCTGAAGAATTTGAACATGCATGCCATGATCTATCACATATGATGTCAACATTGAACCCCAAATTTTTGGCGATCTCGATAGTGAGTTATTAAACAATCACATATCGTCTAAAATTTTGATTTTCACTCAAAGGATGAACTGAGGATAGACAATAGAAGATTCTTGAAGTGCTTGTCCAAAGTTTGAGTTTGCCGGAATGCCACCATCACTATGCCGATCATCACTAAGGTCAAGTAGAATGAACCTGCATAGAGCAATTACCTACACATAATATTTGAATTTTGTCAATTCTGATGGAAACAGAATAGCAAGTAGTATCACTGAGTGAGTGCCTTTGTAATTGTAAAAAGCTGAGCCACCATTAGCTGGTGCCTGAACAACAATGTGTTTCCCATCAATGGTACCTGTACATGTACGAACATCAACTCACCAATGCAGTGTGGAAAATTCCATAGTTGCATTCCTTACTGACTCCCTCCATTCCGCAGCTGATGATGGTGGTGTCTTCACACACTTTGGTTGGAGCAGAGTTTAGATTGCCTCACATGTCTCCTTTAATATTGAGCAAACTGTAGACAGGCTGATGCAGAAGTTGAAGGAAAGAGAGACCTGATGATAATAAGTAACGAATTATCATTTTAACTTCATATCAGTTCTTTGACCACAACCTGAGAGTTTCCAGTATATCAAGGAAATGCAGGGTGAGGGCCAACCTCTCAGCTGCACTGATCTGCGATCTGACAGGGCTGCTGTAGTGATGATGTGTCAGCAAAGGACTGACCTAGTTACAGTCATACAAGTCATTTTCACACTAGCTTAGTTTAACCTGCTTTATCCATCAAATAATCGAACCTCTCTTTAGTCATCCGCAAGTACTTGAAGTGAGAAATAGGGTCTGAGAAGTGCATCTCCTGGAGCAGATTGTTATACTGCCCCGCTGCCTATGGAGAGCATACATAGGGCACAACCACTGACACTTTTGGGACATTTTTGTCTCTTCTTCAGTCATCTTCTCCTTCTCGGCACTACACATAGAATGATAGCCAATTCCTCATCAGTGTTGTCCATGTTTACTGGAGTCTGCATAGGTTTGAAGTTCACCTGGATGTTGTGCGACATTATAACGTGAATGGTTTAGTGTCACATAATGCAATGAAAAATCACTGCACTGCACTACACAACACAACACTCGGCCATCGTCACATTGTGAAGCACCCTTAAGGTCGCAGTCTATCACACCTTCCCCCCCTTAGCTTGAAGGTCAGTTAATCGATAGCTGGTCGGTAACGATCGGGAGGTGCTCTGTTTCGACTTGAACGATGTGGAAGTGATGCAGGTGCTTCCACTTTGATTTGCTAAACTTGACTCTCTTTGTTTGTCTGTGTTCGTTATGGTACTTCTTGACATACAGTGGAGGTTGTAGCCATTGTAAAAATGTCTGCATCTATGTTTGACCACCACACATAAGACCTGGCTATGGCCTTCATCTTGGATGATTCTATGTGCGTGTTTTTCCAAAACCATCTCCTAACACTCGTGATCCCCATAGCTAACATCCATCCAGGGTACTAAGTTCCTTCAGTCTCACTCGGTATGGTTTCAGGTTTTCACTTCTGTCTTCATATGGTCATCCATGCATAAAATGAGTTTAAAAAACTGGATTGTAGCCATCCATCACTTGATATCTGCCGCACTAATACAGCAGATGAGTGAGGTCTGCTGGTAGTTTTACTAAGGAACTTGTCACCAGACTAGCTCAAAGCATATAAATTACTGTTAGGGTACACACCGCCCCCTAACTGCCAGGCTGGGGACTGATACTCTAACTAAGTTCGACTTATATCCACAACTAACGAGACTAGATAATAGTTTATTGCCAACACAAGTTACAAGATTCAGCTATGACAGGTTATCCAGAGGGAGGCTGACCTTAAATAGCCTGGCCTTCCTACAATGGACATGGCCATATTAGACATCAATACGAGTGTGGTTAATCAAGGTGGACCAATGATACATGTGTGATGTGTGTGCTTGAATGTGGATGTCATTGATTAGGTGTGATTACTTCAAAGAGTCTAGTTCTCATGTCACCCAAAGGTTTTTGGTGGTAACATCCAGTTGTTAGGGGATCAGGGTGGTACCCTAACACTTCCCCACCCCCCCCCCTCCTTCGGGAGTGTGGATGTCAGGTGTCCATGACTGTCGGGATAACCCATCGGCATTACCGTTCTCCTATCCTGGTCGATATACTACTTTATAGCTGAAGGGGTGCAAGGCTAGGGCGCACCTCGTGAGACACCCATTGGTATTTCTCATCCTCTCTTTGTAGGTGAGTGCCTGATGGTCTGTCTGAATGGTGAATGTTTATCCAACAGATAGGGTTAGAATTGTTGGAGTGCTGCCACAATGGCCAGGCACTCGATCTCCACTGAGGAATATCAAATTTCCCTAGGAAGAAGTTTGCGGGGAAAATCGATGGGTTGTCCCTTTCGTTGACCTTCTTCTGGCTCAGTACTGCTCCAATACCCCTCTCCGAGGCATCTGCTTGTAGGATGAAGGGCTGGTTGTAGTCGGGACTGGCACGTACCACTGGCTGGCTGGCTAGTGCGGCCTTGAGTTGGTTGAACGCTCGTTCACACTCTGTAGTCCATTCTACTGTGGTAGGTGCTGTCGACTTGGTAAGGTCTGAGAGGCAGGCCGTGATGGAGCTGAATGCTGGTATAAATCAGCGGTAGTAACCAGCGACTCCCAGCAGTGTCCGTATGTCTTTCTTTCTCTGAGGTCAATAGAATTGTTCCACTGCATCGACCTTGGACTACTCTGGTCGCACACAGCCCTGCCCGACCACATATCCCAGGAACCTGCATGACTGCATGGCCAGTTGGCATTTCCGTGCCTTTAGAGTGAGTCCTTCCTGCTCAAAGCAGTGGAGTAACTGAGCCTTGGTTTTCCAAATGGTCTGGCCATTCTGTATTGAAGATGACAATGTCATCCAAGTATGCAGCTGCGAACTTCTGGAATCCTTCCAACATGTGGTCCATCAAGCATTGGAAGGTGGTTGGTGCACATTGGCATTGTGGTGAAACTGTACTTTCCATATGGGGAGAGAAATGCAGTTTTATCTTTGTCAGCTGCCCGCATCGGTACCTGGTAATACCCTTGGAAAATTCGAGGGTTGTCAGGTAGATTGCTTTCCCAAGCTTATCAATCAAGTCGTCAACACGTTGCATGGGATAGAGGTCGTCCTTGGTGATTGCATTCACCCTTCGATAGTCGACACATAGCCGAAGTGATCCATACTTCTTCCCCACAGCAACTATGGGAGAAGCCTATGGGCTTTTACATAGCTCTATAATCCTGATGTCGAGCATCGACTTGAGTTCTCTTGTGACGTCCTCTTCCCAGGCTTTGGGGATCCGGTATGGTGGTATGTGTATTGGCTGTGCATCTACTGTCTCAATACAGTGTTCAGCTGCTTTGGATCTTCCGGGATTGTCAGAGAACACTTTGGGTGTGCTATGGATCAGCTCTTGTAGCTGAGCCATCTGTTGTTCACTGAGTTGGGGCCTCAGTGTTGGGTTGCCTTCGCAGTTGTCCCCCATCATGATGATGAGGCCATCATCTACAGTTGTTTTGTCCATGCCAAATGCCAGGACCACAGACACTGGTGAGTTCCATGGTTTCAACATGCTGACATGGACTGTCCTGTGGCACTTTCTCTTCGCCGGCATGTCAATCCGATATGTGACCGGCGACACCTGGTCAATCACTGTGTATGGGCCATGCCATTCTGCAGTCAATTTCCCAGAGCCAGTTACTAATAAGGCCAGGACCTCTTCTCCGATGGTCAAGGTCCTGTGGGTAGCTTTTCTGTTATATCAGTCTAACATGTCAGCCTATGCCTTACTCTGATTCAGCCAGGCAATGTCCTTCATTTGGTCTAGGTGTTATCTCATATCCTTGACCCAGGCAGCAGCTGTAGTGAGCTGGATTTTGTCCAACCAGGCTGCTTTCAGTATGTTTAAAAGTCTCCGTATGTGTCGACCTTATAGTAGATCGAACAGGGAAAACTCTGTACTTGTGCAGGGAACCTCACAAAAGGCAAAGAGGACATGGAATCATGATGTCCCAGTCTCGTTTCTATGTCATGTCTTCCTCAACATGTGCTTGAGGGTCACGTGAAACAGCTCTACTGCCCTGTTGGTTTATGGGTGATAGAGTGATGTCTCAGGTGGTGGATGCCCAGCATCTTATGCATCTCTTCCATGAGTCCAGAGATGAAATTTAAACCTTGGTTTGTGAGGACCTCTTTGGGAATTCCTAGTTGGGTGAAGATGCTGTCGCAACTGTTGCTGAGTCAGTCATCCTGAGTGGCACTGCTTCGGGATACCTGGCCATAGTTCACCAAGGTGAGCAGTTACTTGTGACCTGTTTTAGTCCTTGGCAGAGGCCCGACAATGTCGTTAGCCTCCTTTTCGAATGGTTTTGCCATCACCAGTAGAGGTTGTAGGTGTGCCTTGATTGATAGTTTTCGGGCTGCCCTCTGGCAAGCTGGACAGCTCCTGCAAGTCTAGGATACATCTTTGTGAATTCTTGGTCAGAAAAATCGATGGAGTAGTTGTTCTGCCATCAGTGTCATCCCAGGTGGCCCCCCAGTGGGGTAGAATGTGCCATGGTGATGGCCGGTGTTCTTCTTGCCTGAGGGAGCAATAGTTACTGAATTTCATTACCAAGTTGGTCGTAACCGTGGTGGTACAACTACTTGCCTTGGAAGTAGTAGGATGAGTCATCCAGTCCTGCCATTTGTCTGCCTTGTCAGAGAGACTCGTCCAACTCTAGTTCTTTGGCGACACCGTGTCCTTGTGCACGTGTGATCTGGCCGTGTGAGTGGTACCACTTGCTCAACACTGTTGTGGCCTTCTGTTATTAACTCCTCTGAGTCGCCCAGGGTGTATGAGTCATATTCATCGTCTGTGTCTGACTTGTTCGTGTTGGATAGAGATAAGTCTGTGGGCTAAGCTCCAGAAGTGACCAATGCCTGCTGGTCACTTGTCAGCTTGGCGATCATTTTCACTGCTGTTTGTCGTGTGTTGACTGTGTGGACCTGGTCGGTCGGAACTCTCCTTCGAAGGCAGCTTTGCAAAGCCTCTCTAACTCAGGTATGTCTAGCCCAAGCAGAGTGTCGTCCATCAGACTGTCCATTATGGCTGCATTGCAAGTGAAGGTCCTTCCCTCTAACTCCAGATGGATGTATGCTCGAGGTAGCATGGACCACTCTCGATGCTGTGATGACCTTGGCCGCGGTGCCGATACAGTCTTGTGGCCACACAAACTTGTTATGGATACACCTGTATCTACTGTCTGATTGATAGTGCCAGGAAGGAATAGGGATTGAGCCTGCCACTTACTTGACAGGTGGGTCAGTGTCAGCAGCTGCCGCATTGTAGAATCTTCTGGGGCATGCTCCGATGTGTCCCCATGGCACTCAAAACACATGGGACCGTTTTTGTCATCAAAGTATTTTGACAGATCAGCCTTCTTGGTTTGGCTGAATGGGCCTGGGATAGATGATGTTGGGGTGCTTTGGGTTGGGTACTTGTCATCTCTTGTTGGCTCAGTCCACTTTCTCCAGAAGGGTGGGCTTGGTTTTGGCTTGAACAGCAAGTCAGAATCGAGATGATAGTCCCGGACGTACTTGTCGGCCAGCACACCTGCATCTCTGGTCATGTTGGGGTTTTGCATCCTGACCCAGCAGGCAAGGTTTGTCAGGAAGGATACTATAAAGTTTCTCCTTGGAGAAAGTGGCTGTTGCTTGTCGCATGATGGTATATCCTTGCAAGCACTTCTCGGCTAGGTCCTGCAGTCTGCAGGATATTTGTGTGACTGTGTCGCTATATTTCATTGTAATCCCCCACCATTTGGCCATCTGTGTTTCCTTTGATATTCTCATTCGCTGCAGTATTGCCACTTTGGCATGGCATATGACAAGTCATCAGGCCCAAGTGCTACAATTGCCTCCTGTGCATTGGGTGTCAGTAATGGCCGGATATAACCCAACCAGTACTCTTTTCGGGTGTGGAAGATAGCCATCTGTGCTTCTAATGTGTTGAACTCCGTGTCCATGTGGATGCCCCCAGTCAAGGATGCCATTTTTGTTGTCGGGAGTCGTAGTACTTGCGGCTGCTGCTGACATATGAGTTGATCATCTCAAGTCTTCTGTTGTGTTCCTGGCTTCAGCTATCAGCTGCAAGTGCTGTATCTCCAACTCCCAGTCTGCCGCCCTGTCTTGGCGTAGTAACTCATCAGCAGATAGTCTTTCAAATCGTAGTTGTTCTCTCCTCTCTGCCTCGGCTTGTTCCCTCTCTTGCTGTGTAATTCTTGCAAGGTCCTCTCATTCCCAACATTGCTTCTGTAGCTCTGCTTGTTGGGCTTGTAGGATGGGTTGTTGTATCTGCATCCACATCACCATATCAGTGGTGATTGTGTCCTCCTGGTGAGGCTTGTCTGTCATTTTCCAAAAGTAGGGTCAGTGGTTCTAGGATGAGTTGGAGTTGTCTCTTTCAACCTGTCTAGGTCGTCGGCCCGAAGTCCAGGTCGTCGGCCCGAAGTCCAGCCAGATCAATTTTTCTTCTCAAGTAGCTGGTGATTGACAACTACACTTAGCACCGTGCTCTTGTCAAAAATTGCACAATCACCTTCTTTACACAATCAAATGAAACACTCGACAGCTAAAAATGGTACGAACTTCTATCTACAATCATGCCTAACAAATTTAGCTATCCGCAATGGCTTAGGTTAAAATCGACTACGCTGCCACCAGATGTTAGGGTACATACCGCCACCTAACTGTCAGGCTGGGGACTGACACTCTAACTAAGCTCGACCTATATCCACAACTAACGAGACTAGATAATACTTTATTGGCAACACAAGTTACAAGATTCAGTTATCCAGAGGGAGGCTGGCCTTAAATAGCCTGGCCTTCCTCCAATGGACATGATCATATTACGTATCAATATGAGTGTGGTTAATCAAGGTGGACCGATGGTACACATGTGATGAGTGTGTGCTTGAAGTGGGCATGTCATTGATTAGGTGTGATTACTTCAAAGAGTCTAGTTCTCATGCCACCTGAAGGTTTTGGGTGGTCAAACACCCAGTTGTTAGGGGATCAGGGTGGTTCCCTAACAATTACCTAACTTCTTGCCAGCCTTATAGCGTATCGTCAATAATAAATCATAATAAGGGGTTTGCACTATTATAGTGGTAGTGAGTTGGCTTGTAATACACCTTTGGCCACTACAAAAGCCTGATCCTGCTTCCTTGTCCAAACACACTCTGAGTTTTCAGATACAATGGAGACAGCTGTGAGATAGGTTAGGCATGAACTTTCCAATAATACCAAAGAAGGCTCTCAACTGAGTGATATTAGTGATTCTTTAATAGCCTGAATTTTCTCTTCAGTGAGGTGCAGACTATCTTTGTTAATCACATGCCCAAGGTATTCAACTTTAGGTTAAATAAATGAACATTTAGCCATGCTTAAAAGAGCTCCTGCTAATTCTAGCTTGCTCAAGACACAATTAAGATTGTCCATATGCTCTTCTGCTGTGCTCCCAGTCACTAAACAGATACATGTCCAGGGCAGATCCAAGGCAGGGGGGGAGGGTTGTGGGGGTTGCAACCCCCCCTTTTGCTCCCGAATAACCATAACTGGCTTTACAAGCATGAACAAGAATGAATTGAATAAGTGTTATTGGTGGTGGTTGAGGTGAGAACATCAAGAAATGGTGCTGTCAGTGGTTCAACTGCAACTTGTTAAAACCACTTGTTAGAAAAGTGATAAAGTGATAACAACATGATTATTATGGCATGACATGTGATCAAGTCACATGGCAGTTCAGACTGAATTCTTACTAGCTATGTGCACTAACTGAGGGGTCAATCCACTAGCTGTTTTGATATGATGTCTGGAACTGGCTCAAGAGGATGCAACTTGAGGAACATGTTTAAAAGGTAACTTTGAGTAGCTGAATTCTGATGACAATTTACTGTTTTATTTGCATAAAATATAGAACTCAAGAATACCATCTTCTAGTCAAGGACCACCTTTTCAAGAACCACCAGAGAAAAGAGTGTGCTCTGGCCCTGAACCTGAACTGAAACAATGTGAACACAGCATATCTACATCGAATCAACTAAGTAACATGGCAGACCACTGTACCGAAATTGTTTACCTCGGAACAATGATCATAGTGGCACAAGGTTCCTTGAATAATTTAGGGCATCTAGCTAATGGTCTTCCTGATGCCAAAAAATATTCCAATACCTTACCTCACACTTGCTACTGTCCCCATCTGAAGTGCTTTATTCTCATCAAGTTACCAAACAGGGTAAAACTTGGAAAGTATCTTTTCAGCTTCGCTGGATTCAGCAATTCCCCTGGCTATCGTAACAGTAAAGTGATGGAAGGAGGAATTTGTCGATACTGTGTTCTTTTTCCAGGACCACCTAATAGGCTCAGAGGTGGTGGTCAAGATACAATACCTGGCATGTTAGTGCTATCCTCATATCAAAGGCCATACACAAAGGCACTAGGTAAGGATGGAGTGCTTGTGCACCATGAACAGAATGTTCTGCATCGTTGTCAGAAACTCTCTCCCTGTGACCTCTTATAAGTCACTAGCAGTTTCTGATGATGCCAAACCCTTGCCTGAGAACCTAGATGCACCACACCTCTTGCCCTCAAAACCTTGGTAAGACCAATACACTAACCTCACTCCCTCACTAGAGCTTGTTAGGAATTAAAGAACAATAAAACAATGGCTCAAATGCACATTAAAAACATATATCAATAAGCACAATATCACTAGTAATCTATCTCTTTCGATGATAGACTTACTCAGTCTTAATTGTCTTTCTTAATCGTTCGCTTTATTTCTTTCTTTTCTTCTTTTTCTCTCTTTGCTGTTCTTCTCTTTTATAGATTCTGTCACAGTTCACGTAGTGGTTTTGTGGGTAGTCTGTCTTCTCTGATCTCTGTGGTTTTACACCTTCTGATGTAGGTGAGTAATCAGGTGAGAGATTCCCACAGGTTGTTCCTCCTTTCCCAGAGGTGTCAGAGGCAGTCACAACGTGATTCCCACAGGTTGTTCCTCCTTCTCCAGAGGTGTCAGAGGCAGTCACAACGTGATTCCCACAGGTTGTTCCTCCTTTTCTAGGGGTGTCAGCAGTTGTCAGGATGCTCCCTGACACTCCCCCATCGTTCAAGTGAGAGCCATGCTCTCGTGATAGGTCATCAGCATTGGCATTGCGTGTGCCAAGCTTGTGTTGCTTCCTGGGTTGGAAAACCAAGACAAAATCACCAATATCATATGACCTGCTCACAGCCTTTTTGTCATAATAATATTTGTGTTTTTCTTTCGCATCGGCAGCAGCCAACTCCTGCACTGTCTCCATCTTCTCTCGAAGGAGTTGAAGGTACTCGATTACGGGTTGACCTTCTTCTTCTGTCTCATTGGTCCACAGTTCTACCAACTCATCCAGTGGTATCCTCATCTTTCTGCCGAATAAAAGCTCAAACGGCGAGTAACCCGTTGATTTGTGGGTTGTCCCACGGTAAGCCCACAATACATAGGATAGACACTGATCCCATTCTAACCCATGTTTTTTTGTTAACTTACGAAGCAGACGCTTCAGGGTGGAGTTCCATCTTTCCACCATCCCATCAGTTTGTGGATGATAAGGGGATGTCTTGATCTGCTTTATTCTAGACCTCTCACAAAACCCTCTCTTGGTTTTAAAAATAAAATTTGACCCATTATCGGTGAGTATTTCTCTTGGCACCCCCAATCTAGCAGTGAGCTCCACTAGACAGTCAATTACTGATTCTGTGGTCACGTTTCGTAGAGGAAACGCCTCTGGCCATTTTGTTGCATAATCTTGTACTACAAGTACATATTTGTTACCTGCTTTCGTTCTTTTTAGAGGCCCAAAGATATCCATCGCTATGCGGTCGAATGGATTCTTGATTATTGGCAGCGGATGAAGTGAAGCTCTCTTCAAGGTTGCCGGGGCAGCTCGCTGGCACTCTGGACAGGATTTACACGCTTCTCTTACGTCTACGGTCATACCTGGCCAGCTAACCCTCTGTCGGAGAGTATCCAGAGTTCTTGTCTCTCCAAAATGTCGGGGAACAATGTGCAAGCTTCAGCACCTCTGTCCTACAGGATTGAGGAACAACTAACAAATTAGTATCCCCTTTTTTGTACGGTCTTCGCCTTAGTAGCCCCTTCTCCCAAAACACATCACCATCCTTAGCCTCCTCAGCCTCCTCTCTCCATTTCTCCAGTGTAGGGTCCGTTGCTTGGAGAGAGCGTAGCTGGCTAGGGATGACTTGTTCCGGCCATAGAGGATCTTCTGTAGCCTTATCTGGGAAACAACGTTGGGTTGGGACAACAATTAGTTCATCATCAAATTGGTACATGTTACCCAAACTTGACTCTACCTCTTCCAAAGGTTCTAGAGTCTGAATGATTGCTTCATCCTGCTTCTGTTGCGACTCTGCGGCTTGGTTCTCTTCCTGCTGTCGGTTGTGTCCAGCTCTTGTGGTCACCATGGCCACATCAGGAAGTCTCACTTCTTCCGTTGGTTGAGTCTCCTCCTTGACATCATCCTCAAGCATCTCTCTGAGTAGCTTCCTGAAGTGTGGTACATCTTTCCCCAAAAGCATGTCCACATTGATGTGAGATGATACACCCACTGCAAGCTCATGTGTCTTCCCGTCTATCTGTAACTCGATTCTCGCGGCAGGGAACCAAGTCTTTCGAGAACTAGCAGTGGTGTAGGGTATTTTCCATCCTAGTCGGTCTTTGCTGTCGATGCACCTCGGATGTACTATGGATTTCGAGCAGCCTGTGTCCAGCAACGCCACTACAGACTTGCCGTTGACCTTGGCCATTCTTGTCCAAGTTGGTAAATTCGTCCGGATGCATGTGCTGTGTCCAAAATTGACACTGTCCATTTTTACTCGACAATTTTTTCGAAAATGTCCTTTTTTTCCACATCTGAAACATTCGATTTGTTTCAAGTCCCTACCAGATGGAGAGTAGACACCTTTATTTCCCTCTGCATCTGGATGCTTCTGCTCCAGTGGTCTTGGGTAATTCCGAGTGTCCCTAGGTTTCGGTCCAAAACTCTCTCTCTGGTCGGATTTCTTTGGTATTCCTCCTCCTTGTCGCTGACTGGACAAATAGCGTACAACAGCCTCACCCAGTTCCTCATAAGTGTCGGGGTGCAACCGTCGCATCTGCCCCTCCAACCACCCTGGAAGACGCTTTAGTGCTAGCTCATAGAGCACAGTATCTCGTTCCGTCTTGTTGGAGGAGTCCAACCACTGGTGGAAGGACTGTTTGTACGACCTGAACCATCCATCGGGGTTAGTTCCGTCGAATGTCTGGTCAAATAACTTGGCTCGGTATGTTTCAGAGGTTACCTTGTAGATATTCAAGAGGGCTTCTTTGACCTGCTCGTAATCGGTCTGACTCAGTGCTAGCAGAGCTGCCACTGCTGTCAACCCTTGACCAGACAACGAACCTCTTAAGTAGTTCGCCCAATGTCGGGCTGGCCAACCATTCGCGCTGGCTGTCACCTCGAACATTTTCAGGTATGCGCCCATATCGTCGGTGCCTTCACTAAACTTCTGCAAGTTTATCTTGGGAGTGCTATTTCTGCTGATGGTGGAGGAAATCGTGATGATAGGAGCTGAGCCCAACGTTCTTCTTGACGTTCTTGACGTGCCTGCTCGCGCTCCCTTCGTTCTTCCTCTCACTGTCTTTCTTCCTCCCTCTGTGCGCCTGTCTTTCTTCCTCTCGCTGAAGTCTTTCTTCCTCCCTCTGTGCTTGTCTTTCTTCTGCTTGAACGAATCGCGTCATCAGCAGCGTTCCAGATATAATACATTCTTCAGCAATCGTTGCTTCTTCTGCCATACCATCCCTAGGAATTTTCCCACTCCGTAACTGACGGTCTTCTCCAGGCCGCGCTCGTTCGTGAGACATGCTCGCGGGTTGCATATATTATACAGAACACAATTGACCAATAGTAATGCCGCTCTAATAAACGACAAAAGAAAAGGATACAACAGAAATATGCACTGTCCCTAGGGACTAACACTGTATGATATCCTAGGGTAGGGTTTTGTTTCACAGGCTCCTAGATACGAATACTTGAGCCGTTTCCCTGCTAACGTAGCAATAGAGAAAAGAAAATAGCACAACGCGATGCTCTGACCAACTAGGAACTCCTGTCTAAGTTGTCTTCCACTAGGATCCAACACTGTTTCGCTGATCCCACCGCTGCCACCAAATGTCAGAAACTCTCTCCCTGTGACCTCTTATAAGTCACTAGCATTTTCTGATGACGCCAAACCCTTGCCTGAGAACCTAGATGCACCACACCTCTTGCCCTCAAGACCTTGGTAAGACCAATACACTAACCTCACTCCCTCACTAGAGCTTGTTAGGAATTAAAGAACAATAAAACAATGGCTCAAATGCACATTAAAAACATATATCAATAAGCACAATATCACTAGTAATCTATCTCTTTCGATGATAGACTTACTCAGTCTTAATTGTCTTTCTTAATCGTTCGCTTTATTTCTTTCTTTTCTTCTTTTTCTCTCTTTGCTGTTCTTCTCTTTTATAGATTCTGTCACAGTTCACGTAGTGGTTTTGTGGGTAGTCTGTCTTCTCTGATCTCTGTGGTTTTACACCTTGTGAGTAATCAGGTGAGAGATTCCCACAGGTTGTTCCTCCTTTCCCAGAGGTGTCAGAGGCAGTCACAACGTGATTCCCACAGGTTGTTCCTCCTTTTCCAGAGGTGTCAGCAGTTGTCAGGATGCTCCCTGACAATCAGTCATGCTGCAGAAAAGGCAGGCTTAAACTATAGTAATCCTGACAGCAGAGTAGACAACAGTCTTATGAAAATGAGAGACAAACAAGCAGAGGAAAACAGAGAAATTCTTCACCAAATTGTATATGGTGTAGAATTTTTAGCAAAGCAAAGCTTGGCTTTCAGAGGCCATAGGGAGGACAAGGTGGATTTTGCAGATGCTTGAGTAAATAAAGGCAACTTTATAGCCACAATGTAACTCCTAGGGAAAGGAAATGCTACTCTTCAGAAACATCTTCTGTTTGCAAGTAAAAATGCTAAATACACTAGCAAAACAATCCAGGACCAAATAATTCATGTGTATACCTGCAAAGTAAGGGAGAGCTTAACTAAGGAGCTTAAACTCAAGAGTTTGCCATTCACCATCATAGCAGATGAGGTTACTGATCCTCACACAAACCAAGAAATCCTAGCAGTGTGTTTGAGGTATGTGGATTTAAGTTCGGCGCAAGCCCCCAAGATCAGAGAATGCCTTATTAACCTCGTGTCAGAGATGGCACCCCCTCTGACTGTTGCTGAATGGGAGCCAGTGAACAAGAGTGAGAACGTCTTGACAGGATGTGCAATGGGTGTGTCGCCAGAAAGTGCACTCGTGAGTACACAGAAACCTTTTATGGGCGAGGTCAAGAAGTTTCTAGAAGAACTTGTGCCCTCAACTGATTGGTTGACGGAAGGAATGGTGAACGTGACAGCAGGACCTAATAAGGAATAATAGAACGACTGTGGATCGAACAGCTCGTAAAGAGAACGACTTGTAGATATAGAAGTTAGTTACGGCCGATGTGTATATTGAGTATTGCGTATTGCGTGTTATTGTTGTAGTGTGGGATGGTGCACCTGCTTTGCACCACTGTATTTACTCTTGTCATAAAAGCCTAACTCAATTGATCAGTGATCAGGGATACAGCAGCCTAGTAAGAGGTTGGCTGATTTTGGGTCGTCTAAGTAACAGGTGGATAGACTCTTAAAGGACTTCCGTCGTGGAGATTGCTGATACTGCCTGGCGGAGCAACGTGTAGTTGTAGCAGGAGTACCAGGATCCCTCACATTGGTGGCAGCGGTGGGATACAAAGATTCGGACCTTGTGATCCCCTACCAAGTGAAGTTGGCCAGAGAGGTGAACTCCTAGTGAGAGGAGGTTCACAGTAGGCTGAAGATTTTTTTTCCCGAAGTCACACAAGCAGGTGTGATTTCTTGAACGTTGCTGGGTTTTGATTGGATTGTGTTCACCATTGCAAGGTGTATCACGTAAGAACAATGCTCAGAAACAATCTAGTTTATGTCAGCGACCGAGAAGCACGAAGCAAGGTTGAGGACACTGAGAAGTAGAACGGAAGAACACTTACCTTCAACCAAGAGACAGCTAAGTATCATGGATCAATTCCTCGAGCAGATGTCTATTCTAGAGCGGAACAGAGTAGAAAGGGAATACGCCCTTCAAGAGAGGGAAGCTACCTTCAGAGAGAAGGAGGCCAGTGCTCAGAAGAAAGAAAGAGCCCGAGTGCAAGAACAAAGAGAGCTGGAGCTGCAAAATATGAAAGATCAACAAGAACGATTCGAGAGGATGATGGAACAGGCACAAGGGGTTAGGCCAAGAACGCCAACCCCTCCACCTACACCCAGACTATCGTTGCACAAATTTGTCGAGGGTACAGACAACATGGCTGCATTCCTCGACACTTTCGAGGCAACAGCTACAGTCAGCGAGTGGCCAGTGCACCAGTGGTCCATTCATCTGAGAGGCTCCTTGTCTGGTGCAGGTCTACAAGTGGTGTCAGCCCTCCCAGCAGCTGAGCAAATCGACTATGACAAGGTGAAGCAAGTGCTCCGATCAGTGTACAAGATCTCCACTGAGACCTACAGAAAGAGAGTCTTCGGGCAGACCTTCAACCAAAGCAATCCAGAACAGTGGTTGCGGGACTACCAGCAGAGCTACAATCAGTGGCTGGACTCCAAACCAGAATTGGGTACCCGAGAGATGGTGCTCATGGAGCTTGTGTTGGCGAGGCTCCCCAACTGGCTCGAAGTTCAGATTAGGAATCTGAATTGTTCGTCGTACGACATGCTGTGTGAAGCAGCCATCCGTCACCTGGGGAATCAAACGCCTAGAGGTGAGCGGTATGGAAGAAGCTACCCCTCAACACAGCATGGTGCGTCAACCACCCCAGAAAAAAAGGAGAGAAAGAGTGATACCAACAGCGCCAGCAATGGACCGCCTCCCTACTCCAAAGACCATTTTGAAAAACAGAAGTGTTTCAAGTGTGGGAAGCTTGGACACTTCCAACGGGACTGTCGGGTCAAGGTACCGCTCCCCAAGACCGAGCTCACCGAGTTTGGCAAGGTAGCCTCATTCTCGAGACAGACACTCCCCGACTGGACCAAGACCTTGAAAGTGAATGGAAGACAAGTGCGTGCACTGCTGGATACTGGCTGTACCAAGTCGTTGGTGCATCCCAGGTGTGTGGGAAAGGATGACTATCTTGGGTGGAAGATTCCCTACCATACAGCGTCCGACCGGAACAAGTGGTTCCCAGCTGCCAGTGTGACCCTGGAGTTGGATGGCAAGGAGATAACCATACCGGTGGGAGTGTCCGAGCACCTAAGTGAAGACATGCTGATGGGACGAGATGTTCCGCACTTCCGAAGGTACTTAAAGAGGGTACTGGAAGAAGACCGACCAGAGCCAGAACCAACCACTCCATCGACGACTCCGACCACCGAAGCAGGCATGATAGTCACCCGTGCCCAGCAGAAACAAAAAGATTCGCTCGAAAAAGCAGAACATCTGCAAGAGCAGCTGGACGGAGCTATCATGTCGGCTTCTCCACCGGTGGAAGAAGACAGCGATGAGAGCAGCAACTCTGAAACTGATCAGACTGACCAGACTGAGGTTGTGGAAACCTCCGGTTCGGAAGAGCTTCAGACTGACGAGACTGAGGTTGTGGATACCTCCGGTTCGGAAGAGCTTCAGACTGACCAGACTGAGGTTGTGGATACCTCCGGTTCGGAAGAGCTTCAGACTGACCAGACTGAGGTTGTGGATACCTCCGGTTCGGAAGAGCTTCAGACTGACCAGCCGGACATCATTTCTCCGGAAGAACTGGGCAAAGCCCAAAGGTCTGACCCAACCCTTAAATATATAAGAGAGAAAGTGGGCAAAGAGAACAGTCCATATTTTTGGGAAAAGAGCTTACTTAAAAGAAAACCCTATACAAGCATGGGAAAAACCCTAGTTATTCTGCCCCAAGTAGTGCGAGTGAGAGCCATGAGAATGGCACATAACTCATCAGTCGCAGGTCACTTCGGTAGAGAGAGAACTATGAAAGCCCTAAGGGAGAGAGTTGATTGGCCAGGGATGAATACAGATGTCAACAAGATGTGTGCGTCGTGTGCAGTGTGCCAAAAGAGTAAACCGGCTTTATTATCCAAAGCCCCTCTCCACCCTTTACCCATCATAAGAGAACCCTTTACCAGAATTGCCATGGACGTATTTGGTCCCTTACCAAGAACGAAGGCGGGTAATAAGTACATATTGGTCGTAATGGACTACTCTTCTAAATGGCCTGAGGCCTATGCAATGAGAAATACCACAAGTGAGACAGTTGTAAAATGCTTAATTGACCTAACATCAAGGGTGGGAATCCCGGAAGAGTTGCTTACAGACAACGGGTCGAATTTTGTATCAAAGACCATGAAAAGTTATTGCAAAGCCATGGGTTTCAAACAAATAAAGACCTCCCCTTACCACCCTCAGACCGACGGCATGGTCGAAAGGTTTAATGCTACCCTAAAGGCCTTACTGAGGAAGCTAACACAGAGTCCTGGAGTGGAATGGGATATGTGTCTTCCCTACTTGTTGTATGCTTACCGTGGCACAGTACACAAGACCACAGGTTACTCACCTTACCAGATGCTATTTGGGAGGGTGATGAGGATGCCTTTAGATACCATGGTTCGGTTTTGGAAGGGAAAGGAAGAGAAGGGAGAGAACACATCAGTAGAGTTTGTGCAAGCTCTCAAGAGCAACATCGAGGTTGTGAGAGAGTTGGCTCTAGAGAGAGAGACCAAAGAAAACAAGGCACAGAAACATCATTACGACAAGAAGGCGGTAGTGCGTGAGTTTGAGGTGGGAGACTATGTGCTGGTGTTTAGGCCCTTAAAAATGGCTAAACTCCTCAACCAGTGGCAGGAACCCTACCTCATCTCCAAGAAGATCACTGATGTGATGTACCAGGGGTACGACGGGGAAAAGGTTCCGGACCTTCCATGTCAACAGCATTAGAAGGTGGACATCCCCAGCTCCTGCTGCATTCATGACTTTGGATGAAGAGGAAGTGAATGAGCAGGTGGAGCCACCAGAAGAGACCAACAACCTAACCAACCAACAGAAAGAAGAACTACAAGAGTTACAAGAGAGTTTTCGAGATGTCATTCAGGATGTGCCAGGAAAGAGACTGATCTAGTGGAACATGCCATCCCTACAAAGGATGCACTTCCAATCAGACTTCCTCCATACCGGCTGGCACATCATTCCAAAGAGTTCCTCAGGGAGGAGATTGCTATACTTTTGGAACAAGATATCATCGAACCTTCTAGAAGTCCGTGGGCGGCCCCAATAGTGCTGGTAGCCAAGAAAGATGGTGGCAAGAGAATGTGTGTGGATTACCGCAAGTTGAATGCTCACTGTTGGTGACCCCTACCCACTTCCCCACATTGATGAGCTGATTGATGGCATCGGGTCTTCTCAATACATAATGACCCTGGACCTCACCAAGGGATATTACCAAGTCCCAGTAGCTCCAGAAGATATTGAGAAGACAGCGTTTGTCACACCATTCGGCAAATACCAGTTCAAGACAATGCCATTTGGCCTGGTATCAGCTCCATCAACCTTCCAGCGTCTTATGGATCAGGTGCTGGAAGGACTTCAAAATTACTCAGTCGCTTATCTCGACGACATACTGGTGCATAGTGCGTCTTGGGAAGAGCACATATGGCATCTCAACCAGGTATTCGAAAGATTGAGAAGGGCTGGATTAAACATTAAGAAGAAGAAGTGCCACTTCGCCGCCAACACATGTGTTTATCTGGGCCATGTAGTTGGAGGTGGTGCTGTGAAACCCATGCAGAACAAAGTAGCAGCGGTACGTGACTTTGTTCAACCCAAGACAAAGAAACAGATGAGGTCTTTCTTGGGCCTCTGTGGGTACTACAGGAAATTTGTGCCACAGTTTTCAACCATTGCAAGCCCATTGTCGGACTTAACGAAGAAGGATAGACCTAATATCATACTGTGGTCACCAAAGTGCCAGGAGGCATTCCAGAAGTTGAAGAAAACATTATCAAGAGCACCAGTTTTAGTAACCCCAGACTGGACAAAACCATTTGTTTTACAAACGGACGCATCTGGCACAGGCTTGGGGTTTGTACTAAGTCAGATAAATGAAGAGGGTGAAGAGCATCCATTAGCGTTTGGATCAAGAAAACTACTTCCCAGGGAGATCAACTACTCGGCTATTGAGCGAGAGGCTCTTGCCATAGTCAAGGGAATACAACACTTCCGAATCTACTTGGAAGGTGCTCATTTGACCGTGGAAACTGACCACAACCCCCTCACACATCTGGCTACATTGAAAGATAGCCATGGCAGGTTGGCACGTTGGGCATTGGCACTACAGCCATATGACTTTAAAGTAATTCATCGTAGTGGCTATGCAAACGCTAACGCTGATGGACTGTCCAGAGATCAGGGATCTCCATTTAAGGGGGGAGGGATGTCAGAGATGGCACCCCCTCTGACTGTTGCTGAATGGGAGCCAGTGAACAAGAGTGAGAACGTCTTGACAGGATGTGCAATGGGTGTGTCGCCAGAAAGTGCACTCGTGAGTACACAGAAACCTTTTAAGGGCGAGGTCAAGAAGTTTCTAGAAGAACTTGTGCCCTCATCTGATTGGTTGACGGAAGGAATGGTGAACATGACAGCAGGAACTAATAAGGAATAATAGAACGACTGTGGTGGGAGAGGATCGAACAGCTCGTAAAGAGAACGACTTGTAGATATAGAAGTTAGTTACGGCCGATGTGTATATTGAGTATTGCGTATTGCGTGTTATTGTTGTAGTGTGGGACGGTGCACCCGCTTTGCACACTGTGTTTACTCTTGTCATAAAAGCCTAACTCAATTGATCAGTGATCAGGGATACAGCAGCCTAGTAAGAGGTTGACTGATTTTGGGTCGTCTAAGTAACAGGTGGATAGACTGTTAAAGGACTTCCGTCGTGGAGATTGCTGATACTGCCTGGCGGAGCAACGTGTAGTTGTAGCAGGAGTACCAGGATCCCTCACACCTCGCTAACATTGAGAGAGCAAATGCTTCAACAATAGCTCTTAGAATCACTTTCACATTCCTCAATATCTTTGGATCCATGTAATATACATGGCCAAGCTTATGATGGGGCTGCTGTTATGTCATCAGAGAGGGCTGGTATCCAAGCAGATTTTCTCCTTTGGCTCTATACACCTGTCGGGGAAATTTACCCTCTACCTCTAGGCCTCCTTCCTCTTCTGAATAAGGTCTAATCAGGGTAGCCGATCCCTTGACTCCCTGTGGTAAATTCCTCGAATACCTAGGTCCTATTAGTTAGCTCTCCTAGCTAACTCCTCTGCCTAGTTTGATCAAATGCCCAGATAGCTGTAAGTTTATGTGGCGCACTTCGCTCTAGTATCTCCTCCTGATAAGTATACACTGTTGAGTATATAACAATAGATACTACACATACATAAAACATATACTTGTAGAAGTTCAGTCTCTTTCTCGTTGGTCTTCACCAACCAAGAATTTCTCTCCTTCTAGGGCTTTGGGCCAGTTCTTATATACATATCAAATAACTATAAATACATTAGAGAGATCATTCCATATACGGACATAACTTAATATAACTACTCTAGTGACTCTTCTGTTGGCTTGTGCCTTGATCATGCTGTGGTCGTGTTGTGGTAGTGTTTGCTCCTGCCTTGATTCTGCAGTGGTCGTGTTCCTGAGGTGTGGTTGATTTCCTGAGGTGTCGGGTGTGGGTTGAGTGGTGGGTGTTTGCTCCTGCCTTTATTCTGCAGTGGTCGTGTTCCTGAGGTGTCGGGTGTGGGTTGATTGGTGGTTTCCCCGAGAACACTCATTCTTTTTCGCCATGTCTGAACCTTTCAATTGCAGCTTCGTGCAAGGTTCAAGAAGTGAGAAACCTCATATGCTTATAAATCAGTCATATTTCTTTTTGAATAAAAGTCCTAAGCGACAAAGATTTTTTGAGCGAACACTGACAATATATTTGCCTCAATCTTCACATTCTAAGCTTCCTGGACTACGTAAGACACATTGGGTGGAATGCCACATATGCTTTGAAGTATTTCTTGAGATGTACGAGTGCTATATTACCTTCTTAGATGGTTTAATTTCACCTAATGATTATCCAGCTTTGTAAAAACTGGAATTGGGACAGGAAAACAAAAGCAAAAGCTCAGGGATTGCATTCGTCACTTTCTTCTTTCCAATCAATAGCTACATTTTTAATACGCAAAAAATGTCCTTGATGAGGCAAAAGTTTTGGCCATTAAACTTCAGAAAAGAGATCGAGATATTGTTGATGCATACAAGATGGTGGATAGTTACATTGAGAACATCAAGACAACCAGGAATAACGTTGACATGATTTTCAGCTCCTGATATGATGAGATTCTTCAACTTGCAGACAGTATTGGAACTTCTGCATGTGTTGCGAGGGAGACTAGTTTACAGAGGAACCAAACCAATGTTCCCAGCGAGAACCCACAGGAGCACTACAAAAGGGCAGTTGCTATCCCACTTCTGGACTCTCTCCTTGCTCAGATGAGTGAAAGATTTTCAGATGAACAGCATCATGTTCATGGTCTGCTCAGTCTTCCACCCACAATTATTGTGGAAATGGATTCACATTCCACTGACATAATGTCGGCTAGGTTACTACTTGGGGAATGTGACCTTCCGGTTCCCAAGTCCCTTGGTAATGAGCTTAGGAGGTGGAGAAGTTTGTGGCAAAGCAAAAGTTAACCACAATGTGGCCAGCAATCGGGTTCTTCAATTCCTGATAATTTGCTACTAGCTCTTGGAGCATGTGATAGGATTCTTTCCCTAACATTCATAGCCTTCTTGTTATTGCATGCACAATACCTATCACTAGTGATGAAGACGAGAGATCATTTTCTTGAGGAGGATTAAGACCTACTTGAGGTCTACAATGAATGAGGAATGTTTGTCAGATCTGTCGGTTATCGCAATGAATTTTGGTGAGAGAGTTCCTGTTTATGAAGTCTCTCAAGCATTTGTTCAGGCACATCCAAGGAGGCTCTTCGAACCTTCACTATTTGATAACTAGCAACAATTGTAACTACATGTATGATCAATCACACAATAATATTGACAATAATTGAAGTTCAGATATGCATTGTGCCAAAACAACACCTTAAAGGGGGGTGTTCTAGGGCGAGACTTAACAACCACCCCTTATTATAAATCCTAGATCTGCCCCTGATGTTCTAATTTATCGAGTGTCCTTTTCTGCTCACTCAATAGCCAAGGCCAACTTGAATGCCTTTTCAGAGGCAAGTTACTTTTCAGCCAACAACCGCTGCTCTATTCCATCATGGTTTGACTCTGCAAACCAAACTATCATGTAGCATCTCCTTCCGATTGTCCTTGTATTGACATGATCTGCTAAAGCTCACAATCCTGCTACATACTTCAACAGAGACTCTCCTGATGACTATTAAATTTCAAGCGCTACATGACGCAAGATGGAATAGATTAGTAGTGGTCATTTAAAACCTGCACCAGCTGAACATAACTGGTAGTTTCCAATTCAACACTGTCCAACAGTGTCCTAACCAGCTTGAAGAGTGGCTCACTTGTTCAGTCATTTGCGATAAAATAATGATGCAACCTTAGATGTACAGTCCAGTTCTCCTTTTCTAGGCAGAACTCCGAGATAGATTCGTTGGATGGTAGCCATTCTCTCTTCTTGCTGGACACTAAGTCCTCTTTGACAGACGTGCCAGATGTACCGTCTTAGCTGGTACTGTATTAATCTATGTTACTACTAGTACTGCATGTAATGTATAGTCAATTTGTTATTTAACTTGCAATACATTATCAAAATCAGTGAACTGCTTCGTAAATGAAAACATGGTATTTTACAGTGTACACTAAACAAGGTTAATGTCATAGCAAATGATAACTATGTAACCACAACAATGTCACACTCTATCACAAACAATAAACAAAGTCCTGTAGAGTAACATCTAAAGTTAGTGCATTAGATTAACTAAACCAAATGGCAATTGTTTGTGCAATTATAATATGTTAATTAAAAATGAAAGCACGATAAGCAGTACAATATGATAGGAGTAGTAACGAATTGAAGTAGATCCAGACATGTTTAGGCAATCTTGTATTGGAGGCTTGTAAGGACAAGTCACTTTAGGAAGATAAGTTGTAGTATCCAGCGCTGAGAAGCCACCCTGTAAGAGAGGATGAATAATTTGCAAAGTAATGTTTTTGCCAGCTTATTATCAATTAAAGTCTCTGGGTAAATATTTTGTTTTGTTTTAACAAACTATGTCAGTAATTTGATTCTTTGGTATGTAGTAGTCAAACACCTTCCTTGATCAAAATTTCTGCCAATGATTAGTGTGTCAAGCAAGAACACACTGTCGGAGTTCTGATGCTTGTCTCTATTTAACAGGTATTGTACACTACTCAATGCCAATCCTAAAGGGTTGCATGCACATGCATGGCCATCATATTTGCTTACATGACTATAGACTGCATTTGGGCATTAATAAAGATATAAACAAGAAAAAAAGAACTGGAAGCATAATCATAGAAGAGAGACTTGCTGATGATGGGAGAGCAGAGAGACGAAAAGAAAAGACCATGAAAACTGCAGGCATTTGTGGATACTCTGTATCCATGGGATTGTAATCCAAGACTACAATACAATATGTGCTAGTCAGTGCTAAAGTTTGCCATATATACTTACTGTGGTATTAATGCATTTAGCTTTATAGGTAGCGGAGTGGACCGAGTTTTGGAATGAAAGTATAGTTTCCGAGTTCCATTCTACTTGTTTGAAGATGTTCTTTACTTCCGTGCGGTTGTCGTCTTTTAAGCTATTAAATAAAGCTGTCTCAGTATCCTTCCTGCAATGAAAGAGAAATTCATTTCATGTTTAATATCACTTATATATGACCATGATGCTGACCTGAAATTATTCCACCACATTTGTTTCCAAATATAGCTACATAATAAAAATTCAGCCTGCAAATTACATTAGAGAGCCAAATCATAGGCCTAGGCCATAGGGCAAAATATCAAATCTGGAATATGTAGTATGTAGAAAATATAGAATAGAAAAAGAGTGTTCGTATTTCTGAGAATTCTGCCAAAAAGCATCATCTGATGAAGCTAGCCAAGCTTTGTAGTGCTTGTTGCATTTATATTGCAAGCCTTTCAAGCCTTTCAACAATAATGCATCCTGTCATTTTTGCAGTACTGTACTTTAATCCATCAAGTGTTACAACTAATTAGATTATGAAATTGAATAGTTAAGTTGTCTTCCTTAGATTCTCCCACTTTGCAACAATACTGAAGCAGGGTTTGCTAAACAAGGGTCTTCGCCCCCTACACATGATATTCCCATTCCCTTTAAAAATTATTACATTCTGGCTAAATGTGCATAGTCCAATAGATGCTACATCCCTCCAACCTAGCAGAGAGCAGAGAGTGCAGAAACTGACTTGGAAAGAAGTAAAAACTCTAGTTGAAGAACACACACACAAACAATGGTGACCTGACACACCCATACTGCATGCTAAAATAATATAGCTCACCCTAAACTTGTGCTTGCTCTCTGAAGTACACACAGCAAGACAGATCAAACATTTATAGAACACAAGATCAAATCAAGAATATACACTATATGTTTCTGCTGGTCTCTTTTTTGCCAAATAAAAAAGATATGGGATAATCAAAAATTCATGCCCCAGTAGAAGACCTTTATTTCACAACATGTGTGTTCACTAGAGGACACACATCGCTTCATCATCAAAGAACTGCTAAATCATGTAGTGTGATTGTAACCAATTATAATATAAACTGTTAATAGTGGAG